>JAZGUH010000186.1:0-600000 GCA_037893225.1 Hippasteria phrygiana
GAATCATATCAGAAATGGAATGGTTAGGGGAGTTGAAGTGCTGATCCTCTTTTAATAAAGAGAGTACAAATATAAAGGCAACTGCACGTTCTTTTGACTATGCACAATTTGATTAAGGCTGCAGTTTGGAACCATTTACACGGTTACATTTTTCCGTTTCGGTTAACCGTAATCCAATTTTTAAAAATCGACCTTTCCTTTCTGGAGCACAGAGTACGCGAAGAACAAAAAATCAAGTTGTGGGCGAGCACAAAAACAAAATCTTTTGAAGATTCGGCCGACCGAGAACCCGAATGCCAAATGTTTTCAGTGTCTTGAGAGATTACCCGATCGATGTTTTGATTGTCCCCTTCTTATTGAATGCCGCCTTTGTGTTGCGTTTCTAAGAACCGAGGGTGGTGTGGATGGCATTATTACCGCTTAAAACATCAAAGGATGGACAGCAGAACCGTTGGTGAGATACTGAGTCATTGCCGCCCCGGCATAGTGTAGCATTTTGTGTGTGTAATGGTTACCAGTGACCAGTACTGTGAGAAATGCATTAAAACAAAACACATTTGATTGGCTATTGTCTGCACTGGTGTATGTCTGAATTATTTTTATCAGTGATTTTAGCTCTGGGTCCCTTGATGAGTTGACGTTTGAAAAGAGTTGGTTGAGAAAACTACCCACACTACAGATAAACAGCGTGGAAACATTTCATTCTCCGGCACGGAGAAAAGACAGGGGAAGAAAGGCACTAGGGAGTGATTCGTTGATTGCGGGACGTATTAAGTCGTGAACCCTAAACACGACAGGCGGCGTCAGCCATGAATGGTGACTCTCCGACCCTTAACTTTGCAAAGGAATCAAAGTAAAAAAATTCTTGAGGCTTCTTGACGTCTTCAAAACAGTGGACTTTTCAGTCACAGTGTTGAGGATAACAATTCAGTATACAAATTCCTTTTACCACCAAACTTTTTAACAAATCATTTCAAAATCATTTTAAATCATTTCAAATAACTTTCTCTGCAACCACATTCTCTAAAAACAGATTTTATGACAAGTAATGGTTAATCATTGAAATATTGGTTTTTGAAGTGCCTTATGCATATTTAAATTTATGCAGATAGCTATAGTAAATTTTACCGACTTTTTCCCATGAATTGACCACTCCCTGCCGGATGACGTCTAAACATGCCGGGATTCCCTGTGCTTAAACACGTTCTGGCAAATTCTGTATGCAATACTAGGTAACGTCTATACAGGGTGGATAAAAAAAAAACACAAAACCGAGATATTATTGCTAATTGTAACAGAAGTAGGGCACATGTGAATCAAAGGGAGATATCCTCTGTTAGGGTTTAATCTCCTCTTTAAAATGACACCCTGATCATGTCATTACATTCACGGTTGACTGAGCAGTGACCAATTTTATGAACGGTTCTATTTAGAGAATTGCGCCACTTTCTTTAGTGGCCTTGGCCTTAACCAGTGATGGGCATGCGATGCCGTGCTCAGATTTGTGTCGGGGAAAACGGAGGACATGTGGAGGGGCATGTTTAATTATGTAAATAACACTGCGGGAATAAATGTTAAGTTTGCATGGTGAAATCTCTTTTTTCCCCACCTGGCTTGATTGGCAACCATAGCCTTTCACTCTGTGACAAATTACACCCCAAAAACCACAATTGAAAAGTGGCGCAATTCCCTAAATAGACCCTTTCATAAAATTGGTCACTGCTCAGTCAACCGTGAATGTAATGACATGATCAGGGTGTCATTTTAAAGAGGAGATTCAACCCTAACAGAGGATATCTCCCTTTGATTCACATGTGCCCTACTTCTGTTACAATTAGCAATAATATCTCGTTTTTTGTTTTTTTGATCCACCCTGTATTTGTCCCCACGCTTGAGTGACTCCCATGGAGGTCGAGTGTGTGTGGGGCCCTCAAGCCGTGGGCAACCAATCGGATGACGGGGATTAATTTCAGCATTGTTTCAGCAACTGTTTCAACTGTCTCCAAAATGCACCATTTTCCTGATACTTATTACAACCACTATAATTCTCCCTAAAGTTTCATTTCCATTATAATCATAGTATGTGCACATGCAGAACCTAATGTGCAGCAGTCAAGGTTAGTTCTGGGACCAAATGAAGCCCAACTTCTGTGGGATTGGATGTGTCTGCAGTTTTGTTTAACATTTCCGGATCAATCAAAGTGCTTTTTAATACTACACACAGGGATCTTTACATTGAAGAGAAATGTTACAACAATAATGCTACCCTTTTTAACAGAGTAAGCCTTTGGCCATTGTTTCCAGCAGAAAGTGTTTAATTACCAACCCTTGAATATCCTACATTCACAAATTTTATGTATAAACTCACCCACTGGACTAGTTGATACTTCACTCCTACATGTAGGTGCAACGACTTCAGTATCTTTGTCTATTAAAGTGCAACACAGAAACCATATGTGACCCGCTCCAAAAAAAGGTGATATAAGTCGCTCTATGCATTTACATGCAATGGCCCTTTCAACGTTGAGAGGGTGAGATTTTTCGTCAAAATTGATTTTTTGTTTTTTGTCTTTAATGACATCTTAAATATCTGAAGTTTCAGGTTTGGTGCACAACAATGTTGATTTCAGTGAAAGAAGTGAAAACAATTACCTTTTTAGAGTGCATTGTTCCATTACATTGTATTAGAACTAGCTATTTCAAAGCCTGTTTTCTCTGTTATTAGAACTCCATAGAACTAATTAATATGCAAAAACTTGATATCCCCAGAACAGAAAGGGCTTTGGAGCTCTATCATGTACCAAATGAAAGCTTACATTGCGGGCTTTCCAAACATACATAAAACTCATTTTTAATATTTTGCGACATAATATACCTTTTTCCAGAGTGGGTACAGGGATCATTGTGAAAAGGTTGAAATTATATCAACTAAATTGTATGCTGCATTTGGATTACACTTTCAAAAATGTTACACTCTCAAGAACAATTCGCAAGGTAATTTCAGAGATAAGAAGTGTAATCCTTGAAGTATGTGCATTATCTGAAGCGAATTTATCTACCTATCCAATTTTTTTATCCTAAAAAGGGAAAACGTACTGAGGCACAATGAAGATCCGTGAAATTTTAAATCATATGAAACCAGGCAAGTCTCTTTTCCCTCCGACAACCAGCATATGCATGCATGTATAAATGCGCAACACGCATTATGCAGTAGAACTCCCCAAGTGAAGCTGCAGCCTCAGAACCACCACTGTCAGCACCAACACATGTGAAGTCAATGTATGGATTCCTTATGGTGAATACAGTAAGATTATTCCAAATTCTTCAAAATCCTCTGTGCATAAGTTTATAAGCACTTTATATTTATATATATTTTGTTATCCTCTTTCTTTGTGTCATTAATTTAGCATTGAATTAAGTATTTTCATTGTTGTATTATTCGTATATCTTTATCACTGTTGAAGGTATGAAAATAAATGTTCAGTTGAAATGAATAAATAGAGGGTTTAAAAGGACTGAGACTGTATGGCAAAAATGTGTTGCTGATTTTGGAGGATGCACTGTGTAAAGGTTTTAGGCCAAACCTTGTGTTGTTTATGTTCAGCCATGCATCATCCTAAATTATACTTGAAATAATCTGCACCTTTCTTCAGCACTGTCTCATTATAATGTTGACTGCTGGGGTAGTGGTCAAAATCCAAGAAATAAGAGGATTTTTGAGGACTGAGACTGTATCTAACTTTTACCTGGAGGCAGTTGCAATATTTTACAGAATTGAGGTTGTATACAAGCAAAAAGACCCAGGGAGATGAGGTTAAATATTTAAGTCAACAGGAAGTAGTGCAATTGAGTATCAAAAGTCAGTATTTGTGCTGTGAGACTGTGGAGTTCAGCCACAGTTTGTGTTTTTCACTTGACTAATCATGCTGTTGGAACAAAAATTTTCATTTACAATGTACATGTATTTCCAGATTACAGTTCAATGCACTGGGTGTATAAAATCACTTGAACACCCTACAGTATTGACATACTTTTACATATAAACTCACCAGCTGTACAAGGTAGGGTCACTTCACTAGATCTCACACATGCTTTGTCAGCATCTTTGCCTGTTAACATGAAATAACAGAGAAATGACACCATCAAGTATTAAACCATGTCTTTTAGTATTTGACAGGAGTCAGCTTTAGCCCCCCCCCCCCCCCCCACCTAAGTTCTACATCTGCATACTGTACTCAATTGTGACCCGCTCTGCAAAAAGGGCACATAAGTCGCTGTATCACCCCCCACCTAAGTTCTACATCTGCATACTGTACTCAATTGTGACCCGCTCTGCAAAAAGGGCACATCAGTCGCTGTATGTTTTTACACATTATGGGCCGTTCAATGTGAAGAGGGTGAAAAATTCTTCAAACATGTGATTTTGAAGGGAGATAATTTTTTTTGAATCTTTGATACCTATATTATTCTATTTCATAATAAGATTTCAGTGAATAAATGGCTTGTTTCTCCTTAAGTCATTTCAAGAAATTCCTGAAAACAAACATGCAAATTTCCAAATATTTCGTGAATGCAAAATGCTTATATATAAAACACTATTTTCAAATTTTGCAACATAATTGCCCTTTTTGCAGAACGGGTCACAATTAATATTCAAGCTATTACTGATTCATTAAATAGCAAGAGGAAAAAAAGAATATTTACCTGAATCAATATGCAACAGCTGCTTTCCAACTTTAACTACTTCAGCGATCGCTGGTGGAACCTGGTAAATATTCTGGTTTATATTGCTGGAATGTCCCATGTGCCTGAAGAACAGTTCTCGTTCATGTTCAGGAAGCTCCAAAGCTGCATAGAGAGTGCTAACGCGGTGTCTGTTTTTTGTCGCCGTCAGTTTTCTGGACTCGATGCCTGCCTCACTGCATATGCCGTTAAGAGCATGCCACCCTGTTACATGTGTGGAGGAGCCCTGGACACATGCAAAGACATAGACATTGTCCTCCCTGACCCCTGCTGAAGCTCTCACTTCACTGTTTGTCAACTTCTTCATTGCTTCTACGGTGTCGGATGGGAATAGGATGGGCACCAAATGATTATTCCCCTTTCCTGTCTGGTAGGTTACTTTGAGATTGGAAATCAGGTGCTTGTCAAAGGGGTCGTGCAGTTCGCCTACTTTATGCTGATCAATCCAGTGACCGTCTTCTGCTTCATGCCATTCAGATAATTTTAAGCGAGAAGGTTCTCCGCCTCTGCGTGCGTTGAACATCGTTAGTCTTGATACGGTGAGATCTCGCAACGTGTTGAAATTGTGCGAATCCCACATAATGTAGTCATCAGCTACCATCGTTTCAACATTGTTGATAGTGAAAGCTCGCAGCTTCTTCATATCCTCCTCCAAAGGTAGCTCCACTGGTCTACGCAGCATCTTTTGGCGTCTGTTGTTAATCTGGTAGGTTGCATCTCCGAATAAGAATTCGTGATTGAGCTCAAAAACAGGGATGAACCTGTCTATTTCAGAGGCTGCCTCATCACGGCCCTCCATCAGATGCAAAGATTTGACATAGATCTTGCAGGCTTTTTTGATCATGTAGTAGAGAGCAGACTTCAGCCCAGATTTGATCTCTGTGGATTCACTACAGGTCGTGTACTCATCACTGGCTTCACTGAGGATTTTGAAGTTCTCCCTCTTGAACATATCTGCCACAATCAGGTTGTCTGCATTGGAAGACTCTCTTTTCCTGTCTTTGTAGATGACAAATAATGACGCCAACCTCCTCATGTCTGACATAACTGATTTTCTAACTTCTGTCACCTTATCTTTCTTATTCTTTCTCTTTCTCCAGAGTTGCTGTCCAATGTTTATGATCACAGGATCGGTTCTACAAACATCTCCCACATCTGTGTCCCTGAACTTACACAATATTTCCTTTCTAAACTCTTCGGAGATATCTTCACCAGGAACCATGAGTGAAAGAGGTACAGAGCATGCCTCTAAATTTGCATCCCCTTGACATTTGTTTTTATGTACTTGAATGACTTCTTGGCGTAGAATCCGCTACAAAGACGACAAATAACAAGCTTATCATCTGGATTCTGAACTTTCCTCTCTCGCTGGTAAACTGGTGCTGATGTTTTCATTTGGTCTTTGTTTACTTCCATGATTCCTTTCTTCTTGAACACAGCAAACGCAGCATCCCTTTCTTGTTTTGGAAGACTCACTGCATTAGATACTGCTTGGATGTTTTTGTGGACTGTCTGTATGTGTCTCGAGAGTTTTTCTTGAATGTACATCAAGCAGATGGGACACATTCGTCTAGGCTTCTTATACTTGGATTCATCAATGGGCTCACTCTTTGGTTCGCTTGGTTTTGAAACCTCTGTCACTGTAGGCTGATTGTTATGGACTACTGGGAATACCTCTGACTCGGCTTCAGAATTATCACTTTCATCAGAAGAGCAAACATAGGTTGAGGCATCAGACACAGCTTCGGATTCAGATGCACTTGAGTCCTCTGAAGATGTGCACGGGGAACTAAACACAGATGGCTCTTTCATAGGGATCGCCTATCAAAATACATGTAATAGAAAATAATTATGTAAAATCACCAATCCAAACAAAATGACTTTATGTTGATACAAATAATTCAGCAACACCAATTTAGCAATACAATTTGGATTACATAGAGGTTTTTTATTCACTCAGTGATCAGTTAACAGCACACCATGTTACTCTGTAAGACGGTAAATACTCACATTTTCACAATTCAGAAAGGTTAGATTACTGAAACGCTCTTGAAAGTTGTGATCCGGGAGGGGAAAAAGCCAAAATGCATATTATTATACAGTAGATGACATGCATCAGGGTTACTAATTTAATAAAACAAAAATTGCCTTTCCTTTTTGCATTGTACCATGCTTGGTATATCATCAGTCTGAAACCCACCAGTTTTAAGCAAAATGATTTGAAGTAAAGACACCGATTTTAATGGACTTTTTTTGTCTTCCCGTTTTCTTGTGCCTGTGTGTCTTCATTATGTGTTAGCTCACTGCATTTAAAAATATTTGCCACATGCAAAAGACTAAAACTTTAGGTAAGTTATGACAGAGACTTCTGCATTCAATATTATTTCAGAAACCAATGCACAATCTGACCTGGGGGTTGAACCCAAGAAAGCAGCCTGCTCAAGTCACAATCAGTGTTATCTGAACGATCTGGCACTGCTCTCAACTTGTCTTCCCAAATCTCATCACCACTCTGTTTTTCGGCAGGGGATACACCCAGTTTCTTGTAGCCGTTTTCAGCTGTGCCATTTACTACTGTCAGCTCTTGAAAGTTGACAATTATCTGGCCGCCATCAGTACTTGTGTGCACGTTCTTGGATGCTGCAATCCCCATCTTCACGACTCAGTTCTGGGATGGGTGACATTAATAGGTGACACACAAAGTTGCTTGTTGCCATTTTCAGCTGCATTGTGTCCAAGTGTTGGATCTTTCATGTCAACTATCAACTGGCCATCAGTAACGCACGAATTTGGGTGCATGTTCTCCGATGCAGTTATACAAGCACCGCCATCTCCTCTCTCTATCTTGTAACTACTCGGTTCTTGAATAGATAACATACCAAGTTGCTTGTTGCCATTTTCAACCGAACTGTGTTTTAGTGTCGGCTCTTTCATGCTGACCATCTGGTCATCATTAGCACTTGTGCGCATGTCCGCAGATGCCACCATACCTGTGGGAGTCCCACTGTATGTTTCCACCTGAAGAAGTTTACGTGCATGTTCTCCACAATTCACTGCAACCCAAGCATCACAAGATGCAGTGTGTAGGCCATCATTGTTATTCTTAATCAGCAAGTCAGCTTTGATCTCAGAAGCTTTCTGGTGGGAGGCACTAACAACTTGGCCAGTCTTTACTGATACCACATCACTCCTCTCCTCTTCAGGTGGCAACTCTTCTTTGAGAGAACAATCATTAGTAGCCTTGTCATCAGAAGTAGAGTTAAGCTTTCTACTCTTCCAGTGACCTTTTGACTCATTTGCAGATCAATGGATACGTGCACATCGTTTGCCAAATAACTTCACATTGACATTTGTTTGAAGTTTGACTGGGGCATGGTTTATCTTGACAGGATCTGTGAAAGACACATCACAATTTATTTAGAGTACAACATCTCACGTACAGGTACATGTCAATCTGTGAAATTAGGCAGTATCAAAATGATTTCAGGCATACATGTACTACCATAATCAGTGGGTGTTTTTTATGGAGTCAAGATGGATCCTAATAGATCTCTCAAGGGGTTAGGATTAAGGTAGACTCTGGTTTCGTCAAATATCTCTATGCAGACACAATACTCATAAATCCAGTTCCGCACAACAGTGGAGATTATTATATTCAGCTTTGTTACCAACACATTTTTCCAACATAAAAAAATACCTATACATGTGTGCGCTGTGGCCAACTTTTGTTATTGTATGTTATTTCATTTCTTCACATCCACGTACAGAAGTATGTACATGCAGATTAATAGCCTCTGCCTTATCTCGATTGCTGTTTTTTAATTTCAGTGACAGACTTTAAACACAAGGTTTATGCAATTTCTACATGTTCATATGTACATGTACATGTAGATAAGTCTTTGCATTTATAAACTCATCTGCTAACTTCTGTCCAAAATGGGGACTTTCCATCACAGATTCAAAGCATTGGAAAATGAGATATTTTGAAGATTTGTGAGGTGCAGTTTTGTTTTTTTTGCTTGTTTTTTTAGGTAAATGTTTAATGAAAATGACATAAATTAACAGTTACAATTACGTACTTTACTGCATCCAAGAGGCATTCTCAGACTTACCTGTGCTTTGAAGCCATGTGGGATTCTTAATGCCGTAGTCATACAAAACTTCTCCAGATCGAATAGTTTTGATTGAAAACAGGCAAAGTAGTGGCCCCTGCATGTCGATGACCTTCATCTTGGCATTTTGGTCTCGCCCGACCCCGTGATTGGTCAAACGTCCCAGCCTGAATTTTGATGGTGTTGTAGCATCCGAGCTGCAGAGATCAGTGAAAAAGCAAAAGCACAAAGTAAAAAACAGTAAATCAGACTGCACAACAATGACATGCAGAGCTTTCTGACATGCCTGAAATAGGTCAGAAAGTCTTTAAAAATCATAACTTAAATGTCAACTGGGCTGGAATTGATTTTCATAGTCTGACTTTCAAAGTCCTCTAGTCATATTGCAAACTGCAGGTCAAACAGTCAAATATTTATTATTAAATAATAAATAGTAACTGAAAGAAAAAATAATTTTGTACAAACTATTGATATGTACTCTAAATGTACATGTACATGTACAATGTACTGGTGGGTGGTTAAAACAAGAGTAACAATACATACCATAGGTTTTCTCCTTTAAAGGAAAAAAGTAGCGGAAAACACTTTCCGTTTGTCTTTCTCGCCGCTCACCCTCCTCTTTTGACACCAGTTCCCCTCCATATACATATAGGGGTTTGCCGGGTTCAATTTTTTCTGTGGTGAAGACTCCCAACCCTAATGCAAACAGTAAAATCATGCATAAAAGTAACTTCAAACTACTCATGTGCAGTGTGAATGGCAGTGTCTCCCAAATGTACCATCCTGTATAATAACTGCTCTTGTGCAGTGTGAATGGCAGTGTCTCCAAAATGTACAGTTGTACTGTGTACCATCATGTACAAATAATAACTGGTTTTGTGCAGTGTGTGAATGGCAGTGTCTCCTAAATGTACCATCATGTACAATAATAACTGCTCATGTGCAGGGTGAATGGCAGGTCTCCCAAATGTACCATCCTGTACAATAATAACTGCTCTTGTGCAGTGTGAATGGCAGTGCCTCCCAAAAGTACCATCATGTACAATAATAACTGCTCTTGTGCAGTGTGAATGGCAGTGTCTCCAAAATGTACAGTTGTACTGTGTACCATCATGTACAAATAATAACTGGTTTTGTGCAGTGTGTGAATGGCAGTGTCTCCTAAATGTACCATCATGTACAATAATAACTGCTCATGTGCAGGGTGAATGGCAGGTCTCCCAAATGTACCATCCTGTACAATAATAACTGCTCTTGTGCAGTGTGAATGGCAGTGCCTCCCAAAAGTACCATCATGTACAATAATAACTGCTCTTGTGCAGTGTGAATGGCAGTGCCTCCCAAATGTACCATCCTGTACAATAATAACTGCTCATGTGCAGGGTGAATGGCAGTGTCTCCCAAATGTACCATCCTGTATAATATGAGACAGTAGGCAAATGGTCTTTGCTCGAACGCGCGAGGGCGCTGTTTCAAGATATTTCGAAGATAATACACGCATTTGCACACATGTACACACCCCTGCAACTCAAATAAGTACATATTTCCAAAGTGGAGTTGCTAGATAAAAGTACACATCCCAAGCTAGTTCAACAAACGTCACTTTTCTAGCTAGTTGCAGCCCAGGAAATGGGTCGTTACAGCGCCCCCATGCGACCTTGCACATGGCCCATTGTTTTAATTCTTGTGAAGGGGGGTGGGGGGAGGGTACTTTTGTGCATTAATAAACTCAATGACTGCAATATTTTAACGTTAATCACTTCAATCCCAACAACATTAGAAGGGGTGTGTAGGGGAATTAAAGAGGGGAGAGGCACAGTATTTAACCACAATCTCCCGAGTACATAAATTGATGGGTCAGTTACTATGTATTATTATTATTATTATTATTCAGGTTTATTCAGTAAATTCATCAAAAATACTTTGGACACATACAATTTGCACAGAAATAATTGTTAAAGTTTGGCATGGCGGCAGTTTTGAGCCACAATTTCCCGAGTACATTGGGTCAGTTTCCATGTATCATTAATATTACAGTTTACTAAGGAAATTCTGCAAAAATACTTTGGACACAAATACAATTTACACTTGCAAATAATTTGTAAGTAGCCTTTCAAGTTTTGCATGGCAGCAGTTTTAAACCACAATCTCCTGAGTACATCAATTGATGGGTCATTTATTAACCAAAAATAGACACGACAAACAGCAAAACAGACAGACGAGCAGACAGCACGACATTCAATATGGAACAGCACAACAGATTGACAAACAGGGAAACGGACAGACTGACAACGGAATAAAAAACAATCATTTAAAAATAACAAAAGCAAATGTACCACAAAGTATTTAGTAAAAATCATGAAATACATGTATTACCAAAATACATATACACGGTGGCATTGTTTTTCTTAGCAATGAGATTGAGCTTACACATTATGTAGGTGTCCGACAATGAACTGGCTAAAATGAACAACTTATCTGTGTATTTTACATTCAAATCACAAACAGCAGTGACTCAAGTGTAATGCTTATAAAAGACTTGAGATTTCACTTGACAAAAAAAATGACTTGGGACTTCACTTGACTTGACTTGAAAAAAACATGACTTGTGACTATTTGATTTGAATAAATTAAAATTTCACTTGCTGACATCAACACTTTTGTTAAAACAAACAAAACTTTTGGGCCTATGCACATACCAGTTGACAAAAAATGCCAAGCCTACAGCGCCTAGCGAGCTGGGTGTCCAGGACGTATGCGGGGCTGCAACAGTGGACGACTTCATCGAGAATCGTCAAGAGCGGGGACGCATGGTTGATTTTGTACAATGCATACGTGCCAGCCAAAAGTCATTTGTCATTGGAATTTGACTTTACTATGTGCAACATAGGGACTGGACTTGACAAGAAATTGACTTGGGACTTGACTTGTGAACATTTGAATTGTGACTTGATTTGACTTGAGAAAACATGACTTGGTTACAACACTGTCAATTGAATATTCAAATTGCTTTTTGCCGGTTGAAATATTCAAAAAAATTCTCTATGCACGTCCAGATACGACTGATGCTATTTTAATGGAAAAGTTACGGCACTTAGCAATGTCAAATGCCACATTTTTTGTGAACATAGGTTTATGGTTCCCGATCGTAAAACCATTGACATTTCTAAAATAATTATTGCAAAAACTCGGGCTGGAGTTTTTTTTATCAGAACGTTATGCATACTCGTAATGATCTTGATACAATGCCAAATGTCCATCGGGTGGTCTCTAATATTGATCGCCACATGTAAAACACCGGCGTGCTTTGCCTTTGCATGCAAGTTTTTACCGACGCGGCATGCAGTTGCAGCAGACACCTGAAAGACTTCATTGGCGATATCGATATTTGAATATTCGGTCAAACCGTCAAGCCCAGTCTCGGATAATCGAATACTCAATTCTTCCAAAATGAACATCCCTAAACTCATCAAAATTATTACAGTGCGTGGAGGTATGCGACCAAAGCTGACAGAAACTGATCTCAATGCTTGTGGACACCACTGACTTGACTGATGGGGGGGGGGGGGGGGGGGGGGGGGGGGGGTTGGGGGGGGGGGGGGGGGGGTTGGGGGGGGGGGGCGTGACACCGTTATTGTTGATTTTCATGTGGATATGTCTCGTTCACTTGGTGTTTGTCAAGTACGCCACATCTATTTAATTACATACAGCAGGGCAAATACCCGAGTCAGTATTATTGAATGTCGTCAAGATCGTGCCGACAAAATTGTGTCTGCATTTGATATGTGTGGATCAAATTGGACAGAACTCAGCGTTCGTTACAAGTTAGAAACCATTTACAAATCATCACAATTATTACAGTGCCTGGAGGTATGTGACCCAAACTGACAGAAATTATATCAAATCCAGGGGGGCATCCTGATTTAACAGATTCAGTAGCACCAAAGACCGACGCTGCTTCTCAAATTCTCACTTGGAACTCTCAGTCTCAGCCGGAGTTTGTGTCTCAGTCACAGTCCGAGTTTCTGTCTCAGTCACAAATCCCTGATTCTGTGATTCCCCCCAACAGTCCCACACATCAACGGATGCGTACCCCGCGTACACGTTCAAGACTAACTCCCTATGATGTATCAGAAATTGTGGTATCCAAAGGACTGAAGACGAGTCTCAGTCTCAGCCCGTCTGTCTCAGCCGTTTTTGCCGAGTCGAGTCGAGTCCAGCTGTGCCAGCTGTGCCAGTGTTATGTTGACGGATGTCTCACCAGCGACGGATGTCTCACCAGCGACGGATGTCTCACCAGCGACGGATGTCTCACCAGCGACGGATGTCTCACCAGCGACGGATGTCTCACCAGCGACGGATGTCTCACCAGCGACGGATGTCTCACCAGCGACGGATGTCTCACCAGCGACGGATGTCTCACCAGCGACGGATGTCTTAGCTGTGTCAGCTGTCTCTGTCAGCTGTCTCATCTGTGTCAGCTGTCTCAACTCGACTCGGCTCGGCTCGACTCGACTGGACTCTACTCTGGTAAAGAAAATGACTCGGGACTTGACTTGAGAAAATGTGACTTGGGTCTTGACTTTGGAAAATTTGAATTGTACCTTGACTTGACTTGATAAAAAATTACTTGGTTACTAAGAATGGGACGTTTACACGTTTAAACGTTTAAACTATAAAACAAAAACAAAAATCAGTTTAGATATTTTCCTAAACGTTTAACGCAACTCAAATTTTAAAAACGGGATCTTGTATTTACGCAATCTACATTCCAGTTTTCTTCACAAAGAATCCAGAATCTTTACAAAGAAATACAAACACCTTTAGTACTACACAGTGTAAAAAATTGTTTGTGTTTGATGTTTTCAATACGCCGCTGGGACAAGATCAATGCTCGACGTGCACAGCACCTCTCCGACATCCTACACAAATGCGACGGGTGGCAGCCTTTTTGCAATTGTTGACTAAACGTTTAAACGTTTAAACGCTACGAGAAAGTTTGCTAAACGTTTATCAAATTAAACGTAAATTCACATCCTTATTGGTTACAACTCTGTATAAAATGCACTGCATGGATACTAGGTGCAGAATTTCTATAAGGACCTTAATTATAGTACTGATTTGACATACTGTAATAATTATAACATGCCAAACTTGTCGCTCCAAGTAGCGTTGCACGAATGTGGCTGTCAAGAATGTGTCCTGCGCTGTACTTTCATGTCCAGTTCAGGGGTTGTCCAAAAAACCTCACCTCGACCCCCACGACCCCTCGACTTACATTCATAAACGAAGCACACACAAACGCACCCAGTCATGTAAACGGGTGCAATCGTGGACCTCCCATTGTTCCTCTTTTGTTTATACTCTAACTTTTTCGGAAGGCCTCCCATTGGTTTTGTACACGATTTTCAATCGTGGACGTTAGGTCAAACGTGGACCTCTTTGTCTACGCTCGAATTCTTTTGTCCTAGGTCCACGATTGCCGGCATATACAAACTCAAGATTACTCAGTAAATGTACAGACTGTGTTTTTTATGAGCGTAAGTTGAGGGGTCCTGGGGGTCGAGGAGGGTTTTTGAACAGCCCCCACTTTTAGCTTAGTAACATTGAATACACTGTTATTCTAGCTGTTGGATTCAGCAAGCTTCACAGTTTGCAGATTTGGTTGGTTTCAGCAGGGTGCTTAGAGAATACCTGAATGGGTTTGCGTTAAAGTACAGCACTGGACTGATGTCATTCTTCACAGCGAGTGACTTGCACAGCTTGTAGTGTTATTAGCAGCCACGGTCGTCAACGCTACTTGCAGCCTTACAGGTAACACAAATGCTTCCTAAATTACACCCAAAAGAAATAATCACCATATGAAAAGCAACAGTTCAATAAAAAAGGGTTTGATCCTTTAAAATCTGCACTGGTGCCATATTTAGTCAGGGCAACATGTTGTGGTCGCTGGAATGACCGTTTCTATCTTTATACACTACGTACATTGTATAGTGCAAAGAGAAGAATTTGCGCAACGCCCACCTTCTTATCTATTGTCAAGTATTAAATGCGAAAAACAGTACGGACATGGGGTGACTGCTTGCTGTTGGGTTTGTGGAATCTGATGAGAAAATGAATACATTTTCCATCTGACAGACATCATCTCTGTCTCGCGTTCATCAATAGACCCACCACTTATGTAGACTAAAGACCGTTTTCCTGAACAGAATATTGGGCTGTCTGTATCGAAAACAATATCTCTTGCATAGTGAGTTTTAGGTGCTGGCCAATGAACCGTTTGACCTTCCAATAGAAGAAGCATGTCATTCCAGGGCATGATTTTAGGTGTCCACCTGAAATCAGTCAAAATATGACCTCGCTTAACTCTGCCCCAACCCAGAGTTTGTAAATTGCGGAATATGTCATTTAGGGGATTTAACATAAACGTCTTTCCAGGGTTGGCCGGGCCTGTAATCATTAAATTACTATATTTACCCCAAAAATATATGTGTAAATATTTTTGCATAATCCGATTTGTATCATTCCTACTTTGAAACAGTTCACACAGTTGTTCTATTTAGATTTGAAAACAGTGTAATGAACCAATGTTTTCCAGTGAAATTCCACAAAGTTGCAAATAAAGGAAAAGCACCTTGACATGCAATGTATTTGATCATATTGAGTGTTTGTTTTGTTTCCACCTTGTACATTCTATATCGTTAGGTGTAATAAATAATAGTAATAAATACTAAATAGTGCATCCTGATTCAGGAACAATAGTTATCAGTAGCACGTTCGCAATAATAGAATAATGAACTGTTTGTGAGGGCGCTGTTTCTACAATTTGTGGGGGGTATGGTATATGGTGAATGTCGAGATAACTCGCGAAAGTTTACAAATTCCAAAGCGCAAATAAATACATGTGCATATTTCCAAAGTGGCTTTGCTAGATAAAAGTACACATCCCAAGCTAGTTCAACATACTTCACTTTCCTAGCTAGTTGCAGCCCCCAGAGCAAGTTCGAGCGGCGACTATTTGTCAACCAATAGTCGATTTTCCATGGTAACCTAAATACATATTGGGTACCAGGCAAAATCGACTAGTGGTCGAATGGGTGCTAAAACAGATGCACAGTAGTCCCACAGGAGGTCACCAGGGTGCCGAGAAAACGCAAACAAAAAAGCAGTTAAAGTATTACTGGTATGGAATGCAGTCTGATGCCACAGAGTGGTGTAAAAGCTGCGATGAATGTGCGG
This sequence comes from Hippasteria phrygiana, assembly GCA_037893225.1. NCBI lineage: Eukaryota > Metazoa > Echinodermata > Asteroidea > Valvatida > Goniasteridae > Hippasteria > Hippasteria phrygiana. The sequence continues at coordinate 16,095 of JAZGUH010000186.1, forward strand.
CAGCCAAATCGCCTCCTCTTAAAGCGAGAGCTCCATTGGTGCAGACCAACCAGGTTACCCATTTTAACGCATGGCAATGGACATAGTAGGCCCTGTGACAACGACTGATAATGGGAACCGGTACATTCTTGTAATCTCTGATCACTTTAATAAATGGCCTGAGGCCTTCGCTCTTAAAGACCACAAAGCGGCCACGTTGCCAAGATGTTGGTTGATGAGGTTTTCTGCCGTTTTGGCGTTCCAGAGAAGCTCCACTCTGACCAAGGGAGGGATTTTGAATCCTCCTTGATCCACTTTTGGGAGTGGAAAAGACTCGCACCACTCCGTACCACCCAGAATCTGATGGGTTAGTGGAACGGCTGAACCCGCACTTTAGTTGAGATGCTGCGGATAGTTGCGAGTGACAATCAGAAAGATTGGGATGATCACCTGTCAACAATCTTGCTGGCATACCGGTCAAGTGTACAATCTACCACTAAGTTCACCCCTCATTTTCTTATGTGTGGAAGAGAAGTGCAGCTACCCATGGATGCCATGTTTGGGGGTATGAGGAAACGGTTTAAATCAACCACAGACTATGCAAAAATCACAGCAAAATTGGTAGAGAAGTCATATGAAACGGTTAGGGAAAACACACAGCAGGCTCAGAAAAGACAGAAGAAGTTCTACAACAGGAAAGTTCGAGGAGCAGTTATACATGTGGGGGACAAGGTGCGGGTATTTTGCCCAGCTTGCAAAAAAGGACTGTCAAGGAAACTGCATAAGTGCTGGGATGGGCCCTGGCCAGTAGTGAAGAAAATCACTGATGTTGTCTACAGGGTAAAGAAGAACCGTAAGAAAATGGTTGTGCACTATAATCGGCTTAGGAAGTGTAGCGATCTCACTCATAGTATCCCAGATGCAGGGACTGGGGAACCAGAGAATATAGTTAAACCCAACTCCCAAAGTCAGCCAAGGGCTGAGGGTGGGACACAGACAGATGTGGCCGACCTGGGACCCGATACTGGGCCTGTTGTGTTTATTCAAGGTGATGAACATGTCGAAACAGAGGATGATCTATCACTTGGTGAAGAAAGTATTGTGTCAAATTCAGAGACAGGCTCTGAGGTTGACAGTGACGACCCCCTGGCCTGTAATGACCCCGGCCAACAGATCCCCGACGTAGATTCTGATGGCGAACACATGGCTGACACCTGGCGGGCACAAGCCACACGAACAGGTCGACAAACAAGCCGACCTGCTAGGTTCAGAGACTTTGCCTGTCAGTGACCACTGATGATTGGTAATTGTGTACATAGATGTATGTTGTCCCAATTGGGAACCGTTTTTTTATTGTTACTAAAACAGTTATTTTTTTGAGATTCCAGTGTTGCCTTTTGATGTTAAAAGTGTTCTTTACGATGTTCTTCTAAAGTTTACCGTTGATTCCACTGCCTGTATATTAAGTAGGCAAGATAATATAGTAGTAGTAGTAGTGCCCTTTTCATTTAATGGGGGGAGGAATGTAACATGCTGTTGGAATGGGCTGGGGCACCCCTAATAAATAATGGTAGATCCCATGCTAAAAACCAAGTGATACTTTCTAGGCGCGCACGCGCGAACAGAGCAGCCATCTTGAGAGAAGTGTCAAGTCGGACGGGGAGTTGCTGTCGAGTCGAGTCGAGTAATGTTAGGTGGACCTGGTGTGGGGAGCCAAGATTGAAGCTGACGAGCGGGAGCCTGGATTGGATGTGCCCACGTAAGTTACAGCAGCATTGAGATTCTATGCGACAGGATCCGTACTGTTCAATGCAGGGAGACCTACATGATGTATCGGTGCCATCAGTTTGTAGAATACTGCACAGAGTATTGGGGGCACTTGCCAACACAGTGAATGACACTGTAAAATTTCCCGTCACTGCAAGAGAGCTGACACAAACAAAGCATGATTTCTTTGTGAAGGCAGGTTTCCCAGGTAACATACTCTATAACGTCCTTGTTTCAGTCAAACTTAAAACACAGGACAATATGCAAGAACAGTTTTACATACATGTAGGTACCATTATCTTTTGGTCACTTCAATTACCATGTTATCTATCGTTATCAAATATGTTTAGCTTTTAATAGCAAGCCCGTACAAAATACAACTAAATGTCAGGTTAATTGCAATATTGTAATTTGCATTGCACAAGTATGTTTTTTTTCCCAGGGGTTGTCGGTGTCGTTGACTGCACGCATATTCGCCTGTACGGGTCACCTATGGGAAAAGACGAGTATGTGTTCGTCAATCGCAAAGGCTTTCACAGCCTGAATGTGCAAATGATTTGCAATGCCAAGTACAAAATAACAAATGTGGTTGCCAGATGGCCTGGGAGCACCCACGATAGTGCCATACTACATGCCAGTGTCGTTGGAGACATGTTTGGAAATGGAAGGTTTGTATCAGAATGAAGTAGAAACCTTTAATACTATCCATGTTAATTGCATTCATGTACATGAACTTGATCAACTTCCAACTACAACCAAGATCGGTAACAATCTCGTCGATTATACATCGCAAAAACCAAACAGTGCCAAAACGCAAGAAGGTAGATGACTCTAATAAACTGCTTAAGTCAATAGCAAGACAAAATAACTGGGGCTTCATTGACAATGGAAACATAAACCCAAATCACCTGGTATCGGATGGCGTGCACCTCAACTCGACAGGAGTGCGTCTACTTGCCATGAACATTATCCAACACGTCGCAGGACCACATAAGACCACTGCTAGCCGCATCACACACCAGAGGACCACGTTCGGCAAGACCTTGTACTCTGATGTCGTGAAGGAGCGGGCTGCAGCGAATCGTGATGTCCCGACGGGTTTTCAAATGGAAAATCAGTACTACCCACACCCGTATCAAAAACAGCATCCAACCCATCTCCGGCAGCCACTAACCCAGACACACTATCGAGGCCAGGAATGGAACCAATACCTAAAAACGGTCAGAAAGCTGCTCAATCCACAAGGCAAAAATCTACGATAGACTTAACAGATGGCGTTATCTACAACCGAAGCTCCGGGGGATTCTCATTCGCCCATCTTAATGTAAGAAGTTTATTAAACAAATTTGACCAATTTAAAATTTAAATGTCTACAAATCCATTCGATATCATCTGTCTAAATGAAATTTTCTGCAATGCCTCAATCTCCGACGATGAAATCACATTACCAAATGTTTCCATTGTCAGAAAAGACAGGAACCGGCATGGTGGTGGGGTTGCCATGTACATCCGAAACAATTTAACTTTCACTCGTCGTGAGGATCTTGAAACAGATGATGTCGAGTGCATATGGGTGGAAATTAAGTGTAAACAAAGACAGCCTGTGCTTATTAGTTCTATTTATAGGCCACCTTCAAGCTCTGTTGAATTAATTGATAAACTAAGTGATATTATTAATAAGGCCTCCTGTGAATGTAAAGAAATTATTGCAACTGGGGACTTTAAAGGGACACATTGCCTTCAAATGTCATGAAATTTTGCTGTTTGGAAATGTTCCTTATCTTTTATAAGAGTTGTTCATGCAAAAAAACACGTATAATGTGTTGTAATTAGTGAGTAGTGATTACAAAACAAAAAATTGGCATCTGATCCCTGACATCTGACCCGCGAAACATAGACTTATTTCCAGTAGTAAATACCACCGTCTAAATAATGCGCAAAATACGCTGTAAGAATTTTTAGGCTGGCGCCGCAGCCAGTGGCCTTGTAAACCTATCAGATGATCGCCAGGTACCTTTATCTACCTTGCGACACATTATCGCCAGTGCTGCGTGTCGTGTGCCACAGTACATCAAAATGGATCAACAGAACGTACTTCAACCAGCTGCGACTGGAAATACGACTGGTGAACATGGTCCGCCATTTTGTGGAGTCAAAAATTTGGTTAGAACTACAAAATGGCGGACCGTTATTTGTCACGAAATTAAACAAAAACCACGCAATTTGAAGGGATAGTTATGTGAATCTTTATATTCTACTTTTAAAAAGGCTTCCCAACCATATCCATTTCAGTTTTATAGCCCAAATCGCAAAATCCAAAGCAATGTGTCCCTTTAATTGTGATGTTTCAGTTGACGATGATAGTATGAACTCAAACCCAATTATTTCTTGTTTTGGTTTATTCCAATTGGCGCAACTCATACATGACTCAACACGTGTCACTGAGTCCACTCAAACAATAATCGATCTCATTTTCAGCTCCCATCCAGAGCTAATAAAGGAATGTGGTGTATTACCAGTCCTAATCAGTAACCATTATCTTGTTTATGGTCAACATAGTTGGAAAACACCAAAAATTAAAGGTCGCTCAATAAATCTTCGATGTCTTACAAATATAGACAATGATGCATTTAAAGACGACCTCCTTAATGCACCATGGCAAGATGTACTGGACTCTTATGATGTTGATGAAGCGTGGTGCAAATGGCACTCTATATTTATGAGTATTATTAACTTTCATGCGCCAATCAAAACTAAACGCATTCGGGGTGTCTCTTTACCTTGGCTCAATTGCGAAATTCTTTAACTTATGAGACAGCGGGATCGTGCACACAAAATCGCAAAACGCTCAGGCTCACAGATCGATTGGGACTCTTACAAAAAGCTGCGGAACAATGTAACTAATAAAATCCGCACTAAGAAGAGCGAATACTATACATCAGCCATAGAAGAAAATAGAAGCAATTCATCTATGCTATGGAAAAAACTAAAGGAGGTACTTCCTAAGAAACAGAAAATTGCTCCAAATTCTATCACTTCCCCAAATGGAGAAAATATTGACGATCCCACCGACGTTGCTGATACATTAAATGAACACTTTTCTACAATAGGAAAACGTACAGCTAGAAATTGCCCATCGCGCGAACTTGAAAACAATGATACCTACGCCTCTATCGTTGATTCTCTGGATGAACTTGAAGAATGCACTGTACCTAATATTACAGAATAGTTCGTTCAAAAGCAAATATCATCCATGTCGGTTGGGAAAGCAACATGTCCGGATGGCATCAGTGTTAAAATGATTAACATTGTTTCCCCTTATATTACTAAATCTTTAACTTATATTTTTAACCTCTCCATAAGATGCGAGCAATAACCTAAAGATTGGAAACACGCCGTGGTAACACCAATTCACAAGGGAGGAGATAAATGTAGTACAGGTATTTATCGGCCTATTTCTATACTGCCAATTATCTTTAAGATTCTAGAAAGATGGGTGCACTCGGCAGTATATTAGCTACCTCGATGAAAACAATTTCATACCTAGTTGGCAATCGGGATTTAGACCCTTGCACTCAACTGAAAGCACTCTACACGATTTAACAAACAAGTGTTTTGAGGCTATGGAGCAAGGTGAAGTTACACGTAGCGTGTTTATAGATCTCAGTAAAGCTTTTTATTGTGTGGATCATGTAATCCTACTAGGCAAATTGAAGAAGCTGAATTTGTCATCTTCTGTAATTAATTGGTTTAAGTCGTACCTAGGCGGTCGTAGTCAGTCTGTAAATATTAAGGGCACAATATCGAAGGTCTTGCCCATAGACATAGGCGTTCCACAAGGGTCGATCTTAGGGCCACTTTTATTCATTGTTTATAGTAGTGATTTTCCATCTTGTATACCCCAAAATTGCAACATATTTATGTATGCAGATGACTCCACGTTAACGTGTAGCTCCTCTAGTATTAACGAAATAGAAAGGAACCTGAATGTAGCTCTTGCTAGTATTCACAACTGGTGCCCAAAAAACAAACTAGCATTAAATGCCAACAAAACCAAATGTATGCTTATTGGTTCAAGGCAGAAAATATCCAACGTCGACCTGAACGTGTGCATTGCTGATAAGGTTATCGAAAAAGTGAAATATTGTCAATGCTTGGGTGTATAGTTGTTGATGAAACATTCAGTTGGGGTTCACATGTTGAATACGTAAGGAAGACTGTTTCGTCTAAATTGGGTGTGTTAAACAGAATTCGTGATTACGTTCCCCAAAGCAGCCTGCACACACTCTTTGTAAGTTTAGCTATGCCTTCTTTAGAGTATTGCTGTACGGTGTGGGGAGGAAGGTACATATCTCACGACAATACCCTCAAAAAATGTCTCAAAAGAGCCGCACGGATAATCCTTAAACGTACCTCCCTCACCCCCTCAGCTGATATGTTTGCCAGACTAAATTGGATTCCTTTTAATGAAAGGGTTAGTCCAAAAAGGCTATCCTTGTTTTCAAAAGCCGTAACAAAATGACTCCTTTGTACATGACAAATCTGTTCACACCACTTACAGTGGTTCGTGAAACACGACAATCGACCCAAATGGCACTGAAAGTTCCTTTCGCCAAAAAGGAATGCTACGTGACAAGTTTCGCTGTGAGTGGTGCCAGTATATGGAATAATCTGCCTGAACAAATGAGAACCATAAACTCCTGAAGTACATTTAAATCGGAGCTACGTAAAGCCATCTTCCAGTGATATTTCTGTCATTTACGCTGATCTGCGGAGTTAGAAACTTGGTTGCCAAAATACTTTGGAGCCGGATGGGAATTTCCCCTGGTTTTTAACCCTAAAAGGTTTTTTTCGCGGGTTTTTCGCCCATCCCGTAAATCAGCAATAGGCTTCTGGAGAGTTGAAAAGTTAACCGAAAATAGATTTATTTGTGTAAACATTATTGTATTTGTTTAAATATTTTGTATGAATGTGTAAATATTCAGTTTTAACTAATAATATGCAGGGCCCCAATGGAAACCAGTTTTAAACTGTTTGGGCACACCCTGGGTAAAGAAATGTAATAAATAAATAAATAAATAAACCCTACTATGGTAGAATGGGTCAGGTTAGGAGAAGCACATTTGGCTAAAGAATAAGATTTACCCCCCCCCCCCCCCCCCCATTCTAAATACACCCTCCTTTGACAACACTAAAGTAGAGGAGACCTACAAAACATGTACGTTAATGAATCGCATTGAAGAACAAACAATTTGTCTTAAGGTTAAAAGTACATGTACAATTTGCAACAACCATTTTGTTTCTATCACAGACTTGAAGGATTGCTAGTGGGGGATACTGGGTATGCCCTACGCCCTTGGTTGATGACACCCTACCACGACCCACACACCAGAGGGGAGCGGCGATCCCCTGTTTGGCAGTTGGGCTAAGGATAAGCACAAGAAGGGCAAGCACCGTTATCCTTGCTTGCACCGTTCTCCATAACAAGGCTAAGGAGTTTGGAGAGCCAGAAATAGATGACCAAGTTGGGGCGGATGAAGTTGAAGTCCCCCCCCCCCCCATATAATGGTCCTGTCCATAATGGTCGTCTTTACAGAGATCAGCTTGTAATTCAGCACTTTAGCAATGCCTAAATATTACAATGTACAAATGTACTTGCACTTGCAGGTTTTAGTGTCACAGAAATGGAAAGTCAAAATCTAAAATAAAGTAGATCTCAGCAGGATTAGATGGTCACCAAGGTCACCAAGGGCCCAGAGCAATGCAAAGCAAATGTAAATACATTTACATAAAAGTCCCCAAATTAGCAATGTACTTGACCGTATACCAGGTAAAATCATTCTTTTTGTAAAACATCAAGAATGAAGGTACACATACACGTACACCATTTAATCGTCCTATGCCCACAAAGGGGCTTTTGGAGGATTTGGGGGATTGATGATGTATGGCAGTAAAGTGCCAATTTATTTTGTAGGGTGCATTTTCTCAATATTTTTTGCTGAATCTTGATCTGTTACATGTACTTACATGTAGCAATGCATACATTTCTAACTATATCAAACATTCTGCACCTGTTTTTTAAATGATGAGCCGGGATTTGTATACGTGTACTTTTGTGTAAAATGAGACCTTTTTAATCCAAGAAGACATTATTAGTGTACAAGATATGCATCTTTCAGACATTTCATAAATTTCCAGACTAAATATTTCAATATTTAGTCAAGTGCAACTTAGAATAATTTATCACGTAATTACCTGCGCTAAATTACAAGCCAAAAATCATACGACCTCAAAGATGAATATAAAAGTCATTCTTAGTTGTGTAAATAGCCCTAATGGCGGATGAAGGTGGCAGTGTACATTTTAGTGATTGATAAATTTTGTGTAAAGTTAATTTAACCCTAACTCCCTAGGTGGTGTGAAAAATCGTATTGAAAATGGAGAATTCAGGACTGTTGGGGATAATGGGGAATTTAACGTGTAACGACATCCCCTTTTTTGTAGAGTTGCAGACAATAAAATGTGGTAATGAACTATACCAATCAGTCTTTGTTATTGTTTTTCCTGTTGTACTTGGTGATCTACAAAGTTGAGCATGTTCTGGCTCTAAGGAACTTTTTTTGAAATTGTCATGACTGAAATGTTGTGCAACTTATGCAATAAATTGTGGCCTTGAGTGTACTTATGTCATTGCATAAAGTTACATGAAATCGGCTGCAGGGATGACATTGTCAATTAAAAAGTCTGAAAATTGAAAGGTGTCAAAGATGCATACTATCTTTCTATATATTTTCATGAAGGACAAAACTATAACTGTGAACTTAAATTATACAGGGTGAGTCAAAAAGAAAGTGACATGGATTAATGCTCTTTTTTCTTTAAAAAAATATCTAATTTGACACTAATGAAGTACGTCTTAAAAGATCATGTTCTTGCTCTCATCTGAAAAAAATTATGAAGACCTTGATCCATGCAATGTTTACTGAAAGAGCTTTAAATAAAAAAAAGCTGTCCATGGCTATTAAGCCCAGTGAGAATTACAGATTGCACACAGGCATTCATAGACAAGTGAGTATTCAGATTTTGTGCTTTGAATATGAGTAACAAGTCAACTCATTTTCCTGAAAATGAAATATTGATGGCTATTTTTCTTTTGTTGTCCTTTTCAACTTTTTGTTCATTCGGGGAAGTTGGATAATGTCCCAATATGTAATGGGTATTCATCAGCTTGTAGAACGGTAAACAATCGGTGGTGAAAAGCGGAATGTTGTGATCTTTTCATAAAAACAGAACTCCGGAATAGAGTACTAAATTATTTGAAATTCTCAGTTACTAGTCAATAACATGTACTTTATCTCTGTGTTATTGTTAATAGAGCCAGCCACATACATGTATTTTCTAAAAAAGAAATTTTTAATTTGGTCACTTTCTTTTCAACCCACCCTGTATTTTTTAAATATAGGGAACCTTATGACATAGAATTTTTTGGGGGGGAAATCCGTTCTTTTAAGAAGAGCTCTCATCAGGGACCAATGCAATACTGTGCTGCTGGCAAGCGATGGCAATTATCATTTGCAAGTTCACATTCAATTCCTGTGCAACTTGCAAATGTTGCCTCTGAATTTGTAGTCTTTCTTTCTCGATTTCCAAACGTTCTTTTTCCAGGTCATAAATTTCCCAATTAGATACATAGGATTTACACGAAGATGTCCGTTTCATTCCCGAGGCACTGGTACTGGGTGTTGCAGTCTGTATGGGCAAAGCAGCCCTCAATGATGATGATGATGCTGACGGTGTGACAGCTTCAAATATTTCAGCTTCAGCTGCTGAGGTGTTCAATGTATCATCATCATCGTCGTCGATCTCATCATCATCGTCATCCTCGTCATCTTCTTGAGTGGTAGATGCTGTGAACAAGAAAAATGAGCAATTGATTAAATATAATAAGAATACGCTGCACACAAGTGTTTTCATAAATTGCACGTAGACAGTTGTGTGTTTAAAATCATCAGTGTGTGACCACCAAGCTACAACTACATGAAAGCAGTGATCTAGCAAAATATGGATGGGGAGAAAGCAATGTCTAGTGTCAGCCTCCAACAAGTGTACATTTCACTGTCAGATGTGCAGTAGAGAAGAGAAATGTGAGAAATGTGAGCAAGTCTTGTCAGGAAACACATGCATGCCACCATAAATAAACAGTGTCAATGTGTACACATGTATTAAGTGAGTATCAAATTAACTACATGTTTTTATGCTACTGTATTTGATACTAATTTATGAATTATTGTACATATTATTAGTTATCCCACGCGCGCTCGTGGAACACGGAATAATGTAGTGCACCCGTGTCCCATATTCCACGAGGCCGAAGGCCGCGTGGTATATGGGACACGGATGCACTACATTAGTCTGTGTTCCACAAGCGTGAGTGGGATAACGAACGTATCTTCAAGCAAACTTCACCGCTGTTTCTGCCGTTGTATGATGGTGACCCGCCACAGAGGGACGATCAAAAACTGGGGATTACTAATGAATATTCACATAAGGTTGTGTCAATTTGCAGAAGTTCATTCATGAGATCTTCGTAATATGTAAATGTAATACAACCCAAAAGCCAAACAAAATGGGAATGAAAAGCGCGAAATTCAAACTCGAATACAGATGCTCCGTTTCGTTAGTCATTGCCGAAGGGATCGTTTCCAGGACAAAGTTGACAGTGAAAGTGAGTTTTCCCAAACTTAAACAATAGTTTGTATAAAAGAGCATGTTTTGATCTCATTGAATCATGTGTTTTCGTAGTGACAAACCCAACAAGTGAGCAAAACAACAAGGTTTGAATAATACATTTTTCAATCTTGAACGGGGTTTTCCGCAACGCGTACGTCGCGGTCTAGTATGGTACCCAAGTCTCTTCTATTGTTCAAGGACACATGGCATACGCGGTTCTAGACAACATATTGAACTTGGGGTTAAATCGAAAAGCAACAGGGCTTGCTTTGGCTTAATATAATTGTTCGCAAGGTGGACGATTCAAGTAAAAAACAAAACAAATAAACTAAAACATTCACTGGATATTCTTTAGCTTTAAAGGTTGTCTTTTTTAACTATCGTTGCATGAAATATAGACGATGAAAAAATAATTAACTATGTTCATGGGTCATGCCATAAATTTTGGGTCCTTTCTGGTGTCTGTTATGCTCCCATCAATTGCTGCCCCATCCAAGATGTGGGGTTGTCACTTTTGAAGTGACCAAATCCCCAACCCTGGGGCAAAATTTTAGTGACAATCCCTGACATATATGGGTAGGGCACCCCCACATCATGGTTTTAACTTCCGATGATGGGGAAACAATGGCAAAATGAGTGACCAAAATCCCCACAATGGGGCTTGAAAAACGTGACCAAACCCCCACATAAGACCTGGGGCAGCCCCCCCGGGGGGGGGGGGGGGAGCAATTGATAGGCACATTACACCTGACCTATGTAATTTCCATATCAAGTATTATTGAAATTTACCTTAGTTATTGATTGTTTGGCAGGTACTTACATACAAATCACTCTTAGAGATAGGCGGCATTAAAAATGTGTCCTGAATTGCAAAATCTTATACATGTACACCCAAATTTGACCCCAAGTTTATGAAATGACCTTCCTGTTTCAGGGGGGGGGGGGGGGGGGTGATCCCATTCGTAGATCATACTTTCTGAATTAAAGTTGCAAAAACACACAGCATTGGATACATGTACAATGTACATTTATTTTATTTTTTCTTTACTAGTGATGGAGCATATTTGCAATCTTCGAAAACTTTGTAGGATATGTGGTGGTACAGTGCAGAAACTCAAGAATCGCATTGATTGACACAAAATATGATGAAGAAAGCTGCCACCCTCCTTTCATGTGCCATCTGTGCTACTCCAATCTGTACCTGCCAAAATGTCATCCAGTTCCTAATGACTGGCAACCCCACCCAGCATCAGGACCTTGCAAAATATGTGACAGAGTCAGCACTTCGAAGAAAGGTGGTCGAACCCCCAAGACAAATTATGCCCGCCTGGAAAATTTTAATAAGGAAGTAGAAATGGCGAGAGCAAAAATACAAGAGAACTTTGAGAAATTGCAGCACATAACTACCCCAACTTTGGCCCAATACTTTTACGCAGAGGATGACTCGTTTGTTTGCCAAGCATGATCTAAGATCTTGAATAGACCAGTGGAAACCCCATGTGAGCATATCTTCTGTTTGAAGCGTCTCCAGGACCAGTTTAGTTCCTCATCATCTGCCTCAAGTCTGTGTCCTTCCTGTAAAAAACAAATCAACCTCCAGAATATCACACCTGTAGTAGTATAGGAGATGCCGATTCTGTAACAAATCTCTCCTTTACCCTCTTTCCCCCTTCCTTCCCCCTCCCCTTCTCTCTCCCTCCCCCTCCCTCCTACCTGCCAACGTCAGTCTGTTGATCCTTTGCAACGTTTTTTGAAATTAGCTTTTGTGTCAGTCTGTGGTTTTCATAGACATTCCATTTTTACAAGTCCTTTCACCTCTTTTGGATGTCAAAATCTGAGTACAGCCAATTTGACAAGGTGATTTACCTTGCTTAATCAAATTTTGATAAAAACTGAATTATTATTGTCTTTGTTTTATCTGCATTGGTTTTTCTTGTTTTATAACGTTTGTTCAACATTACATTTTCTTTGGAAATGTGTGCACGGTGGCGTAGCTAGGGGTCCTGGGGAGGGGGTGGGGTGCAGGACCCCCCCCCCCCTTAAAAAAATCGTCGACCCCCTTAAAGATTCGTCCCCCACCCCCCCAGTCGCCCACCTCCACTGAAAATTTCGCAAACGCAGAAAAAATAGCATTAGAAATAAAAATCACTGTGATCGCCCCCCACTGTAACATCCATAATACGTATACCAATAGTCCCCTATATTGTAGCTGCAGCACTTTTATGCCATTGCACTCGTTGCATGCTTTGCACCATACAAATCCCCTGAAAAATTTGTTTCGCTTTTAGAGATTAAAACAAGTAAAACTTCCTTCAGTTATGTTTTTCTTTTACAGCTACAAAAGAAATAAATTTCGGGCCGGACACCCCCCCCCCGCCCCCCGCAAAAAAATTTAATAAAACATCCTAGATTTGCCCAGGGACTGCAACGGTGTATAGATGTTAAAGTCCTTGCTGAATCCAGATATTGTCCAAAATGTATTTCTAATAAATGTTTTCTAATCAATAAACTAAGCTATCTTGCCCTATGTTGCTCTATGTTGGTAGAGCGCCGGTACGGTAACCCGGAGGTCGCAGTTTCGAATCCTGCTCCTGCCAGTTTCTTTGTTCACTTTGAAAATGTATTCAAATTTACCTAGTCAGTTTCCATTGTGGATTGTTTGACCAATTATTTAAATCATTTAAATCTTTTCAATCAGTTAATTTACAAATTTAGAGAACACAGCAAGCGTTTAAGTTGCAGTGTGTTTAATATTTTCTAATAATTTCAAAGTGAACAAAGAAAACTGGCAGGAGTGGGATTCGAACCTGCGACCTACGGATACCGGCGCACCAACTGAAATGTCTTTCCCCATGTTGGCGGTCAGCAAAATTGTCAGGTTTTTTTTTCGTGGGGCAGAAGTCATAAACCCATAATGCCGTACAGCCAGGGATCACGCCCAAATGTACGATTTTACTTTTGAATATTATTAGGTTACACATTTGGAATTGATTTTTTACAGATACATTTTTTAGTGGGGGGGGGGGGGGGGGGGTAAAGTGGTGCCGCTTTCAAAAGCTTACCCCACCACATCTTCCCCGTTGCACGGATATATGCCAGGTTACAGGGGTGAGGCCTTCTTCAACAAACTGACAGGGAGAGGCCTGCAAAAAATATTGTCAGTTTGTGGCTGATTGTGTAAAAATGGTTTTAAAAAATTACTTTGGGGTTTAAATTATAAAAGGAGTGGGGAATATTATGTTCCAAGTGATTCACCAACTTAAATTTCGGAATTTACGAAGTAGTTGAAAAGTTACTGCCCCCAAAAAGTCTAGAACAAGCCCTAGGTCGCACATGCCATTTCTGTGTATGTAAACTTTCAAGGTTTTGAAGTCAACATATGCAAAGCAGTAATTTTGTGTATTTCAACCAAAAATATCATTTCCGCTTAAATACGTGCTCTACAAGTTAGAAAAATGTTTCTTCTTGGAGATAAAAAAAAATACCTTCAATTTTTTACAAATTGTGATTGTTTTCTAGAGGCCTCAGATTCCCCCAAATGTCAACAAATATGGTGTCATTCTGTGGCTCCTTCGACATGATTTGTTTATTATCTAACAAGTGAAAAGTATTCTCCCAATATTTGATAAACAAACCCAAAAAGTTTAAATATATCTTGCCTCTCCTTTAATACTACGCAAGAATCTATTTTATTTATTTTTTTATCAGCTAAATAACACTTTTTATTTCTCCTTTAAATAAATTTGAGTACAATTGATTTATTATTTTTTTTTTTTACTTTATGCTATATCATTAATTCTTTTGAATTGATGCATTGGTGGAGGCAAAAATACTGTCTGTATGCAAAAGGGAGATACTTAAGCCCCCCAAAATTCTTGCGACTGGACCCTCATTTGTCAACAGAGGGCTCTCTTTTCGTCAGTCTGTGGTCCGGGGAATGCCAACCTCGTCCAATAACTCAAGTATTTCCGTTATTGTGGCTGAGAAAGGGGTTTTCTTTAAGACAAGGGGAATTCTATATAAATGTATCATTTCCTAAGTGCATTCATGATTTATGTGCACAATCTGAGTCGGTTTTTAATACGCAATTGTATTTTGTTTATCCTCAAAGTGGGCGGAGTCTGCCCACACTCATCATGTAGTTTTTTTCTTCGCGAAAGTATCGCAATATATTTGCTTTTGATTCTAAGCCTTTTTGACTTTCTCGGCTGATGCCTTAGGCACATTTTGACACCAAATTTATGATAATCCGACTTGCCGTTCTCGCGCAATTCAACATTATCCGACATGTAGGGCGCTTCAATGACCCTCAGCGCTGTACATATACATAGAAACCGGGCATAGTTCGACCATAAACACTCACTGCACTTCAGATTGTACACAAATCGTCAATGTTTTGCTGAGGGCGAAATCAGCCCCCCCCCCCCCCCCCCCCCTCCGTGACCCCAGCTGTGATTCAGGGGAAAAATGGTGGTGGTGGTGGTGGTGGTGGGGGGGGGGGGGGGGGGGGGGGGGGGTCGGCTCTATTGCCGGTAGTAGTGGCGATCGCGCGGCCGTCCCTTTAACCGTGGAGGAAGGAACATGTACTTTAACTGACTAATTAAGTAACGCGACAGGTTTTTGTTTGTTTGTTTGTTTGTTTGTTTGTTTGTTTATGTGTAACCAGGTTCTAATCACTGCAACGTGATATCATCCCTCAGCAGGTGTGGATTTGGGTGTAGCCGACACCCCCTGCAAAAAAACCCTGGATCCGCCCGTTTAAATACTCAATGAACTCACAAACAGAATGTTTTATTGTGGAATTTGTGAATTTTGGGTATTAATGCAATTGTTAATTTTTATAAGATTGATGTTTTGGATCCTCACTCGGTCGGTCAGTCAATGTAATTAGTGTACGTTTTAAGTACATGTATGATGAATTTTATGTTAATTTTTATAATTTTGGACACGTGTATACATGTGTTTATACACATGTATATGAGTTTAACTGAATGAAATTCAAAATGGACTTTTGCATATTTTCCGGACTGAAGTATATTGACTGTCATATAATTACATAATATGCAATGAATTTGTGGCCAAAGAACATTTTGTATTACAATTCCACTATAGATGGATGCAATGTTAAGTTTTCATTGGTGAATTTATCAAAACGATGTTTGTATTTAATTTGAAATAATGCAAGGGGATTAAAAGTACATGTACATGTATTATTTTCCATGTCATTGACCCTGGCAACTACTGTTAATGGAATATTAAACGTCAAATGAGTGAAATCCATCAATGTCTTTGTTTCAGGTTTTGTGATAATGTTTTAATGGTGTCTACAATAAAGCCTGGTTCATACTTCATGCGAAACGAATTGACCTCGTGAACATCTGCAGTGAAAAAACGTGTTCAACTTTTTGCGAAATTGCAGCATGATTATTTGGCGTTGACGTCATAAATTTGCTTCGCATTTGCATTCATTACGAACCGGGCTTAATGTCTTTGTTGAAAAACGCCTACAAATTCAGTAAAAAAAATAAGTTTGTTAATATCAAAGGGAATCTTGCACATTTAACAAACGGGTTGACTAAATGGAGATTGACGCTTGGCCATCACTATTTTGTGGGCAAACTATTTGGGGGGGGGGGGGGGGGGGGGGGGTAACTTCTATAATGTCTGGTGTCTGCATTATAATTACCGTCCTCCCCCCCCCCCCCCCCCCCCCAAAAGGAAATAAAAATGCTCAATTTTGTTTTAGCTCAATGCGGCCTCAACTGTCAGTATGTGGCTTGTACACCAATTGACGCTTGTAAAAAAAGGGGTAGTTCAAACTTTTTTAAAGAGAAATTAATTTTACCAGTTGCAGGGTCATTGTGGTTAGATACGAAACTATTGAAAACATTAATAAAAATGAGCTGATGCCATGATTTTTTTGGAAAAGGAAACAGTTTTTCAGCAGGTTAGAAATACCAGAGCTCTCACCTGAAAATTCTTAACCACAGAATGACACACGCTGCTAATTTATTGAAAAAAATTAAACAAGTACTAAAATTATGTTCTGTCAAAAAATGAATTAGTTGAAATATACTAGAAACATTGTAACACATATAAAACCGAATATCAACTTTATTAACAACTCGTGTACCGTTAAACATCATAAGCAAAATCTAAGTTATATGCACATCGGGTCATTACAGAGGTCATTCAACAGACTGACAAATTGTGACAAACTGACAAAGTCCACAGACTGACATAGCATAATACTGAAACCACAGAGTGACAAAAGTTCCATTGCTGTTCAGTGCAAATTTGTCAGTTTGTGGCCGAGTTTGTAAAATGCTGAACCACATTCTGACACACTGTGCACAAATGTATAGGCGTGGAAACCTCTCCCCTCCCCCTCCCCCTCATCTCTCTCTCTCCTCTCTCCCCCTCCTCTCCCTCTCTCCAAATCTCCACCACTCAGTCAAATTTACTTTATTTTTTTCTTAAATTATGTCGTATACCTACCCAACAGAATTTCAAAAATTGCAAAAGAAATTTCACTACATTCGTGTCCAAGAGAATTTTAAAAATCATTAAAAAAAAAGGGGGAATCCCCCAAATTCCGGGGTCCAAAAATTTCATCTGTTATAAGCCAACAAAAAAGATATTTTTCTAAATTGTGTCGTATACCTACCCAACAAAATTTCAAAAAACTATAACTACCCACTATTCTTCGTACGGAGCGCTAGGCCTAAGCTGTAAACTCTCATAATTAGGTGGTAAATTACTATCGTATTTAGTATGTAAATTACTATCGTATTTAGTATGTAAATTACTATCGTATTCTTTACATATTTTGAGTTTAAAGCAGTAAGTTTTGTGATAAGATCCTTTTTTTTTTTTCCCATTCTCTCAATCACTTGCTTTTCGACCTTGTCGTCTATTTCTTTTGGATTCCGCTCAGATTCTTCTCTCGCTTTTGTTTGGGTTCTAATAGCTTCTTTCATCCCGTTAAATTTTCTCAATTCATTATTGATCAAAGCAAATTCATCATGACTGATATCACCGTCGTGTATGGCTTGAGACACTAGTTCATTTATCGTGTTCAATTTGGTTTCGGCCAATACCATTATCTCATCGTGTTTCTTGGCCTTACTCCTAAACTTTTTGCTGAAGTATTTCAAGACTAAACTCACACCTACGCAGCCTATAGCTATACCTTCTAACACCACGCCAACGGGTAAAGTAATGACACCGACAATTCCAGCGATATCAATAGCGCCTGATGCGGCTCCAAAGCATTCCGTTGCAGTCTCCGCGTTTGATAAACAAGTAATAATTTTATTATATTTTGTATACAACTGCTCTCGCTTGTCTCTCTCAGTCGTTATCTCTGTTTGTACTTGCTCGATTTTGTTTAACCTATAGACTCGCGTATTGTCCGTTACATCGGATACATCTGGTAATTTAGGATATACATTAGTAATTTTATTTAAACAAACGATTATTTTAAATGTTTTTGCAAGTATACGAAAATCAAAGTCGCGGCACCCACCAATAGAGTCCACACATGTTCAGCCAACCAACCGACACTCTTACTTAATAAATTAAACAGCCAACTAGCGATACCCCCCAAAATACCCGGCAAAGCAACCAACAGTTGGAAGTGCTCTAAACACGGTACCTTTGGTACCTTCAGCACCAGTCCACTACTTGGGAAGAGCCCCACAGACAGCCTCAAACCACACCCAGCACCCCGGTACCCCCGAACAACCACCTCTACATTTGCAATAAAACAACACAACAAAAGCTGTTTGAGCTCGATAATCTGGCATGACGCAATTGTACTTTTGAGTCAACAACCAACAATAGTGATTGTCGTGTCTACCACTAAAAGCCAACTTCGTCAACGTACAAGTGTTTTTATCCAAAGCAGCTTTACGATATTTTATTTCTTGTTCCGCGCTGCAGTCGTCTATCAAAAAAACAACGTGTAATCCTCGTAGTCTGGTTCTATAAAATTCTAAAGCTTCGTTGAGAGAAATTTTTTCTACGTCCAAGTCGCATAGGTAAATCTCCGGATCTAACCAAAGCCAACCCCTCTCGTGATAAGATTTGTTGTTACTCAACGTAGGGCAAATGACGACAATCTTTTCAAAGTGACCTTTATTACGTCGTTTCTAATAGGTCTAAAACATATTTAGTTTTACCAGAGTTGGTTCTACCGTATATCAAGGCGCAGTGAGGTGTCTTTGGAAACATGTTATTTAATTATACCCCCGATTTTTTAATAGTAAACGCCGCCAAATCTTCCATCTTCGATAATCATTTTCGCGTCCATTACCAAGAAAAGAGCCCCAGCAGTCTCTGCTTCTTTTTCTAAATGAATAGAAATGCCACCACCTACTTCTCCTATTCTCCTGCCCGAACCGTGACTTTTATTGTCATCCGTCACTTTCATGTCTAACCAAAGTCCGTAATTATTTTTAAAGTACTCACCCATCGTCAGGTTCCACAGGCTTAGGTCTTTGGTCACACCGGCACCAAATTCCGTGTGAGAGTCTCCGAAAAACTTGCAAATTTCTTCCCAGTGTTGATAACGCCTCATACCTTGACTACGATCGTGACGTTTACTTTTTCGATTTTAGGGTTATAAAAATGCCCCGGATTTTTGTTACTGGGTTCCTTGAATAAAAGTAGTACTCCCTTTAGACTTTTAATCGATTGGTTAAGATTAAGATTGATTATTATTATTATTAATAATTCTTTCTGGTAATGAAACCAAGGATTCCTCAAAAGCGCCCTAGGCACTGTAGCTCGGAAGCCTGAAGAAACCTGTATAGAGAAGACAATGAGAAGAAGTTACAGTTTTAGAGGTGGGAGGAAAACCCTAGAAGAATATTCTGGGAAAAACCCACGGAATCAGATAGGGACTGAAAACCCAATCCACATGTGGACCAGGGCAGGAATCGAACCCGGGCCACAGCGGTGAAAGGCGGGGACAGTAACCACTGCGCCAATCTGATTTGTCCAAGTCTCTGACGAGATATCTTTGAACTTGATCAAATAGAAAATGAGTCTTACCTCGATATTTTTGTCTGATGTTAGAAGCTAACGTTTTATTGGTCACCACGTCAAATTCGAGAGACAACTTAGAATATTTTTACTTGGCTTCGGTATCTGTAGACTTGACGACGCTTTCGTGATTGTTAAACGTAAACTCGTACGTTAGTCTGTCGTTGAGTGCCAAGCATTTCAAAATCTAGAGGAATGTAATATCAATTTTTGTAAGCATCGGCTATGGCTTTGTCTTTTCCAAAATTCGCATCATCTACCGCATCATCCGCTCCGATTCGTATTTTTGTAATGTTGGGAGATTCGATTCATCGGTACGAATGTTCCGAATTTTTAGGTCGCCACATGTCTTTAAAAACGTTGAATATATCCGCGTCGTAAAAGTTTAGAATCTCTTTACCTTCGAGACATATTCTAACTTTTTTGATCAAATTTCGCCCCACGTTATTGTACAGAGTTCTATTGTCAACAGCGCCAGACTCCAAGTCAATGTTGAAAGACAATCGACTCGTACCGGGTACAACCACATCGTCTGGACTCAACATTGGAAATTTAACGGTTAATGTTTGATTCGCGTCTATAGTACTAGGATTATGAATAATGACTACCGATTGTCTCAAACCCTTAATCGCTCTAGGATTTTTTTTGCTTCTGTGAGGATTCAGCTTACTTCCATCAATCGCATTCATTTTATTTATACGAACAGATTTTTTTTTTAATGATTAATTTTAATCGTTTTCTATTTTTAATAAGATGTTGTTCGTTGTTTAATGAAATGATGGCAAGCATATTTATGATGTTTGGCGTTTACAGGGTCAAACTATTTATTTTCGAGTTTAGGAGGGTCTGATGCCAACGAAGAGCGCAAACGACACGACTTGGCTTTAGAAAGTTTAACCTATGCAAGGGACGAATGGCAGAAACAAAGAACCAAGTATCTAGATTATCTCAACGAGCGAATACAAAAGGAAGTCAAGGCTCAAAAACCATTTCGCAACGTCGACGAAGCATTGCGAGAATATAACGTAGTGACGGGTGAAGACATACAATTACCTCGCGAACCCACATTATCCGATTTTTACGTGCCCAGCGAACAACAGAAAACGGGTGAAATTGTATTCATCTTGGGAGGTACTGCTGTTTTTATTTTTTTTATTTATAAATATATATAAAATGGAAACAAAAATGCGAAATATATTTTAAAGTCCTAGAGGATATTGGAAAGGTGAAGGAGCCGTAACAAAATTATCGTCGAAAGCCGACGTTTCTAAAAAGGATGCTAGAAATTGGTTAAGAAAACAAGCCCTGTGGCAAATGTATTTACCGGCCCCCACAAGTATTCCTAGACCTACGAGTCCTAATAGATCGGTAGGATTACCCAATGAAATGCATCAAGCTAATCTCCTATACCTACCCCACGATACACTTGGTAGAAAAACGTATAGATACGCGTTGACGGTAGTTGATGTGGCTACTCGATATAAAGAGGCTGATGAACCCTTGACCAATAAAAGGAGCGGTCAAGTCGTCGAAGCTATAACAAAGATTTACAAAAGGTCGGCGTTGTCTTGGCCTAAAATTATCAAAGTAGATCCTGGTAAAGAGTTTATGGCCGAATTTAGCACTTTAATGAGATCTAAAAATGTAGTCAAGTAGTAAGGGAGGTACCGATTCTGCGACAAATCCGATTTTTTCACTTTTTTCCCCAATTTTGCTGTGGGTACATACGTCAAATTTTTTAAAAACAAAATAGTCAAAAAATCGCCCAAAAATTTTGCTGGGGTACTATACACCAAAATTTGCACAAAATCAAGAAAATAAACAGTATTTTCCATAGTCTACAAGCGTACTAAATCACCAGGGCGCCCGGGCGAACAAGGCAAAATAACATGATTTGTCGCAAGCCAAAAAAAACCCTCATCTCTACACTCAGTAGAGATGAGGGTTTTTTTGTGTTATGTAAATCTACTGCGTTACTAACTACAACTACTCTTTGCAAGGAGCGCTAGGCCTAGTCTCTAAACTCTCTTGAGCACTTGTGTAGCTAGGAGGCTCATCTCTACTCACGTTAGAATCACGCTCATACTCTTTACATATTTCTAATTTAAAGTTGTAAGTTTTGCGATAAGATCTTTTTTTTCTTTCGCTAGAAGCTCGACCACTTTCTTTTCGACCTCATCGTCTATTTCTTTTTGATTTCTAACGGACTCTTCTCTCGCTTTAGTTTGTGTCCTAATAGCTTCTTTCATTCCATAAAACTTTTTTAATTCATCGTTAATCAAAGCAAATTCTTCGTGACTTACATCACCATCGTCTACGGCCTGAGACACTAATTCATTTATCGTATTTAATTTTGTTTCTGCTACTACTCTAATCTCATCGTGTTTCTTAGCTTTACCTCTAAACTTTTTACTAAATCGTTTTAATACCAAACTTACACCCACGCATCCTATGGCTAATCCTTCTAACACTACGCCTATAGGTATACTAATAACGCCGATAACGCTGACTATGCCTATTGTACCAGATAAAGCTCCTAAACATTCTATAACTGTCTCTGCGTTAGATAAACAGGTAATAATTTTATTATACTTTTTGTGCAACCGTTCTCTCTTATCTCTCTCGTTGGATATCTCTTTTTGCACTCGTTCGATTTTATTTAACCTAAAGACTGAAGACTCGTTCGTTTCTATAGGAACAACGGGCAATTTAGGGTAAACGGATTCTGCGGTCATTTTATAAAGTCTTATATTATTTTAAATTTGTTTGCATGTATACTAGAATCAAAGCACCGACACCTACCAATAATGCCCACACGTGCTCCGCCAACCAACCTACCGACTTACTTAACAACGTGAACAACCAACTCGCGATACTACCCAAAATACCAGGTAAAGCGGCTAATAACTTACCCCCGAGCTTTTTTAGCAAATTAGCCAAGTTTTTTAAATGGTTACTTATCCAATCTTTCACGTTACCTCCGGGTTTAGGCGTAGGAGTAACAGGCGTAGGAGTAACAGGCTTAGGCGGAACCGGGGTCGGAGCAGGAACAACCGCTGCAGCAGCTGTTGCAGCGCCGCCACCAATAGCCGCCACCAAAGAAGCAACGATCGTACTTATAGCTAAAGCAAACGCGGCCAATATACTTACAACCGTCACACCCTGTTCTCGAAACAGAATTCTAATCTTTTCTCTTAGCGAGGTATCACCATATAGTATTTTATTCATCGTTTCTTCGATTCTAGCGAATTGATCATTCATGCTTAGTTTAAGGTCGCGCTTGAGACTTAATCTATTCTCTATTTCATCTTCAATTTCGTCTTGTTCTTTTAATAGGTCTTGCATCTCATTATCGTTTTCTACTACTTCGAGGGCTGTTTTTATCTCCTTGTGTCTATCGTATAGTTTACTCAGTTCGGCTAAATTTAATTCGACATTACCGCTCATAGTTTGTAGTTTTTTGTCTAAAGCTTCAAGTTCTCTATAATTTAACCCCTCAGTTTGCGCTTGAGCATCTACTTCTATCGGTTGATCATCTACTTCTATCGGTTGATCATCTACTTCTATCGGTTGATCATCTACTTCTATCGGTTGAGGGGGAGGAATTATGTGACTACCGGGCACATACATACTTTTTAAGTGCTCGTGCAGATCGCCAGCCATCTCAACTTGTCGTTTTGGAGTGACGTTGATAGCATCAGCTATATAGTCTTTTACTGCTTTCTCTTTACGTTCTTTTTCTGTTAATAAACCCAAATCTTCTTTAAAAAATACATTAAAGTTTCCGTATGGATACTTCTCATAAAAGTTTCTATATAACGTCGCATAACTTATAAATGTATTGGGTTGACGTTTATGAGTCAATCTAACACCGTCGAAGTAAATACCCTTGTCATTTTTAGTAAAAAGTTCGTACCTAATGCGTTTTGGTCTAACGAATTCGTCTCTTGACATCTCCCAATAATTATAAAAATAATTAGCTAAACCTTCTTTATATTTATCACGATATTTATCTGTAGTATTACCAGCTTCATCAATCGTCGTAGGCGGTTGTGGTTCAGCCGGTCTGTTTAATTCGAAATCCTTGTTGGGGTCTATTACTAAATCACCATCGTTCCCTGCATTAGCATCTTCTTCTTCTTCTCGACCCACATCATCCATAGGTATAAATTCTCCACCTTCAGCCATTTTATAAAGTCGTACATTATTTTAAATTTTTTTGTACGTATACGAGAATCAAAGCACCGACACCTACCAATAATGCCCACACGTGCTCCGCCAACCAACCTACCGACTTACTTAACAACGTGAACAACCAACTCGCGATACTACCCAAAATACCAGGTAAAGCGGCTAATAACTTACCACCGAGCTTTTTTAGCAAATTGGACAAGTTTTTTAAATGATTACTTATCCAATCTTTCACGTTACCTCCGGGCTTAGGTGGAACCGGGGTTGGAGTAGGAACAGCCGCCACCCCAGCAAAAGCCGCCACCAAAGAAGAAACGATCGTACTTATAGCTAAAGCAAACGCGGCCAATATACTAACGACCGTCACGCCCTGTTCTCGAAACAGAATTCTAATCTTTTCCGCTAGCGAGGTATCACCATATAGTATTTTATTCATCGTTTCTTTGATTCTAGCGATTTGACTTTTGAGTCCTCGTTCATTTTCGAGCGCCGATGTCATTCTAGCGGATCTTTCATCATTTAGATCTTTTAATCGTTCGGTTATTACTCGTCTATCTTCATCGCTCGTTGCTTCAGTTAGTTCAGCTTTGGTTTGATTAATTTCATCATCTAGCCTTCTTATTTTAGCTACATTTAATTCTAAATTACCTTTGAGAGTTTGTAACGCTTTGTCTAAACCAGCAATTTCTCTCAAGTTGTTTAATCTCGTAATTTTTTTAATTACTATTTCTTGATTAGCTAATTGGTCTTTTAGTCGATTCGTGATTTGTTCTCGTCTGTATATTAATTTTTCTAGTAGATATACTTCTTTTTTTCGTTCATCTACTCTCTCTTTTTGTCCATCTAATGATTTTACTCGTTTGTTTAATGTTTCGACTAATTTATCCGAATTTTTTTCTCGTTTATATAATTCTTTTATTTTCTCATTTAATACTTTATTTTCTTCATATAGTGATGCGTCATATTCATCTATTGCCGCAAGTAAATCAACATCTTGATCTGTTAAATCTACTTCTTCTCTCAATACATCTACGACTACTTTTTTTACGATATTGTTAACATCATCGGCCGCTTTTGGAAGTTCACTCACCCCAATATTTTCGGGGTGTATCTGGCTTATTTCTTGTTGAGGTTTACTAATGGATCTAGCAGATGTATAATCAGAAATACCAAGATTATATCTGATAAATTCTGCGCTAGTTTTACCTTGAATAGTTTTTAATTGTAAAAACAAGCGCGGATTTTTTATTTTTGTTAATTTAATCCATATTTTTTTTCTATCCCATCTTACAGATAATCCCCCATCTTTATCACTTCTAAAATTAGTAGTATCTTCAATAGCTGGTGTATATCCAGTAGTCTCAAGTGTATATTTATAGAACTTGGATAGTTTTTCTTTTACCAACTCCACCTTAAGTTTTTCTATTGATGTAGAGTCATCTTTATTTAGTAGTTTTAACCGATTTTCTAATTCTTCTTGATAATCAGAAAACGGCCCTTCATTGTCTCTGTCTAATTCAAAATCACGGTCGGGGTCATTTTTGAAGTCGCCACTGGCATATTGAAAATCATCATCGGCATCATCATCGACTCGTTCGTCTTCTCGACCTCGCTCGCCCACTTCAAAATCTTCTCCACCTTCAGCCATTTTATAAAGTCGTATATTTTATATTTTACGTGGTATTTACCACATTCTGAGGAATTACTCCTTGACTCACCAACCAAGTCTGAGTAGCTAGAGCGCTACCTACCGTAGCGGTGATTTTAACCGTATCTTCTACGTCTAACTTTCCTAAATCGGCGGGCTTAATTTTCAAAAGTTTTTTACTCAACATAGTATAACCTACGGTCAACAAACTCAACACAGCGCCGTGATAAAGAGTATTTGCAATGTTCTTCGTATCCATTTTACTTGTACAAACATTTTATTTTTTTTATTTATTCCATTTCTAATAGTTCTTCAACTTTAGGGGTTGAAGTTGCGATCGTAACTCCTACCCCCACCTCTCGCTGCGAATCTACAGGTTTACTCTTTTTAAACGCGAGATATCCAATTCCTAAAACAACCAAACCAACTATCGCATACCCCCAGCTCGGAATGTCTCTCATCGTTAGCGCTGGCGTTTGCTCTTCTTCTATACTTTGCATTTGTTGTATTTGTTCTTTCATCTTTCTGTTTCTTTCAGCCAGTTTTTTACCTTGCTCTACTCTTTTAGGGTCTTTTGCTCTTTTTTTTGTGACTCTTGATAGAGCCGGCTCTTGGGGAGTCTCTTGGGGAGGCGGAGCCGGCTCTTGGGGAGTCTGAGCCGTCTCTTGGGGAGTCTCTTGGGGAGGCGGGGGAGTCTCTGCTATTTGATCCGTCGTTGTCGTTTCTAGACTCATCTTTTATAATAATACTACTATTATTTGTAATACTATTATTACTACTATCTACCTGTAAATGTTTAGTCGTGATAAACATAGCCACCAAAGGAGATAAATAAATCCCATAACTGTAATGCACTTCGCAAAGTAAACTGGACAAGCTGCTAGAAATAACGGGGTCTTTTTCTAAGTCGTTGATAAGGGCTTCTTCAGAATCTAAACAAAGTTTATAACCGAATGGTGAAGCCAGCGGCAAAGTCGCGCCTAAAGCTTTTGCGTAAACGGTCAACACGCAACTCCCCAAACTGACTATCATTTCTTTACCGAGCTTGGCTTCGTGTCTTTTATATAGCTTTTCTTGTTTTTCCACAGTCAAGCCCTCTATTTCATTGACGGAGTATTCTTTACCGAAATATTTTTTAGAATCACCACTCGCAACTACACCCAAAAGTCTATTTTTGTGCATAGTTGCTTCTGGGATCGTGGGTGTAGCAGCTACTATTGGATGATGTTCTTGAGATAACGTGCTTAGAGATTCTATCGACTTGCTCATTTAAAATAGAACTATATTTTTTAATCTTATTTCTACAAGAAATATAATCGTAAGAAAATAAAGATAAGTTGATGGCTATTACTAGTTTTAATAATAGGTCTAGATATTCGATCATATTTTATAGATGACTAGATAATCTATAGTTATCTATCAGTTATCTAATAGATATCTAACAGGTATCTATCAGCTATCTAACAGGTATCTAACAGTTATCTATAGATCATCTATTAGTTATCTATCAGCTATCTATAAATCATCTATAAATCATCTATAAATCATCTATAAATCATCTAATAGATCATCTATTAGTTATCTAATAGGTATCTAACAGTTATCTAATAGATCAACTGCCAACATACAGGAGGATCAGTTTTTACCAATAATTTACTAAAAGGCACATCTCTTAAAATCTTTTTAATTCTCGATCTTTCTTCTAAAGGCACCGCATCATTTTCATCGAGGCATTGATCGAAACTATTTTTATCTTTGCAATAGAACAATACGACAAATGCAGTTTGAGCTCTAAAATCTGTCATTACGCAATTATACTTTTGAGTCATTAACCAACAGTAGTGATTGTCGTGCCTACCGCTAAACGCCAATTTCGTTAAAACGCAAGTGTTTTTCCCGAGCGCCGCCTTACGATATTTTATGTCTTGTTCTGAGCTACAATCGTCTATCAAAAATAGAACGTGCGATCCTTTAAATCGAGCTCTATAAAATTCTAAAGCTTCGTTGAGAGACACTTTTTCTACCTCTAAATCGCATAGGTATATCTCGGGGTCTAACCACAACCAACGTCTCTCGCGATAAGTCTTGTTGTTGCTCAATGTAGGACAAATAACTACGATATTTTCAAAGTGATCTTTATACTCAGTTTCTAATAGATCTAAAATATATTTGGTTTTGCCCGAATTAGTCCTACCGCATACTAGCGCGCAGTGTGGTGTTTTTGGAAACGTTTTATACATATTTAATAGTAAAGACTATTTTAAGAGTAACTACCGCTAAATCGTCCATCTTCTAGCACCAACTGACCATCCATCACCAAGAAAACGTAACATTTTAGAGCACCAGCTGTCTCGGCCTCTCTTTCTAAATGGAGAGAAATACCCCCACCTACGTCTCCTATTTTCCTGCCAGAACCGTGACTTTTGTTGTCGTCGGTTACCCTCGTATCTAGCCAAAGACCGTAACTAGTGCTTAAGTAGGAGCCTATAGACATATCGTGCAAGCCCAAGTCTTTGCACACGCTGGCACCAAATTCTGTATTAGAGTCGCCGAAAAACTTGGTAATCTCATCCCAGTGTTGATAACGCTTCATGCCCTGACTATACAATTGATTCGGCTTACCCTCTATCGTAACGTCTACTTTTTCGATCTTTGGATTATAAAAAATTCTAGGATCTTTTTCGCCCGATTCTTTAAATAAAAGAAGTATACCTTTGAGACTTCTAATGGCTTGATTAAGATTAATGTTCCAAGTAGTATCGGACTTGTTTAACGTTAAAACCGTATATCTTTGAACTTTTTCGTATAGAAAATGAGTTTTACCTCGATATTTTAGTCTGATACTATCGGCCAATGTTTTATTAGTCACCGTTTCAAACTCGAGATCTAACCCCGAAATTTTATACTTCGCGTTAGAATCGGTAGATTTTACTACGCTCGCGTGATCGTTAAATGTAAATTCATAAGTTAGTCTGTCTTTGAGCGTCGATGGACTAAAAGGCTGATGATCCGTAAGCATTTCAAAATCTAGAGGAATGTAATATCGGTTACCGTAAGCGTTGGCAATCGCTTTGTCTTTCCACCATTCTCGCTAGCAACCCCATCGCTAGCGCCAATTCTGAGTTTCGTGACGTTGCTATCTTCGAGTCCTCGATACGCATCGTTCGCGCTGGCTGGTCGCCACAAGTCTTTATACGCGTTATATACATCGGCATCCGTAAACGCTACGAAATCTTTACCTTCTAGTTTGATTCTTACGCCACTAATTAAATTTCGTGCTACGTTATAATATAGAGTTCTTGCATCATCTTCACCAGTGCCTTCAGATTCTAAGTCTATATTAAAAGCTAATCGTACTGTACCCGGCACGACTACATCGTCTTGACTCAACATAGGAAATTCAACGATCAACAGACTGCCAGCCGACGCGGTACTAGGATTATGAGTAAGAACCAACGATTGCCTCAACCCCTTCAACGCTCTAGGATTTTTTAAACTTCTGTGTGGATTCAGTTTGCTTCCATAAATTGCGTTCATTTTACTTAACGAAACAAAATAAAAAGCAAAAAAACTTTGAAATAAACTTAAACTTTTAGACAAACTTATAAACTAAATAACCTAAAACAGCAGTGCCTCCTACGATAAATGCAATTTCGCCATCTTTTTGACCTTCGCTGGGTGCGTAAAAGTCTGACAATACAGGTTCACGAGGCAATCGCATATCTTCGTTGGTTACTTCGTTATATAGCCTCAACGCGTCATCTACATTTTTAAAATCTTTTTGAGCCCTGGCTTCTTTATGTAGTCGATCGTTTAGATAATCTAGAACCTTGGTTCTTTGTTCCACCCACTCTTGTTTAGCTCGAGTTAATTGTTCTAAAGCGAGGTCGTGTCGTTTACGTTCTTCGTCCGACGACCCACCCAGCTTCGAAAATAGAAAGCTCGATCCTGTAAACGCTAAAGCGTTTACAAGAGCTCCACCAATCATCATAAATACGCCCGCCATTTTTAATAAGTCGTTAAAATTTTTACAAAGTATAAAATAAAATGGAAACAAAATTAAGTAAAATATTTTACAGTCCTAAAGGATATTGGAAAGGTGCAGGCGCTATAAAAAAATTGTCGTTAAAAGCTAACGTACCCGAGCCAGACGTTAGAAATTGGTTGAGAAAACAAGCCATGTGGCAAATATATTTACCAGCCCCCAGTTTTATACCGAGACCTACGAGTCTCAATAAGGCCATCACACGGCCCAATGAACAACATCAAGCGGATCTGTTGTATCTACCTCACGATGTAGTTAAACGTAAAAGATATAAATACGCGTTGACGATCGTCGATGTGGCCACTCGATATAAAGAAGCTGAACCCTTGACGAATAAAACGAGTACTCAAGTTGTAGAGGCGATAAAAAAGATTTACAAAAGATCGCCCTTGTCTTGGCCTCTCACGATAAAAGTAGACCCCGGTACAGAATTTATGGCTGAATTTAATACTTTGATGCGGACTCGCAACGTCGTAGTACAGAAAGGCGAGGTTGGTAATCATAGAGCTCAAGGTATAGTAGAAAGATTTAATCGTACTTTAGCCGAAAGATTATTTGGCCATCAATACGCTCAAGAAATGTTAGAGCCTACCGAGCGTAGCCGCGAGTGGGCAAAAAGTCATAAAAGCGTTAAACGACGAAGAAACTAGATTGATATCGACTATGAAAGGCAAACCGTTAACTCCTCGAGCGGCTATGTCTCAGTTAGAAATAAAACAATTGAGTTCCTCGGGGCTCAAGAGCCCCGAAGTCGCGCTAAGCGTAAATGACGATATCGTTAGATATCTTTACGCTCCTGGAGAGCTCGAAAAAGACGTTAGAAGAAGAGCTACCGATCCTATTTGGAGCTTAGAAATGTATACGATTAGAAGGAGAACGACGAATCCCGGACAGCCCGCGTTGTACTGGCTGACTCACGGTCCCAAGAGATCGTTCGTTAAGAAAGAATTAATGGTCGTTCCATCAGATACTGAGTTACCGCCTTCTTCAGCGACGTAAAATATCGTAAGCTAGATACCCAACCCCAGCAGCGGCCATTAAACCAACGACTAAAGCCGTTTTTTCTTGTTCGTGCGAGTCTGGCGGTTGAGTTGGTGATGTAGCTACGCTCGTAGGGAGTGGCGGTGGGGGTACTTGCGTAGCTACGACCTCTGAGATTAGAGGTGTAGGGGTTGGTGGCGGGTCTAAATCGTCTAAATCGTCTAAATCGTCTAAATTTTGCTGGGTTACTAGCTTACTCTTTTTTATGGGAGAGGGTGGGGTTGATGGCGGGTCTAAATCGTCTGAGTTCAAGTTGATATTTAATCCTATCGATGCGCCGGGTGTAGCTATCTGTATATTATTATTATAACCTTGGTGAATACCGACTAAAAGCTCCATATTTGATGGAATTAAGTACAATCCAGGGCTAATCACAAAGTTTAACGAGCTTCTAGCGTACTGTAAAGAATCTTG
Organism: Hippasteria phrygiana; assembly: GCA_037893225.1. Taxonomy (NCBI): domain Eukaryota; kingdom Metazoa; phylum Echinodermata; class Asteroidea; order Valvatida; family Goniasteridae; genus Hippasteria; species Hippasteria phrygiana. The sequence goes on from JAZGUH010000186.1 coordinate 46,958, forward strand.
AAATCTGGTTATAGAAGATTCTAAGTCCGTAGGGCTGTCGATTACTTCTTCTACTATATTTTCAAATTGTCTTTGTGCATCTAATCCGGTACCTGCAGTTAGTATACTCGTTTTTGTTTGGGCTTGCGCACCGAGTATGGCGTACACGTACGTTCTAACGCTCTCGTTTATTTTTTCTATACCGACGTCGGTAAACGAGCTCTTCTGAATTATAAAATTTCTAAAACCGAGTCGTACAACGTCCGCAGATTGTCTGATCCACGAGACTGTATAGCTACTAAAATGATACGCATCACCCGATTCTCCAAAACCCATACGGGTAGCGCCAGAGTATTTAGCGGAGGCATGCTCATTGATGAGCTCGCGAGGGTCGTAATTTCTACCGGGTACGGGTATATATTTACGCGAGTCCATATTGTAATAATACGCCGTACCTAATCCTCCAGAAGTTAAGTCCGCAGTCTGTTTAAAACTCACGTTTGGATCGACTTGAAAGCGTCGACAAGTATCGATATAAGCGCCGTTATCGATGTTATTGTTTAGATCGTCGAATACATTGTCTCCTGGAATTGGGCATTTTAGAAAGTAAAGTATCTTTCTGATCGTGAAATATACGTGAAACTTGAATAAAGCCGATATTACGGGGTTTTTATGTAGCAACGATTCTAGTCCTACGCCGCAACCCGACGTCGCGCACCAAAATGCGAAGTTGAGTTGATTTTGATAAAACGTCATTGGGTCCGATGCATAACGTTCGACCACTTCGTCGTGTTTTACGTCAGACATTTTATAAGCGCTAAATATATCAACTAGTCGAGCGATAAAAGACCTGTTGTCGTTGGTGTTTACGATGATGTTAAGTTGACTCAAGTGCATGTTCAACGGGGTAATCGCTTCGTGCTTGTCGCTAACGCTTTGTGCTTGCGTAGCTACTTGAGTACGCCCTACGCGAGCAGCTAGATTCGCGATATCTAGAGCATTCGTTACCGGTTGATTATTAGGGTTTAGAAGCGCCACAAATTGAGCGAATTTCATTTTATTTTTAATAAACCAAATATTTTTTTTTGTTCTAATAAAATGGAATCGCACGTTTTTGAAATGTTTGATAACGAACAAACGTTTAGATTGTCAAAACCTATAGATAACTCTAAGGGAGATTACAGTATGAGTTTAACCAGCGCGATATTAACCGCGGGTTTCTACAACATGGCTAGCAATAGCGAAATTCTCTATTTTATACATCAAATCGATCCAAACACTGGGAGAAAAACGGGTAGTACGGATGGTAAAATTGATATTCCTGCTGGATATTACGATATAGATTGGATCGAAGAGAGACTCAGTAAATTAGTTTGGTTAGAAGTCTCTGTAGATAAACTTAATAAAAAAATATCTTTAAATGTAACGGAAGAAAATAACGTTCTACGCTTTGATAAAAACATTAAACAATTGTTGGGGATAACGGTCAAAAACTTAGTTTTTGGCGTAGATTATGTAGGGCATTATAATACAATGCCTGTCGATGCAATTTTTTTACATTGCGATCAGTTATCTACGTCTAATAATTTCTATAACGGAGGGGGAACGCACTTGCTAGACGTTATACCGATAACGAAAAGAGACGATACGATTATCGAGCGTGCAAGATTAACCGCTCGTAGACTCGTGGGTGATAAGATAAACCAACTTAGCTTTAGTATCAGAGACCGAGACGGCGATTTAATCAATAATCGAGGAAAAAAGATTAGTTTTAACTTGACGATAGGCTATTTTTGAAGATTTTTTAAAGCTTTTGTAAGCTTAAATAAAATGGAATCGCACGTTTTTGAAATGGCTAGTAGCGAACAAACGTTTAGATTATCAAAACCTATAGATAACTCTAAGGGAAATTACTGCATGAGTTTAAACAACGCGATATTTAACGTCGGTTTTTTTAATATAGCTCAACGTCTGACTATAGGATGGGAAATAGTTACAGGCACTAGTGCAACTAACGGCGAAACGGTAATTCCACCTGGAAATTATACTATCGATGAGTTAGTAGTCGAACTTAATAAATTAAGATTAATCGTAGTTTTCGTAGACAAGATTAATAAAAAGATTATTTTTAATCTCGGTACTGTAACGACAAATCAATATCTTCATATTACTTTCGATCTATATGCTCGAAAAGTGTTGGGTCTACCCTTTAATTGGAGCCCTTTGAGTGATGGTGAACTTGTAGGACATTATAGTATAAATTATGTGAATACAATTTTTTTACATTGCAATCAGTTATCTACGTCTAATAATTTCTATAACGGAAAGAGCACGCACTTGCTAGACGTTATACCGATTGTATATAGTGAGGCTTATTCGAATGTAATAGCGACTGTACAGAATAAAAGAAAAACTGTCATACCTCTAATTAGGAGTAAAATACCCGAACTGAGTTTTTCTTTCAGAGACTGCGATGGCGAGTTAATCGAGAATAACCATAAGAAATTTATTTTTCGAGTAGATATTTATCGATCGTCTTGTTCTAATATTTAGTCTATAGAACAATGACCATAAGCCAGAGTGTCTATACCATTAGGTAAAATATATCTCTTCGTATCTAAAGGATTTAAAGATTGCTTGACTTGAGACTCTGTGTATATCATGTGACGCTCAGTTCCAAAACGAATCATCTTGTTTGAATAGCATTCGTTCGATAAAACACATCGCTTATACTTTTCGTAAGATAGATCGTTGTTTATAACCACTCGGTTTACGCCTTTGGCCTTCTTTATACAGTCGTAGCTACTCTCGTAGGGAGTAATATCGTGTTCCCCGTATAAAATCGAGTACATCTTCGATCTGATGCAAGTAGCTTCGCTTATGACTTTTCCTCCGCATTCGTCTTTAAATTTACCGATAACTTTCTTGTTTGTATCGTCGTATAAAAAGTGGTCTTTCTCGTAGTTGCTAAAATCGTACAAGTCAGACTGTTTTTCTAGATTCCGATAAACGTCTTTCGTATAGATAATCAAAAGCAGCGAGTCCGTGTCTGTATACATCAATCTTACTTTATCACCATACGTCTTTTTTAATTGGTTGTAATAAAAGTCGTACATTAGAGTCTTCGATAAGTCTAAGATACTAACGCCGCAATAGATGGGTTTATTTAAATACGTTTTCTTTTTGTACGATTCCACGAATGAGAGACCGCATTCTTTAAACGCTGTAGTAGACTTGTAACAAGGTTTAGAAACCATCTCTTTGTATTCTTTTACTTGATCGTTTCTCAGTAGCACACCATCTATTCTATTTCTGACATTTTCCATCGTTTTGCCGAATACGGAATTATTCATCAATTTGAAAAAGTCTTTTTCGAAATCCGACTTTGCTTTCGTTCTGAGTTGCGTGTTTTTATCGATGTACGATTTCATCCAAGGCGTTTGTTTAAATTGTAACGCCCGATGTACTTTATTTAGTTTTAGGCCTAGCCTCAAACACTGTTTCAAATTGACGTAGTGCAATACATATTTTTCTTTGCGATATAGCGTACCGGTTAATTTTTTTACCTTAGCAGTGTCTCCTATCTCACTCGCCAACTCTCGTTGATACTCGGATAACCATTCTTCAGGTATGATTATATTATCGGCGGCTAAAGGATAATCGTTGTGTAGATCGTGTAGTTCGGCTGGATATTCCAGGTCAACTTCAAACATATATCCCGTTTTAGTATCATCTTTTAACGCCATGATGCGATCGTGGGTAAATTGTTTCGTACAGACCCATTTAAATCCTCCGTAAGGTAGCGGTCGACTCATGGCCCATCCGTAGAGGTTGTTGGCGTCTAGATAGAGAATATACGAATCGGGTTTATCTTGCTCGTAATCTTTCAGGTACTTATTGTTGGCCTTAGCATAGCGCGTACTACCAACGCTCGATATTCCTCCTCTTTTCGCTTTTTCAAAAAATAGATGTTTATCTACATCCGTCAAGAGCTCTAATTCTATTTTAGTGTGTCTTAGTAGAGCGTCCCAACTTAATCCCGGTGCTGTGAAGTAGTTGGCTGGATCCAACTTGTAATTCGTTCTACACATTTGCCTAAAATTCTCGAATACTCCGGCTAGTAATAGAGTATCCGCGGTTACGTACAAGTCGTGGTATTTGCCCATGTTTTTTATGTCAAAGGTTCGCCATACTTGTTGCGCGCGCGAGTAGTCTTCGTCCGTTATATGTTTATCTTTTAGAGCGCTGAAAAAAGATTCTTTCGGCGGTAGAGTAGCTTCGCTAAATCGTTCAAAGCTGTCCATATACTCGTACGGATATACACCCTTTTGTAATAAGATGTCCGCGTTCTCTTCGCCATAACGTTTCAGGAGTAGCCTAAAGGCGTCTCTCGGGCAAGACATTACCAATTTGTCGAGACCGCTAGACATAAAATGAAACGAGTCTATAAATCTATATTGACCGATCGAAAATGAAATATATTTTTCTGAATTTTTGGGTATACACCAGATATCTTGTTGGTACTTGGAAATACCCTGCATGATCAAGTGCGCGTCATAATTTTCTAAGTTGTGAAAGACGACCGGTATTTTCGTTTCACCGGGTTTTACTCGTAATTTAAGATTGCAGTAAGCGTGTGCGGCTCCTCTGTACTTGCCGGTAGTGTGACAATGATCTCTTACTTTTCGAAATTTGTTAATTTTCTTTTGGCAGAACATACATGTTTTCTCGACGTATCCCTTTTCGTTTTCGTACGTGTATTCTTCAAGTTCTTCTTTGCTTTTAGGTTCTACAGGTTTGCAGCACTTACAATTACACGAGTAATTTGGATAAATTGGTTTTTCGCAAATCCAGCACTCGTTAGAGTTTAGGTGTACAACCTCTTCTTTTAGCGTATATATTATCGGCTTAATGCGAGCTAGTAAGTCATTAATTTTAGGTTCGAGTTCTTGCAACGAGGTTATAAAATTGTCTATAGCGCGTTCACCTCTATAAGTCTTTCGCTTGATCTGTCGACATCGCATTTCACTACAACGTACGAATAACCGCAGGCTTTGTGCGTTGCGATTTTACCCTCAGTCTCTCTTTCTGGTACTCGCGTAGCTACGCTCGTAGGGGGTACTAAGATAGATTCAAAATCCGCGTATATGACGTAGGGTGCGTCTTGTAAATTCTTAAAGTTTTTAAACATTAATTTGCTTTTGTCCAAGTATTTGTTTGCATTTTCATGAGGCATTTTAACGGTAGATAAAGCAGAGTCTATTCCTTCGCAATCTTTTACGTGTATGTCCAACTTCTCTTTCGAATTAAAATGGGTTAAACATCTCAAGCAAAACAGTTTGCGATGATGACTATTGGTAACGCCAGATAAGAATCTAGGTAAGTCATTTATCCAACAATAATGACCGTCATATAATAGCAAACTGATAGTTTCCGTATCGTATGGTCTTTTAGATAAATATAGCGGATATATCAAGCCCCTTTTATCTTGTGGATAGGTTTTATTTTTGCAGTCTGTGTCGTATCCTAACACGTTTATACTTATATCGTTTTGTCTTTCTATTCTCGCTATCTGACTTATAGGTGTGGGGAAGTCTATGTTGGTGAAGTTTAATCCATCATCGGTTTTATAAGTAGAAGTTCTGTTTTTTTGAAAATCATAATTCGGGTTGGTTGCTATTTGATTTTTAACTCTATCGGTATATATACCTAGGGCGGCTCTTAAACACCATCTTATACACTCTTGATCTTCGTTTTTGATGTTGACGGTTGCGTGTTTGTTAGTTACATACTCGGGTAGTTTTACGTAAGAAGCACCTACCAGAGGGTTAACTCTGTTTATGTTAATGTAAAACGCGACTATTTTATCTATAGTCCAACCACTTCCTTCATTCGTATATTTATCTATCTGAGATAATATCGTTTCGTATTGCTGCCTGATAGTCGTAGCTATCTCGCTCTTGTTTAAGACTCGATTTTGATAACTAAAATGAGTAGCGGTTGATGTTGTAGTCTCAACACCTGATTTTTTTACATACTTTATTTTCATAGCGATCTGTAGTTTCATCGTTTTTATTTCTCTTAATTCAGCGACGATTTTGTTTTTTATCATCGACGTATGGGTGTTGTAAAATTGCTCCGGATCGTCGGTAAACAGACTCGGAATCAGTTCCAAATTTCGATAACTGTTTTCAAATCTTCTAGTCTCTCGAAAGTCTGCTTCTCGAAAAGTATTTTGCTCCTTAAATCTTAGTATAGCTTGATACAACTCGAATATTTTTATCGCGTACGACTCGCGCTAACGAAGCTTTAGATCGTATTTTCAAATTTTTAAATTTGTCTTCTTCTCTTTTTATAGCTCGAATATAATCTCGCCTGATATACGTATTACGGCGTCCTGTTGGCGTTCCTAAAGATAAGTTATACTTATCGATATATCTTTTTAAAGATGTTTTGTTCCATCTATTGTACTCTCGAATCGTAGGTTGTGTTTCCATCTTTTATAATGGCAATATAATATTTATAAAAAAAATAAAAATTTATTTAATTTTTTTTGCCTTCCGCCGGGGCGCCCTGGTGATTTAGTATGCTTGTAGACTATGGAAAATACTGTTTATTTTCTTGATTTTGTGCAAATTTTGGTGTATAGTACCCCAGCAAAATTTTTGGGCGATTTTTTGACTATTTTGTTTTTAAAAAATTTGACGTATGTACCCACAGCAAAATTGGGGAAAAAAGTGAAAAAATCGGATTTGTCGCAGAATCGGTACCTCCCTTACTACTAGTCATGCAAAGAGGCGAGGTAGGTAATCACAGAGCTCAAGGTATCGTAGAACGATTCAATCGTACTTTGGCGGAAAGATTATTCGGTCACCAGTACGCTAAAGAAATGTTGGAACCTACAGCTCGAAACAAGTTGTGGGTAAAACGATTGCCAGAAGTTGTAGAAGCGTTAAACGACGAAGAAACTAGACTGATATCCACGATGGTTGGTAAACCTCTAACTCCTAAACTGGCCATGTCACAATTGGAAATACGACAACTGAGTTCAGAGGGGCTTCAGAGCCCAGAAACACTTTTGGACGTAAACGACGAGATCGTCAGGTACCTTTACGCTCCTGGAGAACTCGAAAACGACTCTAGAAGACGAGCTACTGATCCCATTTGGAGCGTAGAAATGTACGTTACAGAAAAAGAACGATCAACCCCGGACAACCAGCGTTGTACTATCTAAAAGACGGCCCCGAGAGATCATTCGTTATGAAAGAATTAATGGTTGTTCCCTCAGATACCGAGTTACCACCCAATTCATCTAAATAACATATCGTAAACTAGATAAGAAACCTCTGTAACGCCCACTAAACCAACGACCAAAGCCGTTTTTTCTTGTTCGTGAGGGTCTGGTTGTAGACTATCCTCTGGTATGTCTACATTTTGTAAAAATGTACTCGATTTTTGGGGAGGTGGTGTTTGTGACTCTGGTGTTTGTGGTGGGAGAGGTGGAGTAGTGTCTGGGGTTAGTGTTGGTGGTGGGGAAGAGTCTAATTAGGTAAATTATCTGGGGTTGTAGGTGGTGGGGAAGGGTCTAAATTATCTGGGGTTGTAGGTGGTGGGGGTATACTACAGTTCAAGTTGACATTTAGTCCTATCGATAAATCGGACGTAGCTATCTGTATATTATTATTATAACCCTGATGAATACCGACTAAGAGTTCCATATCCGATGGAATCAAGTATAACCCCAACCCTATCACAAAGTTTAGCGAACTTTTAGCGTACTGTAAAGAATCTTGAAATCTAGCGATAGAACCCTCTAGATCTGTAGGACTATCGATGACGTCTTCTACGATATTTTCAAATTGTCTTTGCGCGTCCAACCCAGTACCCGGCGTTATGATACTCGTTTTTGTTTGAGCTTGCGCACCTAGTATGGCGTACACGTACGTTCTCACGCTTTCGTTTATGTTTTCTATACCTCAAGATGCAGCAGGTGACACTGACCAAGACGATGATAGTCGAGACCAAGAAGGTGACACCGACCAAGAGGATGATAGTCAAGACAATGACAAGGACCAAGACGGTTATAGTGGAGACCATAACACAGACCAAGGTGACACTGACAAAGATGATTATAGTCAAGACAATGACACAAACCAAGATAGTGACAACACTGACGAGGAGGATAGTCGAGACCAGACCAAGATAGTGATACTGATAAAGACAATGATAGTCAAGACCATAACCATGACGTTGACAATGAGAATGACAGACAAGAGTATGAAACAAGTGATAGGGGTGACACTGACGGCGAGCATGACAATAACATAAACGCAGCAGCTGAGGAGGTTGATGGTCGCCAAAACGAAATTGTAGATATTGATCCCTTTTTACCAATTATTTACGGTGGAGACTACAACAGGATCATAAATGACCTTAACATAATCAAAGATAATCAACGTTCACTCAATGCACGTTTCGACATATTAGAACAGATGTTTGCGTAATTACACACAGCTGGCAGAGATGGGTTCAACCTGGTTCAGGCCATTGTTGATGAAGGTTTGGATGCAGCCAATGGCCGGAACCATGGTATGTATCCAGCGTGACAGTTCATCTATTGTAAATTTTTCGGTAAAGCTAGCTCGTAGGATATTCGCAGAGGACTAGTTGGCAAATAGCAGGTGTGGTCAAGCAGCAAGAGGAAAAGGCCAGTTAGATGCAGCACGATTGGAGTTGGTGAGGCACAACTTTGTTCGTGTTGTGCAAGTACCACATAGTTTGATGTCAGACCAATGGAAGCTCTGTAAACGGGCAGTAGATACAGCAGGTAGGGAAATTCTAAGGAGACGCCGCAGACAGGCTGAATATTAAAATAACATATTTGTTTCACTTGCATGTTTCCAAGGCAAACCAAGACAGTGAAACACTGACGACAATGTAGTCTTGGTTCCAAGACGTCCTTAGCGGTGTGACGTATAACGCGCAACGGCCGGCCGGCAGCGCCCTCGAGCAAACACACTTACTGACACGCCAAGGCCAAATCGCTAAGAACGTCTTGGCTATTTCGCATGGGAGCGCGCGCGACCTGCTTATGCATAATTTAACAGGTGGGTCAAACGAATAATCGCGCTTGCGCACTGGAGGAAACTCATGATTTTGTAACAACTGACGAGTCAGTTAACGTTCTGAGCAGAGTGATTCTGACTGACTGGCAAACAGGATTGAGAAATCTTCGGATTGTTCCAAAATGTGATCTGGAATATCAGACGTTATCTCTGCTGACATCAGTTCCAGATGTTCAGCACGATGTAACTGATCAACGGCCAGGGCTTTCAATGGCACGACGACAATAACCAGCGCTTTCTCCTGTTTGCATTTGGTTACGTCGTTTCGTTCAAGCATTAGTAGCTATGGTTCAGGAAATGGAGCAGCTTCAAAAATTACACTCTTGCCAAATCCCGTTGGTAAATTAACAAACAAATCATGGCCACGTACAAATTGATGAATGACACTGATCTGATGACTTTTTAGCTTTCCAAAGCCCATTTTTTTGCTGTAAAATCCATCGCTTTGTCCACGCCATCAGACATATTTTCCCAACAAACTACGAATGGCTTGGTACTGTACTGCATGCACCAGGAAGGAAGGCTGCACGTACACACGTACAGATAACCCAACTATGAGGCTCCTACCATGTACCAGAGCCCCATAGAAAGAAGCCAAATTTTCACATAGGCTACTACAGCAAGAATAGAACAAAATGTTCATGCACTGTGTTTACACTGTGCACACAAAAAAATGCTGCAAAGTTGACCCTAAAAATCTGTCTGTTGCTTACTTTACATCCTCACCTTGTGTGACCAAGCTAAAGGATCGGTCGAATCTGTCCTAGTTTTGATATTTTGTTTTTAATCCCTGTTCCAAACTAAAGCATTTTTAATCTCAAGAAGCAAGACCCAGTACAAAGGTCAGACATAAGCCAATCACTTCACAGGGCTGTTGAGATTAATCATGAATAATCAACAGCCCTGTGAAGTGATTGGCTCATGCCTGACCTTTGTACTGGGTCTTGTTGCTTCTTGTAAATTCATATTGCTTCAGTCTGGAACTTACAGGGACTTTTTCACCTTTTTTTCTGAAATTGGGACAGATTCGATCGATCCTTTGCTTGGTGCACACAAGTTGAGGATGTAAAGTAAGCAACAGACAGATTTTTGGGGTAAACTTTTCAGCAGTTTTTGTGTGCACAGTGTATGCAAATTGTGTTTTTATTCTTGCTGCAGTAGCCTATGGGAAAATTGGGCTTCTTTCTATGGGGCTCTGGTACTGGTAGGAGCCCCATATTATAGTTCTAGGGGTAACGTACGGACATGTACACCCGACGTGAGTACAGAAACTAGACCAGTGAGTGTTTGCGATTTACATGCAATAATGCAGCTACGTCACACGCGCATGCAAATGCCACACAGTTCTGCTCGCGATTTCGCGAGCAGAACTTGCGAAATAACCAAGACGGTCTTAGCGATTTGGCCGCTAAGGACGTCTTGGAACCAAGACTAACGACACGTACCAAGAAGGTGATAGTCAGGCAGATAAAAGCATGAAATTTGGCACAGTCACAATATGTCATGAGGAAAGATATTTGGCTACAGGGCCATCGCAGAATAACGAGCAATTTTCAAAATTATCAAAATGGCTGCCATTGCTTGTTCAACCTATATTTTTTCAAAGACCAAACCTGCGATGGCACTATAGCCAAATATCTTTCTCATGACATAAAACTGTGTGCCAAATTTCATGCTTTTAACATCAAATGAACAATTCTATCATATTTTGCACCAATCTGCCTGACTTTGATACTGATAAAAATGATGATAGTCGAGACCATGACACAGACCAAGGTGACACTAAAAAAGAGGATTATAGTCAAGACCATGACACAAACTAAGACAGTGACAACACTGACGAGAATGATGGTCCACACCATGACACAGACCAAGATGGTGATAGAAGAGACCATGACAAAGACCAAGATGGTGATAAAAATGTTTGCTTGAGTTTTAAAATTGCAACAAAAACTGTGATGGAATTGCAGGAAGTGCTGTAATGTAGCAAACAGGACATGTCGTTTAGAGACCTGGCTAAGGAAACATTTGTTGTAACAAACCTAACTATTTTTTATTGACCTGGCAATCAGAATGTTTGCAAGAGTTGGAAATTAATGCGACAAAACCTTGTGGAAAATATTTTCAGAAATTACAAAAAATTTACTAAAACTGGTCCTTTGTACCTGGTAATGAGAATGTAGGAAACAACCATAAGTACCTAACGCCTTTTACTTGTAAGAAGGCCACGTCCATCAAAATTTACCACTCACTCTTTTATTCGTATTCATGACACAATGCTGATTTTTTTAAGTGATTGTTTTTGAGAGAAAGAACTTGCTTAAGTTCGAAACGTCAGGCCAGCTAATTTTTTGATTTGTATATTTCAGGTCCATTCAGTCAGTCAGCAGTTTGCAGCAGTTTCATTCTTTTTCATAATCATAGTTAATTAGAATGCATTGTTGTTTGATGAATTGAGGGGAAAAAATGATGAATTGAGGACAACAAAAGTTTGATGAATTTAGGACAAAGACATTGTTATGAATGTTAGTGTTTAAAAGAAATGTTGATGACAAAATGTCAATGAAGTTAAATGTTATTGTTTCAGTGTGATGAATTACAGTGGAAGTGAAGAAAAAAATGTCAGTGATGGTACAATAAATATTTCTTTGACATGACCACTTTTTTTCTTTCAGATGTCCTCTTGGGCAACTCCTAGCAACCACTTTAAACAACCTGTTATTTTGAACATCCACCTTGCATTTAACATAATCCCTTTAAACAACCCCTGTTGTTTAAAAGTACATGTTTAAAATTTTGAGCAACCAAATGTGTCAAGTTTAAACAACCGGGTTGATTATAAGTAGTTGTTTAAAGAAATATTTATAAGGTTGAACAACCAAATGTATAACGTTTAAACATCTGGGTTGTTTAAAAAATGGTTCTTTAAAATATTGTTTGGGGGCTGGAAGAATTTACTAAGAACTGTAAAAAATGGCGATATACAAATGTTAAATACGGTATATCTGCATGTACATTTAAAACCAGACAAGCAGCAAATTCCTTAAAGAATATTATACACGAAACAGCTGTTTTGCACGACTCGGGACCCGCGAGCACGCAATCCGCACGTGTCACAAACGGTCGATTATAATAGTCTTTAGTCAGACGCGCGTGGCTACCCGGACGCGTGACGCGCCCAGGAAATGCTGCAGTGAAAAAAACCTAAAAAATACAGAAGCGTATATGACCATCCACGATACTGCGTTACTGCGATAAAATAGCTTGGAAACGTGGAATTCCGTGATAATTGTTGGTGGAAACGTGGAATTCTGTGATAGGCTATCACAGAAACGTGGAGTTCCGTGATAAGTTATCGCGGAATCGTGGAATTCCATGATAAGTTATCGTGGAAATGTGGAATTCCTTGATGGACTATCACGGAAACGTGGATTACCGTGATAGGTTATCATGGGAACCCGGATTGCCTTGGTTGCGTATCATGGAAACACAGAATGCCTGATATTTTTTCTGGCAATGCGGATGCGGAATGTTCGGAAGCGTATTTAGGACATGACGAAAAAAACGATCCCGGTCACTATTTCGCCCGGGCGGTTTAGTATTTCGCCCCGGGCGGTTTAGTATTTCGCCCCGGGCGGATTAGTATTTCGCCCCGGGCGGATTAGTATTTCGCCCCGGGCGGATTAGTATTTCGCCCCGGGCGGATTAGTATTTCGCCCCGGGCGGATTAGTATTTCGCCCCGGGCGGATTAGTATTTCGCCCCGGGCGGATTAGTGTCGAAATGGTGGAACCCGTTTGTACCGTCTGTACATAAGAATTATAGAAATCCGCAACGTGAACTCGCTGTACGTTTGATCTTTATTATCTTCTTCTGATAGCAGACTCGTGTTTCGATATAACGTGTGTATGTAGCATCTAGCATCTAACGTCTAATGGTGTCTAGCGCTGTCTAGCGGTTCACTATAATCAAACACACCTAGTCACAAACTAAACTAACCAACGAAACTAATGAGACCAATTAATCGACAACAGTCCAAGAATTCTATGTATCTCTCCCGATTGCCGCCATTATAACAACCAAGAACCCTGTATCACAGTTTAGCTAAACCTCAACCTGTCACACCTAAGTATAAGATAAATGGATATTAAGATTTAATTAGATTAAATAGCATATAAACTTACCGACTGTGTGGGAACTCTTACATGTAGAACTTTCCAGTAGGTACAGTGCTGTGTCTCAGTTGCTACGTATCAGTTATAGTTTGTATTTTTAAGAGAGTAGTTAAATCATGCAGTTGGGTTGCAGTAAATAAATTTAGCAAAGATCTACTTGTAAGAGTTCCCACACAGTCGGTAAGTTTATATGCTATTTAATCTAATTAAATCTTAATATCTATTTATCTTATAATTAGGTGTGACAAGTAGGTTATTAGTTGAGCCAATTTTGGGATAAATATGCGTCAAGTTTCTGGTATATGCATAGATTGAGGTTTAGCTAAACTGGGATACAGGGTTCTTGGTTGTTATAATGAGTTTGGCGGCAATCGGGAGAGATACATAGAATTCTAGGACTGTTGTCGATAATTGGTCTTATTAGTTTCTTTGGTTAGTTTAGTTTGTGACTTAAATAATTACAGAACGGTATATACGTCCCTTTATTGTGTGTTACGCATTAAACTTAAAGTATGTGCATGTGTGTTTAATTATAGTGAACCGCTAGACAGCGCTAGACACCATTAGGCGTTAGACGTTAGATGCTAGATGCTACATACACACGTTATATCGAAACACGAGTCTGCTATCAGAAGAAGATAATAAAGATCAAACGTACAGCGAGTTCACGTTTCGGATTTCTATAATTCTTATGTACATACGGTACAAACGGGTTTCACCATTTCGACAGTAATCCGCCCGGGCGAAATACTAATCGGCCCGGGCGAAATAGTGAGCGGGAATGTTTTTTTCGTCATGTCCTAAATACGCTTCCGTACATTCCGCATCCGCATTGCCAGATAAAATATAACGGCATTCTGTGTTTCCATGATACGCAACCAAGGCAATCCGGGTTCCCACGATAACCTATCACGGTAATCCACGTTTCCGTGATAGTCCATCATGGAATTCCACGTTTGCACGATAACTTATCATGGAATTCCACGATTCCGCGATAACTTATCACGGAACTCCACGTTTCCACAAACAATTCTACCTCACCTTGTATTACGTCACTCCGTGACCACGTGAGATTGCGCTAACCGAGCCTTCAGTGCGTAATCTGACTTCACAGCCTGAGGACGTGTCATTCGGTGCCAGGCACCAATGCATTCGTTCTTGTCGAACAACGCTACACCATGGCAGATGAACATATCAGTATTCTTTTCGACCTAGCAACTGAGTTAGCTGGGAACACTGCGGGGATTCAGAAATCCTTTCCAGTGACCGCGAAGGATACAACATTGGCTGCAGATCCAGGCGTAGATTTAACGACACAGACCCAAGGTCGGAAACGGAAAGGGGCCATTATGAAGGTATCCAACAGCCAACCTGTACAACAGGTACAAGGCAAGGCCCCTGCTCCACGCCGCAAACGCCAGTGTACAGAAACACCAACAAATATGGTGACTTCCTTGGGCACACCGAAAAGTCTACCACATGTCACACCGTCTAAAGGTATTCCAGAGGCCCCGGCTAATTCTGAGGCAGCATTGTTGAACACAATGGCTGCGCAATTTCAAGCAATGCAACAACAGTCCATGCAAATGCTTTGCAGGATGGTTTCCAGCAACTGGCGAGCTCTATGGTGAAACCTACATGTACAGTAACAACATCGCCGGTAGAGCAATCGGGTAAGAATCAGTGCCCGTCAACGCTTACATTGGCACACTCAGCTTCGCTAGATGGCGACCCAGATAAAGTTCTGAATGAACTAATGTCTTCAAATGACAACACTGAGGAGCCTCCGCCTAACCCATCGGATCAATCGGAAAGCTCAGGGTTCTTAGAGGACATTGTGCAGGACTTCAGCGATGGCGATAAGACTGGCCCACGGGTGAAACCTGAATTGGCCAATATGATTAACGCCATGTTGAAAACGACAATGGCCGACGCAAAAGTCACTGAGAAAGAAAAACTGTACCTTTATCCAGAGAATTGCGACGCAATGGCTGGAATTAAAGTTAATTCCGAAATCTGGGGCAAGATTCGAACAACCACCAAACGAGAAGACTTGAAACTTCAGAAAACACAGGGACTTCAACTTAAAGCCTTAGTACCCTTGCTTCAGGCTGTTGACACTCTGGTCGACGTAAAAACGGGTAAAATCGATAAAACAACATGGGATCCGACCGATGTCACTCGCAAGTGTGTGGATGCCATTGCCCTAGTTGCGACGTCTTATTGCGACATAACTCAAAAACGCCGTGACTTTATCAAGCCAGACCTTAACGCTCAGTATCGGCAAATTTGTGCTGAACACATTCCCGTCACAAAATTTCTCTTTGGAGACGACTTGCCCAAGCAGGTTAGCGATATTAACGCAACAAAACGTATGGGACAGAAATTGGCCCCTGACACAGCTACATCATATCGGAAACATGGCAGCTATTACCGAGACAGCTACAGAGAGTGGCCAAGAAATAACTATTCAAGAACATTCCCATGCCCATCTCGGTTCTCCACGGCCTCAAAAAAGTGGAACAACTACGGCACAGGTCCGCCGTCAGCAGACACGGTCAAGAGGCAACCAGAACAAATGGACATCGGGCAGGATGTAGCCTTGTTGACCCCACCAGGCGGGGTAAGCATGATCAATGCTCAGTCATTTAAAGCAGGTAGACTGAAAGAGTTTGCACCTAACTGGAAAAAACTTACTTCTGACAAATGGCTCCTAGACCTAGTAAAAGGTTACAAAATCGAACTTATTGCAACTCCAGTGCAGGAGAAAAAACCTCGTGCTCTACGTCTTAACGGTCCAAAAGAAGAGCACGTCATAAATTCTGAGGTCCAGAAGCTACTGAAACTTTGATTGTTGAAGCGCAACACTCCGGGGGCGAATTCTTATCAACTATATTTGTCCGCCCAAAGAAAGATGGAACATTTCGTATGATTTTGAATCTACAGCAGTTAAATGAATCGGTTGAATACCATCATTTTAAAATGGAGGGTTGTTAGACCTAATTGCTATATGGCGTCTGTAGATTTACGCCATGCATATTATTCAGTGGCTATTGACAAAAGGTATCAACCTTTCCTCCGGTTTGAGTGGAAAGGAAATCTCTTTCAATATACATGTTTACCAAATGGTTTGGCATCAGCACCACGTGTGTTTACCAAATTACTTAAGCCAGTGTATGCCTCGCTACGGCAAATGGGGCACATATCAGTTGCATATATTGATGATTCATATTTGCAAGGTAGTTCAGTTCAGGAATGTGAACGAAATGTACGAGACACCGTTGCATTACTTGCCAATCTTGGGTTCACAATTAACGGCGATAAGTCTGTACTTACCCCTACCCAGAAACTAGTGTATTTGGGATTTGTCATTGACTCATTGAATATGACGGTTTCTTTGACACAAGAAAGAGCTATTGGGCTAAAGACAGCATTTCAATCTTTGTGTAGTAACAAAAAACCAATCATAAGAGACGTTGCTCATATAACGGGAGTAGTGCACACCGTCTGAATAGGTAAAACCCCGCCCCCTTTTTTGTGCACGTCCTATGGGGATTGCGGAGGGGGTGTGGCTAGATTTGAGGAGCCGATTTGAATAGCCGGTTTGAGCAAGTTGGATCGATCCCATTCGTGTAGGAGGGGTGTTGACTTGCGTAAACGAATTCAAGACAGTGATTAGGCAATAGACAATTATGGAATCGTATTCTAAGAATGAGTTTCGAGGTTACTGGAATTTCAGAAATGACTGTTTGTGTCAAAGTTAAGAATCAACCCTGATATAAAATGCCACTGAGCAATGGGAACGTCCGCACGTACAATGGAACAACCCGCTGTATTAATGACTCACCTTCGTAGTCTATTGTCCAATCGCGCGCACGGACGGGTTGTACGTGTGCAGACATGTTTGTACCGGTCATAATGTTTGTGATGGCTGAAAACAAAACATACGTTTTCTTCTTAAAAATTGTGGTAAAGGAACGCTTATCGGTGAGCAGCACGGTATAGTCCCAAACTACGAAGATATTCACTGTAAATTCTAGAGAGCTAATATAATCCATACGTCCTACCATGGCCGGCCCGGCGGAGTGATGGGCAGCCCCCACAATGGTCGCACCGATAATCCTCATATCTTATCTGGTGCAACACCAGTTGCACAAAGGATATCCGGCCACATCATTGCCGCCAGAACCTTCCAAGTAAATTTGTACGCAAAAATACATAATATCGCGTGTGCGATGGTCGTATAGGAGAAACAAAATTTTCACGTAGCTCACTGTATAAGAAAATGTATACGGTTCACCTGTATTGTGACATGGAGGAAGGTCCTTCCTCCATGATTGTGACAAGTATGCACCCTACGCGTTGTCCATGTACATGTACGTTGACCGATCACAGTTTTAGTTCGATGAACCAATCTTAAACTTTAATCCCCAGATAAAATCTCCCATTAAAGATGGTGTTTGGTCATATCGATTACTTATCTTTAACCACAAAACCTACATGCGCGCATGTACAGTTCGCGCATGTTCGCGTTAGCCGGAATATCGCCGCGAGTTGAAAAGATTACACCACAAGAAAAACGTAACTGCATTTGGTTTTGTCTAATATAATAGGGTGAGCCACGGTCTAGGAGCGTGCCGTGCGCACCTGTTTACTAACAATATAGCTGATGATGATGTTACGTGATGTTGACCATTATGCAGCTATAATAGGCACGTCATTACCCGCTCGACATAAACGTTGCAACGTTAATTGTACAAACAAACACAACAAAGATGCTAAGGTGACCTTGGTGACTGTCAAACGGCATGGCTTCACGCTTTGTCTATACACGAAGTCTATGATATGCGCCATGTAAACCCATTCCATTTTGCAATAAAACTCGAATATATTCAATGTTTGTTCAAACGTATCTATTTACTTATATACTTTTTAAAATCTTTGTCCATATACATGTATCGAGGATTCTCTTAATCGTCAATTCCATAATTGGAGACATTTACTTTAAAATGGAAGAACATTAGGACAGGTAGTAAATTTACATGACACGATTGGGAAATATTCATCGGTTCTGGCCCCGCTCTTTCAAATCTTAGAGGAATCGTAGAGTATCATATCTGTTTTTTTGTTTAGTTATAAAAAAGTCCAAAAGTGGGGACAAAGTGCGAAGAATTTATCCTTCTATACACGTGTTGGCGCAATCGGTCACCTCGGTTCAATAGCAAACCTCTAATGAGTAGTTAGGCCTCTTTTTGCTTAACAGGCTATGGTCGACGGTTATACGCACGCCCTTTCATGTAAACAACATTGCGTAAGAGCTATTAGCAAAGTAATCCCTTATTTGTTATTCTGACCTCACACGTACGACCATGCACGTCCAAAGAAAGTTGTGACGGTTAAAGGTTGTTGCTCCTAAATTTACTTCTTTTATTGGACCAGGAAGTACAAAGTAAACAATAACGGGTTTCAAAAGTATGCGTAAAAAACAAATTCGCGTAAAATTAAACGATAAAACGTCAAATTGGAAACTTGCAAAGTAAATTTAAAAGTGATATAAAAAATATAAATGTACAAATGAAAAGTAAATACGTAAAACATATGGTAAAATAACTCTCATTGAACGTTAAAATATTTAAAAAATCACGAAACAGAATACGAAACGATGTAAAACTCTAAACTGAGCGGCTAAATAGTGTAAAACACAAATCAAACTAAAACAAAAATTGAATAGGGCCTGCAAAATAAATATTCAGCGTAACAAAAAGTTTCAGACAAAATGTGTACAATTAGAATAGAAAAGTGTTGTTTTTTCCTCTCTTTTTGGGTTACTAATACTATTCTTATAGTTGTTATTGTATTATTTTTGGTATTTTTGCATTACTTTTATATTTTATCGCTGATATTATTTCTTATAGTAGGGTATATACTAAACACTAATACTTATACATGTACATACACTTGATTTGGTTATGTCATCCCACACAAGGCCCAATATGCAAATACAAGTACCCAAAGATAAAACTAAGAAAATATGGCTATTACGAGGAGGCAAACTACAAGTATCAATATATTTAAAATAAAATAAAATAAGAATACAAATAAATAGATAACGTGGATGCCTAAAACCAACCGGAATTTACAGGAATGCCTTAAGTGGTCAACGGGAAATTTCAAGTTTCAAGTATTTTATTTCATTCGCACTTCGAACCATAAAATTACCTAACATTGCATTAATCAAACTTGGTAAAATAAAAAAAAAAATTATACCGTACATGGAAAACTTGCTAAGAGTAAAACGTGTTTGCAATAAATCAGAATTATTTCACACCTTCAACGTCGCAGTCCATTAATATAGAAATACCAAACAAAATTAAGAAATGTAATAGGCCTACATGTAAATAAATAAATAAATAAATAATCATCAAACTGATTACAGATTTATAGTTCCAGATCTATTGGTCAGGGTCACATCAAAACAACCATTGTTGAGGTTTATTGCGCAATGTGTTGTAAAATAGTTTTATATAAAACAAGAAGAAATAATTTTTTTTTTATCTATCCGTTGTTCGGATACGTTCTTGAGTTATGATCTATTTCTCGAGTTCCAGACCTCTGATGAGTCAAGATCGGTCACGAAAAAAAATGCACTGCCGTCACAAAACATATATATATATATATATATTACAGGCGATTACGACACATAATATTGCGTCTCTGGCTGTATAGCCAATCAACTCAATACAACTCCATTGATTTGCTTTGCACCGGATGAGCGTTTAAAGTTCAACACATGCGTTTCGATATGGCCTACCACTATGAACATCTAACAAAAGAAACCCCACGCAGTCCTTTGTTACAAACAAAGGACTGCGTGTGTTTTCTTTTGTTAGATGTTCATAGTGTACTAGAGGCATTTCACTTATCGACAGTTTTGTCATTGTAGCGGGGCACTGTATGGCCTCCACAACAAACAACATTACAACATTACGTAAGACCTGCTGTAAGGCCTGTATGATAAACTGTCATACACACAACTTGTATGGACCCATTGTCCTGTTTTCGCAATTGTCATTGGGACAGATTTTGGTGGCGTCTAAAGACCATGCAAACTCTATCATCTTCAAAGGTCCACCAGCCGACAAACAGATATGTTTGTATTATCACCACGGGCACTATGACGTTATCACCAAGATGCCGGCCTTTGTAAACCGCAGCTACTTTTGTGTCACGTGTCTGAAAGGGTTCGATCACCCCGAAGACCATCGATGCAAAAACTCTTGCAAGCTGTGTTTTCAAGCCAACTGCGTGGAGGAGGAGTGGACCTACTGTCGTGACTGCAATCGCCATTTCAAAAGTTCGACATGCTTTCAGAATCATTTGATGAGAAACAGTCGAGGCACGTCCGTTTGCACGACACACTACAGGTGCAAGGATTGCAGTCAGTTCATCAGCCGGTCGCATCATAGAGTCAAAGAGCACGTGTGTGGCGAAAAATATTGCATCGTTTGCAAAGAGTACGTCTTACAAGATCATCTCTGTTACATGCAGCCTACCGTGGAAAACGGTGCAAAAACAGCCAAAGAGATGGACGGTCAGCCAAAAGAAAAGGAAGAGAACTGCGAAAATGAGACATCTTACATCTTCTTTGACTTTGAGTGTATGCAGGAAACTGGGATCCACGAACCCAATTGATGCATCGCTCACAAAGTATGCGGCGAATGCTTATACATGTACAGAGAAGACGTCTCTTGTCAACGTTGCGGGGACAGAGAGCACGTGTTTCAGGGACCCGACACTCAAAAGAAATTTTGTGAATGGCTGTTTGGGGAAGAAAATGCTGGAGCCGTTGTCCTATGTCACAACGTCAAGGGCTATGATTCTTTTTCATTCTCCGATACTTGTATGATAATGCAGTTCTTCCCGAAGTCATTCTGAATGGTGCGAAGGTCATGAGCATTAAGGTGGCAGTCAATGATATGAAGTTTATAGACTCCCTTAATTTCCTCCCCATGGCACTCGCTAAACTACCCGGCGCATTCGGCCTGAAGGAGTTAGCTAAAGGCTACTTCCCCCACTTCTTTAATACAAGGGCCAATCAAGAGAAAGTCCTGCCCAATCTTCCCGATATGCGATACTATAACCCTGACGCCATGAAACCCGCCGACCGACAAAAATTCAAGGAGTGGTACGATCTGCACCGAAATGACCCCTTTGATTTCAGACAGGAAATCATTAAATACTGTCGGTCAGATGTTGATGTTCTCCGTCGTTGCTGTCTGCGTTTTAGAGCACTTTTCATGGAGACAACGGCGGATGATACCACCCCTGGCATTGACCCCTTCCAGCACTGCATCACCATCGCCTCTGCGTGTAACTTGGTATACCGGACCAAGTACTTGGATCCCGACACCATCGGCATCATCCATCCCCAGGGATACCGGTCAAACGACAGGCAGTCCGTCAAGGCGCTCCAGTGGCTGAAATGGATGGCACATAAAACCGGTCAATATTTTGAGGTAGATGGGATGAAGACCGTCATGGAGTTCCATGGATGTATTCATCATGGACACACGTGCTTATCACGTGAAACAAAACACCCCTTCAACAGCCTGACCATGGAGGAACTCTATCAGAAGACGCTGGAGAGACGCAAGTTCATCATCGATCACGGCTACCAATACATCGAGCAGTGGGAATGTGACTTCGATGCCGAGCTAAAGGAAGATACCGCTATGAGAAATTTTATATCGGTCTTTTATATCGCTCAGAGCACTGGCTAAACTTATGCTGAATAGTTTTTGGGGCAAGTTTGGTCAGCGACCCAACATGGCGAAGACGACCCACATTACCGATCCTTCCGAATACTTTGAGATGATGACGAGAGATGATATTGTGATCAGCAGCGCTAATTTTGTCTCGGAGGAAATGGTTGAAGTCCAGTGGCAGAATACTGAAGATTTCGTCGAGCCCTCTGGACGCACAAACGTAGTCATCGCGGCTTATACAACGGCACAGGCTAGGCTCAAACTTTACGAACTCTTAGAGGATCTAGATCGTAGGGTATTGTATTACGACACCGATAGTGTGATATATATCAGCCGAGAGGGAGAATGGGACCCCGACATTGGGGATTATTTGGGGGAACTCACCAACGAAATTGATTCTGACAACCATATTTCATCATTTGTGTCGGGCGGACCCAAAAACTATGCTTATAAATTGGCTAAGCCAGATAAAAGCGGGAACACGACCTTCTGTAAAGTCCGCGGAATAACATTAAATTATCGCAACCAGTCGATCGTGAATTTCGACAGAATGTTTCAAATGGTCAACAATATCGGTCCACACAAAGTACAAGTCGTTGACCCCTATAAAATATCAAGAAATAAGAAAACGGTTAACATCGAAACCAAAGAAGAAAAGAAATTTTATCGGGTGGTTTACACTAAACGGGTCCAAGGCCAAAACTTTGACACACTACCATATGGTTATTAATAACACACTTTCGATGTCGTAATATCATGAATTGTTATAAAGTATAGCAAAAGAAGTTGTGCAAATATCAATACTTCACTAACTGTGTGTAAATATATAGAAATTCCATTGTCGACTTGTACTGTTCCTTTTGATAGTCGGACTACGATTTTACTCGCTAACAGTTTAGGTATATGCAGACCAAAACACTGGTAATTAACACTGATTATAAGGCGTTCAAAACCGAAACAGATACGTTAAAATTGCCGTACGATTACACATGCATAATGTTCGGTTGTTTTCACCGAGAGGTTTTTACTTGACGGTTTGTTGACACAACCGGTTGAGTGATTTATTGTCAAGACAAAGAAGTGGGTGTTTCATAAACTATACCGGGTTAAATATTATAAGTAACTAATAGACTTTCAGCTAATATGTACTCTATTTTAAAGTTTACTGTGGCAAATCCCATAAAAGCGTCATAAATTTACTGGTTTCACGTGATAGTCTGACTTTCTTCTTGCAAATGGTCTTTCCAATTATCAAATATTTAATAATCTTTGTGTATTACACGATACTATTTACGTAGTTAGGCATATGACTTATTTTTAACATTATAAAGATTAAGATTTGTGTACTTGAAGTGAGTGTCAATGGAGTTGTATTGAGTTGACTGGCTATACAGAGACACACTATTCCACACAATGTAATCAGTTTTATGTTTATTTATTTATAACATTTCTTACCCAGGGTGTGCCCAAACTAGTTTCAATGGGCCCTTGCATACATTTTTAATTAACAATATTTACACAGATACAAGAATATTTACCTGTGAATAAATCCACTGTTGACTGATGTCGACTAAGTTGACTGATCTTGACTCATCAGATCGAGAAATAGATCATAACTCAGGAGCGTATCCGAACAACGGATAGATAAAAAAAGGATTATTTCTTCTTGTTTTATATAAAACTATTTTACAACACATTGCGCAATAAACCTCAACAATGGTTGTTTTGATGTGACCCTGACCAATAGATCTGGAACTATAAATCTGTAACTATAAATCTGTAATCAGTTTGATGATTATTTATTTATTTATTTATTTACATGTACATGTATTACATTTCTTAATTTTTTTTTGTATTTCTATATTAATGGACTGCGACGTTGAAGGTGTGAAATAATTCTGATTTATTGCAAACACGTTTTACTCTTAGCAAGTTTTCCATGTACGGTATACATTTTTTTTTTTATTTTACCAAGTTTGATTAATGCAATGTTAGGTAATTTTATGGTTCGAAGTGCGAATGAAATAAAATACTTGAAACTTGAAATTTCCCGTTGACCACTTAAGGCATTCCTGTAAATTCCGGTTGGTTTTAGGCATCCACGTTATCTATTTATTTGTATTCTTATTTTATTTTATTTTAAATATATTGATACTTGTAGTTTGCCTCCTCGTAATAACCATATTTTCTTAGTTTTATCTTTGGGTACTTGTATTTGCATATTGGGCCTTGTGTGGGATGACATAACCAAATCAAGTGTATGTACATGTATAAGTATTAGTGTTTAGTATATACCCTACTGTAAGAAATAATATCAGCGATAAAATATAAAAGTAATGCAAAAATACCAAAAATAATACAATAACAACTATAAGAATAGTATGAGTAACCCAAAAAGAGAGGAAAAAACAACACTTTTCTATTCTAATTGTACACATTTTGTCTGAAACTTTTTGTTACGCTGAATATTTATTTTGCAGGCCCTATTCAATTTTTGTTTTAGTTTGATTTGTGTTTTACACTATTTAGCCGCTCAGTTTAGAGTTTTACATCGTTTCGTATTCTGTTTCGTGATTTTTTTTAATATTTTAACGTTCAATGAGAGTTATTTTACCATATGTTTTACGTATTTACTTTTCATTTGTACATTTATATTTTTTATATCACTTTTAAATTTACTTTGCAAGTTTCCAATTTGACGTTTTATCGTTTAATTTGACGCGATTTCTTTTTTTACGCATACTTTTGAAACCCGTTATTGTTTACTTTGTACTTCCTGGTCCAATAAAAGAAGTAAATTTAGGAGCAACAACCTTTAACCGTCACAACTTTCTTTGGACGTGCATGGTCGTACGTGTGAGGTCAGAATAACAAATAAGGGATTACTTTGCTAATAGCTCTTACGCAATGTTGTTTACATGAAAGGGTGTGCGTATAACCGTCGACCATAGCCTGTTAAGCAAAAAGAGGCCTAACTACTCATTAGAGGTTTGCTATTGAACCGAGGTGACCGATTGCGCCAACACGTGTATAGAAGGATAAATTCTTCGCACTTTGTCCCCACTTTTGGACTTTTTTATAACTAAACAAAAAAACTGATATGATACTCTACGATTCCTCTAAGATTTGAAAGAGCGGGGCCAGAACCGATGAATATTTCCCAATCGTGTCATGTAAATTTACTACCTGTCCTAATGTTCTTCCATTTTAAAGTAAATGTCTCCAATTATGGAATTGACGATTAAGAGAATCCTCAATACATGTATATGGACAAAGATTTTAAAAAGTATATAAGTAAATAAATACGTTTGAACAAACATTGAATATATTCGAGTTTTATTGCAAAATGGAATGGGTTTACATGGCGCATATCATAGACTCCGTGTATAGACAAAGCGTGAAGCCATGCCGTTTGACAGTCACCAAGGTCACCTTAGCATCTTTGTTGTGTTTGTTTGTACAATTAACGTTGCAACGTTTATGTCGAGCGGGTAATGACGTGCCTATTATAGCTGCATAATGGTCAACATCACGTAACATCATCATCAGCTATATTGTTAGTAAACAGGTGCGCACGGCACGCTCCTAGACCGTGGCTCACCCTATTATATTAGACAAAACCAAATGCAGTTACGTTTTTCTTGTGGTGTAATCTTTTCAACTCGCGGCGATATTCCGGCTAACGCGAACATGCGCGAACTGTACATGCGCGCATGTAGGTTTTGTGGTTAAAGATAAGTAATCGATATGACCAAACACCATCTTTAATGGGAGATTTTATCTGGGGATTAAAGTTTAAGATTGGTTCATCGAACTAAAACTCTGATCGGTCAACGTACATGTACATGGACAACGCGTAGGGTGCATACTTGTCACAATCATGGAGGAAGGACCTTCCTCCATGTCACAATACAGGTGAACCGTATACATTTTCTTATACAGTGAGCTACGTGAAAATTTTGTTTCTCCTATACGACCATCGCACACGCGATATTATGTATTTTTGCGTACAAATTTACTTGGAAGGTTCTGGCGGCAATGATGTGGCCGGATATCCTTTGTGCAACTGGTGTTGCACCAGATAAGATATGAGGATTATCGGTGCGACCATTGTGGGGGCTGCCCATCACTCCGCCGGGCCGGCCATGGTAGGACGTATGGATTATATTAGCTCTCTAGAATTTACAGTGAATATCTTCGTAGTTTGGGACTATACCGTGCTGCTCACCGATGAGTGTTCCTTTACCACAATTTTTAAGAAGAAAACGTATGTTTTGTTTTCAGCCATCACAAACATTATGACCGGTACAAACATGTCTGCACACGTACAACCCGTCCGTGCGCGCGATTGGACAATAGACTACGAAGGTGAGTCATTAATACAGCGGGTTGTTCCATTGTACGTGCGGACGTTCCCATTGCTCAGTGGCATTTTATATCAGGGTTGATTCTTAACTTTGACACAAACAGTCATTTCTGAAATTCCAGTAACCTCGAAACTCATTCTTAGAATACGATTCCATAATTGTCTATTGCCTAATCACTGTCTTGAATTCGTTTACGCAAGTCAACACCCCTCCTACACGAATGGGATCGATCCAACTTGCTCAAACCGGCTATTCAAATCGGCTCCTCAAATCAAGCCACACCCCCTCCGCAATCCCCATAGGACGTGCACAAAAAAGGGGGCGGGGTTTTACCTATTCAGACGGTGTGCACTACTAACGGGATGTATGGTCTCAGTTTTTCCAGCAGTGGCTTTTGGGCAATTGTTCTATCGCCAACTTGAGATTTACAAAATTGAGGCATTAAAACAATGCGGCTATGACTTTGAAGCGAATTTAAGCTTATCACTGGTGGATTGATAACATAGACCATGTCAGTAACCAAATACATCACAGGGGCCCTGACGTCCTTAGCAGGATGGGGGGCGTCATGCTCTACAGGCTCTGCTGGAGGTCGATGGGCAAGTCATGAGATGAGCTCAACATATCAATGTGTTAGAAATCAAAGCCGCTTATTTTGCCCTCCTGGCTTTCTTCCCAGCATTGCAAAACATACATGTGTTGCTAGAGATAGACAACACTACAGCGGTGGCACACATTAATCACATGGGCGGTACTCATTCAGAAGCGTGTAATACAGTCACGAGAGAACTTTGGTATGGTGTAAAGACAGGAATATTTGGCTAACTGCGGTCTTCATCCCAGGAAAACTTAACATTTCCGCTGATTGGGAATCAAGACATTTTACGGATCACACTGAGTGGCACCTCAATGTGCATATTTTCCAACGAATGCTAAAATCGTTTTCTGTTAGCCCGGACATTGACTTGTTCGCCTCTCGTCTCAACCACCATATAACGAGATATGTTTCTTGGCATCCTGACCCACAAGCGTATGCCACTGATGCGTTTACTTTACATTGGGGTCAATTTCTAGCCTATGCATTTCCCCCGTTCTCACTTATAATGAGATTTCTTCAAAAATTGGAAGAAGATTCTGCTGAGGCTGTAATGGTAGTTCCACATTGGCCTACTCAGCCCTGGTACCCATTGCTGATGAACCTTTGTATTTCTGCTCCTCTATTTTTGCACAGGAATCGCAGAACACTACAGATGCCCCACGACGCCACAGCCGTCCACCCACTACACAAAAAGCTGCAGCTCATGGGTTGTCACTTATCCGGCAAGCGCTCCAGATCAGACCATGGGAATTTCAGAAGCCACGGCGGCTTTAATGGAGGCATCCTTGAGGGATGGAACTATCAAGCAGTATGGTGTGTACCTCAGAAAATGGCAACAATGGTGTATCATCAACAATGATGATCCCTTTTCACCACGGATCAATTGTGCTCTTGGTTTCTTGACCAGCTTACATAACAATGACGCAGGCTACAGTGCCATCAATACTGCTCGTTCTGCAATGTCCGCAATTATTTCCCTCCCTGATAAATCTTCATTTGGACAGCATCCGCTTGTTTGTCGGTTGCTGAAGGGTTGTTTTCAGTTAAGGCCCAGCCTACCCCGCTATCACAGAATTTGGGATGTCAGCATCGTCTAACGAAATATCGAACACTATGATGATGTGAGCGGTTTATCTTTGAAACAGCTCACCAAGAAATTGGCGACGCTCATGCTACTGTTGTCAGGGCAAAGAGTCCAAACGATACATTCATTGGACATACAGTTTATGGAGATCAATGCTTCCCGTTGTTTTTTTCGGATACCTGTCCTGCTGAAGCAGTCACGGCCAGGAGTTCATCTAAACAGTATTAATTTTCCTGCCTATCCTAAGAATAGGAAGCTTTGTGTTGTGACCTTACTGAAGAAATACTTACAAGTAACTCGTGACTTACGGAAAGGGGAAGACAAACTTTTCTTAACCATGTCAAAACCTCACCGAGCAGTATCCAAAGACACTATCAGCCGGTGGGTAAGGTGTACCATGGAAGAGGCTGGTATAAACACGAGAGAGTTTAAACCTCATAGCGTGAGTGCATCATCCACAACAGCGGCACACCTCAGTGGATTGCCTCTTGACACTATAATGAAAAGTGCCGGATGGTCCAATGCAGCGACGTTTGCAACTTTTTATAAAAAACCAGTACTTCACACAACAGACACTGAAGTGTTTGCAATTGCGTTATTGAATAAAGTGTCACAATAACGGGGCTCAGTCAAACATAATGTTAAGAAGCTCTTGACTACCGCTACTCCTGATTAAATGCGGTGCTCATGTTACACAGTGTGATTCACTGGTTTATACAGCCAACAGAGTTTGGCTTCCGTAATTATGTATTTGTTTATTGTTATAAATCAGCACTCGGTTCGAGTCGATGATCTTACTTACTGGATATCAAGCTGTCCACGATATACACAGTGTAATGCATGGCTTTTATTGTCACAAGTACTTGTGCTATCATTATCTTTAGTATGATTTCTTGCAGAAATCTGAATGGATCAGTTCATTCTGTCACTAGAATGTACCCATACATTCAACAGTGATATATTAGTCTGTTGATTTGTCGGACTTTAATACATGTACCTTGACTCTCCGTTCTTTGGTGTCTCATTTACACATGGCTTTGAACATCTCGCGTGGTCACGGAGTGACGTAATACAAGGTGAGGTAGAATCCTACAATTAAAGAGGAACTAAAACGGCAATTTTTTTGTTGACTTTTTGGACTTTTCCGACAGTTTAAATACTCATGGAGATTAGTTTGCAGACGAGAGAAATTTTTTTATTAAAAAAAAAGGGTTGTTATTCTGAACCATTTATCCTGTTTCGCGAAAGCTCATTATGTATGTTAATGTATGTATTTGGGGGTTGCACGAGGAACAGCGACAAAAACCCTGACCCAACCTTACTGCGATTCCCAGTGCTGAATGGAGCTCAAAGGCGACAGTGGGTCCGCTTTGTAGACAATACAATATCTGATTTTTGGCTGTCGAAATGGTCGAAAATATGTGCAGAACATTTCGCCAAAGACTGTATAGAATAGATGATAGTGTTAGTATGAAAACTCAGCTGGGTTTGAAGGCACAATTCCGTTTGAAGGATGGAGCCATTCCAACTCTAAAAGCACCGAGCATTCCAATCGTGTCCCGGACTCACGCGCACCAGCGCGACGACGTTAACTGCGGTTGCCGTCTCGAGCAGCCAGAGAGCCCCGGTCGTCTCCCTGTCCACGCTCGCTTGACTCAACATGCATTGTACACGCACGGTATACCGCATATATACCCTGCCGGATATGAGGCAGCTTTTTTCACTCCGTATATTCTGTAGGATCCTACACTTCCTACAGTTCTACACCATTGAAATGTGCACAAAGTAAAAAGCAAAGACGGATACAGTGAACCAGTTTTGTGTAGGACTGTAGGAAGTTGTAGGCCCTGCAGATGATGCATGGTGAAAAAAGCTGCCCTTATATCGTGCTGCATATGACCGCATGCGCTGCATGCCATTGAGTACGGTACCTTATAACAGAAATTGTGTGTATAGTTCTGAGAAGGTGCGGGTCCTTATGAGGGCTGCATAATCAAAGTCGCCAGACTAGAGTATAGCATCAGCTCACACACAACTCACCGCGCAGGTCCCAATAAAAGCCGACTGCAAACAAAGGAAAGTATGACTCATAACTAGCTTTCAGCAAGAACAAGCCTCTTTAAACGAGCTTCACAGAAGTGAAGTTTGATTGAGATTCTACCGAGCCGTATTACGGCACGGAGGGATTACGTGCCCTCCCTGCCGTCATAGTTGACGCCCACCCGAAAAGGTTTTGTCATCCTGGTACATGTAGAGGTTTCTATACCTGTAGATATACTGTACACATGTGTTCACGAGACGGCCCCACTTTAAAATGTGAAGGCTCGGTCAGCGCAATCTCACGTAATCCTTCCGTGCCGTAATACGGCTCGGTAGAATCTCAATCAAACTTCACTTCTGTGAAGCTCGTTTATTGTAGGATTATCTCGGAATTCCACGATTCCGCGATAACTTATCACGGAATTCCACGTTTCCAAGCTATTTATTGCAGTAACGCAGTATCGTGGATGGTCATATACGCTTCCGTACAAAAAGACCTGGGGCCGATTTCACGAAACGCTAAGACACGTCTTAGGAAGAGTAACTCGTCTTACTCTTAGGATCGATTTCACCAAAGTTAGGCTGCGTCCGAATGTTTCGGTTGTGGCCGCTGGCTGTGTCTGCGGCTGTGGACGTGGCTAAAACGTCCCCGGCCACCCAGCTAACACATTATGCTTTTATAACATTATGAAAAGGTCTTACGGATGTTATATATAAAACATTTTAAAATAACATTTTAAAAACCTTATAGAAATGTTATGATAAACAGAACAACATTTTAATAACATAATTTAAATGTCTCAAATTTGACGTTTTATCGAGTATGTTAAAGTGATGTCATCCAAATGTTATAACCAAATGTTTTAATTTAGTTTTCATGAGGGAAAGTTTGCCATAAATGTGATATTTTAAAAATATAATCCAGATGTTTTATAAATATCATAAAACGTTACTAAAACATCTCCTGAATGCTTGAGTCCACGGTACTATCAAAAACGTTTGAAAATGTTATAAATGCACTTCTATCTAATGTTTAAAAGTGGTTTAACTTAAATAATAAATGTCAGTGCATGTGATATTTTGAAGACGTCATTGTAATGTTGCCACCTTATTATCTGTAAGTTTTTATAATGTTCTTAAAACATATTTTAAAAAATATAATACTATGTTTTACAAATATCCCTAAAATGTCATACCGCAGAGTTGACAACATTCATAAAACATTTTTTAGATGTTTGAGTCCATGGAAGAATCAGTAACGTTAAAAAAATGTTTAAAAAACACTTCATACTGATGTTTAAAACTTGTCCGAATTATTATTATAAAACATTTCATATTTAAAAGACATCATTATAATGTTACCAGTCGTATGTTTTTATAATGTTCTTAAAACATATATTTGTATCCTTAAAAACATGTTGCAGAACTATGTGTAAAATATTATGCCAAATTATTGATAACATTCTTAAAACATGTTATAAATATTTGAGTCCACATAACTATTATTAACGTTTTAATAATGTCAAAAAAGCATTTCTGCCGGATGTTTAAAACTTGTCTTAGGTAAAAAATAAATCTCGGGCATTTGATATCAAAATGACGCGATGATAATGTTACCATCTCAACATGTGTATGTTTTCATGATGTTCTTAAAACATCTTTTAAAAATATGAAACCATGTTTCACAGATATCCCTAAAATATTATGACAAAGAGTTGGCAACATTCTTAAAACATGATGTCAATGTTTGAGTCCATGAAAGAATTAGTTAAACGTCTAAATTGTTAAATATATCTTAGAGCATTTTATATTTGAAAGACATCATTATAGTGTTACCACCTAAATAGTCGTATATTATTATGATGATGTTCTTAAAACATATGCGTATAGCATACACAAATTTCTTTAAAATGTTATGCCAAATTATAGATAACATTCTTAAAACATGTTATAAATGTTCAAGTTAAGAAATATATGTATATGTATTAGGTAATAAATATATCTCTCGGGCATTTGATATCAAAACGACGTTATGATAATGTTACCATCTGAACATTTGCATTTTAAAAATGTGTTTAAAACATCTTTAAAAAATATAAAACCATGTTTCATAGATATCCCTAAAAATGTTATGACAAGAGTTGACAACATTCTTAAAACATGTTATTAATGTTTATAGTGCATGGAAGAATCGGTTAAACATTTAAATAATATGTTGCTGCAAAAGTACTTGTCTGAATTGTTAAATACCAGTATATCATAGAGCTTTTGATTTTTAAAAGACATCATTATAATGTTACCACCTAAATATAGTGGTGTACTATTATGAAGTTCTTAAAACATGTGTGTATAGCATTAAAACATGTTTCAGAAATATCTTACACAGGTTATGCCAAATTCTTGACAACATTCTTAAAACATGTTATAAATGTTCGAGTTCACAGAACTATACTATAAACGTTATAATAATGTTGTAAAAACATTTCTGCCTGGTGTTTAAAACTTGTCTTAGATAATAAATATATCTCGGGCCATTTGATATCATAACGACGTCGTGATAATGTTACCATCTGAGCATTTTAATGTTTTTATGATGTTCTGAAAACATCTTTGAAAAATATGAAACTATGTTTTACAGATATCCCTGAAATGTTATGCCAAATTCTTGACAACATTCTTAAAACATGTTATAAATGTTCGAGTCCACAGAACTATACTATAAACGTTTTATTATTGTTGTAAAAACATTTCTGCCTGGTGTTTAAAACTTGTCTTAGATAATAAATATATCTCGGGGCATTTGATATCATAACGACGTCGTGATAATGTTACAATCTGAACATATTTATGTTTTTATGATGTTCTGAAAACATCTTTGAAAAATATGAAACCATGTTTTACAGATATCCCTAAAATGTTATGCCAAATTCTTGACAACATTCTTAAAACATGTTCTAAATGTTCGAGTCCACAGAACTATACTATAAACGTTATAATAATGTTTTAAAAACATTTCTGCCTGGTGTTTAAAAACTTGTCTTAGATAATAAATATATCTCGGGGCATTTGATATCATAACGACGTCGTGATAATATTACCCTCTGAAAATTTTTATGGTTTTATGATGTTCTGAAAGCATCTTTGAAAAATATGAAACTATGTTTTACAGATATCCATAAAATGTTATGCCAAATTTTTGACAACATTCTTAAAACATGTTCTAAATGTTCGAGTCCACAGAACTATACTATAAACGTTTTAATAATGTTGTTAAAACATTTCTTCCTGGTGTTTAAAACTTGTCTTAGAAAATAAATATATCTTGGGGCATTTGATATCATAACGACGTCGTGATAATGTTACCATCTGAACATTTTTATGTTTTTATGATGTTTTGAAAACATTTTTGAAAAATATGAACCATGTTTTACAGATATCCATCAAATGTTATGACAACAAGAGTTGACAACATTCTTAAAACATGTTCTAAATGTTCGAGTCCATAGAACTATACTATACACGTTATAATAATGTTGTAAAAACATTTCTGCCTGGTGTTTAAATCTTGTCTTAGATAATAAATATTTCTCGGGGCATTTAATATCATAACGACGTCGTGATAATGTTACAATCTGAACATATTTATGATTTTATGATGTTCTGAAAACATCTTTGAAAAATTTAAAACTATGTTTTACAGATATCCCTAAAATGTTATGCAAAATTCTTGACAACATTCTTAAAACATGTTCTAAATGTTCGAGTCCACAGAACTATACTATAAACGTTTTAATAATGTTGTAAAAGCATTTCTTCCTGGTGTTTAAAACTTGTCTTAGAAAATAAATATATCTCGGGGCATTTGATATCATAACGACGTCGTGATAATGTTACCATCTGAACATTTGTATGTTGTTATGATGTTTTGAAAACATTTTTGAAAAATATGAACCATGTTTTACAGATATCCATAAAATGTTATGACAACAAGAGTTGACAACATTCTTAAAACATGTTCTAAATGTTCGAGTCCACAGAACTATACTATAAACGTTATAATAATGTTTTAAAAACATTTCTGCCTGGTGTTTAAAACTTGTCTTAGATAATAAATATATCTCGGGGCATTTGATATCAAAACGACGTCGTGATAATGTTACCATCTGAACATTTGCATTTTAAAAATGTGTTTAAAACATCTTTAAAAAATATAAAACCATGTTTCATAGATATCCCTAAAAATGTTATGACAAGAGTTGACAACATTCTTAAAACATGTTATTAATGTTTATAGTGCATGGAAGAATCGGTTAAACATTTAAATAATATGTTGCTGCAAAAGTACTTGTCTGAATTGTTAAATACCAGTATATCATAGAGCTTTTGATTTTTAAAAGACATCATTATAATGTTACCACCTAAATATAGTGGTGTACTATTATGAAGTTCTTAAAACATGTGTGTATAGCATTAAAACATGTTTCAGAAATATCTTACACAGGTTATGCCAAATTCTTGACAACATTCTTAAAACATGTTATAAATGTTCGAGTTCACAGAACTATACTATAAACGTTATAATAATGTTGTAAAAACATTTCTGCCTGGTGTTTAAAACTAGTCTTAGATAATAAATATATCTCGGGGCATTTGATATCATAACGACGTCGTGATAATGTTACCATCTGAGCATTTTAATGTTTTTATGATGTTCTGAAAACATCTTTGAAAAATATGAAACTATGTTTTACAGATATCCCTGAAATGTTATGCCAAATTCTTGACAACATTCTTAAAACATGTTATAAATGTTCGAGTCCACAGAACTATACTATAAACGTTTTATTATTGTTGTAAAAACATTTCTGCCTGGTGTTTAAAACTTGTCTTAGATAATAAATATATCTCGGGGCATTTGATATCATAACGACGTCGTGATAATGTTACAATCTGAACATATTTATGTTTTTATGATGTTCTGAAAACATCTTTGAAAAATATGAAACCATGTTTTACAGATATCCCTAAAATGTTATGCCAAATTCTTGACAACATTCTTAAAACATGTTCTAAATGTTCGAGTCCACAGAACTATACTATAAACGTTATAATAATGTTTTAAAAACATTTCTGCCTGGTGTTTAAAAACTTGTCTTAGATAATAAATATATCTCGGGGCATTTGATATCATAACGACGTCGTGATAATATTACCCTCTGAAAATTTTTATGGTTTGATGATGTTCTGAAAGCATCTTTGAAAAATATGAAACTATGTTTTACAGATATCCCTAAAATGTTATGCCAAATTTTTGACAACATTCTTAAAACATGTTCTGAATGTTCCAGTCCACAGAACTATACTATAAACGTTTTAATAATGTTGTTAAAACATTTCTTCCTGGTGTTTAAAACTTGTCTTCGAAAATAAATATATCTTGGGGCATTTGATATCATAACGACGTCGTGATAATGTTACCATCTGAACATTTTTATGTTTTTATGATGTTTTGAAAACATTTTTGAAAAATATGAACCATGTTTTACAGATATCCATAAAATGTTATGACAACAAGAGTTGACAACATTCTTAAAACATGTTCTAAATGTTCGAGTCCATAGAACTATACTATACACGTTATAATAATGTTGTAAAAACATTTCTGCCTGGTGTTTAAATCTTGTCTTAGATAATAAATATTTCTCGGGGCATTTAATATCATAACGACGTCGTGATAATGTTACAATCTGAACATATTTATGATTTTATGATGTTCTGAAAACATCTTTGAAAAATTTAAAACTATGTTTTACAGATATCCCTAAAATGTTATGCAAAATTCTTGACAACATTCTTAAAACATGTTCTAAATGTTCGAGTCCACAGAACTATACTATAAACGTTTTAATAATGTTGTAAAAGCATTTCTTCCTAGTGTTTAAAACTTGTCTTAGAAAATAAATATATCTCGGGGCATTTGATATCATAACGACGTCGTGATAATGTTACCATCTGAACATTTGTATGTTGTTATGATGTTTTGAAAACATTTTTGAAAAATATGAACCATGTTTTACAGATATCCATAAAATGTTATGACAACAAGAGTTGACAACATTCTTAAAACATGTTCTAAATGTTCGAGTCCACAGAACTATACTATAAACGTTATAATAATGTTTTAAAAACATTTCTGCCTGGTGTTTAAAACTTGTCTTAGATAATAAATATATCTCGGGGCATTTGATATCAAAACGACGTCGTGATAATGTTACCATCTGAACATTTGTATGTTTTTATGATGTTTTGAAAACATTTTTGAAAAATATGAACCATGTTTTACAGATATCCATAAAATGTTATGACAACAAGAGTTGACAACATTCTTAAAACATGTTCTAAATGTTCGAGTCCACAGAACTATACTATAAACGTTTTAATAATGTTGTAAAAACATTTCTTCCTGGTGTTTAAAACTTGTCTTAGAAAATAAATATATCTTGGGGCATTTGATATCATAACGACGTCGTGATAATGTTACCATCTGAACATTTTTATGTTTTTATGATGTTTTGAAAACATTTTTGAAAAATATGAACCATGTTTTACAGATATCCATAAAATGTTATGACAACAAGAGTTGACAACATTCTTAAAACATGTTCTAAATGTTCGAGTCCATAGAACTATACTATACACGTTATAATAATGTTGTAAAAACATTTCTGCCTGGTGTTTAAATCTTGTCTTAGATAATAAATATTTCTCGGGGCATTTAATATCATAACGACGTCGTGATAATGTTACAATCTGAACATATTTATGATTTTATGATGTTCTGAAAACATCTTTGAAAAATTTAAAACTATGTTTTACAGATATCCCTAAAATGTTGTGCAAAATTCTTGACAACATTCTTAAAACATGTTCTAAATGTTCGAGTCCACAGAACTATACTATAAACGTTTTAATAATGTGGTAAAAGCATTTCTTCCTGGTGTTTAAAACTTGTCTTAGAAAATAAATATATCTCGGGGCATTTGATATCATAACGACGTCGTGATAATGTTACCATCTGAACATTTGTATGTTTTTATGATGTTTTGAAAACATTTTTGAAAAATATGAACCATGTTTTACAGATATCCATAAAATGTTATGACAACAAGAGTTGACAACATTCTTAAAACATGTTCTAAATGTTCGAGTCCACAGAACTATACTATAAACGTTTTAATAATGTTGTAAAAACATTTCTTCCTGGTGTTTAAAACTTGTCTTAGAAAATAAATATATCTTGGGGCATTTGATATCATAACGACGTCGTGATAATGTTACCATCTGAACATTTGTATGTTTTTATGATGTTTTGAAAACATTTTTGAAAAATATGAACCATGTTTTACAGATATCCATAAAATGTTATGACAACAAGAGTTGACAACATTCTTAAAACATGTTCTAAATGTTCGAGTCCACAGAACTATACTATAAACGTTTTAATAATGTTGTAAAAACATTTCTTCCTGGTGTTTAAAACTTGTCTTAGAAAATAAATATATCTTGGGGCATTTGATATCATAACGACGTCGTGATAATGTTACCATCTGAACATTTTTATGTTTTTATGATGTTTTGAAAACATTTTTGAAAAATATGAACCATGTTTTACAGATATCCATAAAATGTTATGACAACAAGAGTTGACAACATTCTTAAAACATGTTCTAAATGTTCGAGTCCATAGAACTATACTATACACGTTATAATAATGTTGTAAAAACATTTCTGCCTGGTGTTTAAATCTTGTCTTAGATAATAAATATTTCTCGGGGCATTTAATATCATAACGACGTCGTGATAATGTTACAATCTGAACATATTTATGATTTTATGATGTTCTGAAAACATCTTTGAAAAATTTAAAACTATGTTTTACAGATATCCCTAAAATGTTATGCAAAATTCTTGACAACATTCTTAAAACATGTTCTAAATGTTCGAGTCCACAGAACTATACTATAAACGTTTTAATAATGTTGTAAAAGCATTTCTTCCTGGTGTTTAAAACTTGTCTTAGAAAATAAATATATCTCGGGGCATTTGATATCATAACGACGTCGTGATAATGTTACCATCTGAACATTTGTATGTTTTTATGATGTTTTGAAAACATTTTTGAAAAATATGAACCATGTTTTACAGATATCCATAAAATGTTATGACAACAAGAGTTGACAACATTCTTAAAACATGTTCTAAATGTTCGAGTCCACAGAACTATACTATAAACGTTTTAATAATGTTGTAAAAACATTACTTCCTGGTGTTTAAAACTTGTCTTAGAAAATAAATATATCTTGGGGCATTTGATATCATAACGACGTCGTGATAATGTTACCATCTGAACATTTGTATGTTTTTATGATGTTTTGAAAACATTTTTGAAAAATATGAACCATGTTTTACAGATATCCATAAAATGTTATGACAACAAGAGTTGACAACATTCTTAAAACATGTTCTAAATGTTCGAGTCCACAGAACTATACTATAAACGTTTTAATAATGTTGTAAAAACATTTCTTCCTGGTGTTTAAAACTTGTCTTAGAAAATAAATATATCTTGGGGCATTTGATATCATAACGACGTCGTGATAATGTTACCATCTGAACATTTTTATGTTTTTATGATGTTTTGAAAACATTTTTGAAAAATATGAACCATGTTTTACAGATATCCATAAAATGTTATGACAACAAGAGTTGACAACATTCTTAAAACATGTTCTAAATGTTCGAGTCCATAGAACTATACTATACACGTTATAATAATGTTGTAAAAACATTTCTGCCTGGTGTTTAAATCTTGTCTTAGATAATAAATATTTCTCGGGGCATTTAATATCATAACGACGTCGTGATAATGTTACAATCTGAACATATTTATGATTTTATGATGTTCTGAAAACATCTTTGAAAAATTTAAAACTATGTTTTACAGATATCCCTAAAATGTTGTGCAAAATTCTTGACAACATTCTTAAAACATGTTCTAAATGTTCGAGTCCACAGAACTATACTATAAACGTTATAATAATGTTTTAAAAACATTTCTGCCTGGTGTTTAAAACTTGTCTTAGATAATAAATATATCTCGGGGCATTTGATATCAAAACGACGTCGTGATAATGTTACCATCTGAACATTTGTATGTTTTTATGATGTTTTGAAAACATTTTTGAAAAATATGAACCATGTTTTACAGATATCCATAAAATGTTATGACAACAAGAGTTGACAACATTCTTAAAACATGTTCTAAATGTTCGAGTCCACAGAACTATACTATAAACGTTTTAATAATGTTGTAAAAACATTTCTTCCTGGTGTTTAAAACTTGTCTTAGAAAATAAATATATCTTGGGGCATTTGATATCATAACGACGTCGTGATAATGTTACCATCTGAACATTTGTGATGATGTTGTGACAACGTTATAGTGACCTCAATTTGCATGTTGACCCCAAGTGGGCGTGGTAAACTTTGGTGAAACAATTTTGGGACGTACTTAAAGTGGAGGAGAGGCTTCCTCAGATATTTAATTATGTATAGTATGTATACATAGTATTAATATATTGTATAGTATGTTAACCAATATTAATTAAGTATTAAGCAATATAAAATCATTGATTTTCAGAGTTGCCGAATCTTGCTAACATAAACCGTTTCATTAATTGCAGGAACGATTAAGTGTGGGAATGGCATCAAGTGCATACAGATCCATAGAGCATGCAAATTACTGCTCCAACACGTTGTTCAAACGTTAATTAATACAAATTATAATATGATTTATTTTTACGTAAAAATAACACTTATTTTATAACATTTTAGTAACATTTGGGTGCAATTCCCTAACATTTCTAAGATATCATTATATTATTAAAACAATGTAAAACAATGTAAGAGCTGAATGCCCAGTCACAAGCAACCCAGCTAACACATTGATGTGTAATGTTGTGATGATATTACGAAATAATGTTATGGCGACATGGTCTTACAAACGTTTTAGTGATACCTACATGACATTAATGAAAAAATGTTGGTGCGATGTTTTCATAACGTTTCAAAATGTTCACAAAACATTGCCCATGAAATATTTTTACGATGTCAAATTAATATTTCATGGGCAATGTTTGTAAACATTTTGAAACGTTATGAAAACATCGCACCAACGTATTTTCATGAATGTCATGTCGGTATCACAAAAACGTTTGTAAGACCATGTCGCCATAACATTTTTGCGAAATATCACGACAACATTACCTTAAAGATGTTATTTTGATGTTTCAGCATCAGGTCAATGTAACGTTATGAAAACATCGCACCAACGTTTTTTCATGAATGTCATGTCGGTATCACAAAAACGTTTGTAAGACCATGTCGCCATAACATTTTTGCGAAATATCACGACAACATTACCTTAAAGATGTTATTTTGATGTTTCAGCATCAGGTCAATGTAACGTTATGAAAACATCGCACCAACGCTTTTTCATGAATGTCATGTCGGTATCACAAAAACGTTTGTAAGACCATGTCGCCATAACATTATTTCGTAATATCATCAAAACATTACACATAACATTTATACCACGTTATAAAAACATCAATGTGTTAGCTGGGCAATAACATGATACGATCATTCGGACACGGCTGGCTGTGGCCGCGTGCGCGACCTCAATCGAGGTGTTTACGTAAGCTATCCCTTACAAAAAAGTTCTATAGAATTCAATAAAAACAAATTCTATAGAATTTCTATACGATATTCTATAGAATTCCTTTATAGAATTTGTATAGAGTTTCTTTAGAGATTCTTTAGAGTTTCTTTAGAAAATGGGCCACTTTTCTATAAAAAACTTACAATTCTATAAAAGATAATTCTATAGAATGTCTATAAGATTCTACAGAATTTTTCTATAGATTTGTATATATAATTGATATACTTTCTTTAGAGATCCTCTATAGTTTTTATAGAATTCTTTAGAAAATTTGCCTTTTTTCTATAAAACATCAAATAGAATTCTATAGAAATGACCACTTTTCTATAAAACATCTAGTAGAATTCTATAGAAATATGACCACTTTTCTATAAAATATCTAGTAGAATTCTACATAAATAATTAAGACAATGATGAATTTAAGCTCCACCTTGAAGACAAAGTGAGTAAAAACGTTTTTCAGTCAAAAGTTGACCAAAGACCGTCCTGTAAATTTATTGTGCATGCATATAACTGGACTGAAATATCCAATTAATACAATACTGGGCCTGGCCATGGCTGGCTGCAAATAAAGGCACCACATGTTTGTACATGTAATTAAACAAGACTGGCAAAAATCAATCTTTGATAAAACATAATTTAAAAATTTTACTCTTCTGCATTTATTCTTTCACATTGCCTAATTAACATCCCAGATTAAAGTGCACACCTGCAGGTAATTTGTCATTATCTCATTCTGGGACGTAGCAAGAAAGATCAGAAACTCCAAGTTATTCAAACTTGAAGTTCAAGTACGTATACGTACACTATACATGTATCCACAGTGTTCATATGTGGATATGTACATTGTACATAATACATGTACATTGTACGTACACTTGGCTTTTGTACACAGTAGTACATCCACGTTTTTTTCGAACGGTATTATATTACACGTCGCGTCGACCGCAGGCGCATTTTGCATAATTGGGGCAATCGGTCAAACTTAACCATGGAGGTCAGACCAGTCACGTGATATGAATGATGCATGTTTAGCCACGATTTCCATAGTCGGGTCCCGCCCTCAAAAGTAGAAATATCCAAGACGTTACTGCAACTCCGTGATTGATCGCGCGCTCGCCCGCCGGTGACAGCCTGTAAATTGCGCCCTCTGTTGATGACAAGTATCAGACAGTAACGTCTTGGAACCAAGACTACCGTTGCATATGCAGAGCTATCCAAGTCCTTGCCCATTACAGAGCTGCCTAAGTCGTGTAAGTCCTTGCTCAAGTCCTCTCCCGTAAGATCTTCCGAGTTACATGTATATTATATAAGATCTTTTCTTAATTGTACACTTGTTAAACCCTTTTGTATGCGGTAAGTCTACAATATTGTTACTATTCCCTTTGTTGGCTTATTACACAATCTTATTTTGACTATAATATTCTGTAAAGATTGTCTCCATTGTTGCTTTGTATGTTAGTGATAACAAAACAGTGGTTAGCCAGTTAGCTGTCTAAATTTCAAATGAAAAGG
Source organism: Hippasteria phrygiana (assembly GCA_037893225.1). Taxonomy (NCBI): domain Eukaryota; kingdom Metazoa; phylum Echinodermata; class Asteroidea; order Valvatida; family Goniasteridae; genus Hippasteria; species Hippasteria phrygiana. Next base: position 89,385 of record JAZGUH010000186.1, read on the forward strand.
GAAAATAAAATGTATATGACAAAGGGGAAATTTCTTTGGGGGGGGGGGGGGGGGGGGGGGCACACTGCCATAGCCGTCAACTCCCAAAATATTGGGGGGGGGGGGGATGTGCCCCCCCTGATCGCCCGTGCTTTAAGTCCATTAGAAAGTCCATTTAACCCTCAAAAATAGTTTTATTTAACTTTAAATGTTTGCCTATTGATCGCCACAAAATTATTTCATAAATGTTCATCTGTGTCCGGAGTAAACCGAGTTTCACTAGTCCGTGTGTATTTTAGATTTTCGTTAGTATGAGTTCAATTTTTCGCCAGGACATTTCTCTTTACGTCAGGTTATTTATTTTCCAATTTAAGGTCTCCGGAAGTTCGCCAACAGGGGTGATTGTTCACTAATAATATTTTAACAACGAAAATGTAGTTTCCCCCTTAAAATCTCAATTAAATTTCAGAGATTTATGGTGGGATCTATTTCCATTGTTAAAGATTCATGTGTTTTAGGCTCTTTTATCTTTCATATTTTAATCATTCTTGTTCGTCTCTTTGCATTTGTTTAAAAATATTTACAAATATGTACAAAATATTTAAGCCTTCTTGAATTTACTTGTTTTGTATCCGTCCAAAATAAAAAAAAAAATACCTTTTTTGCCTACCCTGTGTGAATTTCAAATTATTTATGTATTAGATTTGGAACAATTCAGGACTGTTTTGGCCATGGCCTATGCTGGAAATATATTCAGTGAAAAGTACACAGCAAAAAAGTATTGATCTCCAATTGTTTTAATTTTAAAGGATGAAGTGTATCACGTTGATATTTTCTTGTCAAGAGTAATGCCATAGGTTGATAGAAAAGTCCACATACATATAAAGGATTCAATTAAAATGTTTAGAAAAGTTACCAAGTTTGTAAATATTTATGACATTTTATACAAATGGGGTAATATTTCTATAGAATTCTAATAGGTGTTTTATAGAAAAGCGGTCATATTTCTATAGAATTCTACCAGATGTTTTAAAGAAAAGTTGTCATATTTCTATAGAATTCTATTAGATATTTTATAGAAAAAAGGCTAATTTTCTAAAGAATTCTATAAAAACTATAGAGGATCTCTAAAGAAATTATAACAATTACATATACAAATCTATAGACAAATTCTGTAGAATCTTATAGACATTCTATAGAATTATCTTTTATAGAATTGTAAAATTTCTATAGAATTCTATAAAATGCTTTATAGAAAAGTGGCCCATTTTCTAAAGAAACTGTAAAGAAACTGTAAAGAAACTGTAAAGAAACTGTAAAGAAACTGTAAAGAAACTGTAAAGAAACTGTAAAGAAACTCGAAAGAAACTGTAAAGAAACTCGAAAGAAACTCGAAAGAAACTCGAAAGAAACTCGAAAGAAACTCGAAAGAAACTCGAAAGAAACTCGAAAGAAACTCGAAAGAAACTCGAAAGAAACTCGAAAGAAACTCGAAAGAAACTCCCAAGAAACTCCCAAGAAACTCCCAAGAAACTCCCAAGAAACTCCCAAGAAACTCCCAAGAAACTCTAAAGAATCTCTAAAGAAACACTCAAGAAACTCTAAAGAATCTCTAAAGAAACACTCAAGAAACTCTCAAGAAACTCTCAAGAAACTCTCAAGAAACACTCAAGAAACTCTAAAGAATCTCTCAAGAAACTCTCAAGAAACTCAAGAAACTCTCAAGAAACTCTCAAGAAACTCTCAAGAATCTCTAAAGAATCTCTCAAGAAACTCTCAAGAAACTCTCAAGAAACTCTCAAGAAACTCTCAAGAAACTCTCAAGAAACTCTCAAGAAACTCTCAAGAAACTCTCAAGAAACTCTCAAGAAACTCTCAAGAAACTCTATAAAAAATTTATATAGGAATTCTTTAAAGGAATTCTATAGAATATCGTATAGAAATTCTATATTTTTTTGTTTGTAAGGGGAAACATTTTTAAAATAAATAATTAGGTGTGTGTGTGGCGAAGTTTGCTGAAATCACTTTATAATTGATGTATATAATCGGCTTCGTGCTAAGAACAAGTTGAGGGGGAGAAAGAATGATGACGTCACCAGACCGAAAGTTGCAATGAAAATACCTTTAAACCTTAAAAAATTGCTGAAAACTCAACCGCGAAAGATATAGGCCTAATCTAGATATTTGCTTCAGAAGGCAGAGTCTACATAGCTCTCGAGCTTTCTGATAATGACGTCACGATTACGTCATCAAATATCGGATTACAAGCAATAAAAGATTTCTAGATTTAATCTTTTAAAATCAGTATAAAATCAATCGAGAGAGATCTGATTTTGCTTTTTACGGGAACTGATAGAATAATTATTTAGAGTCTTCATTTTTGATATTACGTGCAAAGTCACGTGACCTTTCCTTCCGGTTGAAACCGGAAGTGCCTCATAATTTGAAAGTGGAAAAAGATGTGAACTTGCTTTCAACGATGATAGTCTCCAGCTAAGTTGTACTTAAAAAAATCATAACCGGTAACGTCATATAATGTTAGAGCGCCCTCTAGCGGCATGTTGAAAAATGTTTAAAATGAACAATCAGTTGATGTGTGTGGCGAAGTTTGCTGAAATCACTTTATAATTGATGTATATAAATCAGCTTCATGCTAAGAACTTGAGGGGGAGAAATTAAAAAATTAATGACGTCCCTAGACAGGAAGTTACATTGAAAAAAAATTTAAACCTTAAACAAATTGCTGAAAAATCAACCGCGAGAGATATAATCCAGATTTTCCCTTCGAATAGCAGTTAACATAGCTCCCGAGCTCTCTGATAATGACGTCACGATGACGTGTTCAAGTATCAGATTACAAGCAATTGAAGATTTCTAGATTTAATCTTTGAAAATCAATTGAAGTTCAACCGTGAGAGATCTGATTTTGCTTTTTATGGGAACTGATAGAATAATCCAGGCAAGTGATAAAGATGAAAATTTATGCGACGTCACGATGACGCTATCTGACGATTTTATGTTTATCACTCACGTTATCGGTCAACCCCTTTAAACTGAACAGAAAGTGAAAGTGCACGTCAAGCTTAAATCTTTGTGGTGTATAATTTAGTCACTTCGGAATATTCTCCCCCCCCCCCCCCCCCCCCCCACTTCGGAATATTCTCCCCCCCCCCCCCCCCCCCCCCCCCCCCAATTTGTTGCTGTCGTCGTCGGGTATTTATTTGCAGGTGTGTCTCACTAAGAAATCAAGACTTTTAATTGCACAATCCGAGTTACATTATCATAACGTCATCTCTACTTTTTTATTATTTTAAAAAATTATATTTTGTTATAATTGCAAAATCTTGTTAAACAACATGATGAATTAACTTTCATTTTAACTTTACAAGGTAGATTTTGGTGAGAATTGGAAACTCCCGGAAAAGCCATGTGTTCTGTCTTGTGACAGACACATCTCTAGTTTGTTAGTGGATTTGTTGCCGGATCAGACTTTCTTTTACCAGTAAACGATATTAAGCCGGAGACATACAGCGCCCTCTTTGACACATACCGTAGATGAGTAGGCCTTGGCCTTATTGCCACCATTGTTCCAGTAGCTGTAAGTGTAACAGAATGGATGGTGCATTTGATATGTTTAAGTGAGGGATCTAGGGTTGGATAGGCCTCCCCGATTTTCTTGCAAACGGTCTGACTCCTGCATATTGTGAATACGAAGTCACAACGACAATGTTGGCATGGAACCAGACTAAGATTTGTCACGGTAAAAGTGTTAAAGTTCCGAAAAACAGTCACACTGCATGTTTAGTGCCGTTTTCCCTATATTGTTTACTAAAAAAGAAAGCCGGATCTGGCTAAATATCCACAATGTCCACTGTCATTATATTTAGCCAAATACTATATAGCAGAGTGGCAGATTAGCCATAGATGATATTTAAAAGAATGGGCTAACCTTTGGTAGTTTAGTGAATAATACAACATATAGACTTAACAAACTCATATTAATAACCAGGGGGGTGTTTCATAAAACTTTAAGATTGATCTTATCTGCCGAAAATCAATCTTATCTCTCTTTATCAATCTTATATTTAAGATTTAAGAAGTGTGATATCAATCTTAAAATTCAATCTTAAAGTTACAAGTGATCTTGATCACTTGTAACTTGTACACAGAATCAGACTTAAATATCACATGCTAATCACATTGATAAATGGCGGGAAATTGTAAAGCAAATTGTATATCATTTATGTGCAACTTTCAATAATGGCAGCACATCTTTTGTTGATTGAGCAGCACAATCGACGTGCTCTGCGTGCACCTTAGTTTTTCGGGATAGAGTTAACCCACTAGATAATTACAATGACAAACAAATATGTTCAAGCGGTACAGATTCACAAGGCAAGGCTGCATGCACATTATCGACCTTCTTGAAGAAGAATTAAAACCGAACTCAGTACGAAACCATGCCATTCCTCCCAGCTTACAAGTCTTCACTGCATTACAGTACTATGCCTCAGGATAATTGCTCACTTGTGCTGGGGATGAGACAGGCATCAGTGTTGCTAGTGCCTGCAGAGTTGTGAGAAGAGTCACCAACCTTCTTTGTGACAAACGAAATGACTACATCCAGTTCCCTCACACTCCAGCAGAATTGGATAAGGTTAAAGGGGAATTCTTTGGGCTTCATGGATTCCCAAATGTGGTAGGAGCAGTTGACTGCACACATGTGCGACTTCGTGGTTGCCCCTGGGGCCCCAATGAGCATGTTTTCGTCAACAGGAAGGGTTTCCATAGTATCAATATCCAGCTGATCTGTGATGCAAATCATAGATTAAAAAATGTTTCAGCTAGGTGGCCGGGCATGCAGTGCTCATGACAGCAGAATTCTGCAAGCCAGTCGCATTGGGCAGATGTTTGAAGAGGGACGTTTGTCTGGAATTTTATTGGGTGACTCTGGTTATCCACTCCGCCCATGGTTGATGACGCCCATAGTCAACCCAGCAAACGCAGCCCAAGTTGCATATAATGGGTAAATTTTGCTTTTGGGGCAATGTTGCATGTATTTGTTCTATTGTTAGTATTTTCAATAAAAAACATAATTAATAAAATCTGCTGTTCGGGGGGGGGGGGGGGGGGGGGGAGGTTGATGTGGGAGCCATGATTGTGATTAACCAGTTCCATACACTATACACCCAAACTACGTACAAATGTTTTTCACGCTCTTCATGCAAGTTTTATTGATCAATATATACAACAAAGACAATTTAATTTTATGCAACACCCAAATAAATCCCTGTTATCTGATTGATAGATCGTTGATCATGCATTGAATTATTTATCAATGCACGGCACGGCAGCGCCTCAAAAATTGACAGTCACACTATCGGTCGCGCTCTGACCAATCAGATGACGAGGATTTATTGAAAGTGCTATTCATGAATGTTTAACGTTCGTGCAATGGAAAGAATAATTTCATTCGGTGACATGGAATTTTCCATTGCACTTAAATTGCATCTGTCACCTCATGAAAGTATTATTACCATCGCACTTACAAACATTCATTATTTGTATAATTTCCAATATTTGTCTAATGCAATAAGACTTCACTTATTATACAATGCGGAGACTGGAGTTAAATTGAATGTTTGAAAAACAGTGTGACTCCTTATAATCACTGCTTTGTACTTTCATCTGACTCCGCATGAAAGTGTTGACATGAAACAGCATAATAGCTCGCCCAGCAGTTGTAAAGATTTTTCTGAAATACTTGGTTAGCTTTGTAATTCTCACATTTGTTTTGCAGTGCGCAAACATCAACTAGAGCTTCCATTGAGCAAGTAAACGGCCAGCTGAAGAATAAATTCAGATAAAACCAGTCCGTGCGTGCAATATTGTGACAGCATGCTGCGTCTTGCACAACATCAGCAACTCACTAAGAGAGCCAAATTTAGACCATGAAATTATGTGGATGTCCCAGCAGATGAAATGTATCCTGAAGCTGTGAATGGCAATGTTAACATTGGTGGAGAAGCAGCAAGAGCCCAAATCATAGCTAATTTCTTTACTCCTCTCAACCCACACAATAACTAGGTCTACCATTTGTTTTCATTGACAAATAGTTTTGTTATATCTCTGTCTTGGATACTGTATTTTGATTGGCCTAAAACAATCACGTGTCCGGTCTATAAAAACGACTGGCACACTCCAAACAGGATATCACACATCAGCCAGCTAGCTGTTGAGCTGTATCATTGGTACCCACGCAATTTTCACATGTACTGTTGATGATAGTAAACTATAGTGGGAGCTGCTGACTAGCAGACGATCTGGGGCAAATTTCACGGAGCTGCTAAGCACAAAAATTTGCTTAGCACCAAAAAGTCTTGCTTAATAAACGGGTTACAAGTCAAAACTCTGAGATTTCCATGCTAAGCAAACAATACGTGATATACCAGTCACAAACAATATATATCATTATAACATCTCCTTGTGGTTCTTTATCCTGGTTGGCTGAAACACGGTCACGTGGGATTCACTAATATAGGCTAGTGCATGAAATTTGCGTCACCGTGCAGGACAATTTATGCATACGCGACAATTTTTAATTGGTGCGTTTTCATTTGCGCGTTGTGCGTCGAGACACTCATTGATTTGTGCATATTTAGAAAAACACACTACAATATTGCACAACAAAGTCGCGTATATGCGCTTTAATACATCGCGCGCGCATAATTTCTGAAGTATACTCAAAATGTTTGACTGGTTACAGCGCCCTCAACTAGAGGAGGGTCCTATTTCCCTCGGCCTTTGGCTTTGGGAAATATGACCCTCTTCTGGTCACTCACAGTCCCTCGGGCGCATAGACGTGCACTAGTGACCTCATTGCCATGTTTTTACCAAGGAAAACTTTTCATGCTAAGCAAACTTTTATGCTTCAGCTCCATGAAATTGGCCGCAGCTGTTTTGATCGCGTGATTTGAGTTAATTTCCACCGAGCAAGGCAAGTTGAACTAAAAAACTGGGTTCGGCGATATAACAACAATTATTGCTGTACATGTGACGTGAGATGACGTTTTTAACACCCTCGGGGACGCACCTCCCCCTCGTTTGTTTCTTGAGAAACTTCAGATTCCTTTAGAAACAAAGAAATGAACACTTTATGCATAGGCAGATATCAGTGGCAGGGTTTGCTTGACAAATTATGAGTTATAAAGTTGTATTCTAATTGAGTGATCCCCACAATATGGCTTCCCAGGTTGTATCGTAAAATTGGGCATAATCCCTGGCTATACGGCATTCTGGGTTTATGACTTCTGAATAGTGCCCCCAAACAAAGACACTGACAATTTGGGAGACCGCCAACATAGGGCAAATCAACTCAGTTGGTAGAGCAACGGTATGGTATTCCGGAGGTCGCAGGTTCAAATCCTGCTCCTGTCAGTTTGTTGGGTTCTCTTTGAAAATATAAACAAATTCTCTAAACTTTCTTTGAAACCTCATGTCAATTCATTTCTCAATGCTCCATTTAACTTGGCCTCTCATTGTAGTGTGGTTTTCAGTTTTACAAAGTACAATGCAGTTGAGCTCTGAAAAAACATTTGCACTCTTAAATTAATTCAAAATTAATTGGAAGCTTTATTTTTCTACAATTTACCTGGGATGAATCAAGCGGAAAGCATTCAGAGGATGCTGGGAGTAGCCCAAATTTAGCATCCGGTTCTACAGCATCCAGGACGACTTCCAAAGTTTCATTCCTTGTTGCCTGTGGTCCCCCACCTCATAAATATAATTGGGTATTTCATAATCATGGGTAATGTTACATTTATTGACTAGTAACATGACGTTTATGCAGATTTTGCTTTACATGGTACTTGACATTAAAATCTGCGAATGAGGTATCCACACAAATCCCTATGATTAATTACTACTAGCCAAATAAAATACAACACCAGAAAATTTGTTACTTTATAACCTTACATAGTTAACTGGTTTAATAGGAACCCCTCTGCATTGGTGTTATTTATTTGCGCTTGACTTCATCTCTGTCCATATTTTTCGCACGTCTTTCCAATCCCTTTTAGCACCCCCATTTTCCCTCAGCTTCTGTGCCGCCTTTATCCAATACTTTTTGTTCCGGTCTTCAACCTATTATGTGAAAAAAGATGTACATGCACAAACAATTTGGATTTAAAATGGTGTTGCATTCATTAAATTTAGTATACATCATTTGTAAACCTAAAAAAAGAAATACTGAATTATTACTAAATACCGTACTAGTAAATAGCAGTTTCAAGCATCCTGTGAAATCATGGCACCTGGTGTGCTGTCGTTTTCACAAAAAGTGGAAATTTATAACATTTTCAAACGATTGTCGGCCGACAATTGTTGGAAATAGTCTCGTCCCCGACCACTTTTCTGATTCTCCATGGTGGTTCACAAATTACATAAAACGATTTCTATATTTCTACATTTCACATTTTACTTTTCTTGTTGGTGGTATTTCACTGTTGACCTCGGCTCTGATATACATGTTTATCTTCAAGCAAGCTTGAATCCTCGATCCTGATTGGTCGATCCATGGCAACTGACAGTGTGATATTATACAAATAATGAATGTTTGTGAGTGCGATGGTAAGAATAATTTCATGAGGTGACAGATGGCATGTTCCATTCCACGAGGCGAAGCCGAGTGTAATGGGACATTCCATCTGTCACCGAATGAAATTATTCTTACCATCGCACTCACAAACATTCATTATTTGTTTTATACAACGCCTGAATAAATCCGACAGATTGCATTCATGGATTTCTTTGTGTAACGTTACAACGTGCCGTTTACCTTCTCAGTCCCGCATAAAACCGCGAGTTTCGAATCAGTTAAAGCTTCAATTGTTGTTCCTGCGTGTCTTGCAAATTCATCTAATCGTTTCACTGCATATTTGATTTTGTCTCTTTGAATTTGGAGCGTCAGCATCGCCTACGAGTTCCAATATTTCGTCGTCTGTTATGCAGGCGTCACACTGTCCCGAAATTGACACCAGATGGCCATACGAATTTTGAATTTCGCACGAAGATGGCCCCGAACTTGGTCAACAGCCAATCAACAGCCGAAGCAAGTACGATGCCTACAGAAGGTCACACGATGGCACCCGAACCACACACGAAGGCAACACGAAGATGTGAATTTGTATTAAGTAGTTTACCCGCAGGACACACGAAGGACACACGAAGGCCACACGATGGCCACACGATGGCTGCACGACGTCGTATTGCCTTACTAAGACAATCGGGCAGCTTCTTGTTTCCTTCGTATTGTCTTCGTGAGGCGAAAAATGCCCGATGGCACCGATGATCACACGAAGTAAAGACGAAGATGACACGATTTGACAAGATGCCCTCACGATGGCCTTACGAAGGGCAAAATGGACACACGAATTCAACACGAAAATGAACCTTCGCAAGGTCCTTCGGCAATTTTTTGGCATGCCAAAGATTTTGCCACCGCTCACGAAGTTGCTGCCGGAGCCTGAGAAACCCCACCGGCGGTCATACGATGGCTTAAGATGGCCTCACGAATGGCCCGATGTTTTTACGATCAGAGCCGAATTTGAACATTTCCTTTATCGTGTGTCCATCTGGTGTCAATTTCGGGACAGTGTGACGCAAGCATTAGGAGAACAAACCGCGGCAGTTCGGGAAACTCGGCCGCCATGCTGTGTGATGTGAATGACAGCCCTGTTGTAGCGCCACTAATGTGACCGTGAAATTAGGGAAGTTCTTTTGGTTCTATCAATGCGCGCGTACCGTTTGATAGAACCATGTGATAGAACGTTTTGGGCGGTGCGGGTTCGCGTCGTGTGATGGGTCGAATAATTCAATGCACGTGATCGACGATCCACCAATCGGATGGCTGGGATTTATTCAGGTGTTGTATAATTTCCTATAATAGAGAGGTTTAGCAGCACGTATTACGCGAACGTCAACGCGAGCGCGTCCGACATTTTTGGAGCGGCGGTCAAACTAAATATAACGCGGGCGTTCGGACGCGCAATGAAACGTTTAGCTGCACGTCACGTCAGTTCAAAACGTCAAGTCTGCACGCTATGGCAAATCTTGCAAGCCCGTAAAAAAATCCATTTTATAGGCCTATAGTCACAAACTTGAACTCCTTCGGTACTCCAGTCATAAAAACCAAAGTAAGTAGGCCTATATATGTTTAAGATGTGTCTAGTACATGTAGTTTAATGGTAATTTAGACACAAAACATAGGTTTTCCCGGTCGATTTTGAATGCTGCTAAAAATCATCCTTTATTTCGTTTTATGAGAATGCAAGAACTATCCAATTTAACAATCCACTCAAACAGTATTCAAATTGCAAGATCTTTCCCCGGTGTGTATTTAGTCATTCAAATTCATTATTTTCACGCATTTTGTGGATCGTTTTACCTTTCGTTTAACTTGTTTTTTCCTATATAACGTTAGGCCTAACGTTAAATATAGAGGTTTACTAATTCTTACATTTAATAAAAACGGTTCACTAATTATATCTACAGGCCCTTATTCCAACAAGATATGTTGCAGGCTAACGTTACAGATAGGCCCTAATTAAAATATGAGGAACAATCACAGAATTTTAAATTTGTAAGAATTTAAGAAGTTGATTAGGCGCCAGGCAACAGTGATTATAGAGTAAGAGTATACGCCGAAGAAATGAAAACAAAATGAAAACAACCCATTAGGGAAAATATGTGTTCCCGTTAAAGCTTTTGTTTTCCTCTTTTTCTTGGTTACTTTTTGTCCATGACTCGACTGCGATGCGCATGTAATTATTTTGAATGTACAAAGTGCTAAATTGATTGCACGGAAAGGAAAGTAAGAATCGAAAGCTCAAACCTAATTAAATCATGGCGTGCCAAATTTAATGATTGTGGGCCGTTAAACTGAATAACGAAACTGAACGCCCTGAAAATGAATAAGAACCATATAATTAGCAGTTTGATCAAAATTCCTTTGCGAATTTTAATGTATTTTTCCGAATGTGTGCGGGAAACTGTTATACGTATATTTTGCAAAATGGCCCAGAACAAGGCTAAAAACCACTCCGGGTGCGGGCTAAAAGTGAAAGTAACTGGAGCGAGTACTCCAGAAAACAGAAAGGTAGGAATTAACATTTCTCTCGGAAACATGACAGATATAGACCAACAATAATTTACTTCGGCCTTGCGTTATCCTCACAAAGAAGAAAGGCCTAACTTTGTATTTTATTAATTTTTGGTTAACTTTTAGACTGATGTTAAGTCAGTCGAAAAGTTAAATATCAAAATAAATACAATTCATATTTTGCATTCAGAATGGACATGGACGACCTAGCAGTAGTCCTCTTGATGCAAGACTCTGAAAATCCTGTCCTTGACGATGAGGATGTACTCATGCTACTAGCTAACGAGGAAGCAGCAGATGGACCACATCACCTAAAATACGGCCGCTTCGATCTAAATGTTGGTCTTTCATAGCATCTTCATTTTTTTTATGTAAAGGTCAAGTTTCTTTTTTGTCCATTAAGTACTTGATCGGAATCTAGTCAATTGTTCAACTCATTTGAAATCAATAATTTAAATCTTTATTCATCCAAACGGGCAATTACAAAGTCCATTCACAAGCTCACTTATTGAACAATATTTTTAACGCTTTAAATATCTAAATAAATATATTTACCCAATAATATACATCTTGTGTGTACAATTTTGTTGAATCTTTACTATCCTAAAGTGGCAAGTGTCGTGAACTACTATACATGTACAGATGTACTCGTTGAAAATATGAATATGCGTTGTACCGGTATCTCATGCCTTCACTTTCTATAGAACTTTCACTTCTACTTCTTTCCAAACTACACTGTATTGTCTTATTTGTTTTCTTCTGTACTTTGTTTGCTTTTTTTTCCTACAGGCTATGACAGACAGTGAGTGTTTGGAGCAGTTCCGCTTTGATAAAGAAACGCTGCACAAACTAGTGACAGTTTTGGGGTTGGAACCCAAGTACAAGGCATCGAACAGGACAACATGGACTGCACTGGAAGGGTTATGCATCATGTTGAAACGGCTGTCATACCCAAACCGATTATTGGACTGTGTCCATATTTTTGGCCGTCACAAAACAGAATTATCCTTGATAAGTAACACGATGATCAAAGCATTGTACAACAGCCATTGTCACCTACTGCAAAACATCGATTATAACCTTGTCAGACCCGAGGTGTTCGCTGAAGCAATTGTATCTAAAGGTTGTCCACTTCCTAATGTCTGGGCATTTATAGATGGTACCTTGAGGGCAAACTGCCGTCCCAAGATGTATCAGGAGGAAGTTTTCAGTGGGCACAAACGGAGGCATGGTCTAAAATATCAAAGCCTCATGTATCCAAATGGCATCATTGGTCACTGCTTTGGGCCTGTGGAGGGCAGGCGCCATGACAGTGCCGTCTATCACCAGTCGGGTCTTGATAATATCATATCCAATGTTTTTGCTCCTGATGGCACGACCATGGCTGTGTTTGGTGACACTGCCTATGCAGCAAGACTGTATCTTATCACTAGTTTTAAAGGGCTGCTTTGACGAAGGAAATGCATCACTTTAATAGACTGATGTCACCGGTAAGGGAGAGTGTGGAGTGGGGATTCAATAAGGTTTCTTCGATGTTTGCATTCATCGACTACCACAAAAATCAAAAAATCTACCTGCAGCCCATTGCCAAGTATTACTTGGTGAGTACCTTGCTTACCAATGCACACACTTGTGCATATGGCTCACAGGTTTCACAGTATTTCAACTTGGACCCCCCACCCTTGAGCAATACTTGGGATATGCCTGAGATAGCCACACATAATAAAACATCCTGCATATAAAAACATATGCACAAGAGAGCACTTGTCACCCAATCAATATTTACAGATTTGTTAATTAATACTTATTTAAATACTGAAGCAAAAGTTAACTAATTACCCGAGATACCTGTACATAATAACAACCCGATACTCAACATGTAAAAACATGACTGAGAAATTAAGTAACATCTTTTTTATGTTGTTATCACCGCTGTGCTAATGTGAATCAGGCATCAGCACCACAAGTGGACTAAAGATCATGGGATCCATATAGGAATTGTTGTCCTGAAAACTAATTAACTTGCACTTGTTTGTATCAATTCTCCAATTTGTTTGATTCTGGGCTTCAACAATAATGAAAATAAGCAAAGATCCTCATCCCCGTAGTGATGTCATGGGAATTTAGACTTCATTTTAACTTTCACAATAATTTGCCTGATCAAGTTTTATTTTTTGCTCTTTGAGAGCCAGCTTCCTCTCCTCAAGCGCGATTTTTCGCTCTTCAAGTTCCAGCTGTCGGTTCTTTATTTCCATCTCTGCTTGCTGCTTTTGTGCTAGAAGTTGAAATATCTGCATTAACTTCTGTCCTGAAGTAAGCCTCGACCCTGAAATGAAAAAAATATGGGAGTGCTTGAGCGATTTCTTGATTTACAGAAAAAGCCCACTAGCAAAGTCTGCAGGCCTCTGAACCCAAATTATTTACCCTAGGCCAGTAGAGTGGACATTGCATGATTGAATCTCAACTTCAACTGGACTAGGCTCAATTTTGAACACCGAGAAAAGTCTTACATTCAGTGTTTCAAGGTTCATACACTTTCACTGTACATGTACTATAAAATTATCAGGTTAATTTCCAGGTCTATATCATACTGATGCAGACATTTCAGTTTGAACCCAAAAATCTTCTGTTCCCAATAAGCGCTGTAACCCATATATTTGCAAGATTTTTTTCCATCAAAACGGTACGATTTATAAAGCTACAATTCTGTACAATTGGGGGTGGGGTGGGATTGGGTTGCTTGAATTTTTTGAAGGTGGCTAAGGTTTCAGAACCTGGTTTTTGACAATTAGTTTAGATGTATTTTGAAACTTTATTTTCTAACATGCAACTATTACCTTTAAAAAGTGAGGTCTATCGCAACAATTTCAGAGCACTATCATTATTTGTTCATGGTTTATGTTAGAGATACATTTAGAAAAGGCAGATTCTAAAAATAATGGCTCATTTGTGTACATGACATTTCAGATGCTCATATTTTATTGTGCAAGGGCTGTACAGTGCATTTATATTGTGTGATAAATTTAGAAGTACTAGACATGTTATAGTGTATAACATTGGCCATACAAGTCCTTCAAGTTAAATGGAGTCCTGGAAAAAACTCTCGAACGTCAGCACTGTTGACAGACTTCAACTACTTCTGGATTTGGTACTTGATATTATCGATTAGAACTACATGTTGTCACTACACTTTTTCCTCTTTAGCATGTGCATGCAGCAGAGGGTGACTACAAATATTTTTCCAGCTAGTAGAAACAAAATGGAAAGTGGCTTCCGAAATAATTTTGATGATTTTTTTCAATATTTGCGAACGTCATTTGATTCCGTCAAAATGTCAACAATAACACACAAGGCCAATTACCCAAACTATAAATACTCAACAGAGTCGCAAATATTGTCATAGACACAAGTTTAAATAATGATAATTTCACATTCATAATAGTTTCGATAACTACTTACATTAGCATAAACCACTGGCCTAAATTTACAACGAACTTAAAAATATATTGTCCGTCAAAATAAAATACTGACGTTCGATAAATTGGTGGTACGCATGCGAACTGACCTTTGACACGGCTGACAGACGACTGTCTTTCTCTTTACACGTAATGCACATGGAGCTTGCCGCGTAAGTTCAAATCTCCAGCAATTTTCAGATTTATATTAGGTCTGCTTGAAGAAAATCTGTCAAATACATGACGTACGACAAAGACTGACGTTTGGGAACAAAAGAGCAGTTCCTTCATAAATCAAACACGTCTATTTGACAACATAACTACGGCATTTCTTGCCGCGAACGCTCACTATTTGCAGCATAGCCAATCACTAGTGCGGAGTCTTCGCGCGCGACGCGTTCACGCAATAATGGTCTCATACGTTATTACAGTGACGGAGAAATTCTCTTACGTCATTTATTTGACAGATAACCAATCGAACGTCAGCAATATTGACGGACACAAACATCGAACGTCATTTTGGACGGACTATAAATGAGAATAAGGTTTTCGCTATGAGAACAGAGAAAACATATTTCGCTATAGCATAATTATGAAATTGTATCCATTGTTAAAGTGTTGAAAGTATTAAGAAATAAATCATAACGCACTGGTGTGAAACTATCGTTTATTCTCTATGATAAATTTGTGATGTGGATTAAATGTTGTTGTTGTGTTTTGTAAACTTTTGGGCAGGCATTGTGAATATGTGTGAATATGTAAACAAATTGGTCGGGACCAACCGAAGATGGACAGTAAAAACGGCCGGGTTCGGGGGGGGGGGGGGGGGATATTCAGTATCAACGCTTGGTGGCGCCCTGCCAGCGAATTATTTTTTCCCAAACGTCATTCGATTGAGCGATTTTCGTGCAGTAGGTTTACCAATGCCTTTATCCTTACACGTGATTCGGTAGTGTAGTGGAATTATGGTAGTTTTAAAACCGCCTCTCAAGGGTTTAATGTTCGAATCCACCTTCTTACTGTTTTTTTGTTTGTTTATTTTACCATCTTTTATTTATTTTTTTACAATTTTTCTCTTACAAAAAAAGTGATTTTCACATTTTTTTATCATTATTTTCTAAATTTGTGGTTTTGGAGAATTTTTTCAAAGGAAAAAGATTGGAAAACCTATGGTTCGGATGCAGTTTGGAAAAAAATTCGCACGCGGGCGCTTGGGTCCGACGTTGACTTGAACTTGATTACATGTACGTCATACTTTGCTTGGGTCTTTGTGGAATCTTTTCAAATTTAGCACCATATAAATGGTTAGATCTGTAGCAGGCCTAAATTAACCGGGTTTGTGTCTTTCTTTTTGTTATGCTGAATAAAGCCTCCAGCTTTGGAAAAATATTGTAGCATTGAATTAGTCAGAATATAATTATCCAGTACGAATTGTGTTCTTCAATATAAAATGTGTCTGCATGATTGTTCAGTATCGAAACCACACTCATTTTGTTTTTCTCTCCATAATTCCATAGGTTCATCTGCACAGCTAACCTTGCACTACACGTCTCACCTCTTTTGCACTGCATATCCATCCCTTCACCCTCCTTCCATCTTTCATTCCATATGACACTGACCCTTGTACTGCACGTAACAGCCATCATTTGCACCCTTTACTTTGCTTGCATGTGTATGCTTTAACCTTTCCTTCGAAACTGCCCCTAAGGCTATACTTACCACTCCAATTTTCCCCAGTTTCCCCCAACTATGGCAAGTCAAGCAACCTACTACCGAAACAGACTAAAAAAGAAAAACCCAGAAAAACATGCAGAATATCTCCGCCATCAGTGCGAAGCTGCTAAACAGAGACGTAATCGTCTGCGCGAAGACCTTTCAAAGGCAAAGCCATAAAAAAAAGCCTCGCCCATAAAGAAAGGCAACGAGAGCAGGGGCGGATCAGACAGAAAGCATACATGGAACGTAAAAAACGAGCCCAAAAGGAGAAACGTGCAAAAGTAAAACTGCCGTTTACAACGCCAAAACAACCCGCACGAGCGGCCCCACCTGTACCGCCAACAATAAATATGGGTACGAGAGCAGCCTTGGAAGCCAAACGCGCTTATTGGCGTGAACGTAAACAAGTTGAACGGCAAAGACTTAAAGAAAGCCGACCACAGAAGTTGAGACGCATAAGAGAAAAGGACAGACAACGAAAACGAGACCAGCGAGCCAAAAATATCTCGAAAAAACAAAACCCACATCCAAACAAGGCAACAACATCAGGCTACCAATCAGTTCATACTCTAAGAAACCATACATCAAAGGCAAGACAGGTACTCCCCAACACTCCTGAAAAATTTGCTTCTGTCCTTTGCGGGCTCGTCAAAAAATCGTCTCCTCGAAAGAAAATGGCACTTAAGCAGCAGGGCTTAACTGAGCCAATGGTTTTTAGCCCAAGAAATAAACAAAGGAAATTACCCCCCAAAAAATAAAAAAACTAACAAAAACTAAAAGTCAAATAAAAAAAAAGTACAAATTAAAAGTAAGATCGTAAAATATACGCTAATGTGATTAACGTAAAAACTAAAACAAAATATCAAAGTAAACATACTATGAAAACTCACGAAAACAGAATATGAAGCGATGTAAAAGCAAACGACTAAATAATGTAAAAAAAAAAAAAATCAAACTAAAAATATATATTTGAATAGGGCATGCAAAGTAAAATGTTCAAAGTAACAAAACGTTTTCGACAAAATGTGCACAAATAACATTTAAGGGTTTTTTCTTCTCTTGTTTGTTGTTACTCATATTCTGATATTTTGTATATCTTATGGTATTGTATTTTTAAATTACTTTTCTTATAGTAGGGTATACTGTATACTATACTTACACTTGATTGGGTTTACGTCATCCCATAAAAGTTCAATACAAATGCAAGAACTCAAAGAATAAACTAAGAAAATATGGCTATTACGAGGAAGCAAACTACGAAAAAAAGGAATGTAGCATTAAATAAAACAAGACACGGAAACGAATAAATAGACAGAATTCATTGAGTGGTCAACTTATGAAGTATTGGAGGGCAAGAGGATTATGTTTTTTAATCACCCTACTGTAATGTAGGTCTATATACTATAATAATTGGTCTGTAAATGAGTACATAGTTTATTGGTGGGAATCGTTAATGGTAACCGGTTTGCTCCTTCTATTATTTGGAGACTATGTAGGCCTATTGGGAGCACTTGTAATAAATGTGTGGGGTCAGCTCGTCCATACACTAGCTCATGGATGGCCTATATTTTGGGATAATCTTCACTGTTAAACTATTTCGACGACCTGTTACCCCGGAAATTCTGTGTTTTTGTAAAAGAAACATACAAATTAACCAGGCCGTGAATGGATTCGGTCAGTTAGGCCTATACGGTTGTACACGAGACTTACTTGTAAAGCGACTGCCCAGTTTAAAATGTCAGACTTGTATATTATCCAAGTAAACTGAATCTGGGGTTAAATTATTTAACATTAAACAGTTTATTAACCTTACCGAATAGGCCTAAGCCTTCAATATATTAGTGTTATCCTCACGATTTGGACGCAATTACAATATGAAATTTTATCAAAATAATTTGATAAAATCCTTTATACTTGGGGAATGCCAGTTAATTCAGTCATAAAATGCAATTTGCAGCTGCATAGTACCATTTGCTTTGCACATTTTATTGAGTGTCTGGATTTGAACAGTTACACTGTACAAGTGACAGTTACAGCCACATACAAGCTGTGTTTACTGTATTGCCATTGACTTTATGTACAATGTGAGTTTATGCAAATATGGGGTCACTCTACATGGGAATTTGCATATATGAATATGATTGGCTACCATACATTTTCATGGACCTCTCACAGTCAAGAGTTTTGGCGGCGAATATTTGGCAACTTATGCCATGATTTGACCAATGGGCATAATGCAGCGTGCATAGCAACCAATCAGGTGACTGTAGTGTATACAGTTTTGGAATTTTGGAGGGAATAGCTTCACATGGTTCATTCTGTCACTGCTAGCAGAGCAGGCTACATGACTTTTTGGAGTGTGTACACATTTTACACACACGCTGTGTCATGCATGTCATGAGTGTTGTGAAGTTCTATCCCATGGATAATTTAGCCTGCAGTGTAAATGACTTAGGGAATTATTCTTGAATTTTACATGGACTGGCATGACTGTGGAATTTCTTCTGTATTGCCTTGAATGTGGATTGTGATCTACTGAGTAAGCAGTGGCTATTGCACTGGATTTATTTTGAACTTCCAGACATTTTGTTGGCTGCCTTGTTTGCAAAAGAATTTACTAGGCTGTAGGGCCTACACCTAGCTGGAAATTATATTTCTGCCGCTCTCTGCCATGTCTGCTTGAACTGAGGAGCTGGTGGTTTTTAGGATCCCCTTGTTGCTGAATTCCTGGATAATTCTTGTGCAAAGAAATCATGCCGCGACGACAACAAAAGCAGCCGACTGTTGGAGCTGCGATTAGGCGGATCAACTCACAGCGGCCACGGAGAAGTTCAGCGAGAATAAATAGGCAGAATACTACTGCCACATCGGCCACACTCCAAGCATGCCAAGTGGCAACGTCAGGTGCAAATGTCACTCCGTCCGATACATCTTCTCAAGTGTGGCAAATAAACCAGCAGCAAACTAATGGACCTGGTCTTAGGCCTACCGCGCCTGTTGCTGTTGAGCGTAACCCATCAGTTCCGGCTACTTCTGCAATGGGCCTAGGCCTACCGGAGTTCGGCAATGGGAATTGCATTTCCAGTCCGCAGCCTAATCTTCCAGTTTCGATAGGAGTCAATCTATCTTCGGGATCAATAACCCCACAGTCTGCAGGTAACTTAGTTGGGTTTTGCCAGATTTCTTGCAATACCGATCAGTCTAACGATAACGTTAGTAGGCCTAGTGGCTCTGTCCATGCTGGCATGCCAGTGATTTCTCTAGCCCCTCAGCCTTTGCCGACTCTTAGCAATAGCGCCCCGTTGGGTTACTTACTTCCAATGGCTATCAAAGCAAAAATATAGCAAGGTACCTTTGTCGATTTGTCCCTTTTGTATAAGGATAATGCTGCTGCTGCAATTGCTAGCATTGACAACAGCCAGGAATTAGAATTGGCTGTTATTGGGGACAAAATGGTTTTCAAACGGGCTGTGAAACCTCGGAAGAAAATTGACTCACTCGATAAATGGCAGTCGGCATTTCACACTTTCATGTCAGTGTACCTCATGAAGCACCCTAATCGCTGGGGAGAATTACTTAAGTACGCAGAGATCATTCGTACAGCAGCTCTTCAATTCCCTGGGTGGGGTTGGAAGGCTTATGATGATCAATTTAGGTTACGGCAAGAAGCTGACCCAATGCGATCATGGGGGGGAAGTGGACACAGAATTGTGGCTCACAGTTGCAGCGGCTGCAGTAACTGCACCAAGTTTTGTTCAGCCCACTCACAGTAATGCGAATTCATCTGGATCTGCAGGGTCCAAGCAAGGCTTTTGTTTTGCATTCAACAGCCACAAAGGCTGTCAATTTGGGGCATGCCGCTTCCAGCACAAGTGCAGTAAATGTTTCCAGGGAGGTCATGGGGTGCACGTATGCCGCAGTAATTTCTCTCGTACTGGGGCGGTAAACATGGTAAAGAAGAGCTACACTCGCGCATCTGCAGCTAGTGCAAAACCAGCACAAGCAGAGGTTGGCAAAGCAATGGTAAAGAGAGGGGTCGCATTAGGGCAACCTAATGTTACAACTTTTCGTGGCCCCCACACCAATTAAGTTAGATGTACTTAATGAGATGCTTACAGTTTACCCTAATCATGATGATGCGTGCACTTTGAGAAATGGTTTTAATTTTGGCTTTTCTCTAGGCTTCAATGGCCCACGAGTGGGCCGCCATGCTGACTGTCTCAAATCTGCAAAAGAATTCCCAAATATTGTTCTGGATAAAATTGAGTAAGAAAAGCAATTCGGTAGGATAGCTGGTCCATTTGATACACCCCCTTTGGCACGGCTACAGTGCTCACCCATCGGGCTAGTGCCAAAGCATGAGCCTAACACATACCGTTTAATTCATCACCTTTCCTTTCCAGCTGGGGGTTGCATTAATGACTATATCGATCCGGGGCAATGTGTAGTCCATTATGCCTAATTTGATACAGCAGTCGAGTTGGTTCATAAAGCTGGCAGAGGGGCATGGCTAGCAAAATCAGATATAAAGTCAGCTTTTCGTTTACTTCCAGTGGCCCCAGCTGACTACGAGCTGCTTGGTTTTACGTTCAGTGGGAAATATTACTATGACAAATGTTTACCCATGGGCTGTTCGATCTCGTGTGCACTGTTTGAAAAGTTTAGCACATTTCTTGAATTTCACGCACGCCAGATTTCAAAGTCATCATTAATTACACACTACCTTGATGACTTTCTCTTTGTTGACACATCAGGGTCCGGATGTAAACAACTCCTGCACAATTTCATGACAATGTGTAACAAATTGGGGGTTCCCCTTGCCCTTGAGAAGACAGAAGGTCCACAACAAGTAATAACTTACCTGGGCCTGGAGATTGACTCCCTGCAAATGCAAGTGCGGGTGCCCCCAGTGAAGGTCACTGCACTTACAGCTAAAATACAATATGCACTGAGCAAACACAAGTTAACCCTGGTAGAAGTTCAGTCTCTTGTGGGTGCACTGAATTTTGTGTGTAAGGCGGTAGCACCCGGAAGAGCCTTTCTAAGGCGTCTAATTAGTCTGACAAAAGGCCTAATTAAACCACATCACAGGGTACGGGTATCGGTTGGCGCACGGCAAGACTTGGCTATGTGGTTAGAGTTCCTGACCCATTTTAATGGCATATCTACCTGTTGCGATATGGGCTGGGAATCCAATGCAACTTTGGAGTTATTTACAGATGCAGCGGCAAGTATCGGTTTTGGTGCATATTTCCAGGGGGAATGGGTACAGGGACGTTGGCCACCATCTGTCTATATAAATCCACCATCCATTGCCTTTCTGGAATTTTACCCGCTAGTTGTTGCCGTAAAGTGTTGGGCTCCAAAATTGGCCAATAAGAAAGTGCGCTTTCATTCAGATAACTTCTCAGAATATTTGTGCTGCAGTGTTTACGAGTTAACATTGCATTTAAGGCAGTTCACGTCCCAGGGGTGCACAATAATATTGCGGACTCTTTGTCACGTTTCCAGGTAGAGCGTTTTCGGGCTGTAGCGCCCCAGGCACAACTGCACATGAGCCCCTTGCCCGACCTTCCCCAAGTATGGTAGGGTCAGAGATGGACCGTTTGTTATCATTGGCTTGGACAGCAAACACTCACAAGACTTATGCCAGTGGCTGGCATGCTTTTGGTCGATTTATGCAGCAAAGCCGTCATGAAGCAGTTCTCCCAGCCACAGTACAAATGGTGCGGGAATTTGTGGCATGGTTGTCATTACAGAATATGTCCCCCTCAACAATCTCAACATACGTAACGGGGGTGGGTCATTTCCATATGGTGCAAGGTTGGTCGGATCCCACTAAGGATTTTATAATTTCCAAGCTTTTAGAGGGAGCCCGTCGGGACAGTCCCATAGTCGATGACAGGGTACCTATTTCACAGCCTATTCTATTAAAAATCTTGCAGTCGTTGCCAGTGGTGTGCACGTCCCATTACGAAAGTACCATGTTCAAAGCAGTTATACTATGTGCTTTCTTTGGTTTCATGCGTGTAGGGGAGTTTGCAGCAAATTCTAGGCATACAGTACAGGAGTCCGCTATGCGTATTGGGGATGTGCGTTTTTGTTGTTCGCACAAGGCTGAAAATGCAGTTGAAATTTCCATGAGACGCAGTAAAACAAATCAATTTGGCCCCCCTCAAATTGTTTGTTTAGCACAATAACACTTTGTCCAGTCCAAGCTCTGCATGCATTTATTTTAATACGCCCGAAACAGCAAGGTATTCTGTTCTGTCATTTTGATGGAAGTCCGCTTACCAAGTTTCAGTTCAGTGCTGTCCTCAAGAAGGCATTAGTACATTTAGGGCTTGTGGGGCAAAATTTCCAGTCTCACTCATTTCGGATAGGTGCAGCAACAACAGCGTATGACTTGGGGGTCCCCTTACCCAACATTCAGGAATTGGGCCGCTGGCGCTCACAAGCAGTGCTTTCATATATCCGTCCGCATGTTTCACATCCAGGTTCACATCCTACTGGATAGTTTCATGCAGTTTTTTCTAACCGTTTTGATTTTCCTTGGCATGATTAGGTTCCGCAACGGCTTGGATAGTTGGGGACTCACTTGTTCGTCGTGCTCGTCGACCACTGGGTGTTCCTGTACAAATTTCCTGGAATGGCAGGGGTGGGGCTGGTTTGTGTGACCTCCCTGATATGCTGTGCTCCATGAGGTCTCCTCCCCCAGCTGTTTTAATTGTACACTTGGGAAGTAATGATTTAGTTCGTTCTGACCTATTTCAAATTAGGCGGAGAATTGCATACTTCATGCAATTTTGTGTGGAGTCTTCTTACATTACAAATAGTGGAGTCTCATTTCACATAGCGCGCGCGTGTACGTGGAAGACACACACGCACAACTTTTGCGTACAACGCATATGAAGGTCAAACATTTCACGCTTCGGGCTACGTAACTGACCATTTTTAAACAATGGCCACTTCAGATTCTGAAAGACGCATGATTTCTGATGCATTTGATTTCATGCTACTTTGATGGTCATATCTTAAAAAAATGCACCCGCTGTAATGAAATCTTTACGTTCATGTATTTTACGTGACCCACCGTATTATAGGTACGTACAGGCTATCTCGGTGCGAGTATTGCGGCGGACACGCTGTGATTTAACGCCCCCTGCTTTCTTTACATGGACCAGTCCACCTTTGTCACATGAGTACCAGCTACTTCAAATCCCAAGGAAGATGATCGCTTTTGATTTCATTGTTTTTGTAAAAAAAAAACACCCGCTAACAGGCAATGAATGCGCGAGTAATTTTTACAGCAAACTGTATGTTGCCGGGCACCGACGGACCTATACCACTTCACTGGCGGGGGGGTTTAATGTATAGTTCCGGAGGGGCGGATACGTACAAGCATTACAACTTACAAGGCATCAAAATAATGAAACAAACCTCAATATCCAAAACTTATGTTGGTCGTTACATCAGACTCCTTCTCTTTCCGCCTAATACCTTTAATTTAGGAATACTATTTAAACGCCGATAAAAACCTGGGTGATACTTGGCCCGATTCTGCCGAGTGTTACGCATCATGTACGCCATGCATGGAAAATGGCGCGGTAAGCGCAGCACGCACAGTATACATCACATAAATACCACACGCAGCTGCGATAGTAGACTTGCACTGGCACACTGTGCACACGCACAAAGAAATAATCGTGCGAACTACGAAAAAACGCGCACGAGACATAATCAAGAAGCGACTTAATAAAGTTGAATACTGCGCGTCATTTTGAGACTCCGCGTGTGCAAACTTTTTGTAATGACCCCCATACTTTAGTTGTGTGGTCCGCCATTTTGCCAAGACTATTCTATTTTGGGGCCAATGATCAAAGTGCCTTGGAGCACACCCGCCGCTCAATTAATAGGTGGGCACGGTCCCGATGCAAGCATTTTGGGGTTTCCTTTTTACCCCATGACAAATTTCATTGGAAAAATCATGCTCTGTTCCATGGAGATGGGGTTCACCTAAATGATGCGGGTACGGGCATATTGCTGTCGGACTTTGTAGCAGGCATTGCGTCTCACATCATTCAGTAAGTGGCTGCAATGCAGAGCGTTATGCGACTCCTGTCAGATGAGGTTTGACTAAATAGTTAAAAAGTTGTCTTCCTCCTGTTGGGGCGCGCTGTGAGCGTGTGGCGTTTGAAACAGGAATGGAAGACTCATTCCCTAATACACACATGATTTGTTATTGTTGCTATGGCTATTGTTACTAATGTTGATAATTGCTCTGTAGTACAGTGTGATGTTAAAAGTGTAAGGGAACAGCCACTCCCTCTGTTGTACCGTAAGGGGTTGGTTGTATGTATGTCCCATATTACAACCAGGCTGTTGCTAAAAAAATTATGACATAATTACATGTGCTTATATGATTCTGGCATGATTAGCCAGTGGGCCTGATTGGGCCTGGGAGCCCATTCATTGACATTTGACATGATTATAGCCGGCGGGCCTGATTAGCCCTGGGGCCTGGTGTGGGGTTGGTTGTATGTATGTCCCATATTACAACCAGGCTGTTGCTAAAAAAATTATGACATAATTACATGTGCTTATATGATTCTGGCATGATTAGCCAGTGGGCCTGATTGGGCCTGGGAGCCCATTCATTGACATTTGACATGATTATAGCCGGCGGGCCTGATTAGCCCTGGGGCCTGGGAGCCCATTTTCAGTTGGCCTGTTGAGGCCTTTGTTGATGCCCTGGGTGGCCATACATTGTGTACTTTATACCTGCTTTACATCTTGTTGATGCCAGCTTGCCCTCATAATTTTGGTATCTGGCACAAGTTTGGAATAAAACAGAAAAGCTGTGGCTAAACAACAAAAATTGGTTTGGAACATATCCGTCCTTTTAATGAGTCCAAGTATAATCATGTTCTAAAGAAGTCCGTGCAGCCACATAATTATTTCATGGCAAAGTGATTATAAACCTTTTATGCACAAATCTTAGTAATAAAGACAGCCTTAAATTGAAAAAGAAAGAAACCCTGAATTGCATTTTACCGTTGGATATTTTTTGGAACGATGTCTTCTTTGAAATTTAGAGAAAGATATTACACATCTTGTTTTTTAGTGAACCATTCCTTTAATTGTGCCACCAGTTTCTTTTTCACTGTGCCCTGCAGTCAGTTTATAAACGCTAAATGTCTCAAAATAATTCCCACTTGTATGACATATCGAAAGAGCACAATTTTCAAAGTAAACAGTAAACATTTGCAAAAGGCAAAACATCGAAAAGTAATGCCTCACAACAATCACAAGAAGTAACGTTAACAATTCAACACATTATCTGCAAGTAAAATCGCGAAAACTAAAATATTTACACGAATATATGACAGGCGTAAAAACAAACAACCGAAAACAGATTATAAAAACCAAAGTATTAATTTATTTAACGAAACGGAAAAACAAAAAACAAAAAACAAAAATTCAATTTCCTTTTTAAAAACCAAAACAAAACAAAATAACAGAACAAAACAAAACAAAACAAAACAAAAAAGAAAAACAGAAAAAACAGAAAAAACAGAAAAACTGAGGGAGAGTTTGGGGAGATAGAGAACTGGGAACCTTGGAATCCCTATAGGACAGGATATGAATGGAGGGAACCTAGAAATCTCTATAGGACCGGAAATGCATGAGTTGGAAAATAAAGGGGACCTTGTCCTATGAATCTTACTAGTGTTTGTGCGTTTTAGACGAACGTACGACGGACGTTATGTCTTCGGCCAATAGAAAATCTTAACTTTACAGGCTCCACCCACCACGACCGTCTTGACCGTCTAATTCTGCAATGGCTCGAGTTGGGATTGTTGCGTTCTATTCATAAAAACACAGGATAGCGTATACAAAATAAAGGTTGGCAGAACTGAGAAAATTCCACTCCGTAACCACGGTATAGGAGGAAGAATGATTCACCACTTGTAGGCCCGGCGATAAGTTTGTTTATAGAATGATTGGTGGATTTCGTAATTTTTTAAAGGTGATGCTGTTTTGGGGTACACAAGCTAATATAAAACTATAGACCCATTTTCACCCACGTGACCAGATGGCGTGAAATGTAAACAAAACCACCACGTGTGGAACGCCTTGGAGTGATCATCGTACGTGTATCGTATGGGGCACGTTTGACTGGTTTACTTTATTAACATCACTACACTATGCGGTCCATGACATGTGGAAAGGTTTATTCTTCATACACTCGATAAATCTATGATAAAAAGAAAAGCAATATCTCTTGATCTACACACACTGGCTCAAATCCCTACACTTGGTGATGGCTGTAGTAGTAGTGGGATGATCCAAACTAATCAGAAACTTGGTAGGGTGCTGTTCAAAAGGGTAAGTCATAACAGGCTGTTTTCCTATCTTCTGAATTAAAAAAAAGGAAGGAATTTGGTCGTGAAAACAATGCAGAGTAATGATACTCAGGGGCGTATCCGGGGGGGGGGGGGGTGGGGTCAACCCCCCCCCCCCCCCCCCCCCCGCTCTTGGCCATTTTTAAATATATTTTTTGCTTCTACGCCAAAACTTGCAAACCAGAAAACCCAATTTTGGACTTATTTCGCGTTTACCGAAAGAACAAAACTATAAGGTTAAATGGCGCCCCTGCCCCTGTCCCCCCTCCCCCTCCCGTTGTGCAAGTTTGTATGCAGGTAAGACATTTTCGGAGTCCAAATTTTGGAAAAATGTGTCAATTATTTTTCGAGCCCCCTACAAAAATTCCTGGATACTATATTTGCGGGTATGCGCAGGATGTATGCAATAAATATCCAGTTCCACACACAATGACATGTTTTACAAAATAATTTACCTGCAGGATTTAAATGCGGGCTTTCTATTTGAAATAGAAAGAAGATAGCAGTTCACTTTATATTCAAAATCTTTTTAAGTTTCATCTTTTCTTTTGCAAGTGGGTTACTTGTTTGCACAGTGAACATAAAAATCTTTCTGCTAAAATAATAAAAACAAATTCGTCAAAAATGGTTTATACATGTACAAACATATCAAATCATCAAAATGTACTCTTACTGTCAATATTTATCAGATGGTTATGTGGATGTTTCTTTGTCATATTTCCTGAACCTATTATTTTGTGCATGTTGCTGAGGCAGTTGCTGCTGCTGCTGAGGCAGTTGCTGCTGCTGCTGAGGCAGTTGCTGCTGCTGCTGAGGCAGGTGCTGCTGCTGCTGAGGCAGGTGCTGCTGCTGCTGAGGCAGGTGCTGCTGCTGCTGAGGCAGGTGCTGCTGCTGCTGAGGCAGGTGCTGCTGAGGCAGGTGCTGCTGCTGCTGAGGCAGGTGCTGTTGTTGTCTTTGTTGCGGCCCTGGCCTTTGTTGCCGAGGCGGCGCTTGCTGCCTAAAATCTTGGTACCATTGAAAGTGGCGCTGCTCTTCCTGGGGATTATTTTGATCCCCCCTGCAACTGGAGCATGAGTCGCATTGTGTACAAAAATTCCTCAGACAGAATTGGCAAAGTATTAGAAACATAACTTAAAAAACCAAGATGACTGTCCCTGACTATTTGATGTAATGGCTGTCTGCCTCTGGAGATTGGTATGTTGGCTCCTACCGGAAATTGTTGTTGCTGAAATGCTTGATTGAATGGATATGCATAGTGTCCATCTTGGTGTTGGGCTGGGTTGGCATGTTCTTCATGAGGGGGTGCTTCAGCTGGGTCGACCTGTGGTCCAACATCAGGGGGGGGGGGGGGGGGGGGGCTTGGGCTTCTCCGGCTTGAACAGGTGGTAGGGGTCGGGGTAGGGCAGCCAATGGTAGAAATTGGTGTTGTAATTCTGGGTCGTCTGCCAGCTGTGGGGGTGGTTCGGGTACATTATCTGCAGCTTGTTGTGCCTGGATACCCGGAGGTAGGTGTGGATGATCCCCATGATTTGCCGCAAGTGGCATCTGACATTCCGATGCCGTCTCTGTGCAGGATTGCCTGGTGCTGCATACCTCATTTGCTGTTGCCTTTGATCTCGAAGTCTGCGAAATCATTTCAACAGAAGACCGGTTTGCTTCTAATTTTCTTTCTGAGTTTTGCGGTAAGGTATTTGTATCGAAGTGATTACAATGTAATTCGTTGGCATCAAGCAATAATATTATGATCCTTATGGCCGTTTACCCACAAGAAGATAATACAAATTGCTATTGTGTGTTTTCATGGTTAAAATCTTGAGAGGTTTAACACTTCATGTATAAGGGCTCGGGATAAAGTACTTAAATATTGCATTTGACTACTTTTTTTCTGTTTTTATCAAGAGCAATCGAAAAGAAAAAGTAAATTCGCACACTGCCAGACTTGCGAGGATATTTCAAGTAAAAAGGTTCAATATTTGTGAAACTGATTTCCTCTGTAGTCCTTTACAATTGAACGCAGCCATAAAGACGGACATTTCTTCACTGATTGGTTTTGAATATATTTGAAATACATACTCGTCTCTCCAACTTGCCATAGCACTCAGTTTTGTATATTGTTAAACTTGGGCATTATTTTCGTGAAAACCTTTTGTTTTCCATTGTTCTATATTTATTTTAAGACCTACAACTCAATAGTACCTCTTGCAACTAGTAAGTTATTTTCCTGGGTTGAATAACATTTTGTCGGTTCAAGAAGTTGCACTAAAAGCTCCTTATTGACACGAAATATTTTAAATATCAAGGTGGGAAGAAAGAAAGAGTACAATTTAACTTCATTGCTTGTAAAATGTAATATTAAAAATAGTGTAGTCTGGAAGTTGTCTGATATTTCAATTAAAGGTATAATATAGCATTTTTCAAGCAATGTAGTTAAATTCTACCCTTTCTTTCTGCCCACTTTGGTATTTAAAATAGTTCTTGTCAATAAGGACCTTTTAGTGCAACTTTTTTTCCAATAAGGACTTATTCAATAGTACTGAACCGACGATTTTCGCTTGATACCCTAGTTTTGAAAGAAAAAACACTACGTATTTCCGTATTTGAGACTGGATTCCCTATCCATATTTATGGCAGTTAAAATTCTACTCTCCAATGAATTCTGAAATTAAGATGGGTACGAAATTAATTAACTTAAGACGTTGTATCAATAAGCTAAAATTAATTGTATTTAAGATCCAAAGCGACATACCTGCCAACATCACGATTTACTACCTCGCTCACGCGACGCCTCAGTTGAAGGCCATTCCTCTGCAGATAAAATTGATGTAGGGGGCCCTGTGGATCTAAATCTCTTGTAATGTGTTCAACAACAAGCTCCCATTGATCTCCATGAGCCTCATAAGCTTCCAAAATGAGGCGCCTCTCCGCATTGTCCACGGCCATTCTTGCCCTGCGATTTGCCATTTTGGTTAAAAAGCTATGTGCTGGCAATAGTAAGGGTGTGTCTGATGGTGTGCTGGGTGTACTCGGGCCCCTGTGATACCACGCAACAATGAACACCGAAAAAGGCAGCACATACATATTCAGTGTTTCAAGATTTAAAATTATGCAAGACAATACAAAACAAAAAAATGAATGAAATAGTGACAGTAAAAGATGGAATAAATTGTTCCTGTTCCTTTTCTAATATTCAGTAAATTAATTATTGAACTTAGTTCTTAACAAAATGCAGCACAGTTTCAATGTTCAAACCTCGCGTGCTAATTCATATTAACACCCCAGGGGATTCAGGTGGACTTTTTCAACCTTACTTAAAATCATCCAACTTCATTCAGAGTACCACAAATATTTGCCTTTTATAGTCTTCCCTTACAAATCTCACGTCATCATTTACAAAACAACGAAGACTTTAGGTCTGTGACGCAAGGTTCTTTCAACTTAAGTCTAGGAAGCTGGGTTCTTTCACATCTTACGTTATCTTTCACAAAACAACAAAGACCTTTGGGTCTAAGACGTTTGGGTTCTTTCAACTCACGTTCTCATTCATAAAACTACAAAGACCTCTAAGACTAATACGCGAGGTTCTTTTAACCCTTACGTTCTCATTCACAAAACTACAAAGATCTTTAGGTCTGATACGCGAGGTTCTTTCAACTCTTACGTCCTCATTCATAAAACTACAAAGACCTCTAAGACTAATACGCGAGGTTCTTTCAACCCTTACGTTCTCATTCACAAAACTACAAAAACCTTTGTGTCTAAGACGTTCGGGTTCTTTCAACTCACGTTCTCATTCACAAAACTACAAAAACCTTTGGGTCCAAGACGTTTGGGTTCTTTCAACTCACGTTCTCATTCACAAAACTACAAAGATCTTTAGGTCTGATACGCGAGGTTCTTTCAACTCTTACGTCCTCATTCATAAAACTACAAAGACCTCTAAGACTAATACGCGAGGTTCTTTCAACCCTTACGTTCTCATTCACAAAACTACAAAAACCTTTGGGTCCAAGACGTTTGGGTTCTTTCAACTCACGTTCTCATTCACAAAACTACAAAGACCTCTAAGACTAATACGCGAGGTTCTTTCAACCCTTACGTTCTCATTCACAAAACTACAAAAACCTTTGGGTCTAAGACGTTTGCGTTCTTTCAACTCACGTTCTCATTCACAAAACTACAAAGACCCCTAAGACTAATACGCGAGGTTCTTTCAACCCTTACGTTCTCATTCACAAAACTACAAAAACCTTTGGGTCTAAGACGTTTGGGTTCTTTCAACTCACGTTCTCATTCACAAAACTACAAAGACCCCTAAGACTAATACGCGAGGTTCTTTCAACCCTTACGTTCTCATTCACAAAACTACAAAAACCTTTGGGTCTAAGACGTTTGGGTTCTTTCAACTCACGTTCTCATTCACAAAACTACAAAGACCTCTAAGACTAATACGCGAGGTTCTTTCAACCCTTACGTTCTCATTCACAAAACTACAAAAACCTTTGGGTCTAAGACGTTTGCGTTCTTTCAACTCACGTTCTCATTCACAAAACTACAAAGACCCCTAAGACTAATACGCGAGGTTCTTTCAACCCTTACGTTCTCATTCACAAAACTACAAAAACTTTGGGTCTAAGACGTTTGGGTTCTTTCAACTCACGTTCTCATTCACAAAACTACAAAGATCTTTAGGTCTAATACGCGAGGGTCTTTCAACTCTTACGTCCTCATTCATAAAACTACAAAGACCTCTAAGACTAATACGCGAGGTTCTTTCAACCCTTACGTTCTCATTCACAAAACTACAAAAACCTTTGGGTCCAAGACGTTTGGGTTCTTTCAACTCTTACGTTCTCATTCGCAACATCAACAAAGCTAACGTTTTCAAACATCATCCTCATTCATGGAAACTGGAGAGACTTTTCGTATAAAAAGGTGATATACTTCATGGATTCTGTGATTACATGTACTTTGACGTCTATCAGAATGGATGCAAATGTGCAGCTTCTATTCATTTGTACAACTTACCATTTTCTTGTGCTTATTACTCTACCATCCGGAGAATATCTTTTCAACGAAGAATTTAATTTTTTATGGAATGCATGGGGTACTTCCTTTATCTTCTTCTTAACTTCTTGCCTAATTGCTTTGCCCGCTCCAAATCCACAATTGTATCATCTTCTGTTCCCGTATAACGACGGACCAGGAGCCATGGATCCAAGAGATTTGTTTCATGATCTCTCGCTAGACCCACCGAGATTTTACAGAATGACTGGAGAAACACTAGAGACTATGGCTCGAATTCTTGAAGACCTGCAGCCTTATCTGTATAATCATGGACCGGGACGACGACACCGCCATCTTGCCAGTAACAGAGTTTTGATGGCATTCAATTGGCTTCGCCAATATCCGACATACGACATGCTGTCGTCTTTATTCAATATGTCGCCAGCAATGATTTCCAGACAAATTTATGTTATAATACCACTTATGTGGTACTATTTTCATTCGAAAATCACGTGGCCAACACAGCAGGAGTGGCTTGCTTACAGGGGCAAATGGAGTCATTTCCCAAGCGCCGTTGGTGCCATTGATGGCACCCTACATGAGATCCAAAGGCCGCAAGCAGAACCACAACACGAGTTTTATAGCGGCTACTACAGGTTCCACTGCATGAGCACACAGGTAGGTGATAACAAAAATTGTAAAGATACAATGCAATACGGTTTTATGTAATACCTAAATGTTATATTTTCTATTGTATTATATATTCCCCAAATAAGTTTCCAGCTCATCTGTAGACAAAGGAAGTGTATTAAATTGTGGCCATCATTTAATGCGAATGTATTATCAATGAACCAATTAAAGGGAATATACAACATTTGCAAAAAAAAAAATAAATTGCCAAATTATAACGAAATACCGTACTGGACTGTTACCGGTAGTGAATAACAGTCTAAAGCATCCTGTAAAATCATGACTCACAACTCCCGACGTCTATAAATGGCTTTATTTCGTCTGAAGTGGGGTCAAGGAACCAAACTACAAGAATATGATTGTTTTATTGGTTTCTTCAGCATTTACGAACCCAAAACGAAAATGAAGTCGCTGTAACAATATTCACTATAAAATACTAACCCCTTAAATCCATTCATTTCTGAAAATTACAGCAAAAGCAAATGATGTTAATTCCCTTTAACCCTATCAGGACTGGGCTTAAGTTGGGGTCTCTCAGGACTGGGGGCGTTCTCATTGTTCCCCCCTCCTCAGTAAAATGCACATGCTTTGGTTGATTCAACTGAAATTTGGCAGACATGTGTTGTCCGGTAATGTACAACATGCATCATTTGATTACACAAGAGGGCGTTTTACCCATTTTTGGTCAAAACAGTATTTTTGCCAGTTTTTCGAATTTTTATTCAAATGCCCTCGAATTCGGTAAAATGAATTTTTTGACATCCGAGGTCACCGTTGAGGGCGCTATAACTCATGTTTCGTTCATTTGTGGGGGAAAAAAAATAATGATTTGGGGGTATTTTACCAGAAAACAGGTATTTTTTCACCTCAATGTTGTAATGACGGCAATTGTATAACTAGCTATGAATTTCCAGTCCAAAACTGTCCCAAAATAATTTAAAAAAAATTTTTAAAGTTCCGAAAAAGCCCGGAAATGGTTAAAAGCTTGTTGCGTCGATGGCGGCCACCTTGGATTCCCATAATGCATTGCGGTAAATCATGTGACATTGGATATTCACCCAAAGTCAACATTTTGTTAGTTCAGGTACAAAAACCATATTTTGACCTGCATAATTATATTTTTCTATGCATGTATTTTCAAATACATAGCTCAAAATCAAGGTTACCATGGTTTTAAATCGGTTGCCATGGTAACAATGGAAATCCTAGAAATTTGGTTTTGGTACCAAACTGACCCTCGATAAAAGTTAGGAAAATTCACCAAATTTCATGTCAATCAACCGAAAGCGTTTTGGGGTTATTATAGAAAGTTCGGTAGGGGGCACATTATGCCCCCGCTCCTGATAGGGTTAAAGCATGATGCCGAGGCACAACACTGATGTGTCTACAGCGTTGTCTAACATTGACAGATTTAGGATACATTTTTATTAAAGGTGGTTGCACAGCTGAATTCCACATTTTGAATCTCACTTGGAGCACATTTGTAACCAGCATTTCTTTAAAACATTTTGATGGTGTTGTTTTATGAGGAATGATTTTTTGCGCTGATGCTATTTTGACAAAGAGATAATTTTATTATCGCATAAAAATAGCAACCTTCTTGTAGATTTCAGAAGAGTTGAAAAGCACCACCTTCTTTCGGGCATCACTTTGTGATACAAGCATCAAATTTCTAGGATTTCATTGACTGCCATGACAACCGATTTAAAAACAATGGGAACCATGAATCCGACCTATTCACGCGGAACTACTTATAATAAAAATAATTGTCAAATACATGGTATAGGGGTATCTGAACTTACAAAATTGTGACTTTGGACGTATATCCAATGTCGCGTGACCTAGCGCAATGCATTATGGGAATCCGAGATGGCTGCCATTTTATCATATTTGGACTTTTTCGGGGCATGTGTTTGAAGATTGTGTTAATACGTAGGACCCTGATATTGGATAAATCCGCCCCATCCCATAACCCAAGTTCATAAAAGGTAGGCCTACCTTAAACAACACATTAATGTCAAACTACGTTCCAAGAAAATATTACGACAAGCGACTTTCGTGGAAACATCTTCACATTCAATTTGGAATTAAGTTTTGTAAATAGGCAGGCCAAACAAACCGATGGAGAAATTATTGCATATTTAAAGGGACACATTGCCTTCAAATGTCATGAAATTTTGCTGTTTGGAAATGTTCCTTATCTTCTATAATAGTTGTTCATGCAAAAACACGTATAATGTGTTGTAATTAGTGAGTAGTGATTACAAAACAAACAATTGGCCGCTTACCCCCTGACATCTGACCCGCGAAACATAGACGTATTTCCTGTACTAAATACCACCGTCTAAATAATGCGCAAAATACGCTGTAAGAGTCTTTAGGCTGGCGCCGCAGCAAGTGGCCTTGTAAACCTATCAGATGATCGCCAGGTACCATTCTCTACCTCGCGACACATATCGCCAGTGCTGCGCGCCGTGCCACAGTACATCAAAATGGATCAACAGAACGTACTTCAACCAGATGCGACTGGAAATACGACTGGTGAACACGGTCCGCCATTTTGTGGCGTCAAAAATGTTGTTCTACAAAATGGCGGACCGTTATTTGACACGAAATTAAACAAAAACCACGCAATTTAAAGGGATAGTTATGTGAATCTTTATATTCTACTTTAAAAAAGGCTTCCCAACCATATCCATTTCAGTTTTATAGCCCAAATCGCAAAATCCAAAGCAATGTGTCCCTTTAAACTCTCTCATATTTCAGGGTCTCGTTAGGCATCGCAAATGAGGTATTATGTACGAAAATTAATGCACACGGACAGTGCGTTGCGTTGGTCTATTCAAATATGGTAAGCATGAAGGTGATTTCAATCATAATTGCGAGGTGCTTACACATTTTTCACGTTTTTGCAGATTATCATCGACAGCGAAAGAAACATTCGGTATGTTCAAAGTGGTTTCCCAGGTCACCTTAATGATGCTAGCCAGTACGCCCTTCTTCCCAATATTGGACCCGGACAACAACTGGATTTTCCCGACGAAGTTTTTTGCTTGGCGACAATGGATACGCAAATAGGTCGCCAGTGATGACGAAGTTTCGTGTAAACCAGATTAGACAGGCCGAGAACAACGAAGAACGTTTAGCGATGTCAATTTTTAATCAGGAACATTCCAGGTGCAGAATACATCCACGCTGCATGGTTGATGCCTATAGTTTGTGAACTCTGTGCCTTTTTAGCCCAAAGGCACATCATTTTAACTGAGGAAATTCATTGAAAGACAACAGACATAATACCATGAGAGACTAAATAATCACATTAGAATAATAGATACACATTAATCGATTGTTCATAAATAGTTCTACAGCCGATGTTTTTTCGTTCATGCTTTTAGTACTGATTGCACTTTAGAAAAAAATTGAATTGTTAGCTTAAGCTATAACTGCAGCCTTATCCAACGAATTCAACCTTTAAATAAAGTATGGCATTGCTTTCAATGGATCGTTTTCCCATCTCTCACAAAAAGCCAACACGTAACTATGGTTATAAAGACGTCGTCGCATATGTTGTCCTAAACTGATTAGATATAACGTTTCATCTTGCTACTTTCAGACAAAAAGTGTGTGAAATTAGTAGCTAGAATGCTGAACACAGGCACAACGGTGAATAGCATTTGTGTTGATTTGGTCATTTTGCAGTCCCAGCCTGACTACTCAGATACTACTTGTATACTGTTTCTAAATTGAGTACAAAACAACAGTAACATATTGGTCATTTTGCATGCGTCCTGTTTTCTATCGTTTTACTATATAACTTATAACGATGAGGATTATCCTTTATATGAAAATGGTAGATATATTTTGTTTCAAAAAATGACAGTGTTATAGAGTTCCGAGTACGGCTCGCCACCCGATATGGGAATTTGATCACCGTGACTTGTCAGTCCATCTTTATTGGTCGCGTTGGAAAAGTGTACCCGAGCATTTAAAAATTCACTAGTAATGTAAGTTACTCGAGTCAGCGTTGTGTCCTGCATTGCTTCAAGTGAGATATACTCTCTTAATGTAAAAGAGTTAAAAACTCACTCTCAAAAAGAGTGAATCCCTTCACAAACCACTCGAAAAGAGTGAATCTCTTATAAAAACCACTCGAAAAGAGTGAAAACCACTCGAAAAGAGTGAAATTTCCACTCATTTGAGGAGCCATATAAGGGACAACTCGAAAAAGAGTTGTCCCATGGCTCCAAGAAAGAGTGGAATTTTCACTCTTTCCGAGTGGTTTTTATAAGAGATTCACTCTTTTCGAGTGGTTTAAGAAGGGATTCACTCTTTTTGAGAGTGAGGTTTTCACTCTTTTACATTAAGAGAGTACGTTATCAATGATAGAAGTTAAAGCAAGCAAGCAAACAAACAAAAAGACAAACAAACAATAAAAACCAACAAAGCCTTGTGCGGCTTCCCGCCCGTTTCCTTTTGCCAGAGCCACTCCTTTCCCCCATTTAAAGAGGGCATTAAAAATAATTCCTGGCAAGATCAAACCAGAAGAAAACAAGATGAAAATGGTCTGACACGAAGCTTTTGTTTTACTTACAAGTACATTTTGCCAAGTTTAATCAATTGTTAATGTTTTAGTCGCAATCCAAGAACAGTTTGGCTAGGGTGTGGGCCATTGGACCCGCTCCCAATTCAAACATAATGAACAAATGTGAACATTATTTTCAAAATACAATGAAAAGAGGAGAAACAACTTAACAACCATTTAGGCTGCTCCGACTCCTGTGGGTTTAGAGTTATCACAGATGGTAGATATGGGGTACATCTATTGTGTTCTCCTAATCCCTTGTTTTATTCTTCCTTTGTACCCATTGAAATCTCAAAAGCCATAGCGTTATACATGTGGGGTACATAAATTTCTAAAGGAAACGTGGGGTAGGTTTTTCCCCTTTGTACCCATTGTTGTCCTGTTTAAAACCTACCCCACAACCCCTACATTACGCGTACACACACACAGTCTTACATTTCATACCTTCTGTGGACATTCCTTTGTTTTCATGTATTTTAAGAAAAACATGCTTCAAAACCACATAAACCCAAATTTTTAACACTTTTTCATATGGAATTTCGACTGTGATTTCCTCAACTATTCTACTTTATTTTGCGACAGATAACCCTAACCCAAATCGGTAACCTCTTCCTACATCTTGTGGACATCTTTTGTTCGCAGGTCCACAGTGAGTATGGAAGGTTAGATCACACACACATACGCACACAAAGGATTTACAAGACGAATGTTTGTGCCGCTCCAGGGGAATTTCCTTGGCGAAGATTGTGGCGATAGATACACAAGTCCTCGACAAGGATTACGCCAGTGCTTCTATGAATAGAATGCAACAATCCCAACTCAAGCCATTGTTGAATTAGACGGTCGCGACGGTCGTGGTGGGTGGAGCCTGGGGTGGAGCCTGTAAAGTTAAGATTTTCTATTGGCCGAGGACATAACGTCCGTCGTACGTTCGTCTAAAACGCACAAACACTAATAGGACGGTATATGCATGAGTTGGAACACAAGGACAACTATGTGGACCTAGGATTACGTATGGAACAAAGGTAGACCTTGGATGGCGGACGGAATAATGCACGAGTTTGAGGGAAGAATGTAATTTGTTAGCATTACCGCGTTAACAACTACGAGTGTAATGGTGTCCCAATGCAGTCCCATTTCACCATGTGTAAACTGTTTGTGTAAGAAATATGTTCATCCGGTAAATTTCTTTGTTCAACCGCACCCTTAAAATAATTCTTCAAACGGGTTTATTGCAAAATGGAAAGCAATTTTTTTTGCAATTCAATACACAAGTTTACTGTACACGAAAAATAACCTAAAGTAAAAAAAAAAAAAAAAAAAAAAAACGCTTGTAAGAAAATGCACGTCAAACAATTGAATCGTAAAACACAGAAAATAAAAGCGTTAACAAATCCATTACACGCAAAAGCTTTGCAAAACTAAACTTTCAAAAGTAAAAACTTAAAAATGTGTTAATGTTACACAAAACTTAAACCATAATTGTAAAAACAGTCAAGCACTTACACGAATATAACGTATGCAAAACACCCAACCGAAAACAACCCAAAGCAAAACTGTGAAAACATTGCGCGCAAGAAAACGCTAGCTAAACACATTCGTAAAACAGAAAAACAAAAGCGTACAGAAATATTAAAACAAAT
The DNA here is from genome assembly GCA_037893225.1 of Hippasteria phrygiana. Lineage (NCBI taxonomy): Eukaryota > Metazoa > Echinodermata > Asteroidea > Valvatida > Goniasteridae > Hippasteria > Hippasteria phrygiana. The sequence continues at coordinate 128,018 of JAZGUH010000186.1, forward strand.
TTATTACACGCAACTGATAAAGCGACGTACAACTAAACTTTCAAAAGTAAAATGTACTTTAAACATCGAAACTCATCGCTACATGTTTAAATCTTGAAAAAGAAGCAACGTAGCAATTCAATACACAACTACACGAAAATTATCCAAAATAGAAGTGTCAAAATTGTCAAGCATTAAAAAGTGATACTTTCGCAACATGAAAAAGATCTAAAGTTTGCAAACCAACACTCAGCTACAAGACAATAGCCTAAAGTAAAACCTTTAAAAATAGACAAACATCTAAACGTGTATACAATGCGTACGACACACAACTGTACTAAGACTTATTAAATACACAGATCTAAAAAAATAATGTCCAACACATCAAACTGCATATGTCATATGTAAAACGTCAGTCATGTAAAACAAGATTGCAATACAAAACGTAAACGCACGAAAACGATGAAAACTACAACTGAGACAACGGTTCAGGCCTTGAAAACAGCAAATAACCACTAACAACATAGTCTTGAGCCATGAATACACCCACCACAATATCCACACAATTAAAAACACCCAGTCTAATAACACCGTACATTTAAAACAACCTCGGGTACTCAATACAAACGCTACCCCAGTATTAAAACATCCCTGTACTATCGCAAGGTTTTTGGGTGATCAAGTTTGTCGCAACACCTAATTACTGGTCACTTCTTCAATTTATACATGTTTATTACAGCGTACGTGGTTCTCCAGTTAGTCGTTGTCCTAAAAAAGACTTCCAGCCCCTTCTTTGTCCCATAGGTAAATTTAAGTTACACTGATCCACTGTGGGCTATGAATGCAGTATCCATTGTAAACACAGCGTTGTGCTAAAAGGATTTCCAGCCACCTTTAATTGCATAAGCAAAACTATGCTTTAATGATCTGCTTGTATGGTGTAAACTCACACGGTCTGGCTATGCAGGATTATTTACCGATTGACTAGCCATTTGCCAATAAATTGGTGTAGGCCTACATATAATATACCATGCCACACACACAACTCTCTCAATGGCCAATCATGCAAAATACATGTACATGTAGTTACTTATAGGGCAGGTGCTCTCACAGGAATTTGAGCCAATGTAAACAAGCACGAGTGTCATCAGTTAATTATTGGTATATCTCGAATACAGCCCCAACTCATTTCCGGTCCTATAGAGATTTCTAGGTTCCCTCCATTCATATCCTGTCCTTAGGGATTCCAAGGTTCCCAGTTCTCTATCTCCCCAAACTCGCTCAATGTTCTCTATAAAATGTACAGGCTTGTGTATTTACGTGTTCGTCATATTAAAATTGTAAAGCTTTTTAAGTTGTGTTTTACGGTTTTTGCATGAAATGCGTTCGTGTATGCTTGACTATTTTCAGTTTTACCTAAGATTAATTTAGTTTTGTGTATTTGTATGTAGGTTTATCTGTTATGTAAATGTGTTGCAGTATTTTTGTTTGATGTGCACTACGTGTTTTATATTAGTGCAAAGTGTTTCACAGTTGTGAGATTAATTTCGTGTGGTTGTGTGTTGAAATGCAAACGTTACTTTTTTTTCGTGATTTAAACATATTGTGACGCAAACATTTCCGATGCCTTGTGTTTTGACATTAAATTGTTTTGAAAGTTTTTACTTTTGAAAGTCTAGGTGTGCCGTTTTTCTGTTTTATTATATGCTTGTTTGAATAGTGTGTTTCGGTTTTTGCTTTATACGCGCGTTTGATTGCGCGCACTGTTTTCACAGTTTTACTTGAGATTATTTTCGTTCTTGTTTGTGATTTAAACATGTTGTGACGCATTACTTTCGACGTTTGTTTTAGTTTTTTATTTCTTATTTTGTTTTTGTTTCTGTTTTTCTGTTTTTTAGTTTTCAGTCTTTTTTTGTTTTAGTTTTCAGTTTTTCTGTTTTTTCTGTTTTTCTTTTTTGTTTTGTTTTGTTTTGTTTTGTTCTGTTATTTTGTTTTGTTTTGGTTTTTAAAAAGGAAATTGAATTTTTGTTTTTTGTTTTTTGTTTTTCCGTTTCGTTAAATAAATTAATACTTTGGTTTTTATAATCTGTTTTCGGTTGTTTGTTTTTACGCCTGTCATATATTCGTGTAAATATTTCAGTTTTCGCGATTTTACTTGTAGATAATGTGTTGAATTGTTAACGTTACTTCTTGTGATTGTTGTGAGGCATTACTTTTCGATGTTTTGCCTTTTGCAAATGTTTACTGTTTACTTTGAAAATTGTGCTCTTTTGATATGTCATACAAGTGGGAATTATTTTGAGACATTTAGCGTTTATAAACTGACTGCAGGGCACAGTGAAAAAGAAACTGGTGGCACAATTAAAGGAATGGTTCACTAAAAAACAAGATGTGTAATATCTTTCTCTAAATTTCAAAGAAGACATCGTTCCAAAAAATATCCAACGAACGCAACTAGACGGTAAAATGCAATTCAGGGTTTCTTTCTTTTTCAATTTAAGGCTGTCTTTATTACTAAGATTTGTGCTTAAAAGGTTTATAATCACTTTGCCATGAAATAATTATGTGGCTGCACGGACTTCTTTAGAACATGAATATTGTAATTGCGTCCAAATCGTGAGGATAACACTAATATATTGAAGGCTTAGGCCTATTCGGTAAGGTTAATAAACTGTTTAATGTTAAATAATTTAACCCTAGATTCAGTTTACTTGGATAATATACAAGTCTGACATTTTAAACTGGGCAGTCGCTTTACAAGTAAGTCTCGTGTACAACCGTATAACTGACCGAATCCATTCACGGCCTGGTTAATTTTTATGTTTCTTTTACAAAAACACAGAATTTCCGGGGTAACAGGTCGTCGAAATAGTTTAACAGTGAAGATTATCCCAAAATATAGGCCATCCATGAGCTAGTGTATGGACGAGCTGACCCCACACATTTATTACAAGCGCTCCCAATAGGCCTACATAGTCTCCAAATAATAGACGGAGCAAACCGGTTACCATTAACGATTCCCACCAATAAACTATGTACTCATTTACAGACCAATTATTATAGTATAATTATAGACCTACATTACAGTAGGGTGATTAAAAACATAATCCTCTTGCCCTCCAATACTTCATAAGTTGACCACTCAATGAATTCTGTCTATTTATTCGTTTCCGTGTCTTGTTTTATTTAATGCTACATTCCTTTTTTTCGTAGTTTGCTTCCTCGTAATAGCCATATTTTCTTAGTTTATTCTTTGAGTTCTTGCATTTGTATTGAACTTTTATGGGATGACGTAAACCCAATCAAGTGTAAGTATAGTATACAGTATACCCTACTATAAGAAAAGTAATATAAAAATACAATACCATAAGATATACAAAATATCAGAATATGAGTAACAAAAAACAAGAGAAGAAAAAACCCTTAAATGTTATTTGTGCACATTTTGTCGAAAACGTTTTGTTACTTTGAACATTTTACTTTGCATGCCCTATTCAAATATTTATTTTTAGTTTGATATTTTTTTTTTTTTACATTATTTAGTCGTTTGCTTTTACATCGCTTCATATTCTGTTTTCGTGAGTTTTCATAGTATGTTTACTTTGATATTTTGTTTTAGTTTTTACGTTAATCACATTAGCGTATATTTTACGATCTTACTTTTAATTTGTACTTTTTTTTAATTTGACTTTTAGTTTTTGTTAGTTTTTGGGTTTTTTTGGGGGTAATTTCCTTTGTTTATTTCTAGTTTTGCGTTTTATGTTTTAATTTATCACGTGAACCTTTTGCACGCTTACTTTACGTTACATGGCTCACTTTGTACTTCCCAGTCCGATGAAACAAAGAAATTTAGGAGCAACAATCTTAACGTAGACAGAAAACATCGTGTTTATACGAGTTTATTCCTTCCTTTCTTTGGCCTTGTATGGTCGTGTCACGACGTCACAATAACAAATAAAGGGATCATTTTGCTGGTAGCTCTTACGCAATGTTGTTTACACACACAGAAGTGTGTACATATAGCGGATAGGCCTCCTCGTTAGAGAAGGTATGCTAGCTAACACGTGTAAAGGTAAGCCAACACGTGTATAGAAGAAGTAGCTGAAAGTCGACTGAAAAATTAACACTTTGTCCCTCACCTTGGACGTTTTTTTTTTATAACGAAACAAAGAAACGAATGTTATGATATGAATCGGTGAATGTTTCCATAACGCATCATGTAAATTTGACGGACTGTACACAATGTTCTTCCATTTTAAAGAAAAAATATAGAAAGGACGATGAAGTTTGTAAAAAAAAGAAAATAAATAAATAAATAAATAAATAAATACATTTAGTTGAGTTTTATTTCAAAATTACGGTTAACAGAGTCCGTCATGGAGGTACATGTATACCTCATTAAGTCCGTCTATCCCTGCCTGTTTGCTTTGTGGACAATCATCAAGGCCATAGTTTAGCATTTGTGTTTGTACAATAATCGCACCGTCTATTAGGTCGAGCAGGGTAATAATTGTATTGCCTAGCTGCCGATTAAGGAATTACGTAAGCTCATCAGCTATCTTATTATAAACAAGTACGGCAAGCTCAGCATAGGTAACCGTGGCTCTAGTGATCCTTGGACGAAACCATACACAATGAAGGTTATACATACTTTTCCCACGTTGGGTTATGGGGACATCCCGTAGGATTCGTGTGCTTAAGGAAAATCTCTCTATACTCAAACCCTGATAATTCTTTCGACCCAAAATTTTCAACATCAGCCTAATATGTATTTCTCTCCATTTTCTTTCATATAACCCTAACCCCAATTTACCTCTAGACCCCTGTACTGGACACCCAAAACGTTATGGGGACAGATTTTTTCAAACAAAAGAAATTGTCCCCATAACGAGGTGTATGCGTGAATACCCAAAACCGTCTTTAACGGATGCTTTTATCTGGGGATTAAACTTTATCGAACCACCAAGGCTATCCAGCTCGGCATGTACATGTATGTACAACACGGAGGGTGCAGAATTGTAACGCAATACGGCCATACATAGCAGTGAGCTATACGCGGTGTTTGTATCGCGTACGCAGCATCTACAGTTTTTACTTGCTTTGTTCTGGCGGCAGTGTGGCCGGATATGCTCTGTGCAACTGGTATTGCAACTGATAAGATATGAGGAATATCGGTGCGACCAATTTGTGGGGCTGACCATCACTCCGGTCCTGACCATAATAGGACGTATGGGTTATAACTTGCTCTCTGGAATTTACCGTGAATATCTCTGCAGTGTCGGACTGTATATATGCTGCTCACCGGTGAGTGTTCCACTACCACAACTTTTAAGACAAAACGTATGTTTTCATATTTTCAGCTACCACAGACATTATGATCGGTACAAACTGGTACATGTCTGCACACGTAAAACCCATTCGCGCCATTGCACAATAGACTACGAAGGTGACGTGAGTCATTCCCAACAAATCTTGCGTGATAATTGTTCCATTGCACATGCTGATATGTTCCCATTGCTCTGTGGCATCTTATTTCTGGGTTGATTCTTCACTTTGACGCTAAAAAGTCATTTCTAAAATTCCAATAACCTCAAAACTCATTCTTTAAATACGATTCCATAAAATTGTCTGTTGGCAAATCATTGTCGAATTCGCTTACGCAACACCCCTCCCACACGAATGGGGTTGATCTAACTTGCTCTACAAACAGACCCATTTTTATTTTTATTTTTCCCAGTTTTGTTTGGTAATTTTCAATTAAATATTTTTTTTGTATTTTGTTTTGTATTTGTTTAATGTTTTTTAAAGATTCCAACAATTCATATGCTGTTCTATTAAGATTTTTAGGCTCACCCATTCACATGTAGTCATATGGAGATTTCCAGGCTCTCACAATTCATATGTGCTGTCCGGTAGAGATTTCTAGGTCATATACTGTCTTATAGAGATTCTTAGCATCAGGCTCATGTAAATGAGTCCTATAGAGATTCCTAGGTCCTACGCTGTCCTATAGAGATTCCTAGGTTCCTTTTGTTTTTCCTTTAATTATGCTAATGGTCCGTTAAAGATTCTTAGGTTCATCCATATCCCGTCCTATTAAGATTCTTACGTCCTACGCTGTCCTATCAAGATTTTTAGGTTCCTTATGTTTTTTTCGTTTGTTTATATTTTTTTATTTTTTATTTTATTTTATGCTAATGAGTCCGCTAAAAATTCTTAGGTGCCTTTTGTTTTTTCTGTAATTATGCTAATGAGGCCACTGGAGACCCAACACACTACTGTCGAGGAGGTTGAACTCCACAGAATGGTAAATTTCACTTTTTATCCGGATGGTAAATTTCACTTTTTATCCGGATGGTACCTTCATCTTAATCCTGGAACTCAACTTGTATCTCAGGTGGCGTATCTAGTATTTTGGTGGTCGTTTTAAGGGTGAAATGGGATGTTTTTGTTGGGTTTCAGAAAAATTAGATTAATTCTTAGTCGAAAGCATACATCGACCTTGGACCCTACTATTGCCAGATCATGTCCAAATGTTAAAAAGGCGATAAAGGGTTCGAGTTAAGCCCGGTTCATACTTGATGCGAATGCGTATGCGAAGCGAATTCGTTATGGTAACGGAGAACGTCACAATGAAACTTCAATTGTTGATGTCATGAAATTCGCTTCGCATTCGCATGAAGTATGAACCGGGCTCGGACTACACCCGAGCCTGGGGGAAAATTTTCCCCCCGAGGGTTTACGAAACCCATGGACTACATGACAGTAGACAATTGTGTTGTTATACCATGGTATATTAAATACATGCCTGTACAAATCCCCGAGTAGTTTGAACGTGACAGACGAAACTTATAGCGGCAACGGAAGGCCACTCGTCCAAACTTTACTTTCGTTTTAACTGTCCCCTATGCGCGCATTACATGAACATATACAGTGGTTCACGTAGTCCCTGCGAAAAAAAACCTCTTCCCCAGGATCTGCTTCTATTAAACTTGTTGTTCAGAGCAGCCCTGGGGTTGATCAAGGTAATGTACTCCACCGAGTAAATCACTTTTATTTTCAAGAGTGATGTACCCGGGTACATTCAGTTTTGGAGTAACACATGAACTTTTGTAAATAAACCATGTGACCGGTTTTCAACCAATCGGATCTTCCAATTTAATACCATGGTATAACAAACATGTATGAACTGGCAATGAGGTAACTAGTCCACGTCTATGCTCCCCGAGCGACTGTGACTGACCAGCCAGAAGAGGGTCCTATTTCCTGAGACCAAGGGCCAAGTGAAATAGAACCCTCTTCCGGTCACTCACAGTCCCTCGGGGCGCATACACGTGCACCAGTGACCTCATTGCTAGTCCACGTGTGTATATTATTACATACCACAGTGAAAGGGATTTTGCGCCACAACTTCCTTTAAGAGTAGTATGTCCAAGGAAGGTGTAAAGCGCAGAGCACTGGTTTCTTTTGATGTTGCCTGTCAAAACAAATATAAATTATTTGAAATAACATGATAGGCATGTATTTTGGAAACTCCTTATCCTCAGAACCAGTCCTATACCCAAGCCTAGGCTAGACCTGGCCCTAGACTCGGCTAGAATTAAGCTGTTTTAGATCCGAATTTGCAATCATTGACTTAACCATCACAACTATTTTTCCCAATTAAAACCAAAGGGGATATTTTTTACCCAATATGTATTTATATGTTTATAAATAAGTTTGAAATACGTTTGTTGTTGACAGAGGGCGCTTTAACACCATTAAAAAGTGGCCACTCCTTGGGATGTTTCCCAAGATCTTGTGAATTTTTGTGGAAAATATGGATTGCACGTGTGCAAAGTGCTTATTCTGTTAAATACATAGTGTTCGTCATTGCCTTGTTATTTGGAAATTCTTGAGGATTTTACTAGATGAATCTTGGGAATTTCAAATTTGATAAGTGGAGTTAACACTATATAACATCCAAACAAAAAAAAGCGGTAATTAACAATTAACATCCATTGTTACTTGGCACTAAATCCATTTCCCGGATCCATTAGGCCTACAGTGTATAAGGCACCCTCTGTTGTTGACAACAAACTAGGCCTATGTGAAACTATGGAGTGGTGAAACCTGTGGTCTTGGTAAGCGATATTTTCGTAAAATTTCACCATTTCGAGTGACATTTCAAGAAATTGAACCTAACCTAGCTTGAGAATATACATATACATGTACATCTTGACATGGCCATGTCAAGATATAAATGCACATATGGGTCATTCTATAAATTAGGGGTCCAAGGTGTGAAATTTGTTGCTGTCCCTGTTACACCTGACCTGTGTAATTTCCCATCAAGTATCATTAAAATTGACTTCACACTATTTTTAAATTGTTTGGCAGGTACTTTGCTTTACACAATCACTCTTGGAGATAGAAGGCATTAACGAATGTGTCCTGAATTGCAAAATCTTATACATGTCAGATGTAACAGGGACACCAAAATTGGACCCCTAATTTATAGAATGACCCATATGCATATGAAATGTCAGGGCCCCCTGCAAAAAAATGAAAAATTTCTCCCACAGCAGTTTATGTGTCTCTCGTTAACTTTGTGAAAACCTTAACACTTTTTACAGTTCTAGAACTTAGAAGTTATTTCCACCTCGTGTTGCACTTTGTCATCAACTCATCATCATAATTTTACCCTAAAATTTACCTCAAAACCCCATTGCCATTATATTATTTTTTTAAATCAAGAACGGGACAAACAACGTGTGTAACTTACACTCGACCGTGCTTACACAAGCGTTAGGCCAGAGCTACTTACCATTTTCACGTATTTGACGCCCGTGCGGAATTCCCGCGTGTGAGTAACAATACGCATAAATTGATGACGTCAGCAAAAGAACGCACAATTTTCGCGTTCGCGTTCACGTAAAACGTGTTGCTAAACCTCTCCATTGCACGGCCCATATTACACTCCGTGTGTTGCACTGTTCTAACTCCACCTATTGCGCGATACGCAAGACACAGTGCTGCGCAATCCATTGGTAATTCAAAAGCTGTGCGTTTGCGTCCCATGTGGATCGTCACATATTTCGCGCACAGTGCCGTGCGTGTTCCATCTTTACTGCGCGTCAAGTTTGCTTGAAAATATATATGAGAGGTTTAGCAGCACGTATTACGCGAACGTCAACGCGAGCGCGCCCGACATTTTTGGAGCGGAGGTCAAACTGAATAACGCGGGCGTTCGGACGCGCAATGAAACGTTTAGCTGCACGTCACGACGGGTATCATGCACAACCACGGTGTTTTCCAACACGAAAACTTTATAAGCAAGGGATTTTTTAAACTTCAGAAATACATCGAACTGGACCCAAAAATGCATTCTTCAGTGTTGTATATTCAATGAGCTTTAATTCTCATGAGACAAATATTGATTGCAATGTCTACAAATGTTTTAAAAATGTTGCAATTACTCACGTTATGACCCAACGTGAACTCACCATGTTCACGTATTTTACGTCCGTGTGAAAGTCACGTACGTGAGTAACAATACGCTGAAATTGATGACGTCAGCAAAATAACACACAATTTTCGCGTTCGCGTTCACGTAAAACGTGCTGCTAAACCTCTTTATTAGTAAATCCCACTCGTGCTCGTGGAACACGAAAAATGTAGTGCGTCTGTGTCCCATATGCCACGATGCCGAAGGCCGAGTGGCATATGTGTATATATTTGATACTGGAGAGATTTTGTCATATTACGATGTAAACAAATAAAATATAATAATGAAAACCATTTATGGCCTAATTTTCCTGTGATGTGTTATCTTACATATCAGTCTGATAAATAAAATAATATATTTAGGCTGCGATGTTTCAAAGTATTTGTATTCATGTTTTATCCGTATCATCTCCAGAAAAAGAGACACAAAAATGTGACATTTTTAAATGATCTAAATCGATCTCATTAACTAGGAGTACTGCTACCACAAATTTCCTTATCCTTGTGTTGATATACTGACCTGCTATGGCCCTCTTCAACTGAACCCCGAAGTGGAAATTATTCGTGACGATGTTCCCAAACCATGTCATAAATATCTTACTGACGTTCGTAACTCTTAGTGTCTTTCTAGGTTACGTACGTTTGCGTGATAGTCTAATACTGGAAACGAAATAATAATTAACATTAAAATGTTTCATTAAAAAGAACATGTTTCAAGAGAACATTTTGTAACACTGAGTTTCCCATGTTTTAATTAATAACGAAATAAAATCTAAATCAATAACGAGTCCTTGTTCCGTGTCCATTTTGTTACGAACGTAAGACATGCAGCTCCTCTGAATTTGTGTCGATGGTTTCCGGCGCAACGTACACACAAAAAACGGCAACCAGTGTTCCTGGATAATAAACCGTGATATAAATTGATTCCATGTGCTTGGACGAGGATAGAGGTCATGACCTATTCGTCGTCCGCTCAGGTAAGCCGTGTTGCGTCCGTTAGCAACGCTTGAACCCAAATGAAATCCGTCTAAATCACTTCGTGATTTTTGGCCATCGGACTTTAATACTTGTTGATATAGAAAGTTAAGACACTATTTAATGTAATTATCACAAAATTTCTCCTCGATTATGTCGTAACGTTTGTTTGAAGTCGATTTTGTTATTGTATCAATGGCTGCCAATGCTAGATTGTACCGTGTCTTATTTTTACGAACGTAAATTCTCAAAAGTAACTCCGAAAATTTTAGTGCAAATCGTGGCTGAATTAGCGAATTTTTTTGTTGATCTTAAATGCCATCAATGTAGCGGTAAGCTATGTGTTTAACTCACTGTGTTGGACTGTGAGCTGTGAACAAACGTCGGCAGTTTTAGTGTCGACATTGGTCGTAACGGAAAGACACTCACGCGTGATCAATAGTCATGAACAAGTCGCATGTTTGTCGGGTCTTTCCCGTTGCGATCGTTGAAATGTAAAACCTGAAGGTTTTTATAGTTCGTTTTGCATTGAATAGAAACGAAACTATTTCTTAACAGTGTCTGTTTGCGTTCTCAATAACTTTTAAAGTAGCGTGCCCAAGATTTGCATATTATTTCGTAATTGGAGTTCATAGGGCTATTTTTTTTAGACGTTTGTAACATTGAGACACAAGACCACAGCCTACTTTTTGGTGTCAGTCGTTGCAAACATAATTTACATCGATTCTGTTCTTCGTGTGAATAAAGACTCAGTATTTTTTTAACCAGATTTAATTAAACACTTTCTTTTGTTTTTCACTTTCGTGGTGTAAATATTATAACCAAGTTAAATAAATTTTTCTTAATGATTGATTATTATTAATATTATGTTTGTAACATTAGGACACGAAAAGTTTGTTGTCCATCTTTACAAACATAAGTATTTACCCCAGTTAGTCCGTTCTCTGGATTTTAATTGTTTGCATGAATGACATTTTTTTTAATGACCTTTGGCACGAAAGGAGACAACAATTTTAATGTCTTTGTTATTTGATAAACAGGTTTTTTATCCAACAACTAACGGTTGTAACTAATGACAACAATTTTAGTGACAAAATTATTCTTTTGATCATTTGGTAAAAAAAAATGGGAAAAATATTTATGAATTATGTATGAATTACATTTTTTAATGACCTTTTCTACGAAAGGAGACAAAATTTGAACTGTCTGTTAGGCCTATTTGATAAATAGGTTTTATCCAACGACTAACGGTTGTAACTAATGACACCAACTTTAGTGACACAAATTATTCTTTTGATCATTTGGTAGAAAGAATTTTGTCTCCCTTCATATTTGTTTATAGGTAATTAAGTACAATGGAGCTAAGGCAGCGCGTAAAACGAGGTAATGTTGTTCTTGAACCAGAGGAAGTTACACCAAAAAGGAGGAAAACTCAAGCTGAATATCAAAGAGAGTACAGACAACGACAGAAATCAAAAGAAGGATATGCTGCTTATTGCAGAAGTGAGCAAGCACGATCACGATTATGGCGGTTTAGCAGAAGTGATGAAGGCAAAGTGTATGACCGAGAGTTGAGTAGGTTACGCATGCAGCAGTACAGACAGAGGAAAAAAGCTGCAGGACTACACGAAGTGTCGTCCACTAAACCAACTAAGAAAATCACCCGCTCAGAAAGGCAAGCACTGAGAGAAAAATGGCGCTTGGCTAAACAAAAACAGAGGAAGAAAATGAGTGCCCAAAAGAGGCGACGAGTGAATGAAAAACGCAGAGAGCAATACGCTGCAAACAAAACTGGAAAGGCTGAAAGTGCATGTGCCTCCACATCCAGTACAGCGCCATCATATGCCACAAATAGTGCAAGAAGAAAAGCGGTGTCAAGATGCTGGCGAGTTCTGCCTAAGTGTCCCAAAAAGTTTGCAGAGGTTGTCTCATCAGTTATTAAGCACTCAACACCCAGAAAGAAGAAAGCCCTCACAGAAAAGGTAATCCTGAGTCCATCAAAGAAAAGGCGCCTAAAGTTTCTGGAGAAAAATTCTGTAAAATCAGTTCTCAACAGGATAAGGAAGACGCGTTCACGAAAGGATCTTGAACTTAGAAGATGCTTGCATTTAGCAACATCGGTCAAGAACAAGCTGAAGAAAAAAAACAGCTCAGAAAGAGTTTGGCCTCAGTTGGAATTTCCTAACGAAACCAGCACACCTGCATGCATCAAACTTTAGGAAAAAAAGAAGTGATGCGCTCAGCAATGAGAACAAGCAGAAAGTCACAGACTTTTTCAATCGAGGTGACATTTCGCGTGAAATGCCCAAGCAAGGGAATCCAGTCAAAGTAATGGAGTGCTCAACAGCGTATGCATTCAGACTGTTCAGAGATGAAAACCCGGATGTGAAAATCTCCCCCAGCACATTTCATAAACTCAGACCAAACAACATCAAGCCTATGTCACAAGCAAAACTTCTCCAATGTCTTTGCGAATACTGCGTGAATGTGAAGTTTTTGCTTGAAAGCCTGAGAACAAGCACTATCAAGGCTGGAAAAGAAGCAGTAACCATACCCCACATATATGCAGCATCAGACCTGACGCTTTGCCCTAAGGAGGGCCTCTTTCCTCGGAAGGAGTGTTTCCTTAGAGTCTGTAAGCAATGTGGCGTTAATAAGATCAAGTCACACCTTGAGCCACTCCTTGATGATCAAGCAACCTCACAGTCGCAAGTTGAGTGGAAGTCATGGGAAATGGAAACCAACGAAACGGGGAAAAGAATGGCATTGAAACAGAAGACGGGCACTCTTGCAGATCTTGTAGATGAGCTGATGATGAAGCTGGTCCCATTTTCTGAGCATCTTGTAAATGCTAAATGGCAAGCCCAGCAGTTTGATCACCTACGGCATAATGTTCCAGATAAGTGGGGCGTAATGTGCATGGACTTTGGTGAAAACTACAACTGCCATTTCCAAGATGAAGCACAAAGCGCCCATTGGTCATACAACCAGGCAACCATCCATCCCGTTGTGGCTTACTGCAGGTGCCCAGAAGAATCATGCGATATGGTCACACATGAATCCTTCATGTACATAAGTGATGACCGAAAACATGACCAGAATGCTGTACAACATTTTGCGTCCCTGACCAACAGTCATCTTGCGTCGCAGGGAGTTTCTATGACAACTCAAGTTCACTTCTCTGATGGTGCTTCCTCTCAGTACAAGAATAAGACAACTTTTGCTGATGGATCCTTTGGTCCGCAAGACTTCGATTGCTCTGTTCAAAAACATTTCTTTGGTAGTCGCCATGGCAAAGGGCCATGTGATGGGGAAATCGGTGTTCTAAAGAAATGTGCAACAACTGCTGTCAAAGCAAGGAAAGCAGTCATCACAGATGCCAACGATCTGTTTGAATTTGGGAGGGACAACTTGACTCTGCCAAAAGATGAAGCTGATCATGTCCACACAAAAAGGACTTTTGTGTTCGTCAAAAAGGGAGACATTCAAAGAGACAGACAAGACCGCTCTGGTGATCTCAGGCCTGTTCCAAAAACCAGGAGCAAACACGTGTTTTGTGGAGTGGAGCCCTTTGTCATAGCATCACGAAACAGAAGCTGTTTTTGTGACAAGTGTACAACTGCTCGGTATGATGAATGCACACAAGTCGAGCTAGCTGGTAGTTGGGACGTGTTCTCTCTGAAAGCTGATCTGAAGGTGAAGGTTCCAGGACCATGGAAATCGTTCGTCACTTCAAAACCTTCCCAGATTCGGAAACGGAAAAACAAAGATAAACTTTCTCCAATACCTGAGGAGGTGATTCTTCGGGAGGATCCAGAAGAATCCCAAATTGGCCAGAGGTAGGAATTGTTTATACTACATGTATGTCAACTGTATTCTTAAAAGGTTTTCTAGAACAATTGAAAGTATTTAAAAACATTTTAGAGATGCTCTTTTGTATGTTCTATCCTCCAAATTTCACCGAAAGGGCCTGTAGCGTCATTGCAGGCTAACAAAACAAAATAATGTTACAGCATATTCTTTGACATTTTGTTTGGAGGAAAAAACAATTGAAAGAGCACAGAGTGAATTTTTAAAAATTGTTCCTTTCTTATACCAGTGTTGTTGAAGGTGGTGGTGAATTTCCTGGTGTTGCTACTCCTGCATGTGTTGAAAATGGCAACGTTCCTTTAGCTGAACAGAGATGCAGAAATGTGCTGCCAAAGAGCCCAGGAGCAGATATTTTGATTACCGAAAGGTAAAAATAGGGCTCTCTCAAATGACATCACTACCTACAGATTGCAACATGTGTCAGCATTTTTGGGAGTCAAATTTTTGTTACGCGCATGTGCCACGCATCGTATTTCGAAGAAATTTTGAGTAACATGCTGCGTGTGTAGAACCTTTTGCACACTGCGCGCACACGTACCTGATGGTGTAGAATACTCGGTTGTACTTTGCCTACTGAAATGGAGGTCTGTGAGAGAGCCCTATTTCTGATATCTACAAATAATTTTCCGCAATGCTGAAAAATATATGTGAAAATAAATGTTGTCCTATTTGATAGACTTTGATAGAAATTGTTTTCCTCTATTTACAGTGCCCTGGATGGTGATGCTGGATTTCCTTCCATTGCTCCTGCATGTGGTGAACATCCTGACGTTCGTCCTGCAGCTGACCTGCAAAGTCGTCCAACAAAGCACTCAGCAGCTGTTACTGACGGGTGAGAGCTGTTAATTACTTTAGTCTGGTTCCCTGACCTGAAGATTCCCTGACATCTAAATCTTAGGTCAGGTAGCTACTACAGGTATGGTTTAAAATAGATCATGACGTACAGTGTTAGTCAGAGTGACGTCAGTGGCATCATTCAAATTTATTATTCTTGCAAAATAGTCGGCAAAATATGCATATGGTGCACAATATGGGGCAGAGGGAACCCCCCTCTTCCCCATATCGTGCTGGGTATAAAATACTGCAAGAGTGTGGCATTGATTTTTCAGTTTTGTTATATGAGAATTCAAATTTCAGGATCTGTAATAGGCCTGACAGACATTTTGTTATTGCAAACGTCAACGTTAACAGCCGAATGTTACCAAAAACAAGTTCAGAAAACTTCGAAAATTTTCAGAAACTGGCAGAATTCTGGCAGTTTTCTGACCTAATATCAGAAAGTCAGATATTTTGGTCTGGGAACCAGACTATTATTACTTAGTATGTTTCTGATGTGATTTAGTTGCATTGTAATTTTTTGGGGGTTATTTCTCGCTTAAATTTGACAGGAAACCGGACAATTTGACTGAATGTGATAGCTTACAGACAGGAAGCTTTGTGGCAGTAAGGATATATGGAAAACAGTCTTCAAGCATATATATGGCAGAGGTGAGTTTAATAATTTAATGCAATGGAAAGGCATAAAACTAAAATTTTAAAAGCACAAGTATGCAATTGTGTACATACAAAAACAAGTATCAGACACTTGAACCGTCGTTTTGCTTTGATTAAAATTGAAGGTATGTATAAAAGTTAATAAAATTGAAATCGTATTGATTTGTTTTGTCAGGTCCTTGAGCAATCGGACGACGGCGGTGATGCACATGTCAAGTTCATGCGGAAGTGTGGGGAAAACTTGTATATGTGGCCCCAAAAGAATGATCTCTCATGGGAACCAACCTCTAGTATTATCTGCACCGTGAAATACCCCACACTGGCTAACAAACGGGAGCAGTTTCGTTTCAACCCTGACGAACTAAAACAAATACATTTAAAAGTTTCAAAGTAAATGCACCAGAGTTGTATTCAAGTCCCTGCAAGTCATTTCACAAGTCCTGTCACAAGTAACTGGATGAACAATGACAAAGGAATGCCTTTGTCAAAACTCATTTCAATAGCTTGTGATTGGGATTTGGACTTGCAGGAACTTGTGATGGACTCTAATACATCCCTGAAATAATACCCAGTGGTTGTGTAGCACATCAGCAGCTAGAGGTTAAATGATCGTTCATGCTCATACAATATTTCTAGATTCCTGTTAATGTGTTGAAGAAAAGCCTGAGAAAAAGGTAAATACATTTACAATTTTTGGGGGTTGACCTAGGCCATTGCACAACTTTTTTTAACAATCGACCTCTAGCTGCTGATGTGGGTATGTATTCTGAAGGCTGGCTTTTACTTAAAGGTAGTATACATGATTGGTCATTGTTGCAATTTTCAGAAATGGGCGGATTTGGGGGTTAGTATTTTATAGGAAATATCATTCCAGTGACCTGTTCAAAGTTTTGCGTTGTTGGATGGCGAAAAAACGAGAGAAAAACGGCGCTTGTTTTCAACCATCGGGCGGATGATAGCCTTTAGACAAGGCGCGCATGGCTTCCTGGAAATCATTGGGAAAACAATATAAATTTCCACTTTTCTTGACAACAACAGCACACCTGGTGCCATCATTTCACAGGATGATTGAGACTATTATTAACTTAGTCTCGTAAGGTATTTCGTAATAATTCATTAAAAAAAATTGGATTACCAATCGTGTACACTACCTTTAATCAGAACCTAACAAGGTATTGCAGTGACCTTTTTAATGATCTAGCTGACCTCACAAATTATCTTCATATTAGTATGAAGTCTGAATTTGAGTTAAAGTTGAATTGAATTGAAATTGTCTGAATTGCCTTTTGAATTGACTTGGAGTTAAAGTTGAATTTGAATTTTGCCATTGTCACACGGCGGACCCTAGTGCCACCCCACTTATATAGCCTGGTTCATACTTCATGCAAATGCGTATGTGAAGCGAATTCGTTAAGGTAATGGAGAACGTTACAATGAAACTTCAATTGTTGACGCCATGAAGTATGGACAGGGCTTAATGCTCAAAGGACACACTCGAACAGTGTAGTAAACCAACAACACAAATATTTATAGTATCAAAACAAAATAATTTATTATTCTACATGTAGAACTACCAAAAAACAATTCCAATCGACCTTCTTTGAGACCGTCATAACATTTTTAAAGGTTGCCCTTGGTGGCTCAACAAATGTTTTTGGTTGACCCTACATGTAGTCCGAATAGCATTCTGAAGATGGGCTTATACTTAATGGGAATGCAAACACAAGTTTTTCCAGCAAATTGTATAAGTTGCATTGCAATTTTGAATAATACTTGCATGTATTTTTCAGCTGACCTCACAAACTGTCTTGCCGTTTTTAATTCATTGAATGAAATTGGAGTTAAATTGAATGGAGTTGAACTTTATAACAGCTTAAAATCATAGGTTGCTGAAAGGTTCCGTCTCTTCATATCAGTGCAGGCTATCAAAATAGGACAAGGAAATCTAACCTCTGCAATCACAAGAATGACACATTGTCATATAAGCACAAGCTTTCGGTTTTACTTCAGGAGGTTCCTGTTGCATGCCACCCTCTTAAATGCAAAGAGATTGACCCTTCAAGTATTAAACTGGCCTTTTGAATTAAATGATGTTACTTACATTTAAGATGAATTGAATGCATTGCAGTTAAACTGAATAAAATTGAATAGTACAGAGTGCAAATTATGCACCTATCAATTGCTGCATCCCCACCCTGGGGCTTGAAAAATGTGACCATACCCATAGAGAAGACCTGGGGCTGCCCGGGTGAAGGGGTAGGGGAAGCAATTGATGGGCGCATTACATTAAACGACTACAAAGAAACTGGCTTGGATTGGAAAAGTTTAGTGTCCTTGTTACAAACGTTAAATACATGATTACCGACAGTTTTTCGTTGAAAATACGATTTGAATAAATGTCATTAAACATTGTGTTTATCATAAACAAACTTTCCCTATAAAATACAGAAGATTGCTCTTGTAAAACCACCTGGATAAAAACATTAATTGTTTATAATATGTGCTGCAAACGTATGTAACGGTGTCCTTTTTACTTGCTCATGTAACTCGAACTTCAAAAATAAATCAGAATATTTTTTTGTTTGTACTTTGTCTGCTCATAGTGAGACATGTACCTGCATGATACAAAGTCAAAGGGAACTTACTCTTTGTGTGATGCCAGACACCTAAAAGACGCCAAGTTACATACGTTAGAATTGCAACTTCATATGTTTCAAAGCTAGAAAAGTGGACTTCCTTGTAACGAACTATCTTTACCCCTTTAAAGTAACTTGCTTGAGGGATGAACATTGAAATAAAAGATACTGCATTATTCCTGAAAGTTATTAATTTTTTACCATGTGTGTCACACTTTCTTCACCTAGTATTGTATACATACACATATAGGACACGGACGCACTACATTATTCCATGTTCCACTCGCGTTAGTGGGATAACTAATACTCATGTGCAACTGGGAGACTCAGAAATATTACAAGTATACTTCAGTTGGTAGTATACTCACATCCTCTGCAGCATCGATCAACACCAAACTACCTACCCTACTGCTGCAGTGTCCTGCCTTGGCAAACAGCTTCTCCCTGTATTCTTTGACAAACTCCACAAGTTTAATAATTTAATCTTTCTGCCAGTTTCTGGCTCTAGGTTCTTTCCCTGGCCTCTTTGCTCTGTTAGAAAAATAAGATGTAAATTTGCATTGTATTTAACATGATCCCACCACTGATCCTCAGTCAGTGCTATATCTCTATGTAACTACATGGTCTAGTGCTATTCTTTTTAAGTAACATATTTGTCTCCATATAACCATAACATTTTTGTGTCTCTGTTCCATTTTAATGCACATTCCATCCAGAAATGCATACAACACAAATCACTGTACAAGAAAACCAAAGTTATTTGCACAATCTCAAACCATGTTGTACATGAATTGGCAGGTATAGAGTCACACAGCAAAGTTTTGTTTTGGTGGTTCCATTCATTTCTAGGGCTGTGCATCCGAACCTGGTACCCTAGTACCCGACCGCTATGTCAGGAACCGGTTTCAGATTATGGAATCGAGTACCAATAACCGTATTAACACATTAGGGCCTATTCAATATTTCAATGTTTTTAAATTTCGATATTTTGTTACTTTGAAAATTTTGAATGGTCTTTATATTTTTCATTTAATGAAAAAGAAAGTTTTTAAATGTTTTTTGGCGGGGAATTTTCAAAATGGAAACTGATTAACGTCTATGACGCTTGTGAAACTGCAATTTACAACAAAGATTGTATACATTGTGGTTGTGTATTAAACGCGCAGTGGCTTAATGAATTAAGTCATGGAGCGGTTTGGCCGCCATTTTAGTAAGCAAACTTGCGCCAATGTACATGTATAAAAATGCATGTTAAACAACAGAAAAGTAAACAATAAGATCACTACAAAAAAATGCTTTGTGACATAATATGAAATTGGAAGTCCATAGGCAGTATGGAACATGCTTGATACGTATATTCGTGTAGGCAGTTTGTTCGGGTTTACCCCAGGCTCTAAAATAATGTTTTGAAGATGTACATGTATCTCTAAATTGGCTCTTGTATTCCTCAACAGGTGTGGTGGGTCGTGCATGAAGAAGATCTTGTCTTTGGCGTGGATGATCGGTCTTCTGTAACTGGCAAATGTTTATACAGTTTGGTATTACATGATGAGCCCTAGTCACATACAACCATCTTCATGACCTTGGGTTTCAGCCCAATGTCTTTCATGTGTTCAATACAGTCGAACCCTGATAATAGGAGCACTATGAATCCTGCTTCTAACAAGGAAAAAAATAGGTCCCGAGTCTTTGTTTTCCATTTCTGATGATACAAGGTAAATTTGCAAAGTCCCAAGGACCTTGTTATAAAGGTGTTCGACTGTACATTCCATCAGCAAGCTTTCCAGGTTTTCAGCACTTGTGACATACCTAGACAAGAATTATGCAACAGGTTGTTTCCATTTGCCACTCAATGTTGCCTTCTTGTGTAACAGACTAGAAACAAAATGAGAACAAGGAGCATGGGGAACGGGATACAAAACATGGAAACACATAGAACAAGACCATTTACAAAGTCATATGTTCTTCGTATTAGCCACTCTTCAGGTGGGGGTATCATCAGGAACCACCTGACTCAATGTTGCCTTCTTGCACCAGACTAGAAACTAAATGAGAGCAAGGGTTTTGAGGAGTGGGATGCAAACATGGAAACATGGTTGAAGGTCCCCCAAAGAACAAGACCATTACAAAGTCATATGTTCTTCGTATTAGCCACTCTTCAGGTGGGGGTATCATCAGGAACCACCTGACTCAATGTTGCCTTCTTGTGTAACAGATGAAGAGAACACAGGACGAGGACACAAAAACATCAATGCACACTGGATCTAAAAAGGGAAAAGTTGAAAATATATTAATATTAGCCATTTCCTTTCCATATTAAGTTCGACAAAGAAACTGGAATATGTGCATACTATGGTGTTTTTTGTTTTGTTTTTAAGTATTAAAATTTTGAATAATACCGTTTTGCACTATCCAAAATAGTAGCAATTGGAAGTTGGGTCAAACCATTTCATTACAGGTTTTCCTAACATTGGGTTTCTGGGAAGGCACTGGTGTTATCATGTCCTCACTCTTCCGTTTGAGTGGACTGCGGGTTTTAGTTAGACTTCTGGGGGGATTTTTGGACTTGGAATGTTAGATTTTTTTCAAAGTGTTCTGAACACAAATGGCAGTTTGTGCTTAGACAGACGATGCCATGGTTACAGGTACATCTAGGATCTTTAAAAAAGTTGCTTACTAGAATGGCGGCCACTGCGCGGCGCTATATGATCTTTAATTTACACCCTAAAGCTTTATAGCTTACTTTACACACTTGTGGTATAGTATTGATGTGTGGACCTTTACAAACAATTTGAACAGTAATTTCCAAGATTTAATTCTTGAAATGGCTTTGTATAACTTGTACCCGTGCTTGTTTTATGCAATCTACATATACAAAAAAAAATTACGCAGATTTCTCTCAGCAATCAACATCATCTTTAAGATGCGTACTGCAGCTTACCATTTTTGGCACATTTCTTCGTCTGCAACAAGTCTATAAGCTGTGGACAGAAAAAAATACACGATCAAAATTGTGTAAATTGTACAATTCAGAAATAATTAAAAACAAAAGGCGTACTTGAATCTTAGAGGATGCCAATTACTGCAACAATAATACATGTATAGCGATTTAATAATAAACTTTACGGATCCTGAATGCAACAATGCAACACCCCAACACCCCTCCCCGCGGGAAACTTCACAGAAATGTGACTGAGTTTAAAGTCATTTGTTTTACTTTCTAAAAAGTTAATGTGCTTTCAAATTAAAGTTCATCTCCCACCAACAAAGAACCTAAAAGCGAAAACAGGGAAAATATCGTGTGCATAAGGGACGTTAACTGAGAATAAAAAAAATAAAATCCGAATTTGTACATGTACCAGGGTACTTTACAAAAAAAAAAATATAGATATGTATAAATGTATAGCTGTAAACTGGAGAATGATGATCTAGTCAAGAGCCAGTGGGGACTGCAGAGGTAAGGTACAATTTTGAAAAATCACTGCCAAAAATTTGACTGCATTTTACTGGAAATTTACTTCGAAATTTGTGCAATAATGACACAGTAGAGGCATAACAAGTTTTCTTAACTGGGATTATGTTGCAGACAAGATCTTTCAATTCCTACTGGTTCCATCCGCAAAGATTGAACAAATCGATTTTGTTGGGCCGCTGCAGTGGCTACAGCGTAGCCGCCATCTTAGGTTTTCTCAAAACTCAATTTGAAAAATATCACGCCCATGTACAAAATTTATCTTCGGGACCTGTTCTTTACACAACATTTTTTTCAGAAATTCACTTTTTATGAGTTAATTATGTATTTCGCAGTGGCTATTGTTACGGCAGTCGTCATTACGGAACTGCCTAGTTCCACGACGTAATGGTTTTCAACGACACAATGTTTGCTGTTGGAACCAAACTATTAACCAAATGGTTCTCGGACTTTATTTCCCATTTTTAAAAAATTCTCCAAAACCACTGAAATCAAAGGGAACAAAATTAAATCTACTAAATAAAAATACCATTTCATTAAAAACCTAAAACTTAAATTTTTCGGGAAAAAAAATCGGACAGCGCGGCATGGATTCGATCCAGGGTCCCCTGCTATCAAAACCAATGCAGTACCAATCGAGCTACTGAAGCACTCTGGCAGGATGGGAAGTTGTAAATCTGGTATACGTTCGCATTCCATAAGCCGTTTCGCGGATACCGCCATCTTGGATTGAAAATTTGGTCACGTGATTTCTTAGGGGGCCGATCAGAAAATGACGTCACAAGCGCAACGTAAAAGGCATTGGGAGGTAAGAGCTGCTCTGAAAAATCTCTTTTTTTTCGTTGAAAGCGAACAAATATTCCATGCAAAGTTGGACAAATTGAAAAGGGGATTACTGAGCTACCGTTGGGTGTAGAATTGATGAAAAAGAGCCCCACATGCAAGTGCTGCAACCCCCAAAAGAAACAAAATTGTTGTGCATCGATTGTTTGTGCGGCACTCCCCGCTGGGGCTGCCGGGCACATCACTATTCCCGATGACCAACTGACCATCAGTGTCCCATCATAATCCGATCGGCATCATAACCATACAAAAAACAATCAAATCACATTTTTTCATAATCCCAGTGCATAATAATCATTAACCCTAACTTCCTAGAGTGTGTGGAAAATCAGGACTCAGGACTGTTAAGGTTAAAGTGTTGACCATTTCTGCAATTTTATTTGGGCTGCTACATGTACTATGTGTGCTTACTTGTTAAAATGCCTTCTGTCATTCCTGTATCCGAAAATGGCACAATGATCTCCTTTGCATGTTTTGAGACATCTCCATTAAATTTTGTTTCCTTTAAAACAAAACAAAAATAACAGATTTTTCTGAGCCGCTATTGGAAATATTCTTTTTAAATACCCCAGGGAACAGCAAAATCTTTGAAAATAACGGAATCTCCTTGATAACAACTGTCTAAACTTGTGGCACAACCTGTTATTTCAGGATGTATGTAAAATCTGTAAAAACAAAATGAGGCTGAAATCAACATATAAACGTTTTGAGTGACCATTCACTGTGCCAAGAACATCTAACACAAAACACAAACATTCTTCCCCATATTGCACGAACATTTCCTGACTAACTCCCCGAAAATTAAATGTGGTACAAAATACATGTATTTAAACAATTCTGAACACAATTTTGCTGTTCCTGACCGTTTTTGGGAAAGAGTTCCATATCCGGCCATCACTTAGACCTTGTGCACAAAGTCTATGAGCCATGACAGAAAAAGTCAATTTGCAAAGAATAAGTTGAAATTGTTTCCCTCCTAAATTCGTGTTTCTTCATCAGATTTACACTTTTTGGTAGTTTTAAAGTCGTATTAAGGGAAAATAAGTGATGGCCGGATATGGAACTCTTTCCAAAAACTACAACAGTCAACAATCCTGCTGTGATACGAATTCAAAACATAAACAGAGTTGAGCTACATGGCCTTGGCTGCGGCTAGATACGGGATATACGTACATGTACTGATCGAAGTTGAACACTCTTCTGTTTCTTTTGGAGGCTACTGCACTTGCATGTGGATTTTCAAAATCATTTTCACGCCCAAAGGTAGCTCAATGGTCCCCTCTAAATTTTCTTCAACTTTGCATCGACTATTTTTTCGTTTTCAATGAAAAAAGAAAAAATTTTCAGAGCAGCTCTTACCTCCCCATTCCTTTTACGTTGCGCTTGTGACGTCATTTTCTGATCGGCCCCCTAAGAAATCACGTGACCACATTTTCAATCCAAGATGGCGGTATCCGCGAAACGGCTTATGCCATAACAATATAGCATTTGAAAGTCGCGTTACGGCTGTCCTTAAAATAGCCACTGAGTATGTATGAATTTAGCAATCTGTCTACAAAAAAATCAAGTTGAAAAATGTTTACATCATTTACATGGCCAGTGGTACACAACACAAGATTTCATAGTCACGTGGTTTGAAATGTTTATTATTACTTTATCTTCTTATGCATAGTAAAACAATGACGTTTAGGCCTACATCAAAGGGTTCAATCGTGAAAGTGCTTTTAATGGCGATTGTGTAGTGTAGGGCCCTGTTCCCTATAAGGGAACAAAAATCCACTTTTTAGGTTATTGGAATTGCCAAACTAGTTAGCGACATTACAAACCAACAGGTATGCCATAGATAAAGGGCAGGGTTTTATTTTTTGAGGGAAATGTTTGGGGTAAAGCGGCGATGAGGACGACAAAACGCAATGAGAAAAGGGTGATCACCGCGACGCACAATAAAAAAAAAACCGCGTTCATTCGCATGGCAGCTGCCGTAAACCGCGTAAGAAAATTGCATTTTCTACCGAAATAAACTGTTCAAAATTACAAAAAACAATGTCAATAGAATTAAGAGAAGTCTGCTTTAGGTTCAAAAAGTCATTTTGGAATGAGAAAAAAGTACTCTTCACTCTATCATCAAAACTAAAGAGGGGCCCTACACTACACAATCGCCCTTTTAATGACATAGCTCTGATGCAAATTTTCACCACGTGACCATTTTTTATGAATGGGCTTTTGCGTGTGTAGCAGAGCGTCACTGCCAGACTGACCACGTGCTGTCCGTGATGTGCCTAGTTTTGATCAGATTAGTCAATGGTATTTATTCGGAAAATTACTTTCATTTTCAAAATCGGTCAGGAACAGCAAAATCTGGGAAAATAATTAACCCTCCTAAATAACAACTATCTAAAATGAATCTGTAAATTAAGGAAGAAATTAACATGTAACGTTAGGTCCTATGTGAACACTTTGACCATACACTGTGGCCAGAACATCTGACACACAAAACACAAACTTACCATGCTTACTTCCCCTGTATTTCACGAAAGTTTCCAACAAAATTCTCAAATTTAAAGGTTGTGCCAAGTGTTTATACAATTCTGAACACAGATGGATATTTATTTTCCAGGATTTGCTGTTCCTGACTGATTTTGGTAGGGGGTATTAAAGTAAAATCTTAACCGAATGAACGCGGTTTTGCGTGTTTATTGTGATCACCATCTTTCGCGTTTCCGTACGTCTTCATCGCCGCTTTACGCAAACATTTCCCTCAAAATTAAAAGCCTAGCTACCCTTTATCTATGGCATACCTGTTGGTTTGTAATGTCGCTAACTAGTTTGGCAATTCTAATAACCTAAAAATAGATTTTTGTTCACTGACAGGGCCCAACACTACACAACCGACATATTTTGGACACTCACCTTATACATGTATCTTTCTCACACACACAGAGTAAAAACAAGATGGCTATCTTGAAAAAGTTTTTGACAGCAGAGTTTGAGGTCAAAGGTCGCAATTATCCTCTTCTGCTAATTATAAAGTTTAAACAAATTATTAATATCAGTCTTAAGTCCAATATGATCAATCTTAGGCTAAGATTGATTTTATGAAACAGAATTTTACAATTAATTGTGGTTTAAGACTGATTCTGACTTAAGGTTAAAAAATAAGATTAATTGTTTGACATTCTTTATGAAACACCCCCAGGTATATTGTTGTTGGGCGTGATTGGTGGATCTGCGCGATTGGTGGATCTGCGCGATTGGTCAATCGCGCGGCGCTATCGGTCGATCGTGCTGCCTTCGGTCGATCGTGGCACCATCAGTCGTTCAGTCGATCGTGTTCTTTCCAATTCACAGCCCTGGAGTGTTATTTTAAAAGAGGAAAGTAAAGTATGCAATTTCCTGCAGGATACATTATCATGTCCAAGAAGGAATAATGTGACCAAACAAATTGTCCAAACATGACAATGAATATGTTAGAATGTTTAAAGCGATCAGGGTTCTTAGCACTTGCAGGCTCGGTCGATCCTGCAGGAAATCTTAGACTTTGCGGCCTTTTTTTCAAAACAATCATCAACAGCAGTGAATTAGAAAGAAAAGGTGATCGACGGATGGCGGCGCGATCAACCTGTGTTGGCACGATCAGCCAACAGCACAGCTTGATCGAAAAATCGCGCAGATCAGATCCACTGATCGCACCCAACAAGAACATGACCATGAATGTTGGGTGTTAAGTTAATTGCCCCCCCCCCCCCCCCCCCAACCAATTCGCACATTGTGAAGAGAGGGGAAGTTTCCACAGGTGATAAATTTGAAAAATAAACAATAATAATCAGCTCAATCTATGTTGGGTTTGTTTTCCTTTCCTGCAATATCACTTATTTTATACAAAAAAACTGCCACAAAGGATTAATCATGAATAAATTATTACTGCACACAGAAAGTCCCCAGAGCACCATACTGTCATCTCAAGTTCAACATGCTGCTGGAGGTCTTGCGAGATGAACGCCAGCTGAAGGCTCACTTCCGTGTCACACTGCCGGTGTTCTACCAGCTCAATCTTCTGACAAACCCAGCTTCCAACTATGGCTGGTCAGAAGAATTCCAACTGTTGGCTTTTTCTTTTTTGGCTAGCATGTGGTTCTGCCTACCGAGTGGTGTCCGCCGCCATTGGCATACCCAGATCAACGGTCTGTGACATGGTCCATCGACAACTTGACAGAGTTTTAAGTGCCATCAAGAATGTGATCAAACTACCAGATGAGGCAGCAATACCTGCAATCACAGAAGGCTTCAGCAAGCTTGCCAAGAGCAAAGCAATTAACAAGGCTGTTGGCAGCATTGATTGTACTCATATCAGAGTAATGCCCCCAATCATAAGCGTGAAGATTACATAAATCACAAGTTATTCTATTCCATCAATCTCCAAGCTGTGTGTGATCATCGGGGGATATTCCTGGACGTGTTTTCCGGATACCCAGGATCAGTTCATGACGCCAGGATTTTGAGATGCAGTCCTCTCTACCGACAAGTGAAATATCCTCCAGAGGGATACTATCTCCTAGCAGACTCAGCATATCCCTGCTTTGCCACACCCCTGGGAGTCCTACCAACCTATAAATGCCACATAGGTATGACTGCCGTTGAAACCAGATTCAACTTCCACTTAAGCCGCGCACGAACCGTCATAGAGAGAGCATTTGGGCAGATGAAGGGAAGATGGAGAAGTATCTTCACAAAAAACGCTTGAGGTAAATATAAATTTTACATTTGCAGGCATGCAACTGGGAATTTTTTAGAAAAAACGAGGAAACTCCAAACCACACAAGACTTTGCAATTTTTATTTTTTATTTGAAGTGGCATTCATGAGAAGTACAAAACAAGGAAATCAGTGGATCGGAGAAAAAGTTGCATGCCTGCATTTGCTACTGAGATTAAGTTTTGATTGTGTCTACTGTTGTCAAACCAGTGACATAACACCGGGGGGGGGGGGGGGGGGGGGCATCTCCCTCCCTCCCTCAGATTTTTATGAAGTGGGCATAAAACAGCTTTTAAGTTAAAAAAATATGACAAGATCCATTGAGTGCACCTCAAATGAAGCCCCTAGTGCAACCTGCTAATTTGACCCTTGGTCCTGTGTTAAGTGTTCAAAAAGGGGCCCATTGACAGGCAGGTATACCGACCGGTACCCCTTTTCACTTTTTTAAATTGATTATTTGTCTTGCAGGTTTCCCCGATCTTGGCCCCCAAGGTGTCTTCGGCATGTGCAATCATGCACAATGTCTGTATAATGGAAGGCGATGAGTGGGAGGATGAAGTACGAGACAACTCTGATGAAGAAGTAGTTCAACAAGAACACCAGATGTTCCCAGAGCAGTGTTCTGCAGAGCCACTGCGACGACAGATTTCTGCTCAGGTATCCCAACCAGAACATCTGGTGGAGCTGTAGCGGTCTCGCTTTATGTAATTACGCCCTGCCAAGGCTGATGCTCCTGTGAAGGAAAGGGGTTCTCTCGCATTCGAATTTTGTATACCGGGACCCAGTCCCTCTTGGTGTATTTCTCCACCACCACAAAAAATCACACACAACTTCACACAGCTTGGCCTTCTCTCCTTTGTCTCCCGCGCCCAAAAATGTATTGATTGTCCCAACCTATATACGCGCGCGCGACCCCATGACCCTTGCCAGTCTGCCCAGACACGTACACACACCCGTAATCTATTTTTAGAATTCCGCCACGTCGTGTTTTGTAGAGCAAATTAGCCATACAAAAATTAATTCTTTCCCCACATTCTCCCCTACTTTGTCGATCTTTCTCCTGGAGATCGAGCCCCATGTTTTACAATAATGACTAATTTCTATAAAAACTTCCACAACTGATACGGTATATAGATTATTAAAAACCTACTCCCAACGGTCTTGTTAACCCGGTGAAACTCATAATCGCTGGTTTTCACCCAAAATACATACACAACTTCTGAACACATGAAGCAACAATTTTTCTTTTTTGAAGAGTGAAAACGAATACGAATCCTTAACTGTCAAAACTAGTACCGTATTTAAGGCTTTACCACAGCCGACCCTGGAAAAACGCAACCAGTCGCCGAAGGTTCCTTTTATACTGGCGTTCTCCACATCGATTCATGTGAACACCATCCAAATTATATATCTTGGATGTTTCAACCCTCTGTGGTTCCAGAACCACCAGCGATCCTCCATGAATGTACTCCCTTCGATCAACCTGTTTAATTCCTCTACCAGACTGTTGAATGTTTCCAGGTCAACCTGATTGAGACGCATGCCCCCGGTACGAGGAAGAATCGGCAAGAAAATAATTGCTTCTGGTTTTATATCATTTCTTGCCAACCGCTTAACAAACTGACACAGCTTTTGGTGTACGACACTCGCACAACTCTCTCTTGAACAAAGGTCAATTGTCCCAAGGTCAATGATTAAAGAGGAACTAAAACGCCAAATTTTATTTTGACATTTTTGACTTATCTGATAGTTTATGCCTCCCCAAAACTAATGTAACAAGTTTCATGATTCTGAAAAATAAAAAAAAATGTTTTTGAGCCTTTTCTTTCTGAGCCACTTTGACTCGATTCAGAAAAGGCCGAGGTCAACTGCGTGCCGTATCGCGCGAGTATTGACGTACACGTGTAGAAACATATGACGTCACTGTATTATACGACAATGTTTTACGTAGAGTCTGTACGTATTTTTTTGTCTAAGGCTAGTATTACTTGCTGTGCTTTTTGCTCATGATTCAGGAGTAACACTACGATAAACATATTTTAAAGTGTTGACATCTTTGTGAGACACATTAAGAATTGGGGTTGTAGGCTTGTTCTTGCTGAAAAGCTAGTTATGAGTCATACTTTCCTTTGTTTGCAGTCGGCTTTTATTGGGACCTGCGCGGTGAGTTGTGTGTGAGCCGATGCTATACTCTAGTCTGGCGACTTTGATTATGCCGCCCTCATAAGGACCCGCACCTTCTCAGAACTATACACACAATTTCTGTTATAAGGTACCAGACTCAATCGCATGCAGCGCATGCGGTCATATATATGCAGCACGATATGGGGCAGCTTTTTTCACCATGCATCATCTGCAGGACCTACAACCACTGATCTCTACACTAGATCAGTGCCTACAACTTCCTACAGTCCTACACAAAACTGGTTCACTGTATCCGTCTTTGCTTTTTACTTTGTGCGCATTTCAATGGTGTAGGACTGTAGCAAGTGTAGGATCCTACAAAATATACGGAGTGAAAAAAGCTGCCTCATGTCCGGCAGGGTATACATGCGGTACCGTGCGATGCATGTTGAGTCAAGCGAGCGTGGACAGGGAGACGACCGGGGCTCTCTGGCTGCTCGAGACGGCAACCGCAGTTAACGTCGTCGCGCTGGTGCGCGTGAGTCCGGGACACGATTGGAATGCTCGGTGCTTTTAGAGTTGGAATGGCTCCATCCTTCAAACGGAATTGTGCCTTCAAACCCAGCTGAGTTTTCATACTAACACTATCATCTATACAGTCTTTGGCGAAATGTTCTGCACATATTTTCGACCATTTCGACAGCCCAAAATCAGATATTGTATTGTCTACAAAGCGGACCCACTGTCGCCTTTGAGCTCCATTCAGCACTGGGAATCGCAGTAAGGTTGGGTCAGGGTTTTTGTCGCTGTTCCTCGTGCAACCCCCAACTACACACGATTGAGGCATAATGATTATCTCAGATCCATGCTCATACTGAAATAATATCAAAATTAGACAAAATAGACGGGAAAACGGAGGAGTTAGGTCGACAAAAACTCTTCAGCAGCATCAACTCCACGTACGTACATGCATAGTGTTTGGCTGTAGCATCAACCGACTCTACACGTGTACGTCACGGGGTCACGTACATACATTTAACATACATAATGAGCTTTCGCGAAACAGGATAAATGGTTCAGAATAACAACCCATTATTTTTTAATAAAAACATTTCTCTCGTCTGCAAACTAATCTCCATCAGTTAAAAGAGTATTTAAACTGTCGGAAAAGTCCAAAAAGTCCAAAAAAAAATTGGCCGTTTTAGTTCCTCTTTAACACTTTTGGATTCATCTCTCTGAGTCGATCATAGTACAGACTACCCTTCGATTCATGCGCGGAGATTTCTTGTTACATGTGGGAGGATGATTTTTGAAAGGCCATCCTTGTGTGGAGCGCGACACGGCACGGGGTCCAAGGGACCGCTTAAGCGCCCCCTGGTGGGTTGTAGGCGCAAAGCCCTTGCTAGGGGTTGAGGTAAAGCCCCCTGGAGCCCCTGGGGTTTACACAATTTTAGGTGCAAAATTGCGTCAAAATTTAACATTTTCTTGAGCTTGAATTGCAATAAATGACAATAATTAACACCTTCAAGCATTAAAAAATACAAAAGCTCTTCAAAACTCAAATTTCTCATTCAATGTATTTGGAAGCGTAAGCGTCTCTTTGCACAATGGAGCTCTGGTCACCTAGCAACACAAATAATGCCTATGCATTATATTAAGAATAAATTATTTACAATTTTACCGAAATGCATCTAGGCATTATTGCAAAATAATGCCTAGATGCATTTCGGTAAGGCATGATTAGAATGTGATTTGGTCTACACTTGACAAAAACTATGAAAACATATGGTGGACAATGATGTATACTTGACGACATTACAACAGGAATGCCGGAGATGCAAAACTCAGGCTCTAACAAAAGTTCCCAAACACTTGTTTGCAGGACGCACAAACGTTTGTGTGTGCGCGCCGATTCCCAGTGAGTGTCAGTTGAAGTCTGCTATCGGTATTATAATTACATTGTATTACATGCGCCGCACGTGCGTTCATACCGTCTGTTGGCGCATAACAAAATCCGTTTGCCGTTGCAACTTTCTATTGCCTTTGTTGGGTGTGTTCGTTGAGTGAAAACAATAAAATAAAAGGCCATAATCTTTGTTGGGATCTGAACTTCCGCGTTCTAATGTGGCAAATTTATTTATTTATTTATTTATTGTAATCTTTACCGAGGGTAGTCCATTTCAGTTTAGTAAACTGCTTTCCAAAGGAGCCCTCACATTGAAATTACATCAAAATAAAATTTAATTAAAGATCACTAATACAAAGAGACAAAAATAACATACAAAATTTACACAAACATACAAAAATATAAACAAATTAATAGACAAAATTGTTAGACAGAATAGATAAAAATACGCAAATTAAATTAAAATGCTATAAATGGCACAATAAACAAAATACTTACAGCAAAATATAACAATATTGCACTTATACGTTGGTAAAATGTAGTTTCCATATAATTTAAAAACAACAACATCATATGTTTCCAATACCCGCCCCAGCCCCTCATCGGGACACCCCCGACCGCCAATCAGCATGCAGCCATACGCCCCATCAGACACCCAACAGACTCCCCCGAAACCGCATGTGAACCCACTACCAGGTCTATCCCAAGACCCCATGCAATGCCGAGCAGCCACGAAACAGTATAATTTTTACACTGTCCCCCCGCCGCCCAACACCACATGAAGCCCCACGACAAACCCGGCAACAAATCCCCATTGAGCTCCAGAAAAGCCCGTCAGGCGTCCGACAAAACACGCAGCCCAGTAACCGGGCATAGTCCCAACAAAAAAATAAAGACAAGTACCAAAAACACATGACATTATTGATTTAAAATAATGTTGCTTAAGATTTGATTTAAAAACTGAAGCTGACGGAGCTTCTCTTATGATTAAAGGAAGGTTATTCCAAATATGACCACCAGAAAATCCAAACATATGTTTGCCAAAGTTTGTGTTGACTGAGTTAAAGGCAATGTTCTTGTTGGCATTAGAACGAGTGTTGTAGGAATGAATATTTATATGAGAATGGATCTTCGAGGACAAATACAAAGGAGCTATCTGATTGATACAATTGTACATCAAGGTCGCATTAAAGTACATATTACGTTGATTAATCTTCATCCATCCAAGTTTGTTAAACATATCATTAACATGAAGGTCTCTCATTTGGCAACCCAAAACTAACCTAGCCGCACAATTTTGTAGAATCTGAATCTTATTAAGATACTTGTCAGAGGTCTTAAACCAAACTGGAAGACAGTAATCTATATGGGGAAGAACAATTGTGTTATAAAGTATATGTAAAGTTGACCGATTAACAAAATGCCGTAATCGTTTGAGTACCCCAAGCTTTTGAGCTACTTTGTTACACAAGGCCTCTATATGTTTGTTCCATTTAAGATTACTATTCCCCATTTAAGACCGACTATTCCCCACCTTAGTGTGCTTGTCGTGAGGCATAAACTGTCTCCCCACCAACCAATCTACTCTCCGACATCAGGCGCGGACCGAGGAATTTTGTAGACAGGGGGCACACCCAAAACGGACAAATGCGAAGCGCGAAGCCCTTACGGCGTGGGGTCCGGGGCCCGGTTAAGGGGCCCGTAAAATGTTGGATTCTGGATGCTCTGTGGTGCAATCTGAGGCGATTCCTGGCCACTTTCACCTGACTTTTTTTGAAACAAAAGTTTTGACGATTTTATAGAGACTATATATATCATGATTTTAGGCATTTTTATCTAGCCATTATTTTAGCCATGTCATGACTACAAAAATCTAGCCGGGGGCAAACCAAAACGGATAAATGCGAGCGCGAAGCCCTTACGGCGTGGGGTCCGGGGCCCGCTTCAGGGCCCCGAAAATTTTTGGAGTGTGGATGCCCCAGTGGTGCAATCTGAGGCGATTCCTGGCTAATTTCACCTTATTTTTTTTAACAAAAGTTGTGACGATTTTATGGAGAATATTGAGAAAAGTTGTTAAGATTGCATTGTATATGGAGAATATATATATCATTATGTTAGCCATTTTGTTTTGGCAATTTTTTAGCCATGTCATGCATCACTACAAAAATCTAAGTTTCTCTCTCCCCCATTTTTGGCGTCTAATTTGCAGTTTTTCCCCTTCATTTTTAATTTATCCGGAATTTGTCTTGGTTTTAATTAATTTCAGTTGAAGTTTTCAAGAAAAGGGCTTGATTTCAGACTGTTCCTTGCCCTGTGTTAAAACCATCGGCAGATCGGCTGCAAGACATAATAGAGGATTTAGGCACATTTAGTATGTCATTCAGTCAAGTGATCCATTGTTTCCTGCTGGTTGGGGCCATTTAACCTGTAAGAAACTCCCCAAGGTGGTTATATGTTGAGATGCACCGCGTTTACACTAGATCCGGCAAAGGGATTAAAATGGGATCGAACCCGGCAAGGAGGATTGAAGGGGGATCGATGGACAGAGTTGAAATCCCAGGGATCCGGGAAATACTCCGGTTTTCTCTTATAAGAGGGATTCAGTTCCATGGCATGATTGATAACTTTTTTTTCTTATTGCATTTTTCAGTAGTTTTATGCCAAAAAGTAGACACAGCAGATGTTTAATATCGGCGGCGGTATTTTTTTTAAGGAGGTTGCCCTACTCCTCCCCTCCTTTTCTCTCACCTCCCTCTCTTTTTGTCCCCTCTTCTTTTTTTCTCTTTTTTTTTGGGGGGGGACTTAATTTACCGGGGGGCACGTGCCCCCACGGCCACCCCCCCCCCCCCCCCCCCCCCCCCCACCCCTGGATCCGCGCCTGTACATACCGAGCTCTTGTCCACAGTGCGTTTAAACTCAATGCAGGGAAAGTAAACGAACGACACTCGCACTTGCTGGGCTGCGTGGTGCTGGCCTGTCAAGGTGTCATGGTATCGCATTACATGCGAGGGCAGAACAAAGGGTATAACAAAGGGAACAATACTGTCCTCACATTTGTTTCTTTGTTCCGGAAAAAGTGAGGACAGGCAAACTAGTGCTTAGTCTATGGGGATGGGTTATAAAGGGAACAATGGAAAGTCATCACGTGTATAGCGAAACAAAAATACATGTATTGGCAAGTTACGGACTCTGCGCAAGTTAGTACGCCTACCCTTAAAAAGTGGGAGGGGTGATTACATTGGTCATCCCCCAGGTCAAAAAGTGGGGGGGGGGATCTCCCCCGGGATCTCCGCCCATGACTACTACCCGTGCTGGCCGTGGCCGTGGTTCCTCTGATGGTGCACTTCCTGTTGATGCTCCTGATGATCCTGCTCCTGAAGCTGCTAGACGTGGGCGTGGTGCTCGTGGTGGCCATGGTGCCCGTGGTGCTCAACCCCCTCCTCCAGAAGAAGCTGCCCAGTCAGACCACTCTGACTCCCCTGGTGACGAACCTGAAGACGAGGGTGGTGAAGAGGTGGTGCGCTCAAGGTCCCCCTCGGTGGAGTCCCAGGCCTCTTCTGTCGGCCCAAAGAAGCAAAGGGCCAAGAAGACCAGCTACTCCCTTGATGCTGAGGTGGAGAAGGCCTTGATGGAATGGATCAAGGAGAACCAGATCCTCTGGAACAGTAAGCTCATCATCTTCAAGCGCATTGACATGAAAGAAGCACTCTGGACCGAGAAGGGCCAACAGCTTCAGAAGACAGCCAAGTACCTCGGGGGGTGGTGGCGGTCCATCAAGGACAACTTCACCAGGCTGGACAAAAAGAAGAGCGGGGATGAGCCCAAGGAGTTGACCGAGAGGCAGGAGTGGATCCTCAACACCTGCTCCTTCTTGGGGCCACTTGTCCGCCACAAGTCACAGCCATTGAGAAGTGCAAGTATAAATAAATATCATTGCCAATTTGTCCTGATGACATTGATTGCATTCATGTGCAATTATTTGCAATTTCTTGTGTTTTCTTGTTGCTAATGCATTGTCATTATTGCAGATCAGAGCAGACCTTGCCGGGCAGGGGAGTGACACCTTGGCACAGGCGAAGGCAGCGGCTGCCCAAGCTGGCCTTGCAGACATGGAGGAGGAAGATGGCCCCCCTGCGGAGACCCCTTCCACCTCGGGAACCAGCACCACCACCACCACCAAGAAGGGCAAGAAGCGCAAGCAGGATGATGACCCCACCCTGCAGACCCTCCAAGAGAACCTGCTTCAGTCTGGTCAACTGCTGAAGCAGTTGGCTGAACCTGCCCCCCTCAGCAGGAGAGCTACCTTTGCAAACTTCGTGGGGGATTCGCTACTCACCATGTCCAAGCCCAAGTACAAGGTGGCCAAGGCTGCAATTTGGGACATACTCCGCAAGCTAGACATGGATGACGACTCGTCCTCTTCCGATGATGGTGATGATCCTGCTGCTCCTGCTCCTCCTCCAGCTCTACACCCCCCACCCTGACACCTTCAGAGCAGTACCAGCCGCCTCCCCACATGTGGAGACGCCAGGCGCCACCCAGCTCTGTGTGGGGGTCTGCAACCCCTCATTACGTGGAGCAGTACCGCCAGGCTTCCCTGCAGCCCCAGTACCAGCAGCAGCAGCAGCCACAGCAGTAGCAGCAGCAGCAGCAGCCACAGCAGTACCAGCAGCAGCAGCTGTCTGAGCTTGGCAACATCAACAACCTGTCTGGCATTTCTAACATTTCTCTGTCTGGCATCTTGGCGTCACCAACAAGACCAGAAACCCCCACGCCGCCACCAGCAACCAGTGACGACAAGTAGGAGTTTTTGTGTTTGTGTAACAGGGACACTTAGTAGTTTTAGAGTAGTGTAGGCCATTTTAGTGCCATTATGTACATACTCTG
This sequence comes from Hippasteria phrygiana, assembly GCA_037893225.1. Classification (NCBI taxonomy): domain Eukaryota; kingdom Metazoa; phylum Echinodermata; class Asteroidea; order Valvatida; family Goniasteridae; genus Hippasteria; species Hippasteria phrygiana. Next base: position 164,441 of record JAZGUH010000186.1, read on the forward strand.
TGCATTTGATTGTGATAACAATAAAAGTTATCTAAACTGTTAAAAATGTGTTTGTTTTCACTTTGCCCTATCCCAATTCCCTATATTATCTTGCCATGTAAATTAAATACCCGGCCTTTATGCTTTGCATCACTTATACAAACATAACAATTAATGTAAAAGTCCTTATTATATTGAGATGTAAAGAAATACCCTCCCTTTATAATTTGAAAAGCAATGAAAACACTCAACACTTGCAATACAAACAATTTACAATTACACATAGGCCCTACACATACACACTACATAAAGTATTTGAGATGTTTAACAAAAACGTCATATGTAAAATTATTAACCCTTATGCCCTATTTCAAAATTGTAATATGTCTATTTGTTTAACCCTTATAACATGTGCTTCCACACAAAACAAATTTTATTGTCAGCAAACAAGGTCATATATTTATTATACACAATGATACATGGAAATGTGTCCCTGTCACGCAAACAAACTAGATCATCCCACCCTGCCATGGTACAGAGCCTGCTTCAGAGTTGACCCAGTGTTTCAGCAGGTTCCTCTGCATCTTCCCTTCCATGGAGGCTCTGTTGGGACCAGTCACCTCGATGGTGTCCTGCAGGTTGCGACCCTCTCTCCATGCTCCAGCCACAAAGTCACGGTCTGCATTCTCTGCCTGGTCCAGCTGTTGGTTCTGGAGTGCTGGGTGCCGGGTCCTCATCAGGTTGTGGAGGAGCACACAGGTTGTGACGATGAGCTTCACTGTGGAGGGGTGGTGCTGCATGGTGGTGAGCATCACCTGGAACCTGTTAGCCAGGATGCCAAAGGTATTTTCCACCACCCTCCTGGCACGCAAAAGACGGTAGTTGAAGATCCTTTCTTCTCTGGTCATGCCCCTGCGACTGTAAGGCTTCATCAGGGTGGTCCTCGGGGGAAAAAGCATCGTCTCCAACGATAAAGTAGGGAACATCTTGGGTGTCGTTGGGGAGAGTCTCAGGATCTTGGAAGCTGATGGTACCATCATCAATGCACTCCTTGAGTTCACTGTTATTGAAGACCTGGGCGTCGGATGCAGACCCCAAGCCGCCAATATCTGCCCAGAGGAACTTGTAGTCCGCGTCGACCATGGCAAAGAGCAAGATTGAGTAAAAGCTCTTGTAGTTGTAGTATATGGAACCACTACAGGGAGGACAGCGGATGGCCACGTGTTTTTTTTTCCATCTATGGCACCACATGTGTGGGGGAAGTTCCACTTCTGGTAGTACCTGTCAGCTACCTGGCGCCATTGCTTGGGTGTACTTGGGCAGACCATCAGCTCATCCAGGTACTCTGCTATGATGGCTTCGCAGACCTCTCGGACGACCACAGAGATGGTGTTGTGTGGTACTCGCCAAGCAAACTTCATGGACGCGTAGGTGTTCCCAGAGGCGAGGTGGCGGAGGGTCAATGCCAGCTTTTAGCCTGGTTCCATGGGGTGTCTCATGAAGGTGTATTTCTTGGTGAGTCTTCCTCCCACTCTCTCCAGCAGCTCATCATACATGGCAGGGTGCATGCGCAGGAAGTTGGTGAAGGCTCTTGTGTCCTCATTCCGGAGCTCCACCATCAGTTGATCATAGACCCCAAACTGATGTCTTCTCCCTATCCATGGCCGGACCCAGGCGATTCTTCGGCGCGCTCTTCTTCTTATTCTTCTCTCTCTTCTTTGACGAAGGAGATGGAGCTGCAGGTTCATGATGTCATGCTGGTGTTGGATGACAGCAATCATGTGTTCTCGCCGGTGCCGGCCTGGATCTGCCATCTTCAAGAGGTCTGTTTACCCTGGAGTGTAGAGGAGCCATCATATTTATACCAAATCTCGAGTGTACCCTGGATGTACGGCAAGTACAAATAAGTACAATGCGCTGCCCGATCGCAGGACCAACGGTACTAATTCGTGCAATACGTCGGCATTCGCTATGCGTGCGTTGTGTACGCTATGTGTACGTCCAATGTACGCGGCTCATACGTTGACGGGGTGCGTGCCGGGAGGTCAGCGTATTACCGCGTATGAACCGCTTATCCCCCACGAACACATAGCGTATTCGTACCGCGCTCGACCGATGCGGGACCGATGCGCTGCGTATTTATAACTTATGACCTGCGTAACAGCGTACGCAGCGTAGTTTTGTGCTTGCCCAAAACTATCCGGCGTACTGGGCCGTACTGTGCGCATGCCTGCGTACATAAAACTTACACAAAACGATTGAGATGCATATGAGGTGCGTATTGTGCGTATGAAAGAAATGTCAATGCGCAACTAATAAGGAATTAGGATACGCAAAAGTGTGACAGGGCCTTTAGAGCAGGGGCCGATTTCACGAAACTCTTCTTAACTTATGACTCATCTTAGGACTTAAGACGAGTTCCTGCTCTAAGATCGATCTTAGCTAAGACGCGTCCTGAGATCGATTTTACTAAACCCTTCTTACGCAAGACGCATCCGAAATACAGATAAACGAACCGCTAATTATTGGACGAGGATGACCTTTCGCATGCAACGGCTGTATCATGTTTAATTTGGCACTTTCACGCAACAGCCGTCGGATGTGTACGCGCATGCAGTAAATTCAAGATGATTGGTGATTGTTTTGGATGAACAATTTAAATGCTGATTCATAAATGCCTCAGCGAGTTTCACTATCCCTATTGGTCGAGAGTCTGTCACGTGGGTGTGTTTAAACGGTTGTTTAAACACGGCTGTTAAAAACGGTTGTTAAAAACGTCTGTTAAAAACAGTTGTTTAAACACGGCGCGTCATAACCAGCTGTTCTCAGCCGATACGCAACAGGGAGAGCGTAGTAGGTGCGCGCACAATATGTACTGAACTTCATAGTGTAAGACAACGCTAATGCACGCGTATAAAACGCAGCATTCGTGCGTGTGCGTACGCGCACGCGACAGCCAGGGGCGGAGCGCCTTCACGCGCTCACAAGGCCGATACGTACGCATGTGTTTTGTACTGAGCAAATGGGAGAAAAAGTGGGGAGAAAAAGCTTTGCATTTTGTCCATTTTACGGGAGGGTTTTGCATTTTTCGTAAGGGTCGTGACCGCTGTTAATGGACCTCGCCTTCGGCTCGGTCCATTAACAGCGGTCACGCCCCTCCTCGGTTATTATATATTGACGTGTAAAGACCGGGTCATCACACTTTTATCCCCTTATTAATATTACACTCACCCGGGTATCGGGCTCCAATTCATCTTCAACCCTTTCTAAAAATTGGAATATTCCCTGCCTGATGAACCTATATCTTGAAGATTTCCTCGTCATTTAGATTATCTAGTGCCAGTTGATTTCTTCTTTCTCGGAATATCCTCTCTCTCCTAATTGCCCGCCGAGCTTTGTAATCAGCGAGAAACATAAGCGCCATTGTTGCTTTTCAGTAAATTGTACGTGTTCGCATATATATAAGACGACCCTCAGACCGATCTTAAGTTAAGACGAGTTCAGCCGCGTTGCTAAGGAAGTTAGGACGTGTTGAACGCGTCCTAACGTTGGTGAAATCGATCCTAGGACGAGTCTCGAGTTAAGACGAGTTACTCTTCCTAAGACGCGTCTTAGCGTTTCGTGAAATCGGCCCCAAGAACTCGTCTTAAGTCCTAAGATGAGTCATAAGTTAAGAAGAGTTTCGTGAAATCGGCCCCTGCGCAAGTAGTTTTTTTCGCGCCAGCATTTTCCGGGGCGCGTCACGCGTCCGGTTAGCCACGCGCGCCTTGACTTAAGGATACCATTGTAACAGATCCAAGCGGGATTGCTACGGGAAACACTGTCGGGTGGTACAGCTTTGAGTAGCCTACAGACGAATCGAAGTTCCCTCCAAGTTGCTAAATAAATTCAGCTTGTTCAGCAAATGAATTCTTCCCGATGGTGCAGATAGTTCGTTTTTCGACAATGTTATTGTAGCAGGCCTTCAGACGGATAATGTACTCCTTTCTCTCCACGGTGTACACGTAGTTGCAGGGACAACATAATTTAGACACGCTCAACTTGAACGACCTGTACATGTTGCAGATCATATTTGGCGGTAGCTATACGGACCGAGTTCGAGTGCATCATCTGTTCTAACTTCTGGGATAAAAAAAACGATCTGAAGGATTGTCTGAAGAATATAATTGTTGACATTCGCACGGTCTGAAAGGCCTAATTTAGTAAATACCCAGATAGCAAAGACATGTTGGCCCAATGTTGGTTGTCGACGTTGGGCCCGTTTGGATTTGCTCATTATTTCCTCTTTATGCTCTTAAACTTTGAGGTTTCGTCGTCCATAAATTTCTACGACGGCACATCTGCGTGGTGCTGAAAACGACGTTTGGTTAAACTACTAATAAATATTTATACATTTGACCTTTGACCCTAATTTTTGACGTATTTATACCAAGCAAAAAATTGATGCGACAAAAATGTTAGAGAGTATTTAAACTCACGATTGGTGGGCTTGTTAAAACCATACATCAGCATATGCTCTTGATATATCTCAATAACTTAAAACTAAAGCCTCACTGACTCCATGAAGATTCGCCATTTTGGAAAGCAAAGACGAACTATTGGTCATGTGATCCACTTAAAGTTCGTCGTCCTGAAAATCGAAATGAGTCATCTGCAAAACGGAAACTTAGTACACCGGACGGCCATGGTCATAATTTTTACCGTCGCAGACCCCACCGTCGTCGAAAACGAAAGCTCTCTATTATGGTGACTGTTCACGGTCGTCTGCGTTTTTGTTTACAATCTTCTGTAAGGTATGAAGTGCTTTTGCAGTTAATATATCCGATATTAAATCCTGGGGCCGATTTCACGAAACGCTAAGACGCGTCTTAGGAAGAGTAAAGCCTGGTTCATACTTCATGCGAATGCGAATGCGAAGCGAATTTTACGTCATCATTCCTTCGCAACTGCTTCAATTCTCTGCGAAATTCGCAGCGAAATATCAACCCGGACGCGAAAAATATTCGCTTCGCAGGCAGTTTCGCCCAAGTTGAACAATGTTCAACTCCACGAACTTTCGCAAAGCTGTCAACCAATCAAATCGCAGTATTTATCTACCACTTGGATAGTTACTATTTTTGGCCGGCGGCTAGCAGACGACATCATCGACTGTACACGTACACGTACGAACAGCTTTCTGCACGTTATTGATGCCGAAAAGCTAATTGAGGTAGTCCGGGGATATCCCCATCTGTATAATCCCGGAGCAAAGGATTATATAGATCAGTTGAAAAAAAAAACAGCTGGAAGGCCATTGCCAAGGAAATTGGTGGTGAGGCTGAGGGATGTTCAGCAGTTGGTAAGACTTGTTCATCAGTTCATTGTTAGCCTTGTTGTTGAGACGTCACAATGGTAATACAAGGGATCGTGGGAAGGAAACGTGCACAAAAATTGCTCCCATTTCCTTCCCACAATCCCTTGTGACCATTGTGACGTCTATTTTTTTCAAAGTGAACAAAGAAACTGGCAGGAGTGGGATACGAACCTAGTCAGTTTCCCTTGTGGATTGTTTGACGATATTTTCTTTTATTAGGCAGTAGCTAATATTAGTATTAATATGACAGTAAACCGTCTGGTTCCCAGACCTAGTAATAGGAAAATTCAACGTCAATATCTTTGGCTGCTAGAACCAGACAATCAACAGACTTTAGGCCTATTTCCACTTTGTTTTATTAAAAAGGCCGCCCAAAGCTACTGATTACAAAGAAGAAAATGAAAAAAACTATTAAGAGAGAAAAAATTGTGCTGCACAAATTCGATCCCAGAACTAGTTATAGTAGTTGAAAATATAATTCATCAATCCACCGCGCTCTGGTTGGACGGGCAGTTATAAATGTGATGCCGTAACTATAGCCAGTATGGATATATTAATGTATGTCAACAAAAAACTGATTGCCGATTAGTGTAGGAGGTTTTGTTTATAATTATGAATAAGAAAATACACTGTAACCCTGACTAAACAAGAATTACCATACTAGATTTAACATTTGTAATCTTCATTGAAAAATTTAATTATATTTTCAAAAATCTTGACTTTATTTAACTTTTTCAACATGCATATTGCTATTTATAAAGGTGGTACTGGTAACAAGCACCCTGAGAAATATTTCCATCTGGAATACTGCCATCTTTGAGTAAATTGTGTTTTAACTCCATTTCATTACAGTGACTTTCGAAGGCCACCCCAACAACCCCCAACAAGCATTATAACGTTAAAAAAAAAATTCACAAAACACGTAATCATTATATGAATATTTTTCGAGAGTGTGACCACCTATTGTGATGAAGTACACGCATATTGTGATAAAATATTTATGTTGGTTTTATGATATATCCTTTAAAAACTAGAGGATTGAAAAAAAATGTACTCATCCACAAAACAAATAAATATAATTTACGTATACACATGCATTAATTATATAATGTTAATGTGACTGATTGTATTTACCAATTAAAAAAAACATATTTTGTTTATTACAGAATGCCAGAAACGTTTCAGAGGCTTACGGGACACTTACATGAAAGAAAAAAGGAGGCTGAAGACGAAGCCTAGTGGAACATCTGGGAAATCTAAGAAGTTGTGGGCCTACTATCACATTGTTGACAGTCTCTTAGGGGAGTACCAGGAGAAAGTCGAGTACGTTTACATATTATATAGAATGTTTAAAAGGATGGTAGAGCATTGGTTTTGTGTTGAGTACATTTTGTTCCAATCCTCTAGTTTGTAAGAGACATTATAATTTAAACAAACCTGTGAAAATTCATCAAAATAGGTGCCTTCCGTGGATCGGAGGGGGGGGGGGGGGGGGGGGGGGGGGGGCTGGAAATACCTACACCCCCCCCCCCCCCCCCCCCCCACTCTGATCTGACACACACACACACACAAAATTATAACAATTATATTAATAATTACCTATATGTCTGCCTGTCCACAACAGTCGGACATATTTTGATGGGAATTCCTGGATCTGCCCGTGGGTGCCCATGCTTTTTGATACATCAGAATGTTACATCAGAATGGCCTTCAAAGGCCCCTCTAATGAAGTCATGTTTATAAATGTTTTTCTCAAAGATGATAGCATTTGAAACGGAAATAATTTTCAGGATTGGTACCAGTAAATTTTCTTTATCGCAACAATATACAATGCATTACAATTTCACAATTTAGCATTACTACGTTTGCAAACCTCAGGCTATATTACATGTACATGCTCACAAGCAACTACTGTAAGTCAAACAGAGGTGTGGTCTATTTGGCAATTTCTAATGTTCCATCTTAATGCCTATTCTGACTAGCAAGATGTATGGTTTGTCCACAGCCTGTGAGTGCATCTATAGTACAACTATTAAATCATTTTTCCTTTTTCGAATTTTAGAACACAAGGAAATGTTGACTTAGGTGGAACAGAAGAGGAATCAACTCCAGAAACCTCCAGCGGTGCGGATGTTGTCCTTACTTCGCTGTATAAACCAAAGCCAAAGAAGAGGCATTCTGAGAATGATGCACTTGGGGAGGCACTCCTTGCAAGTATCAATGCGACAAGTGAGGACACATTGTTTGGCCAATCAGTTGGTCAAACATTGTTGAGGCTTCCCAATGTACAAAAGGCTTTGGCCAAAATATAAATAATGCAAATTTTGTTTGAAGCAGAATATGGATCAGAGCAGTAGACAATGGGGTGTGTTTCTGTTGTACCAAAGTTTTTAGGTTCTTGTTTACATAAATCAAATGTACTGTAAGAGCAATCTCCCGAAAGAAATTGTACAAGTAGAGGATGGGTAGTTACCAAAAATCAAAATTTAAAAATTTGGATCTAAAATGCTGTCATCCTCAAAGGAGCATTTTAACATGTATCACAAAAACATTTAACCATATATACATGTACATGTTACCTGTATGCATTTTCTTAAAAACATGACCACTTATTATTGTGATGAAGTATTCATGGGTTGGTTGTAGGGGTGTGCATTTACGGGTTAAAGAACCGGCTACCCGATTGAGAAAAAATACGGGTACATGTACCCGGGTACCCGTTAAAGAAATCCAATGCAAAACTTTCAATCCCGGAAGTTGCAAAAATGTCTTTTTCTGATATTCAAAAGTCCGATTTCAGACGAAAGTCTGACAAATATCATGCCTGTCCCGTAAACATGATCACGACTTCGCTATTACATGTTCCGGCAAGTGCATGCGCCGGCATATCACAAAAGACAGAAGCTTTATACAGTTTTATTTATTGTGGAATGAGGCATGCTATTATATCGCGTCGAGGCTCTTTATCCATTCTCAGACTACAAAAACCACAACCGGTAAATTCCCTTTATTGTAAACTATCGTGAGCGTCATAAATATGAAATCTGTGCTGGTTTCACATGAAGTCGGTTTTTAATTTTGAAAATTCTCGACAAATATCATTCAAAACCTTTCCTTCTCATATTTTCTGGGAAGTTACTATGCGATAATGTAAAGTTGTACGGGTACTCGATTCCATAATCTGGAACCGGTTCCCGACATTGAACGGTCAGGAACGGTCAGGTATCGGGTACCGGTTCCGATGCACACCCCTAGTTGGTTGTAAAGAGGACTGTAATAGGTGTATTCCTAAAAAAAAACTGTGAATATCTGACTCCCATGAAATTTTGGCTTCTCTTTCCTATTATTTTGTTAAACCCTCTCATGTGACTGGTCACTGTCCTAACTATTTTCACTTAGGCATGCGCAGTAGAACCACTAAGTCGGCTTTTTTAGGGAGACGGATATCATGCGACACCGGCACAGCGGCCATCGCGTTGTCAGTGGTGCATGTCATGCCACCGTACACCTGGCCGGGTCCTCGCACATGGTCAGGTCACAGATTCTGCAACTTACATGTAAGCTTACCCGCAATGAAACACAGACGCGAAGATCCACATGGGATGCAAATGCCGGCTTTTGAATTACCAATGCATTGTGCAGCACTGCATTTTGCATATCGCGCAATACATGGAATTAGAACAGTGCAACACATGGAGTGTGATATGGGCCATGCAATATTGGTTATTATCACACTCCCAGTTGCCATGGATCGACCAATCAGGATCAAGGATTCAAGTTTGCTTCACACAGGGCAGATAGGATTTGATCATTGACAAGGTTTCATAACACTGTACTTATGAGTACGAGTACTTTACGACAACGGCGGCGGAACACTTTTGAAAGTGGGGGTTCAAAAGTAGCGTCAGTGCCGGCTGGCTGCTGCCATTTTCTCTGTTTTTCTTTATGCAGAACTGGAAAAAGTGGGGGGGGGGGAATTCCCCCTCCCCCCCCCCCCCCCCCCCCGTTCTGCCGCCGTTGATTCACAATAAGTACTCTAGTACGAATACTACATTGTAGTTACAACACTGCCTTAAAGAGGAAAGAAAACCAATTTGCATTTGTTTTACTTTAGTGGCTTTTCTGAGAGCTTATGCCTCCCCAAACCTAACAAAGTAGGTTTGAAGAGTTTATGCATGGATTTGGCAATTTTAGAGAAGTTTTACTTTGGAGTCTCTTTCGCTCAGAATCAGAAAAGCTCGGGGTCAACTGCGTGTTTACAATCCAATCGTGTGACGTAGCTGCGTGGAGATAGATGACGTCACTATGCGAGTGCCCATTGTGTTTCTATGCGTGTACGTGTGTACTATGTGTTGGTTTTGTCCTATTTTTAATGTTCCTGGCGGTGCATTATTGCATGAACGTTGCACTGATGAATTTTTCATTATTTTTTTAATGGGGTCTTTGTGGAGCAGGAAGCTTACTCGTGTCTTATTCATCCATATTTTGACACTGAAATTTGGGTTTGGAATTTGTGTAGATGGAGAGATATACCGTACCCTGTGGAGACATGAAAACAATAGAGACAAAGGGACTCCACCAGGCAATTCTATGGGTTAGGTTGTCTCCACAAGGAATTTTGTGTACAGAGACTATGGGGGTTTGCTTAAGTACAGGGACAAAGGGGAACATAGTCTGGAAACTGCATTGTATCTGTCTCAATGAAATGAATAAAAAAATTAGCTGGCCTGACGTTTCCAAATTCCAACTGCCTTTGAGAAAGAACTTGCTTAAGTTCGAAACGTCAGGCCAGCTAATTTTTTGATTTGTATATTTCTGGTCCATTCAGTCAGTCATCAGCAGTTTGCAACAGTTCAATTTATTTTCAATGAAATGAAAACATACAGTGACGTCGCGATACGTACAGACGTACACGTACTTTAAATTTTCGCTCTGGAATAATGAGGTTTTCTTCGTTTGGACGGCACAATGCCCTTTGTAGCGCCCTGGGTTTTGGATTAGCGATAGGGAGTGGATCATGGAATGTAACGCATCAGTGGTTAACTATGGAGAAGTTAAATGCAATGCAGTGTAGCTCTATATAAGAGCTACTCGGCAAAAATCGCACCAGTTCAGGTCGTCGCACGCCGTGAGTTATACTCGGTAGGAAACGTTAAGTTCGTTAGCAAATGCAATGTCTACACACAAACAGTTTGGTGGCGTTAATACGGATTTGCTTTTTGAGAGGTTCTGCTACACTATTTCGATCAGAAATTCTAGACAATGAGCAAGTTCCAAGAAAGAAGAAGGCGATATAAGATTCAAAGAACTCCGAAACGCCAAGAAATAGAACAGTTGATCACCGAAAGAAAACAGAAAATACATATCGCCGACGAAAGCAAGGCAGACTGGATGAGAAGCGAAGGGAAGGCAAATACATCCTCTGAAGTTCGGAAGTGAATACTAGCAAGTATGGCAACAGAAGAGGCAGCCGAGAAAGAAATCGAAAACAGACAGAAGCAGCCGCAGCAGCAGCAGCAGACTGTAGCAGAAAGGGCGAACCAAGATGGCTACAAGGCAGATTTCTGTTAAACGTTCTCTTTTTCGAGGTAAAATATTTGTATATTGGAAATACTGCCAAAGTACACCACTATTCTTTGTCAAGGTTCAAGCGGTTACAGGCGACCGCATCCCATGCTCGGAATAAATTAATGCGATTCAGAAATAATGTGTTTGCGTTTAATCATTGTGTTGTCTAATAGCAGAAAACTATTTTTCATGCGTATGAGCGAAGCGAAGGAGCATGAAAATGAGGTTTTCTTCGTTTGGACGGCACAATGCCCTTTGTAGCGCCCTGGGTTTTGGATTAGCGATAGGGAGTGGATCATGGAATGTAACGCATCAGTGGTTAACTATGGAGAAGTTAAATGCAATGCAGTGTAGCTCTATATAAGAGCTACTCGGCAAAAATCGCACCAGTTCAGGTCGTCGCACGCCGTGAGTTGTACTCGGTAGGAAACGTTAAGTTCCAGAATTCTGTTTGCTTGTAGGTATTCCATTTTTCCCTTCCGCCAGGCCTGCCAAATGCTGACATGTTTCACCAGCAAGATGCCAGGTCATTGGGCAAGAGAGTGCCCGCACTTCCCTGGACCCATGTTCTCCAGAGCCCCGCCAAGGACCCAGTCATCCCCCGTCATGGCATATAATACAGAGAAAAGCCAAAGGGATCAGTCCTTTCGTACCCAATGGTTAGGTATGAATTAGTACACGGTGAAAGGTACCCTACCGGTTGTAATAACGTACAGATAAGATACTCTTATCGATATCCGACCTACGACGGTCACATCTTCCAAGGATTGGACATTATTTCGTAGGGCAAGTGATTTCCGTAGTCCAGTTTGTGGTTGTATAACTCGATTAATGACCAAACACTGTTAAATAGAAATCACCAAAGCCAGTCCCACAGACAATTTCACAAGTCTGGTTGAATTGTACCTCTATCCAACATTGGATTCTGGAAGAATCCCGTCTCAATGAACGTACGAGATATATTTGCATACAGCTGAAAAATCAGCAAAATATCATGTTGCCGATGCTAGTTCATCGGGTTCAGGTGCGATTCTCTGTGATGATTTCCATACGGCCCATAAACAGTAGACCGAGACCGAAGCCACACAGAGCCCAACATGGCAGGAAATAGATTCCATTCCTTTTGCAATCCTTTCCCTTCTTCCAATAGTTTCTAATTCAGTGGAATATTTATACAGAGCCAGTCAGCCGCTCCTATAGTCGAGGTATGACGGATTTGCAGAAGTTGGCTGTTGACATTTTCGATTCCTGTCTCACCAATTATATTCGCTTCGAGGTTCAATGGATTCCCAGAAATCAAAACGAAGAGGCTGATCTAGTAAGTTAGACTAATAGATATAGACGATTTGGGAAATTTCAAAAGCACTAGACTACAAACAAATGATTTATGGGGTCCACTCACAGTGGACTGCTTCGTTTTTTCTCAAGACACTCTAATCCAGGGACTTCTGGGGTAGGTGCATTTGCACAAGATTGGTCGAAAGAAAATTGTCTCCTAGTGTCGACCACGGTCCGTATTAGTGTGCTTCAACATCTCCATGCGCATAAGGAAACAAAAAAGGGGGTGGAGCATTGGTTTGCCCATGGTGGTCATTCTCTCCATTCTGGCCGTTGTTTTGGTCGTGTTATAAGCCTTGCATACCAGGAATTTTTACAGCAGAGGGCTTGAATGGCTTGAATGTATTGAAAAAATGAAGAAATCACAAGATATTTGGCCCAGAGTTCCATGCCTCAGATCAGATATAACTAATTTTGTTTTTTCTCCTTTCTGCATTAGATAATTTTCAAACAGATATCCTGGTGTGGTTTTCCCGAAGGAATTGGAAGAATTCAAGGCTGGTATTTTTGCCGTTGTCCAGAGCAGGACAACTGGATATGTTCAAATGTATGCTTTTTCTTTTCATGGCTCGAAGACCACAAAACATTCCACTATTGCCTGTGCGTAATTGAGGTAATTGCGGTTTACATAATTGACGTATTTCGTCTGCAACAGCCCTAAAATGGCTTCTCTCTTATTTCCAAGCCTTATCTCGCAATCTCGCCTATGGTACGACATACTCTTTCTGCTCAAGAGTACTGCATAATCCTCCCAAGCAAGAACCATTTTCTCTAGATTTTGGTTAAAACCATGGTCCCAAATTCGGGCTTCCCGAAAGTTCTCTAATACAACCACGAACAGCTTATGGGCAATTCCACGCAAAAGTGGACAAGTCTAGAAAGTGGAAAATGTATGAAATTTTCCGAATTACAAGCATCGCATCATATGTGGTGTCAAATTTAAGGGGACAAAAAGATATTTCATTTAAGTGGTGTGCCATTGAGACGGAATGTATTTTAGGCACTTTGTTTTAACATGCAAACCGTGTTATTGAGTTTTTGTATTTAAGGCAGAGACAGGTTCATATATTACAGGAAAAGAATTTATGTTGCAGTTCATCAAATTTAGATTTTATGCCGTGTTAAAAAGAAAAACATGAAGAGGAAGTAACGTGAGTGACGATACCTCACTGTATGTAATCTCATGTCCCTTTCATCTCAAATACACACTGCTTTGATTCAACATGGGTTTTTTATATCTAGCTATGGGTCGAGTGAGAGGTAAAACCGTTACTTTTGTGTTGCAAAGTACAGTTTGAGGAGACTTTGAGGAGACATTTTTTGTAACGTGAATGACCAACAAAGCGCGTGTTAAAAAGAACGAATAGGTTGAATTTCTTTCCATTTTTGAGTACCCCTTACCCCAAGGTTGTTGCATGGCTACTTTGATTGAGCTTGAACGAATACTTTGAAAGCAGTGAGAGGTCGAAGTAGCCTCATGTCATATCAATGTTACGTGAGTGACGGTGGAATTGCCCTTATGTGTCACTAAAATTTACTCTTATTCAAACATACGAAATGGTACAACTTAAAGCTCGTCATTTCGAACTTCTACAAAGGCTAGAGTATATTCATTCCCAGATCAAAAAACGGAAATATATGCGGTTGAGCGCCCCGATGAATTGGCATATAAGGTTTCTCCACGGTATGTGATCACGAATGGTCTGCATATAGGGTGATTGGGTGTGGCGTGAGCTTCACTTCACGTTGGCTCGCACCACTGAACAGACGTGTAAAACACATCTGTGTTGTGTATATATATATATATATATATATATATATATATATATATATATATATATATTTATTTATTTATTTATTTATTTATTTATATCAACATAGCAGAGCATTACTAGTTTTGAAAACCTGGATATTCCATGCGGTCTGTAATCGGGAGAATCCAATCCCTCTGGTTGGCAAGAGATAGCAAGCTTGGGGCCAAACTACGTTCTCAATTTTCTCAACGAGTTTCGAGTTTTCGTAGCCGGCTACTATCACAGTTGGTTTTTCAAGTCATTCCAGGTTTTCAACATTAGTAATTGCAAATTCGAAAATGGGAATCTTAATGTGTCTGCTAACTGTTTAGAATGTATCTACATTACACACGTATGCAACATCACATCTGTGAATGTCTGCAACGACCAACATTGTCTGTATTAATTGTAATTGTGTACAAGGTTTTACACCACAAAATTGTGCCGCATAAGTGGTGCGAAATCAGACCAACACAATCCAAATTATTGTTCCAAGTGTGATTGTTTAGTTATTATTGGGTCTATTCGTGGTTTAGTGGAGAACGGATATTTTCAGAGCAGGAAATACAACATTTTGTATTTCCGATACCTGAGATGACTACTCACCAGTTCGATTATTACTTAGATATGTCAAATTGTAACGTTGAAATTGGCCAGGATGTTTATCTATTTACGGCTCTGTCGTTTCGCCGTAGTACAACATCATACACGCCAATATTGCATAGGCCTATACTAGATGCAGGGATTGTTTCCTGAAGCACTCGAGCAAGTAGGCGTTGAGCACCCAACGAAATATGGCATGCACAGTATGAGATCCGGCGTTGCATCTCATTTAGCAAATAAGTGAGTTTCATAGGAAAGATGCCAATCAGAGAATGAAGTATCGGAGATACTCATAAGGAATGAAACACTAGTGACTTAAAGACCTACAATTAATGATGTATCGCAGAATTCAGGCTAAGTTTATAGTAATTGAACGATTTCATCTGATGCATTTAAGGATATACACGTAGTTGCTTTATTAAAATGCCTTACACACGAAGTGTGCTGGAGGTGCGTTGGTGACTGATACAGCAGCATGTATAAAGAGTAGGATAACTTTTATAATTCACTTGCTAGTCGAAACCCAGAAATTAAAAAATGATTTTAATATACATGTTGTGATATGAAAAAGTAGGCCTCATTGGGGGATGGTACGATGTACCGAGATGGACGGAACGTCCCGGCCTAAAGGGCATTTTTCCATGGAGGAACTGAGATGTGATGGCGAAGGGAAGGTACGACTGTATGATTCAGTCGAGTCTGATAATAACCTGTACATGTAAATATACTTTTAAAATTATGATTTTATATAAATGTTATGAGAAAGTAAATGGAGGAACTGAGATGTGATAATGGGGGGGGGGGGGGGGGTATATATGACATTATTCTCGTAGCAGTAACTCAACGGTTACAGGCGACCGCATCCCATGCTCGGAATAAATTAATGCGATTCAGAAATAATGTGTTTGCGTTTAATCATTGTGTTGACTAATAGCAGAAAACTATTTTTCATGCGTATGAGCGAAGCGAAGGAGCATGAAAATGGCAGAATCTGGTGGCTCGTGGGAGGAGTATAGCGTAGATTCTGAAGATTTTCAGCTGCATAATGCCGTCAACTGTAATACATTCGAGCTCTGAAATCCAAAAGTAAGCTAGGAAGGCCGTGAATTCGGCAAAAATTGCCAAGAAAGTACGACCAGCTGACGACGAAAATGTCATAACACACACGCGGATGATAGTGCCAACACGCTGCAGACGTGGTACATGCAGTGGCCGCGCTGCTGGTCCACCGGGGCCAAGTAAGCGCACACGCGTCATAAGGTCATATACATACATTTGCATCCTTAATAGACCAAACGCTCACTCCAAGGGGCAATTTGAGTCTCTTTTTTTTTAATGAAATAAATTTTAATCGTTCTTAACCAATTTGTATTAGGTCAGAAGAATTTACAAGCTCTCAGAAAAGCCAATAAAGCGGAAAAATGCAACTTGGTTTTCTTTCCTCTTTAACACAATAGGGCTTGGCACACTCGACAATCTCAGGTTGACACAGGATTGACTCGGGGTTGGTAACATGCATTTCACACTTGAAAATTTTGAACCCTGCCCCAACCCTGTGTCAACCCCGAGATTGATTTTGCCCTATAAAGGAATCTCAACCCAGGTTGCAACTCTAGCCAGTTATTTTTCGTATTTTGTTCATGTATACATATGCAAATACATTGCACAGAAAGAAAAATGGATGTCTACCATTGTTTCTGCTTGTAGTTGTGGTAAGTTACAATAAGATATACAAGGATCGTTAAATGCTTTATATTATTTACACTATTTAAAATCCTCTTTAAATTACTTGCTGTGTATTGAATAAATTTATTGAATAAATAAGGGGATAAAAGTGTGATGACCTGGGGCCGATTTCACGAAACGCTAAGACGCGTCTTAGGAAGAGTCACTCGTCTTAAATCGCGACTCGTCCTAGGATCGATTTCACCAAAGATAGGACGCGTTCAACACGTCCTAACTTCCTCGGCTGAACTCGTCTTAACTTATTAAGATCGGTCTGGGGGTCGTCTTATCTATATGCGAACACGTACAATTTACTGAAAAGCAACAATGGCGCTTATGCTTCTCGCTGATTAACAAAGCTCGGCGGGCAATTAGGAAAGAGAGAGGATATTCCGAGATAGAAGAAATCTCCGAGATAGAAGAAATCCACTAGATAATCTAAATGACGAGGAAATCCTCAAGAGATATAGGTTCAAAGGCAGGGAATATTGCAAGGGTTGGATATAAATTGGAGCCCGATAACGGGTGAGTGTAATATTAATAAAAGGATAAAAGTGTGATGATCCGGTCTTTACACGTCAATAATAACCAAGGAGGGGCGTGGCCGCTGTTAATGGACCGAGCCAAAGGCTCGGTCCATTAACAGCGGTCACGACCCTTACGAAAAATGCAAAGGACAAAATGCAAAGCTTTTTCTCCCCACTTTTTCTCCCATTTGCTCAGTACAAACACATGCGTACGTATCGGATTTGTGAGCGCGTGAAGGCACTCCGCGCCTGTCTATCGCGTGCGCGTACGCACACGCACGAATGCAGCGTTTTATACGCGTGCATTAGCGTTGTGAAGTTCAGTACATATTGTGCGCGCACCATTGATCTCCATTATATAGACTGGGGCGCGTTTTGGCGACCCTTGACCGAAAGCTGTTTCTGACGTCACAACTTCGACTAGAAACAAATACTGTTTCAACGCGCTAAAACGCATGACCGAGAAGTGTTCGTCACACACCAATGAGCACTGTTGTAAACAAGATGGCAGCTGACTTTCTGATCATTGCGCAACACATTGCCGAGGTCAATAACGGTGAAGATGAAGGTTCGCAGTTGCTGCGAAAAAGACAGCGAAGGGTCGATGAAGCTACCAATGACCATCGCACAGCAGCAGCTCTCTTTTTAACTGCGGCAAGTGGTAATTCTAGTCCTGTGCGTGAGACAATCGCAACAGTGGCTTCGGGGCTACTTTGCCAAGTCCACCATCGACCGCAAGGTTATCAAGAAACGGTGGTGCCGCTGTATTGTATGTCTGATTTCACGGCACATTTCCGGCTTAATAGAAGAACCGTCGACATTCTGGTGGCCGACCTAGGTAGGAAGGGTCATATTTTTCGGCATAAATTTTCTGTAACTGTTTTGATGTGATTTGCAGAGAAAGCCGTAAGAAATCTTAGATTTTTAATTCGTTTTGATTCAGTTTGTATTTCAGAGAAAAATTGGTAAAGCAGGCAATTAACTATTATTCGCTCAGTGAAGGTCATCATTGCAAAACTGGAGTTCAAAAGACATGAACCTTGGGACTGAGAAACATTTCCAATTTTGTAAAACAATACTTTGATAAATGTACTTAACTGTTCATAATCATAGACTTATGATTGTACACAATCAATGATTAAAAGAAGCAATAATTTAATTTCAATATTAAAGTTCACTCTTGTTAACAAAGATGACCTATATCAGAACATGGAGGATTCCTATGATCAGAATTTATATATCAGAATTTTGCACATGCACAGTCAGGACCAAGTTTATGTTGGCTGTAACCAGAATTTGTATTATTAATCTTCAACGGAATATTCAAATACCATTTTGCCGGTTTGAATATGCTATTTTAATAGAAAAGTTACGGCGCTTAGCAGTGTCTGTCAAATTCCGCATTTATGTCAATCGTAACTTCTTGTGGACGGAGGTTTATTGTTCCCATCCGTAAAACCCTCGATACAACAGGGGCATGCAAAAGAATGCCGATTGAACGGTCCATAAATAGATTGCCACACCTACATAAAACACCGGCGTGCTTTTTTTCTTCAAATTTGGCGTGGCATGCAGTGAAAAACTTGATCGCCGACTATCGAATATTTGGTCAAACACAGTTTCGAATATTTGAATACTAGATTATTCGAAAATGAACCGCCTTATTGCCATTACAACAAAAACACAATACAAAACATGATGATTTGAACTTAATTTGTATTGACAGAGTTTGCATTAACGAGAGTCATTGACTGTTTTAACTTAAGAAGGTACATGTACATGTATGTCATCAAGTGAACAGTGCAGTCATACATTTTTTAATATCCCTACCCAGGAACAAGTGGGCTTTCTGAACCAGGATACTGTGGTGGTCATGAACCTATTTCCATCGAGAAGATGACCCTTCTGACACTCTGGTACCTTGCAAACCAGGAATCAATGAGAGGAATTGCTGACAGGTAATTGTTATGCCTAAATTATCTTAACACAGTCGGTGTGAACACACAGGTAGGAAGTGTGACACTTGTTTTTGACCAAGTTGGCTGTTTAGTTTTTTTTTTTTTTTTTTTATATAATATGATTGGCCTAGTATGATGAGCCCTTACACATACCAGGATAGGGACCTATGAGTACTCCTATAGACCTTTGCGACATTGTCAAATTAGCCTGTAAATATTCCATCACAAAGCATGCTGTTTTCCCACCACTGTTATAGCTGTAATAATCCCAAGGATGATGCTCAGAATTAAACTTGGATTATAAATAGTTTTCTTTAAAAAAATAATCACACCATTTATGATGACATTGTTTGTTGGAATGGCAAATCGCTTTTATTCTATTGGATTAATTGTTGCATCTTGGCATTGCACTAGATATCAGGTCACTGAATATAAACTAAAACTTGATAAAAGGACAGGTGAATTACGTTGATACAAATCTGTCCGGAAACTTGAGCTGGGGATTAATTTTTAATTGCCATTCCATTGAAAAAAAAGTTGTACTGTTTGACCAACATCTTACCCAGCCTGTGCAAGAATCGATTCTTACACAAGCTGGGTATCGATAAGATGTTGGTCAAACAGTAAAACTTTAAAAAACAAAATTGGTTTAGGTTTAATATTCATAGCATATTGGCATTTTACAATTCTTTGGAGTATATAATTATGACCAAACATCTTGAAATTATATATGATGCAAAATGTGAGGCGGATTGCAAAGGTAAACAAAATTTGTTGATGTAAATAAAATGTGAATTAATTAACAATTTCAGGTTCGATGTTGCCAAAAGCACTGTACATCTCATAGTTCACAAGCTGACCCATCATGTGGCACACAAGCTTGTTCCGAAATACATCAGTTGGCCAAGTCAACAGCTGATGCCGAAAGTAGTCGCTGACTTTAAGGGCCGTGCTAACTTCCCAGGTACTGTATTTTTTGTAAAATTTAAATTGGTGTGTGAAAATACTTTCTTGTAAACTCATCCTCTCAACAGTAACTGCGCTACAATGGGTGGGGTTGGGCATTATCCCCCCTGACTTTTTCTCTTGAACCCCCCCCCCCCCCTTCCCAGTTTTCCTCCTAGACATTGGATACAGATTAATTCTGTTTATTTCCTTCACTGTTCAGAATCAGAACTATAGGTGGAAGTAGAGAGTGAAATTGGGAAAACGGATATTCTTGTGACCCTCCCCCCCCCCCTAAAAAAGAAAATATTTCTTTCCACCTAAAAAAAAACAATATACAGTCATGCGGCACCACTGCCTCTCAACTGTACACTGATGCATCGATATAACGTGTAAACCTTTACCAACAATATGAACAATTTTTGATAGGCTTGTTTTAAACGTATATAGTAAATAGATACCCAGCACAATATGGGGAAAAAGGGTACCCCCCCCCCCCCCCCTTTTATTCCTTTATTCCTATACCCTAAGCACACTCCAGATTATTGTTATCTAACACATCCCCCTAGATTTCTGAAAAGAATTCCTGAGATTCCGGGAACACAATGACCAACACAAAAGAGGGGGGGGGGGGGGGGGGGGGTCCCCTTTCCCCCATATCGCGCTTCACTGAGTAAATAACATATTCAAATTTTGCTTTTGCTGTAATTTTCAGAAATGAATGGGTTTGGGGTTAACACTGACCTGTTTAAAATTTTGTGTGCATAGAAAAAATAGATGCTGGGAAAACAGAGAAAACGATGGGGAGAAAATGCTGTTCTTGTAGTCTGATTAGCTGACCCTACTTCAGACAAAACAGAGCAATTTAAAGATGTCAAGGAATTATCAGGTCGGGGAACTAGACTATTTTCAATGATTGTCAGCCGACAATCGCTGGAAATTAATACAAACATTCCAATTTTCTTGAACATGACAGCACAGGTGCCATGATTTCACAGGATGTTTGAGACTAGTATTTACTTAGTTAATTAAGGTATTTCATAATAGTTCAGTAGTTTGGTTTTTTGATGTTTGCAAATGTTGTATATTACCTTTACGGGTACTCATGCTTGTTTTCAATCGCGTACCCGATTCCGTACTAACTGTAAATGCACACCCTACGAAATTTATCATTTTCAGATAAACATTTTCTTTTTTTGTTTTACAGGAGTAATTGGAGCATTGGATGGTTCTTATATTCCAATTGGAGCCCCAGCTGACCATCAAGACGAGTATAACAACCGAAAGATGACCCACTCTGTTATACTGCAGGCTGTATGTGACAACTCCAGGAAATTCACCAATTGCTTTGCTGGCTTCCCAGGCTCAGCACATGATGCCAGAGTTCTCCAGAGTTCAGAGTTGTACATACAAACAGAAAGAGATCAGCATGCATTCTTTCCCAGTGATGGATACCACCTGGTAGCTGACACAGCCTATCCTCTTCATTCCTGGCTACTGACCCCCTTCAAGGACATTGGCTCAATGACACCACAACAACTCAGGTACAACTCAAAGCTATCTCAGACAAGAGTTGTCATTGAGTGTGCTTTTGGGTTGCTCAAGGGAAGGTTTCGTAGGTTGAAAATGGTCGTTGCTAAATTGGAAAATATCCCTGACATCATCATTACATGTTGTGTATTACACAACATGTGTCTGATGATTGATAGTGATGAATTGTTAGAAATTGAAGATATGGATGTTGGTATGAATGGAAGAAGAGGTCGAGTATGTAGTTTGGAGAGCAGCCAGGGGAAGGTTAAGAGAAATTACATAGCCTCTATTGTTTAGACTTGACTCAAGTAGACTTGAAATGATAAATCAATATGGGCAACACCTGGAAGGCATTCTGCAAAGTTTTTAAAAACCTAGCTGAAAGTTGTGCTAATGTGAAATGCTTCTGGCTCCAATTTTAAGTAATATTTTGACTGTGTACAAGTGTGAAGTCTGGGTTTTTGAACTCACATGAAAATATGTACATGTACTTGTTCCATTCTTGCTAATGTAACTTCCCAGGAGGTTGTCTTGGTTCCAAGATGTTCTTTGAGGGGTGATTTTACCAAGCAGAAATAGACTGCTGTACAGTCTAAACCTGTGTGCGCTGAAACATCCCACCCACCAAGGAACTAAGACCACACAGACAGGGAGCTGAGATGGTGCATGTATTTCGAATGTTTCATAGACCCAATGAACTGGGGTTACGTAAAATTATCTTCAAGCAAACTTGAATCCTCGATCCTGATTGGTCAATCCATGGCAACCGATGACAGTGTGATATTATACAAATAATGAATGTTTATGAGTGCGATGGTAAGAATAATTTCATGAGGTGATCGACAGATGGAATGGGACATTCCATCTGTCACCGAATGAAATTATTTTTACCATTGTACGAATGTGAAACATTCATTATTTGTTTTATACAACGCCTGAATAAATCCGATGGATTTCTGTGTGTACAACGTGCCGTTTACCTTCTCAGTCCCGCATAAAACCGATAAAAAGTGGTCCAGTTCCGAATCAGTTTAAGCTTTAATTGTTGTTCCTGCGTGTCTTGCAAATTCCTCTAATCATTTGACTGCATATTCAGTTTCATTTGTCTCTTTGTGTTAGCAGCGTTAGCAGCGTCAGCATCGCCTACGAGTTCCAATATTTCGTCGTCTGTTAGGAAAACAAACCGCGGTTCGAAAACACTGTCTGCCATTTTGTGGGATCCCCATACGTATATAATATTCATTTGAAGTCCGAAGGACAATGGAGGGACCGGGAACCAGTCCAATGACAGCCGTGTTGTAGCGGCGGGGAAGTTCTATCAAATGCGTTACCGTTTGATAGACCTTTTTTGGCAGTGCAGGTTCGCGTCGTGCGATGGAACGAATAATTCAATGCACGTGATCGAAGATCCACAAATCGGATGGCGGGGATTTATTCAGGTGTTATAAGCAAAACACAGAAACTGTTATTGATATGCGTATGTTGTACATTCTGGTTTTATGTAGGGCCTACGAGTTTTATGTTCCATCTTTACTGCGCGTCAAGTTTGCTTGAAGATAAATTCGTTGGAACACGGAAAATGTAGTGCGTCCATCGGAAATAAGTCAGATGTTTCATCCTTTGCTACCAGATATTTAGGTACAAGTACTATAATTTGAGCAACTAAAATCATTTGTATATATATTTCACTGTTGGTAATACAAGGGAAACAAATATCACAATGTAAAGAGGGACACCAAAAGTCATTGGCCCCACATTTATGGAATCACCCATATGCGCGCGATCTACGGTTGAAAACAAACACGTGCACACTTGTTGAAATGTAACAATGTAACAATTTTCTCATACACTTATGTCTTCACAAAGTGACATAAATTAATCTACATAATGCAATAAGGGAAAGAATAAAGGCCTCCATGTTTCGCTATTTTCACTAAGTGAAAAACAGGTTTATTAATGAATTACTGTTTAATGAAGACAATAGTTCTACAACTAAGTGTGGATTATCAATGAACAAAGCTTACACTGCATGACAATCCAAACATTTCCTAAATCCGTTACAACAAACTAGTTGGAAATGTGTTATGAAAATAAGGGGATCATAATTTTCAAATGCAAAAATCTCGGAATGTCTGTTTTGCAGGATGTCGAGGTTTTTGTCACTTCGTGAAAACAGTGTCGAATTAAATTAATTAAAGAGGATCCATACAAATTGTAAATGTCACTTTTTGTATTGGTTTCAAAAACTGGCCTAAAAAACTTTGCATTAACCCCTTTAAAATTGTAGACCACGCTTGAACACCTAGAGACTATTGTTTTAGCCTTAAGTGCCCTGGGGTCTTTGGGTCAGCTGTTTACCTTGCATGACTCACCAGGCAGGGGCTACCTAGTACGGTACGCACGTACAAAAGTAACACGTGCATGTACATTTCCACGACATGTACATGTACATGTATACCGTACCGCTGTCAAACTGCGCCGAAGAATATGTAAAATTCCCGTACACATGTACATGTATATAGTGTGGTACCATGAGTCCCCAATGGCAAAAAGTGAGGCTAAAATGTTTCTAAGGTGTGATTTACAGCTTTAGGAAATTGGCCCCAGACCGCCTGGGTGACAAGAACTTGAAGCCTAGTTACATGTATACTGTTGGGGCGTTCAAACTACAATGTAACGCTTAATTATAACAATCTAATTTAATTTGTGGACGGCGCCGACCACAGCCCAGCTTGGACTTCTTTATACTGCATATCTCAATGAAGACGACGTCCAACCTGGGCTAGGGGTGGCCACTGAGATTCATGAATTAAAGTTGTAAAATTCAAAAACCGATTAATAATTTGGGCGGGATAAAGTCTTACCTGTCATGCCTGTAGGCTTTGGATCTGGAGACGTAGGTAACTGCTGTGCCAGTGCAGCGACGGTCGTCGGCAATGGCGTCTGTCTATGCAGGCACGTGCGCGCGGGCTAATTATCTATATTTTGTTCGTTCGAACGAAGATTGTTTTCGTTCGAACGAAGATTTTTTTCGTTCGAACGGAGATTTTTTTCGTTCGAACGAAGATTTTTTTCGTTCGAAAGAAGATTTTTTTCGTTCGAACGAAGATTTTTTTCGTTCGAACGAAGATTGTTTTCGTTCGAACGAAGATTGTTTTCGTTCGAACAAAGATTGTTTTCGTTCGAACGAAGATTTTTCTCGTTCGAACGAAGATTTTTCTCGTTCGAACGAAGATGTTTTTCGTTCGAACGAAGATGTTTTTCGTTCGAACGAAGATTTTTTTCGTTCGAACGAAGATTTTTTTCGTTCGAACAAGATTTTTTTCGAATAATTTTTTTCACCTATGTCCCTTTAAAAGCTCCGTACTCGTGGGATAACTAATAATATAAATTAATATTATTGTAGGGAACTGCCTTTTAGGAGGCACCATATAATTGGCACACTGCTTCAAATAATCCACAGTGACGTAGTCATATATACGTACACCGACCTGGCGTTCAGAGAACAAGTTGGAATTTTGAAGTTGGGAACTAGAATTTTTAACATGTTGGTTTGGACCCGACATGAATGCTGCATGTCACCCTTGTAAGGAATTCAGGTTTAACAGCATGTAGAATCTGTTTTTGCTGGTTGATCGAGGAACGAAGACCGTGTTACTTGGTCTTTGACAGAAAACAGAATGAGAAAAGCAGGAAGCACGCAATTAAACTAGTTTATGAAACCAAGAGGCGCCCAGCAATTTAAATCGTAAAAGAGGATTACATAATTCAGTTATCGGACAGTATTTTGATCATCCTGTCTGTATGTGTGTGTTTGTTTGTTTACTGCACAGATCAAGCAAAACCCAGAATTGGGCCAAGTCTACAATTGTGTAATGATGCCAAACAAAATGTGGACTAACTAAAGTTGGTAAATTGATTGGGGGCAGTGATTTTCTCCCCAATGATGATCAGCCAACCATTAATTATGATTTGAAGCTTTGCATGGTGGGTACAATATGAGAAAGATTGCGCCTAACACCAAGTGAAATAAATCTCTTCTAGGAAGATGTGTGGTTCTGAAAAGAACCGAGATGAGTGTATAACTTGACGTTTCGGACAGTGTGCTCCGTCTGTCCTCAGGAGTGTGAGGACACACATCCAGATTCTTTTAAGAATCTTTCTAAAAGAGATTTATTTCAAACAGTGTTACCCGCAATACCAGCCAACCATTGCTAGAAACTGATACAAAAATGTAAATCAGTAGTTTTGTTTTGTGATGTTGTATATTACCTGTAATTTTAAGAAATGAATGGACTTGAATTGGGGGTTAGTATATTATAGCAAATACTTTATTCAAACACGGACCTGTTTGGGGGGTGAGATTTTAGGAAAATTAAAAAGCCACGAAACATTCAGATGCATTTGATTTGTATGGCACTGCTGGAAAATGCATAAGAAAACTGCATTTTCTACCAAAAGATACGGTTTAAAATTCCCAACATAGGGTCATCAGAATTAAAAGAAGACTGTTTCAGGTTGCAGAGGTTATTTTGGAATGATTGAAATGCTGTTTACAGTTGTGTGTGCACAGATGCTGGAAAAACAAAAAAAGATTGCTAAATGTAAATTAAGAGCACACTTTTGGTTCACAATTTGAACAGCAAAACCCATAAACAATGTCTTCCTATTAAAAATGACATCACAGCAACAGTACAGTACCCTCGTGAATTTTTGTTTAAATGTTTTAAAAAGAAGTGCACTTTGTCATGGTCCCTTTGAAATTGAAACTTTTGTAGTTATGTCTCTAATTTTTTGGAACTACACCGCCATTTTCTTCCTAAAGTGTAACATACATGGATGTGGATTGCACTATTCCTGGAACCATAAAGTACTTTTTGTAACAGAAGTTTATAATATCAGAAAAGCAGAACAAAAAATATGCAGAGTTCATCTAACAATCTACCCTCTTTGATTGATTTCAGCATTCAAAGTGAGGACATTTAATGAATTCACTAAACTTTTTTGTTTTTGGTGTTCACTCAAATTTCTGAAGTGGAATACTGTTGCCAGATAATAATTAAGCATAAACAAAATGAAATACTGAAATATTGTAAGACTATTGTAGGAATAATTTAATAGGTGACATATGGAATGTTCAATTTCAATAGACAAAATAGCATAAATATGTAGGGCTGTCCCGAATCTACCGAATATTCGATCGTCGCAGAATATTTGAATACCTTTTTGCCGGCTCAAATATTCGAACAATTATATATGCACATATACAGATACGACTCTGATGCTATTTTACTAGAAAAGTTACGGAGCTTAGCAATGTGAAATGCCGCATTTTTGTCGAAGGTAACTTTTTTTGTGGTCAGAGGTTTTTGTTCCCGTCCGTGAAACCCTTGACACTTGTAACCCAAAATATTCCTGCGAAAACGAAGTTTGGTTTCTTATCAGAACGTTACGTACTCGTAATGATCTTGATACATGCAAACAAATGTTGATCGAGCAGTCCATAATATTGATCGGCGAAATGGCGCGGCATGCAGTTGCAGCTGACATGGGAAAACTTGATCGGCGATTATTGAATATTCGATCAAATCCAGTTTCGAATAATGAACAGCCCTACATAAATGTGAAACATTAATGATTGGTTTGACATAACACCTCGATATATAAATCTTCCTCATCTGATTGGTAAGAGCCAACAAAAGTTACTGTGCAATGGAATTTCCATTTTTGCTATGCAGTAACTCCATGTGTTGGGACCAACAATTCAATGACACGTGATCAACGACCCACCACCAGATGAGGGGGATTTATTCAGGCATTGTACAGCATACATTATATTTTAAGTTTGTATAGAATAAATTATTTATATAGAAATACTTAAGTTTGTACAGAATAAATTATTGTATAAAATAAATGATATTAAAGTTAGGGGTGTGCATTGGAACCGGTTCCAGATTATGGAATCGAGTACCCGTACAACTTTACATTATCGCATAGTAACTTGCAGGAAGAACTTTAACTTGTTTACTTATATCTATCTCTTCAAAAAGCTTGGAATAAATACATTTCAAAATGTGTTGTTTGATGCAAAACACAACTTCTTTATTAAGATTCCTTCTAAATATTTATTACAGTTGTCGGTCTAGTTATTCCCTAGGTATAAGAATAAGAAATTACTCTGACAATTGAACAGTTTCAGTTGTCTACTTTTCTAAATACATGTAGCATGACTTATAAGGATTGCCCTTCAGAATCATTACTTGACTCAGTATTTCTTTGAATGTTTGGCATTAAGTGTTCCAATCAATCTACGCTGCATATCCATTTTTTCATTATGCATTTTGACATATGCCTGAAATTGGACCCTGTCCTCCTGTTGCTGATGATTATGCCTTTGATTTATGGCCTCCATCATTTTTTCAATCGTCTCTATGATTTTGGTCTGTCTCTCATGTTCATCTTCTTGCATTTTGCTTAGCATTTCTACAATTTCAGATGATTTGGATTTCCTTTTTTTTGCAACACTAGGTTTAGGCTGTATGCAAGGTTCAGGCATGTTAGCATCTTCTGATGCTGTCACAGCCTGAGGACGTATTGTATCCACAAGAGCTACTGGTCTGACTGTGTGTTTATCTCCCCAAAGGGCGGCCATTTCCTCATAGAAGTCAGGTTTCGGCTTTTTGCCTTTACCTGTCGTATTCATGTGCTGGACAAAGTCCTTGTATTGGCGTTCTAAATTTCGATATTTTTGATCACATTTATTTGCTGCTACCTTTCCATCATTATCAAGATTGATACCAGCATTTTTCATCTCCCTTACCACTTGCTTCCATACAGCCGACTTCTTTGTCTTAGTATCTTTGAAGAGTGCTCTGTATTTATCATAGCTAGCAACTTCCAGCAATTTAAAAGTTGCTTCCTTGTCTTGCAGTCGTCCATTCTCTGATTTGTCCCCACTCCAAACGGAAGCCACTGAAATGTGTGTGACAATTATAATGCAGAGATATATGAATACACAATTTGGGTCTGTTGTTTGTCAATGGGCCATTTTGTGCTTGTGGACCAGAGGCATCGGGACAAACCCCTACTCTTTCGCAACAGGTTCTTTGGGTTATTTTACGTGCACTGATCCTATACATGTAGATCCCATCCAACCCTTTGGAGATGAATAAAGGCCAATCATGCCAAGACCAATGCACCAATTATTGCCAGGATAAATAGTGCAAACAACACATGGTGTGGTTTACCATCCAAGAAATACTGCCTGCAGTCAATGTTGCTCAACTTCAGTAGTTTGGCACTGCCACTTGTTCTTCCACTAAGCCAACTGTATGGCATATTCTATTTATATACGGTATTCTAAATATTATTATAACACATCATCCACAGATTCTGTATCTTGATTGGCCGAGAGCGAGTCACATGGCATTTTCTATTTTTGCTATGTTCCTGTGCACAGCCAATACCCATAGCAACCAAAGTACTATACCCATGGCGCGGTATTTTGTGTGCAGATGCATGCGGGTGTGCGCGTTCAGGGTAACGCGTATTGTTCCGAAGTGCCAGCGCTATATACAGAGCTGGGTTCAAACATTTCGTTAAAGGGTGCTTTTGAAAAGAGCAAATAAATTTTCCACTAATTTTGTATTGAAACTATATATTAACTGTATTTAGATTTAAAATCAAGCAGAATCTGTGGGTGAGGTATTATAAAACAAATATTTACTGCTTTATCTCGTGGTGTGGTAAAACTAGCTTCCCTCGATGATCCATGGAGCATTATATTTTCCCTCGGCTTCGCCTCGGGAAAATAGAATGCTCCATGGATCACCTCAGGCTGCTAGTTTTACGACACCACTTGAAGCAGTAAACATTTGTATACTATATTTACCTTTCTTGCTGCTTGATTTTTCCAATTCATCGGAATTGGCAGATGCCGTTTCTGCAGGCAAAGCTGCCGATACTGCTGAGACTTCAGTTTCTAAATAAAACACATTTATTTTACATGCATTTTTTTTATCCCTGTATGCTAAAGGTTTGACATGTTGCCTTACAGTTAGTAAGAGATTAAACAGATGAATACCAACGGCGGCTGAAAGGGGGTTCTGGGGGAAATTTCCCCCCAGACCCACTTTTACCACTTGGAGGGGGGGGGGGGGGGGGGGGGCATTCCCTTTGGCAGTTCGGCACAAGAAAAACAGAAAATGGCAGCAGCCGGCCGGCACTGTTTCCCCCCCCCCCCCCCCCACCTTTCAAAAGTGTTCCACTGCTAGCTGTTGATCGATACACGAAACAAGATACATTTAGTTTAACAATGCTGCTAATAAATAATGGCAGTATAGATTTCTGATACTTTACTTTGTTAAGTTTGTTCACAGCAAACATCAGTAAGACACTCACCTCTCTGTGCTTCCTTGATGTTTTCTACTATACGCTCTGTTATTTCAGCATCTACACATAAATGCACAAAGCCACAGTTCACTAAGAAAACAAAGAAATCTTCAATAAAAAGTATTAAAAGAACACACACACACACAAATATAACAAAACAAAAACACAACAGGCATTCAATCCTGGGAACTTCTGCACAGCATTCCAATGTTTTAAACCAATCGAGCTACCGAAGCACCCTGGATTGAATGGCAGTTACAAACATGATATAGATTTACAATGTCATTTTGTAAGGCGAAGTAAAAAAAACATGTTTAGCATACCAGCCTGCTTCCTTTTTGGGGACCGCCTCAATTTTTTATATTTTTACCGCCCAGTGGATAATGAGTTGAAAACCCCAAAATGTCAACTGATCCATCAGAAAATAAAATGCAAGCTTACTAAAGCTACTTGTCCAACATGTCTCTTTCATTTGTGTGTCTTGGAAGAGCTGAACTTACCTACGGTTGTCAGATATTTATAGAATAATGGCGGCCATCTTAAAAATAAAAAATAAAAAGCTTGAGCTTCCTTTTTTTTTTAAACCCAGACGCTAAACATGTTTTTGTTTACTTGGCCTAATGTGGCATTGATAACCTGAAAATCATGCATGTTACAGCTGCCTGATCACAGCAACTACGTATCTAAAAAGCAAATAGTCGTGGCTGTTAAATTGTGTCTTAATAGTACTCGGCCTCAAAATGTCCATTTCGATTCCACTATCACTCACAACTCACCTCCAGAAAGCAGTCTGGCTGCACTTGGTGCATCTAAGGTTACTTCATACTCTTGACCTGCATGCTGCAGTTTCACAGTTCTCCAATAGCTGAAATAAGAAGTAGGGTCCCAAGTACTATAATAGTTGGAAAGATTTTACTTCAATACCCCCATCAAAGAAAATAATCAACTCTCCTTGAACACAAGTGTCTTCACATGGTACAACCTGCTTAGTTCAAGATTTATGTTCGTAAAATCTGAGAAAACTGAGTCAAAAATGACATGTAATTTGTACACAATACTGACCATACATTACAGTACTGTGCACACTGTAAAGAACATCAAACAGTTACACCATGGTTACACAGAATCTACTTCCAAAAATGTTTTGGAAGTACACAGAATATATCAAACTTTCGACTTAGCACAAAATCTCCTGACAAAATTCTTCAATTGAGCAGCTTGTGCCACGAGTTTACACAATTCTGAACCAGAGAACTGATGGCTATTTTCTGAGATTGTTTGGTTTGTGACCATTTCGGTGGGCGTTTTAAACAATGATTAAAGTAAAATCTTAACACCAAAATATGCACAAAACGTTCTGTAGTTATCCTGGGACCAACCCCATGACTTTATGAAATAAAATAGATGGCCCTACAACATTATAACATCGTATTTGATACCATCAAAAGCAGCACAACAGCAGACGATACGGTCGAATCGTTTGCAGACGAAAAAATTCTCTTTCCCGTTTCAACGCGTTTGACGAAGTGAAACGTTGACTTATTTTCACTATTTGCTCCACACGACTGTATTTTCAATAGCATATTTTCAAAATTTAACTCATCATCTACTTAAAGAACAAAAAAAATAATAATTCAGAATTTGATTCACAATTTGTTTACCTTTCCGCCATCTTTAATGTCGAGTGACAACCGACCACGACCTTCGGTTCAACTTTGGTCGGAACAGTCACGTGATCACAGCACAACCGAGGTCGCCAAAACGCTCAACCAATGACCAACGACCGAAACAGTTTTTGGTTAAGACCGCCAAAACGCGCCCCTGGATAGGACACCGCGTCTAAACGCCGTCATGAGTGCGCGTTTTAAACTAGGGTATAAAGAACGAACGTGACGCGACTGCGTTGTGTGTGCTTTCAAACGGAGTTTTTGAAAAAGTGGAAGACTTTTTTCTCTTTAATTCTTAATTTTCGTGGGAAAAAATAGATTTTGCAACCGAATTGGTCAAAATAGACAAGAACAATCGTTAATGTGTGCGCGGGAGTGAACTGCCCAGAGAAGGATGGAAACTTGAGTCGGGAAAAGGGAATATCCTTTCACAAGTAAGCTGATGATTATTATTTAACGGCGCGTCTATAACGTTGATATCAATGTACATGTATAACGTTACAACTAAAGAAAAGGCTAATGCACAGAAACGAAACTTCTTACACATTTAAAAATAGAGACATTTATACGAGGGGCGGTCACTTATAACATACTTATTGGCATTCTTGATAGGAAATGCCTGGTAACTACGGTAGCTGGTATAAACTACATATGGGAGGCCTTCCAAAAAAGTCAAAGTACAAACAAAATGGGGAAAATAGGAGGTCCACGATTGAAGGTGTTTACAAACATGTATGTGTGTGTGTGTGTGTGTGTGGGGGGGGGGGGGGGGGGGGGGGGGTTAACAGCAGCAATCAAGGGAGACCGAGTGAGACATTTTGTAGTAAATTTGTGTTACATTTGAATGAACTTCGATACATTCTCTCTTTGTGAGTGTTCAGTTTATAAAATAATACATGTAACATTGGGTGCTCAGAATTAAAAATACGACGTCATTTCAGAATAATATTCAATACGATTATTACATTTGTATTATACAACTGCTCTAACGACTTAAGCCCGGTTCATACTTCATGCGAATGCGAATGCGAAGCGAATTTCATGACGTCAACAATTGAAGTTTCATTGTGACGCTCTCCGTTACCTTGACGAATTCGTTTCGCATACGCATTCGCATGAAGTATGAACCGGGCTTTACACTTACAGGTGAGATAAAAATGAAACAACAATTCACTGTTCTTACTGATTTTTTGGGGGAGCGCTTAAACTCCCCAATAACGTTATCAGGCTAAGAATTTTTCGATAATCCACTTCTCCAGACAGTACATAAAGCGAACACACAGTGCGCGTTTAACCACCCTCTTGCGCCGCCATTGCGCGGCCGCGCATTCGTGCACAAACACGACGCGGTGTCCTATCCAGTCTATATAATGGAGATCAATGGCGCGCACCTACTACGCTCTCCCTGTTGCGTATCGGCTGAGAACAGTTGGTTATGACGCGCCGTGTTTAAACAACCGTTTTTAACAGCCGTTTTAGAAAGGGTTTTTAACAGCCGTTTTTAACAACCGTTTTTAACAGCCGTGTTTAAACAACCGTTTAAACACACCCACGTGACAGGCTCTCGACCAAAAGGGATGGTGAAACTCTGAGGCATTTATGAATCGGCATTCAAATTTTTCATCCAAAACAATCACCAATCAATCATCTTGAATTTACTGCATGCGCGTACACATCCGACGGCTGTTACGCGAAAGTGCCAAATTGAACATGATACAGCCGTTGCATGCGAAAGGTCATCCTCGTCCAATAATTAGCGGTTCGTTTATCTGTATTTCGGATGCGTCTCGCTTAAGAAGGGTTTAGTGAAATCGATCTCAGGACGCGTCTTAGCTAATATCGATCTTAGAGCAGGAACTCGTCTTAAGTCCTAAGATGAGTCATAAGTTAAGAAGAGTTTCGTGAAATCGGCCCCTGGTCTTTACTATGTGAATAATAACCAAGGAGGGGCGTGACCGCTGTTAATGCACTGAGCCGAAGGCGAGGTCCACTAACAGCGGTCACGACCCATCGAGGTTATTATTGACTGGTAAAGTCCGGGTCATCACATTTGTATCCCCATTCTAAATGCCTTCTTACGAAAAATGCAAAAACTTCCTGTAAAAGGGACAAAATGCGAAGCTTTTTCACCCCCCTTTTTCTCCCATTTGCTCAGTACAAAACACATGCGTACGTATCGGCCTTGTGAGCGCGTGAAGGCGCTTCGCGCCTGTCTGTCGCGTGCGCATAAGCACACGCACGAGATGAAGCGTTTTATACGCGTGCATTAGCATTGTCTTACATTTAAGGATGGGAATTTACGTTTAATTTGATAAATGTTTAGCAAAACTTTCCGATAGCGTTTAAACGTTTAGTCAACAATTGCAAAAAGGCTGCCGTATTTGTGTAGGATGTAAGAGAGGTGCCGTCCGCGTCGAGCATTGATGGTGGCCCAGCAGCGTATTAAAAACATGAAACACAAACAATTGTATACATGTACATGTACACTGTGTCGTAAGACATTTGTATTTCTTTGTAAATTAAATACATTTACAAATGTAATAGATTTTTTTGTAAATAAAACTGAAATGTAGATTGCGTAAATACAAGGTCCGTAAATTGCGTAAATTTGAGTTCCGTTTAAACGTTTGGGAAAATTTCGAAACGGATTTCAATTTGTTTGTTTAAACGTTTAAACGTGTAAACGTCCCATCCTTACTTACATTATGAAGTTCAGTACATCTTGTGCGCGCACCTACATGTACTACACTCTCCCTGTTGCCTATCGGCTGAGAACAGCTGGTTATGACGCGCCGTGCTTAAACAACTTCCAGCCGTGTTTAAACAACCGTTTAAACACACCCAAGTGACAGGCTCTCGACCTATAGGGATAGTGAAACTCGCTGAGGCATTTATGAATGTAGTTTAAACACAACACTGTAAACACTGTAGTACATACATGTATTTTTCCAAATACCGTACTTAAAATAAAGAGAATAAGGCTGTTCCAAATGTTTAAGTATTTGGGGCCAACAGGCTTTGCAAATATCACATACATTGAATAACAGAGTTGTATTCGAGTCCCTGCAAGTCCTTTTACAAGTCCTTTCACAAGCCCAGTTAGCAGTGCTTTCATAAAGCCGGTCACAAGTAACTGGATGAAAAATGACAAAGGAATGCCTTTGTCACAGCTCATTTAAATAGCGTGTGATTGGGATTAGGACTTGAGAGCTTGTGATGGACTTGCAGGGACTCGAATACAACTCTGTTGAATAAAAAGCAGAATATAGATTCAGTTACCAAATAATTACAGAATTACATGTAAAGGTAGAGTAGATCATTTGCTATTTGTGCATTTTCTTTTTGAAGCAATAAAAGTGCTTAAAGTCTAAAGACGGGTGTGCTTATGAAGTTAACTCTGTGACTGCCGTTACACATGTAAATTCCGAGAAAATAATGTTGTAGAATCTTGATTTCAATTCTAAAGTCGTTGAGTCATGTTTTGAATTTTTGTTTGTCCAAGATTTTGAATATCATGTGATGTTCAACAGATTCTACGATTGGATAATGTCATGAACGGCGATACATGTAGGTAAATTTTGTCCAAAATCAGCATCAGGGACACAGTATCATTCAGCGGGATTCGAACCTACGACCTCCGGAATACCGTACTGAGCTATCCTACCCTATGTTGGCGGTCTCTCAAATTGTCAGTATCAGTTCAACCCCACATCATTTCAAACTCGTTTTGCGCAAACCTACCTCAGCCAACCCTGGGGCGAGCTTGCCCCGGGTTTGGGCATGAACGGTTAACACTAATCCACTTTATTTTCTTCCCTTTTGTCTTCCATGAGTATTGAAATGTACGACTTGAAATGTACAAATTATACGTGGTACGCTGCGCTTTTTGCCAAGCTGTACAATTAACAGAAGCGCGCGCTTTGAAATGACCTTTGGAATTATTTTGTCTGGACCACCTGTTTTTCAACCCGGGTTGCACAAAACCCCGCACGCGGGCGGTGAGAATGTGGGGCGGTGAGAATGTGGGGCGGTGAGAATGTGGGGCGGTGAGAATGTGGGGCGGTGAGAATGTGGGGCGGTGAGAATGTGGGGCGGTGAGAATGTGGGGCGGTGAGAATGTGGGGCGGTGAGAATGTGGGGCGGTGAGAATGTGGGGCGGTGAGAATGTGGGGCGGTGAGAATGTGGGGCGGTGAGAATGTGGGGCGGTGAGAATGTGGGGCGGTGAGAATGTGGGGCGGTGAGAATGTGGGGCGGTGAGAATGTGGGGCGGTGAGAATGTGGGGCGGTGAGAATGTGGGGCGGTGAGAATGTGGGGCGGTGAGAATGTGGGGCGGTGAGAATGTGGGGCGGTGAGAATGTGGGGCGCTGAGAATGTGGGGCGCTGAGAATGTGGGGCGCTGAGAATGTGGGGCGCTGAGAATGTGGGGCGCTGAGAATGTGGGGCGCTGAGAATGTGGGGCGCTGAGAATGTGGGGCGCTGAGAATGTGGGGCGCTGAGAATGTGGGGCGCTGAGAATGTGGGGCGCTGAGAATGTGGGGCGCTGAGAATGTGGGGCGCTGAGAATGTGGGGCGCTGAGAATGTGGGGCGCTGAGAATGTGGGGCGCTGAGAATGTGGGGCGCTGAGAATGTGGGGCGCTGAGAATGTGGGGCGCTGACAATGTGGGGCGCTGAGAATGTGGGGCGCTGACAATGTGGGGCGCTGACAATGTGGGGCGCTGACAATGTGGGGCGCTGACAATGTGGGGCGCTGACAATGTGGGGCGCTGACAATGTGGGGCGCTGACAATGTGGGGCGCTGACAATGTGCGACGTTTCACAATAACTATTTCGCCACGGGGCCACCCCCGAGATCGGTTTCGCCTCGGGTTGAAAAATCTCACCCCTGGCCTGGAGCAGGGGTGAGTTCGCCCCGGGGCGAAATTGGCTAGTGTGAAACGTCGCACATTCTCCCCCTCCGCGTCGCCCTGGGGCAGCCCCCAAGATTTTGTCTAGTGTGAAAAGGCCTAATGTTGGAATTTGATACAAAAATTTAAATTTTCTTGAAAATGACAGCTTAATTGCCATAATTTCACAGGATGCTTGAGACTATTATTCACTTACAGTCGAGTCAGGTATTTCATGACAATTTGGCATTTTCTTTTTTGATAATTTGAAAATGTTGTATATTACCTTTAAACAAAGTAAGCTTTTCAACCGTAATTTCGTCAGTTACATGTACTTTTGGATAGCTGCAATTGATCTACTCTACCTTCAAACAAAAGATGGCGTGCTGCCACGTCTTACATGGTTGTACTGCCACTGGACTTCCCCAATTCGTGATGAAAAGTACTGGCAGTAAGCATCCCGAATGGATGATGAAATAGCGCTGTAGTTATTGCTGCCCACATGTTGAATACTCTTCAGCCCATCACTAGCAGCAGCATCATCACGCCATCCTCCAGGTGCTGTCGTACCATCTCCCTTCTCAACATCTGAGTAATCAAGTGGGCAGTAGCATCTGCTTTCTGCAGGTTGTTGCTGATCGGCCATCTTCAGCCAGTTGTGAAGGGCACACGCTGCCTTGACAACGGATGTCACTTTGCTTGTTTTGGCTACGATAGGTCGATGGAAAACTCTCCACCTCGCAGATAGTATGCCAAATGCATTCTCAATGGTGCGTCGAGCACGTGACAGCCTGTAGTTAAAGATGACTTTCTTTTCTTGGAGCTGTCTCCCTGGGTATGGTCTCATAATGTTAGGCTGCAATGGAAAAGCTTCATCAGCTACGAAGACAAAGGGTAGCTCTTCATCTACTCCAGGAAGACTTGCAGATGGAGGGAGGCCTAGTGAATCTGCCTCGATGGCTCTACCAAATCCTGATGCTGAGAAAACACCTCCATCAGCGTTGCGGCCAGGACTCCCGATATCAAGCATTGTGAAACAATAATTTGAATCACATGCGGCCATGAGATTAATGCTGAATGTGTGTTTATAGTTAAAGTATGTGGAGCCTGACATTGAGGGGCATTGGATGACGAGTGACGACATATTTGCCATCGATTGCTCCGCAGCAGTTGGGAAAATTCCACCGATCATGAAATCCCCTGCTTACTTTTCTCCACTCATCAGGGCAGGAGGGTGCCGTCACACATGTACTGCTGAGAGCATCCCAGACTGCATCGAATTTCAAATAATCACAAATATTTTGTCCCCAACGAACACATTTTATTCCGATTATTGAACTAATTTTAGAGTTTTTGAGGAGAATATAACAAACATAGACGTTTTAAGCACATTTCAGACTATTAAATTCTCACCATGGTTAATAGGCTAACATTTTTTGCGGGCAATAAATTGAAATTCTCGTTCTGGTTTTAAAAGAAAACGTTTCACAGTTCATGCATACCGTTTCCGTACAAACGCAGCGCACCGTGTAAGCTCGTGGGACGGTGCCGTACAATTTGGCAAATTGTACGGCGCTTAATCACGCGCAAATACGCTACGTTGTAAACAATGGTGGTCTCTGTGGAATGTCAAAACTGGTTGTTTATGGTGGGGTTTTAAACAAATTTAACAAAATCGGGCAACTCTTAAGTGCAGTTCCAATGACTAACGTTAAGACTAAGAGTAAGAGTCAGGCCTAACGTAGGCCTACTTCCAAAATAAGCAAATTCAAACTCCAGGCTAAAATTTATTGGTAGGCCTATGGTTTCCTTTTTAGGGGCAAAGCTGTTGTATTTTATTTATGGCCTAGGTTATGATTAGGCCTAGCTTGAAAATTCCAACTCTACGCTAGAGCTGGAATTTTCAAGCTGGATTAGGCCTAACGTTGGATCCAAAACTCATGTCAGGCCAAAGGTTTAGGCTTTCTGTGACTTAATACAGCCCAAACAAGGGTGAGGCAAATTTACCCCAATTTAATGTTTTGCCTTTTTTACAGAAATTAATAATGAATCTCTACTGCTCTCCACTTTAAAAAATAGGCTAACAACATTTTTAAAATGTTTAAAGCAAAATGTTCCCCTCCCCCTCTCGGATCCAAAACGTTAACATTATCCTTGGCTTATACAAAACTTCATTATAATTATAGACCTACGCCCAAAATAAAGGATGGAGTAATTCAAGGTTTTGGAAAATCAATCTGAAATTGGCCGCTACAAAACAATAGAAAAGCAACATGCAAAAGCGGCTATTATTACTTTAAAAAGACAATAGCAATAAATAATTCTTCAAACGAATATTAAGTAACCTTTATCACACCAAAATATCCTTCACAATACCACCCAATAAATCTACATTAAAAAATTACACTTGCTCTCTTTATTTTATTTCTTTACAGATTCCTGCAAAATGAACGAACACAGGGAAATCCTTGACAAGTTATGTATATTGTGCGGGGGGCGATGTACATCATCTGAAGAGGCAAAGGCCGGTAAATGTGCCAGTCTATGCAGTGCTAGCACCGATAAGATTATGGCAACATTTCAGGTCAATGTCGCTGAAGATGATGCAAACATTCACCCTCTGCACATGTGTCATTCATGTTATTGCTTTCTTTTCGTTCCTACACTCAGAACTGCCCCCAGCTGGCCGGATCATCCTAGGCGAGGCAATTGCCCGTATGTACAAATTTTGTCCACTTGTCCAGGCCTGGTAGAAGGAAGAAGGTTAAGACACGATCCGGCCGGCCCAAAGCACTCCCCGCTTACAGAGAACACTTCAGCAGTCTCCCTGCCTCCCCCACAGTCTCCAGGGATAAGGTCCTCCAATTTGAGCCATTGTCAAGCACAACCCCTGTAGAATGTAAACTTTGCACCATGTTGCTTGACAATGCCCTGGAGACGCCTTGCATGCACTTGTTTTGTCGTGAGTGCTTGGCAGTACACTTTGAAACGTCTGGCTTAGAAACAGTCCCTTGTCCCCACTGCCAAGCACAGGTACACTTCAGAGATGTCACTGCCCCCAGAGGTTACTTCTCTTCCTTGTTTTTGAATCTTGCGATGAAGTGTACAGCATGCAAGGCGCATGTTACTGTGGAGGGTATAAATTCCCACACTTGCAATCCCCACAATCTTTCATGTACTATTAATCCGGATTTTTCTTTTCACCTCGACCACAATTATGCGACCCCAAATAATCAACCGAGTGAAGTCACCCGTCTTCTTCGGCGTCCCCTGACTGCTCCTATCACCCCTCAGATGGAAGAACTTGGAACCCACATCTTGAAGACGAAGCTGGCGCAGTCGACAGATGGATCAACAACGCAGTACAGAACCGGTGGCCGGGTGAGATTTTAATTTGACATGAAGAAAGAATTCTAATTTTTGAAATTTAATTTTAATTAACATTGACAAAGTGGTCTGTCAATCATTGGAGTTTTAATGAAAAATATGGTCTGTATAAACAAACTAAAGTCTAATTGTTTTTCTGTTCAAACCTCTGACTACACTCTGTGTTCCACAACCTCGGATGAGCAGTGGAACTGCCTCCTCCTATACCATCAGAAGTCGCTCCAAGATTCTGGATAAGACCCGTGGTCTTGTCAGCATGGATGGATGCTTCAGAGGTTCAACAGAAAGATGAGCTGAAGCTCTCTTCCCTGCGAACCGATCTGCAGGGAATCTTGCAGGACCTGAAGCTGAACACCATCAGGATTCCTGCCATGAAGCTCCTTGCTGTCAAGTCTCACCTCGGAATCTCTTGGACGCGCATCAGGGAATTGAAGAAATGGTTGAAGGGTTATAACATCTTGACTGAATGCGAACATGCCATGCGTCAACAACAAGACGACGTGGTGGCCGACAACTTGTTCGTAGAGAACCTTCCCTTTTCCTTCCCTGAAGGAGGAGTTACAATCAAAGAAGCTCCCTGCGTTGGTGTGAAGTCCCTCATAGCCAAGGTCACACAGCAACTAGAGGAGTACGAGAAGTAAGAATATATCGTTAATAAATAGAAAAGGTACAAGGAAGAAAGTTTTCAATATTCTAATTTGATGTTTTTCATTTTTATTTGTAGGCATCAACAACTGACTTGGCATGAGGGCACCATCCCACACGACGAGGTTTGGGTGAAAGTCGGAGGTGATAAGGGAGGCGGGACGTTTAAACAAATGATTCAGATCGGCAATGTTGAACGTCCCAACTCCCTTCGGCACACCGTAGTTGTCTGTGCTTTTGCAGCAGGGGACACCAGCAACAACCTGAAGACGGGACTTCAACGCTTTCGCCAACAAGTTACTGCACTCCAGTTGAGCACTTGGAAGAGCTATAACATCAAGCTCTTAGTGTTCGGGGACTACGAGTATCTCTGCAGAGTGTATGGGATCACCGGAGCTAGTGGTACGAGCTGTCGGTTATTTTTCTAAATTGATTTTTATTATGAATCATAATTTTGATCTAAATTCAAAAATTGTGTTTCTTTTGAACAGGCCGTCATTGTTGCCTTTATTGTAACATCACAAAGGACAACATGCGGCTACCCCGTGGAGAAAGACCACCATCCCAGCAGAGATCTCTACAGTCCCTGAGACAAGACCTCCACAGATTCAAGGAAGCTGGTTCCAGAATCTCCAAGGCTAAACACTTCAACAATGTGATTGACGAGCCAATGTTCGCCATTCCATTGACAGAGGTAATTTGATATTTTTTCAACATAAATATTGTTTCATAAAAAAGTTAATTAAAAGCGTACTGTCTGTGCTCTTTTCGAGTTTCAACCTCACCAAAATTCGATTAAAAATTGCTATTTTTCTAGCAATACAAAACTTGTTTACTTTTGAATGACCATCAAACTAGGAAAAAATGCTTTTGTTACAATAAACATGCGAGACAAAAATATTTCGAGAAAAAAAACATTGTTGAGGAGCACAGATAGTATATCTTTACCATACAGTCAGATAAATAAAAAAGAAACTTTCTCTCCTACCTTAAACATTACAGGTCTGCCCACCCGGGCTTCACATCAGTCTCGGGTTATACCTCAAGCATTTCAACAGCTTTGAAGGGGCATGTCATGACCTCGACATGCAAGTGGCAGCCGTGCTAGCCCAGAAAGACCAAGAAGATGAAGATTCTCCGGCACTTGGCTCTGGCTACAAGAAGCTCGTCTCCGTGTTGAAGGCGGCCCGGAAGTTAGATCAACAGGCAGAGGCCTTGGATGAGGAGTTCAAGCTAATGGAAGACCAGCTGACCGACACCATCATGGCATCTGAGGAGGAAAGTGCGGATATGCAGAATTACATCACTGCAACGGCTGGACTGATGCAGCAACGGGAACAACTGGTAAAAGCATGTGTAAATAAATCTGTAGATAAAAAGATATTCAAGTTTCTTTTAAGAATCCAAGTGGCTCTTAAAATTTAATAATTTAATTTTAATTTCAGTTGGCGGAAGCGGCAACCCTACGGAAGAAGGCCGCGCTGAAGCCAGGGCAAGGTCCTCTAGCTGGTCAACTTGACATCACTCTCCAGGAATTCCGGGTGCAGCGCCAGGCTTATCATGGGAAGAGCTTTGTTGGGAACCACGTTCATAAATGCCTGAAGTTACGTGCATTAATAAAACATGTGTGGCCTTTTGCAACCAAGTTATGCAAAATAATCTTCCACACTCTTCAAAAAAAAAATGACACATTGATGAGCTGAACACTGAAATTTACTTACAATTAACATTTTGATGACAATGCAGGAAGAGAACATCAAGCGACTGACGGACGCCATCATCAACAGGACCCAACAAGTGTGCCCTTCCATGGTACCTGAGGCAAGAACAATCGCTGCCAAGTATGCCGAACTCTTCCATCTGTTTGGCACTTGTCACCGGAAGTACAACACCTCCTCAGTCCTGGATGACCAAGCTGTAGATGCATTAGACCAGGATATCAAGAACTACCTGGCATACTTCCGGGCCACGTTTCCACATGAAACTGTTCCGCCCAAGATGCATCTACTTGAGGATCATGTCATCCCCTGGATCAGGCAGTGGCACTTCGGCCTAGGGTTCCACGGCGAGCAAGGAGGTGAGTCAGTCCACGCCCATCTTAACTCCCTCCGCCGCGACGTCCGAGGACTGCAAGACGACGTGGACATTCTTAAGTCTATTATCCGGACGCATTGGATTCTCACCAGCCCAGCACATGCCCCATCGAACGCTTTATTCAAATAGAGAACTTTATTTTGTTACGTTTTCACTACTTTACTGCCAATTCTGCCATTGTAGGTTATATTTTTGCAGGTAAAGTATTTAAAAGCGAATTCTTACAGGTGTACAGTGTAAATAATTTTAGCAGGTACAGTATGGTTTAAAGTTTTTTATATGTTCTTACTTGTGAATTTTTACAGGTGTGCAATGTAAATAATTTGGGCAGGTCAAGTATGGTTTTAATATGTTATTCTATGCAATTATCTACATGTAGGCAAGTGAAAAATGCATCTGTGTCCCATATGCAGGGGGCCTCGGCCCCCTGCATATGGGACACAGACATACATTTTACATTTGTCAATTTTTGTTTAAATCCTTACAGGTGTACAGTGTAAATAGTTTGGGCAGGTAAAGTATGGTTTTAAAATTTTGATATATGCAATTATCTACATGTAGTAAGCAAGTGAAAAATGCATCTGTGTCCCATATGCAGGGGGCCGAGGCCCCCTGCATATGGGACACAGACATACATTTTACATTTGTCATTTTTGGTTTAAATCCTTACAGGTGTACATTGTAAATAGTTTGGGCAGGTAAAGTATAGTTTTAATTATTATACTCATTAGATGCAAGTATCCAGGCAAGTGAAAAATATTTCTGTGTCCCTATGGCTACTAAATATTGTGATTTATTATCCTTGCAGATGTACAGTGTAAATGTATAATTAATTCATGCTATATTTAGGTAGAAAGCATTATGAACAACTGATTTTTTTACACACGTCTATACTCTGCATCCTGGCCTCCATTCTCTGTGTTTTCCTAATTTCGTTAACTTCATGTCACTTTTAATGGGAAAAATGTTCGGGTTTATGTACATTATTTAAAGTACAACATTTTTAATGGGAAAAGTGTTCGGGTTTAATAATCTCATTCTTATGTACATTATTTAAAGTACAAAATTACCTGTATCTGAATGATACATGTATTTTTAAATTAAACCAGTGTTTTGCAGGCTAAATGTTTAATTTAAAGTGAATAGTTTACGTCATTTAAAATTTTATTCCATGTACCACATTTAAATGCTATAGAGGACTTGATACTACTGTATAAATATCTAGTTCTCATTTAGAAACATTGTTGTAACTTTACTTTAGTAGATTATGCAATGTTTTAGCCTAAATATTATCCTATAAAGGTATTGTTTTTTAATAATTTTATATTTCGTCAAACAATCCACAAGGGACGGTAACCCGGAGGTCGCAGTTTCGAATCCTGCTCCTGCCAGTTTCTTTGTTCACTTTGAAATTGTATATTTCCTAACTTTGAGCGGGCATACTATAATTTATGATAGTGTGTAGTTAACATTAGGTTTAAAGATTTGAAAGTATTTCAATTTTCATTTAAGGTTGTACACGGCCCCTCACAGTTTTAACTTGGAGTACAAGTACACAGTGCATGTATTTTAAGTTAATATTGCATTTAAAATTACCTTGTAAATTTTAAGTCAACATATCGACAAATCAAAAATTTAGTTTCATTCCAATCTCTGGGAATAATTTCACTCTAATTGTAGTCATGGTTAAATCTCTCGGAGTATTTGTTGATGTTGAAAATCTGTCTTCACAGATGTGGTCAAGGTTAAGAAGACAGAAAAGGCAGTGTGGGTGAGTGGTTGGTGCAATTCCAACTGCTTGAGGCTAATTCCATCATAATTTGCCTCATAAAATCACATAGCCAAGAGTATACCCCGTCATTGTATCTTGATGGGGAACCACAAATTAATTCATTTTGTGTGTTTCAATCTTGATAATACAAACAAATCCCCAATATAAATACCTTTTTATACAGGTTTCAAAAACACTACTATTAAAAAAGATTAAATAATATTTATGACCGTTTTGGACATCACAATTTATTGTGACAGTGTTTCAGTTTCTTTTGATTAAGTTCAAGATATCTGTCCATACTCTTTCGAGTTTCATCCCTAAAACTATTTCTATTTGCAATTTTTGAAATGAGATCTTTAACAAAATTATCTAAACATAGTTATTGACTAATTACTTCAATTTTTTTATTTACTGCAAAGCAATTATGGGGGCTGATTATTTTGTGCCTAAGCAGTAGGGTAGCGAGATATTTTTTATTTTATTTATTTGTTTATTTTATTTATTTTTTTTGGAGGGGGGGGGGGGTTTCAAAAAATGCAGTGGCTTTTTTTACGGC
The DNA here is from genome assembly GCA_037893225.1 of Hippasteria phrygiana. NCBI lineage: Eukaryota > Metazoa > Echinodermata > Asteroidea > Valvatida > Goniasteridae > Hippasteria > Hippasteria phrygiana. The sequence goes on from JAZGUH010000186.1 coordinate 209,163, forward strand.
AGCTGTAACACGACTTTCAAATGCTATTGTTACGGCATACAATGCAAACGTATATCAGATTTAAACTGGCCATCCTGCCGGAGCGCTCCGGTAGCTTGATTGGTACGGTGTTGGTTTTGATAGCCGGGGTACCCTGGATCGAACCCATGCCACGTTGTCCGATTGTTTTTTTTGTTTTTTTTTCGAAAAGATTTCTAGGTTAAGTTTTAGGTTTTTAATCAAATGGTTATTTTGATTTAAATAGATTCAGTTTTCTTCCCTTTGATTTCAGTGGTTTTGGTCATTTAGAGAAAGTCAGAACCATTTGGTTGACAGCAAATATCGTGACATTGAACCATTAGGCTCGGGGGGAACAAGGCAGTTCCGTAATGACGGCTGCCGTAAGAATAGCCTCTGCGTTCAAAAAAATGTTTTGATAAATTTTTTTCTAAATAGTTGCCTGAAAATGTTTCCCTCATCCAAGCATACACATTTTCGGAGGTTTGCAGACACCCAAATTACAAAAGTGGACTTTCATTATCGTTCTTTTGAATTGATTGGCATGATAATGACTAGAGTGTATCTCGTTAAATCCTACTGCTTTGAGATAGAATATAGTGTTTAAACACAGCCCGGCCCATTCTGCGTTGTTTAACCATTAACGTGAAAAAAGGGGGAAATGGGACTCCAAATACAAGAGCATTTTGATCGATTGACGTTGATGTACGGTACATAACTGCATATGTACATGTGCAAATTGACTTGAATAGCAGATAATTATGACCAGAGCAGATTTAGTTACCACTATTTTTGACACAACAGGCAAAATGGGCCACGTTTGGCATGCACTAAAATACATACCGTATAAAATTGCGCGTATTGGTGCAACAATTGCTATTTTGGGCAATATTCATCAGTACCTATCTCTCGCTGTAAAATTGTTTAGCTTCGTCGCCATGTTGTCCAAAACAATTGCCAAGCCTCCTGTTTCGTTGAGATAAATATCTTTTTTCTCTAAAAAACTCGGTTTCAAAAATATGCACAGCTCAAACAGAATATAGTGTAAAAATTTCTACTTTACATTAAAAATAAGCGTGAATTTTGACATTCCGTAACTTTTTAATTAAAGCATTTAGAGTACTACTGTTTTGAGCAAGTTCTGTTGTCATGAATAATGCATAGTTGGTGCTTCATAGATATATCATAAATTAAACATATATGCTTCAAAATGGTCTTTCTATTGGCCTATAGCCTACAACTGTCAATCACGCCGCGTCAGCAAAAATGCATATTAATTGGGAGATAATGAGCACCGCCGCCATTAGAAATGTCGCAAGTGCGCAAACCAAATGCCACGAGGGATTATACGTGGGTACCGTACACCATCTCAGCGGGAGAAAACCCTACATCCGATTTGATAGCAGCTCGTATGCCCAACAGGACTAGTTCAAGAAATCTTCAAAGATGGATCTTCAAGATGATGCTCTCCTGCGAAATATGACCAGAGATATAGATGGCATTGCCATTTACGGCAACTTCGCCATGCTCAAATACATGAAACAGCAAAAATACTTCATGATCCAAACCCCAACCTTCAAACCTCCGCTAAAATACTTCGACCAAGGCCTCCGCAGAGGAAAATTTCACAAGTGCCGGATAGTCGCCGGAGTAAAAACATACATTCTCACATCCCTGAGTCTCCAACAGCTGAACGGAAGAATCCTCACTTTCATGACCGCTTCTCCGATGAACATCGGTCCCCTTGAGAACTGTTGGCTCACAAACATCAACGACTTCAACGCTGTGGAACAAGCCATCCGCGACTCCAACTACAACGATATCCACATCAACGCCGAATTCGTACGGGAATTCGGGGAGTGGCTCCAGCGTGTGCTCCTACAAGAAGGTAACGGTGACTTCGCTTACTTTGCTGCAATGGAGTTCGGACAAAAAATGACCATCCAAGAGTTCAACCTCTTCAAAGCATGCATAGTTCCGGAAGAAATCATCGAGTCCATCACACACCTGGGGCTAAACTTCAAAGACGACCAGTACGACTACTACGGCAACCCAGCTCTGAAGAGACACAACAGGGGTCAGGGACAGGGGCGGATCTAGGTTTTAACTAAGGGGGGGGGGGGGGGGGGGGGGGTTTACCCGAGGTGATTGGCCTACACACCCCAGCGTGCCGAATTTTCGACACCCGACACTGGTTTTATTTATTTTTTCTCAGCCCAAGGGGGGGGGGGGGGGGGGGTTTAAACCCCCAAACCCCCCCCCCCCCCCCCCCCGTAGATCCGCCACTGAGGGACAATGGTTTTCTCCAATGGGTCAGCAAGTAGGTTTCACGGCCACACTTTCAGCCACAGACGACGAAAGCCTCATCTGTCGTCTTCACCAGATGCTCAACAACAACACCCCGACAGAAATACGTTTCTACCACCCCCTGTTGATGCACACACGTACGCTGGAGTTGAGACGCCCGCAGAACAGAGGCCTTCTCCCGGACTATTCTCACTCTGGACTCATTCCATGAAGGCTACCCTGACCTATACATCCTACGCCACCAACTCGACTTCAGGACGGAGTTACTACTGAAGAGCTTCTCCCCTGAGGAATACCCCGTGGAGGAGATGCTTGATATCTTCCAAGACGAGGAGGTAATCATTGCCGGACCAACCAACCTGCCCCTCGTTAGAATAGTACTCCGCCTTGTTGACTTGGCAGCAGACACCACAGCATGCATCGCCAAACGACTAGCCGCACAGTCATATGTCATGTTCTTCGCTGACGGCGGAACACAACGCCTCTTGTACCAACCACTCAAGGCGGCGCTGGGTGGCACGATCTCACACAGCCGCACTTTGAGGCCGGTGCAGCCAGATATGCATCACGTCAGGGTCACCAATGTAGGAATGTTACAATGTTTTATCACGAAATGCATTCAACTACTTTTAATACAGCCACGGGTCTGTTGAAAATCGCAAGAAAATTGTACACCAATTGTTGTCAGTTCGGAAGGTTTAATACACACTATTGTTTTACTTGTTTGGCAGGTACATGTACTTTGCTGTACATACCGGTACACGTATAATCACTCTTGGAGATACATGTAGAAGGCATTAACCCCATGACGTCTATACACGTAAAAAAAAAACAATTTGCCACCTGGCCGGATGACGTCTATAAACGTCATTCTCTGCATTTTCAATCCATTGTTGGATTATTAGCTGTTTCGGCACTCCAGCCGGAACAGCTCTTGCTTTCGTTAAGATTTATTTTTTTTTTTTCTTTTTTGTCTACTGTACTCTTCCATTCGTATTACGCACATTTTCATTCTCGCCGCCTCTTTTCGTCTTTAACTTTCTTCAATCAGACTGAGAAGTCCAACAATAATTTATCATCATTCGCTGATGTGCATATAACAATGACGTCAGCAGTTGTCAAGTTATGACCTCCTTGAATATTAATTAGTCGATTTTGTGGAACCCATATCTAAAAAACCAAAGCGGTGGCGTCATTTCTCTCTATTGCAAAGTCTTTGTTGGGTGCCCAAAATGTATCTGCGTAAGTGAAATTTTCGTGACGTCATCCTGACGTCATCTGGAGGTCATTAAATTCAATCTAGAATTTAGTATATTTAGCAATCGCGTAAGACAAAAACCTCAAGAAGGTTTATCTATTGTATTTTCGTGTACCTAATTCCAACTTTTCGTGATCGTAGCTCACTCCATTCTCAAAATATGCCCATTTCAAATGTTAGGTAAAAACAATATGATAACAAAGGAATTCTGGGAAGGCAGTAACCATGAGTATCTTGTGGCGGTCCGCGTACAAATCTCAGATTTTTTCTTCTGTCGGGTTTCCCATTTTCAGACTCCTCTCCCATAAGGTTTGTGCACGTCTTTTTTCCAACAGGGCATTTGGGCACTTTGGTAAATCCAACCGACTTGAGACTTGGCACGCACACAGAAGTCACGTGACGTCATCTTAAAGGTGCATTTTTGAAGGGCCCATATCTCGAGAACCTTAGGTCCGATTAATTTCAAAGTTGCCTAATTGGTTGTCGGGCAGTATTTGTAAAACATGAAAATAAATCATGACGTCATGATGACGTCATCAGGGGTCACGTGACGTCATCTTAAAGGTGCATTTTTCAATGGCCCATATCTAGAGAACCGTAGGTCCGAATAATTTCAAAGTTAGTTTGTTGGTCAGGCAGTATGTGTAAAACATGAAAATGAATGATGATGTCATGATGACGTCATCTAGAATTTAGTATATTTAGCAATCGCGTATGACAAAAACCTCAGGAACTTTTATCCATTGTATTTTCGTGTACCTAATTCCAACTTTTCGTGATCGTAGCTCACTCCATTCTCCAAATATGCCCATTTCAAATTTTAGCTCAAAACAATATGATAACAAAGGAATTCTGGGAAGGCGGTAACCATGAGTATCTTGTGGCGGTCCGCGTACAAATCTCAGATTTTTTCATCTCTCGGGTTTCCCATTTTCAGACTCCTCTCCCATAGGGTTTGTGCACGTCTTTTTTCCAACAGGGCATTTGGGCACTTTGGTAAATCCGATCGACTTGAGACTTGGCACACAGAGGTCACGTGACGTCATCTTAAAGGTGCGTTTTTGACCGGTGTGGGAAGCTAGTCCATAGCCGTGGACCTATGTGCCGTTCTTCGTCGATCAAACTGAGGTGTTGTAGAACGAGTTTTTGTTACATTTATATAGGAAATACATTACATAGTCTGTGATTTTTTCCAATATAATTTGTTTTCCAATTTAAAATACTGCAGTTCCCATAAAGATTTCAACAAATACGCTTCAGTGTGTTTTATTGTCTGCCATAATTCTTCCTGGTGCCAAAAAGTAATTGGTCAAAATTAATTGAACTACACTGCTGGGAAAATGCTTCCCAACTGGATTAACCTGAATTTTGATGATCCGTCTATCGCTTTGATTAATACGAATTTATGACAAAATCAAGATGTGCAATGAACGAATTTGTTGGTGATAAAAAAAGTTTGCATATTAGTTTTGTAGGTAAATGGCAATTATTTTCGGAATCCAGATTCAAGGGCAGGTTCGAATCGTCTTTATTGTGCGCACTGTAGTCGCTGAATACCGCCCTCTTGATCTCTACATTAACGACTGTGGTCGGCAGCACAACTTATCTACCGCCCTCTGTTGATCAAGCTTTCTAGTCGCTTCAACGATATGTACACCATAGAAGTTACAAATTGTATTACTTTTGGATTGTTTTCAGATTATTACCTATATTCGCAGCAAAAGTTTACAAGCAACATTTCAAAAATGCATGAATAGTGTTGCTTTGTTCCATGTTTCATTTCCCATTTTATTGTTTGCTGGTACCAATTTGTAACTCATTTAAAATTGTCTGAACAAAATTAAGCTTTCTGGAAAAAATTGCGAATTGGAAGTGCAATATTTTAAATACATGTAGTGGGCGTTTCGTTAATAAAAGGGACACAATTATAGGTCTAACAAATGGCAAGTAGTGCACGGTATTTATTTTTAATGTCAATTAGTGTGACATATATTATAGGTGTTATCTACTGTATCAAATTTTACACATAATTCTTAGGCATCTAATGATAACCAACAGCACAGTGCAAGTTAAAACAGAAAGATGGACAAGAATGTCAAAAAAGTCGTTTCAGAATTTAAAGGAAACAAACAAACAAACAAACACCCCCAACACCCCAACAAACAAACAAACTGCCCAATGTAAAGTCACCATGCAACATGTATATTTTATGTTAAGGATACCATTGATTTGATGACATGCAATTGTCCATTATGTAATTTTGTGTTACATTATTAAGACAATGATTTATTCTGATGCACATGTAAATGGTTGTTTTGGTGACAATTTGGCTATTGACAGCTGATGATGACCCTGGGTGAAGCTTTATGTTTAAACTTGTGATTTGTGGACAGAAATTGCGAGTTTCATATCTGAATGCCTAAACATGGCAGATTAACATTTTGCTTACTTCCAAGACTTGAAAGTATGTAAAAAGTATCGTGATTGGATAGAGAGAGGGGGACCAAGGTTCTTTGCTTACTTCCAAGACTTTAAAGTATGAAAAGTATCGTGATTGGATAGAGAGAGGAGGACCAAGGTTCTTGCTATGAGGAGTCAAATTGGTTCATTAGTCCTTTCCTGGCTGTCTAACCCAGCTTCATTTGACCACATGTAGGGAAGTTTGCTTTCAAGTCAAATCATTCTGGGCATTTCCGTCTTGCTTGTAAATCTGAACAATTCTGAACATTTCTTCTCCAGAGTTTCTTGAGGGTTTTTGCGTGTAGTGTTCAATGCCCATTTTAAGAATTCTTGGTTAGCATTACCAGAAAGAATTAAAAGAAATAGATTAAACAAAACAAAATGTGTGTCATTGTTTCTCATATTTTGACTTAATTTTGTTTTGTCAGGTTTTGACAGGAGGGATTACCTAAATTAATGTACACAAATAAATTACATAGCTTTAACACATTTTATGAATGTTACAAGACACTTATAGATTTCCTAAGGACCCCCAAAACAGTTTCGTGTTTCTGGGCAGGGTTTGGCTCTAAAAGTGATGCAGTGACGTGACTTTTCTATTTTCTGTTATTCCCCCTTCATTTCAAAGACATGCCTTGGTTTAATAACACCAGGCAGTACTATTACAAGATGTTTCAGAATATGCCACTTTAGAATTTCTACCCACATCCTTGACATGAGCAATTTTGGCAGCATTTGCACATCGGTTTTTATGCGAAAAAACAAACAAAAACTATGAATGCGCACTGTCCATAGCAACGTGCGTGCTGACCAGAAACAGGAAAATTTCTTTTTCTGACCTTAACAAAAGCATTTTAAATGAGAACTTTGTGAGTTATATTTCTAGACAATCTGGTAGTACATACAATTGTTTGATTGTATGTATAGATCGGAATTTTGAATATTCAGATTAATCCTAGGGCGTGTGGAAAATCATATTAAAATTGGAGGATTCAGGACTCTTGGGGTGAAAGCCACTATTACTATGTGCACACTATGCCATTCTTCCTTGTGGAGACTGTACATGTGCAATTAGTCAACTACTTTTACAAAACATGTTCTTGTGCGAGAATAATTAATGTAAAAACAGAGCTTGAGTAATTCCTGGTTTTCTGAGAACTGACGCCAAGTGAAGTTGCTCAATACTAAGAAGACTGACATCGATGCATAGTGCAGGTGTGTGTCGGACAGCATCACTGATCTATAAATGAAGAAATGAAAACAAGTCATAATGCTTGCAATATATGTAGTAAGACCTGAGGCTGTTAAGCACAGTCATTTGTTTATTATAAAAAGTCTTGTTTAGTGAAAAAAAAACAGGATACCAGCGAAAACTGATTTGTTGGTAATGCTGTTTTCAAGAAGTTAGCTTATGCTATTGGGGTTAATGTTAGCATCTTTTGTGATATTTTGTGAAAGTTTGCCTGCAGATTAAAACCTTAATAAAAACCTTGCTCTTCTTGAAAGCCGACCCATCTTACATATGCACTCAACATGGTGCAGTTACATGGGTGGGCGGGGAGGGGGAGGGGGCGCATCTTGTGTGCACCTGACATGGTGCAGTTACATGGGTAGGCAGGATGGGGGGGGGGGGGGGGGGGGGTGTTACAGTGATTTTGTTTAAATAGAGAGGAGAGGCTTAAATTACCTGTATGCCCAATGCTAAGAAGACTGACATCGATCCACAGTGCAGGTTCCTGGTTTTCTGAGAACTGACGCCAAGTGAAGTTGCTCAATACTAAGAAGACTGACATCGATGCATAGTGCAGGTGTGTGTGACCAGTCGGGTTGTTTCACTCACCTTTAACCCGACAGGTCCCATTATATTGTGACGTTTGTAATATATTACATCACGTCTTCCGTATCGTGTCCGTCATGTCCGTTTGTTACATAAAATAATTGTCCGGCTAGCGCCCTCTCGTGGCCAACTTAACTTTCTCATGCATGGACAGCGCCCGCATATTTGGTCGCCCGCTGCGTTTGAAAGTTATAGTAATCACGTGCTGGAGTTCATTTACATACCGGGCTTTGTTAAATATTTAGTATGCATTCCGGACATAGTTTTGTAGTTTACCTGTCGGGCAGAGCTGCGTTTTTCCTTTGATTTCGATCCACTCTTGCCTTGCGTGAACACCAGCAATTTGGCAGCAGTGCACTTACACATACCATAATTTTTGGGTGCGGTTCCCGAACGGCAGCAACGCCAACAATTTACCGGCCTTGCCGATCACAGGCAATTGCTGTTTCTATACCTGCTCCGTTGTTTCAACGTGGACATTGGATGGCATGAGCGTAGTCCAGCCCAAGTGGTAAGTAATGACCCTTGATTATATTAATTTTAATATTACTGTTTTATTTGTATTTTATGCCATGCATCACTCCGAGGTGCTAAATTTGACACTTATTGTGCACTTCTAGGTGCCTGTATATAGGTAGCGATTGCACCTACTGTGCTGATTTGGCACAAGTGTGCAGTAACACTCAAAAATAATTAAAATAAATCTACTTCCAGGGCTATTTTCAAGAGTTGATAAGACACAAATATGGAAAAACCGGAAGGTCAAACTGGAAGTTTGGTTGACATTGGCAGGCGAGTGAGGCATAACTACACAATTGTGTAGTAGCGTACGCTTGCTGCGATATCCTACGCGAATGCTTCATATTCAGTTTATCCCACCATTAAAGTCATGGCTTCTCATGGAAAATTCCAATGTTTGAATACGATAGGAGATGTAATCAATCATAATTTTATTGTGGAATTTTTGGAATAAATGTATTATGGTCAAGAAAGTGTATTTTTGGACTAAAAACTGCAATTTGACCTGACCTTTGTAAACACAAGATTCCTCATTTCTGATTGGTCATGCAATTGCTACGTAATTTTACACTTAAGGTGCAGTCAAGGAAACCTCGTTTTTTTCAACACTCAGTATTTAGCACTTTTGCCTCTAGAGTGTGCAATGACCGGGAAGTCTGAAAACTATCGCGGTTGCGTAGTTTGTACCTTCAGATTTTAGGCCGTTATAAATTCAAACGCGGCGATTTACCTGCTATCCTTGTAATAGCACTCACGACGTGAGTACTAAATTATAGCTGTTAAGTTGCCATATTTTCTCGTGACATTTGCAAATTAATTCAGATTTCCTGATCATAGTGGCGAGAAGGATTGTTTAATCTTATTATAAATGTTCGAACAGTTTTCCACCCTTTGGGGGCTCTGGGAAAACAACTATTTTTAATATGTATATTTTCATGTGTCTTTGCCCTTAAAACAAAACTATTGCAATCTCTTGCTAAAACGGGAACGCTCAATTGCCAGTGTTGCTAATCTCTTGTTCAAACTTAGTATTTGAAATGGACTTTCCCACTTTCCAAGAATATTGGTTAAACATACAGCACACTTTCAGAAAATTCTTGGATTGCTGCCGGTATATTACATTATGTAAAAATTACATTATGTAAATATTACACTTTCTATATTCAAATACTGCGTTACAGACGCTATGCCATTGCGAAAGCAGAAATAACATTCTTATTCTTGCATTAACTGGTGCAGTGACTACCGATTTTATAAATTGGCAACACAGTAAAACAATTTCCCTTATTGATTGAGGTGTTCTATTTGGAGATATTGTTTTATACTAAATATATGTTCATTCAAAATTCGTTTAAATGAGATACTGGGATAATATAGTGGTAGTGGCTAACATAAATTTGGCCCATATACTTCGATCACAAATATTATTTTGCAAACAATTGGTAATATATTATTTACTATCTTATATTTCAGATCTTTGGATAGATATACACCAGTCCCATTTTTGACTGTCGTTCTTGTATACGTTCTTGTATACGTTCTTGTATACGTTCTTGTATACGTTCTTGTATACGTTCTTGTATACGTTCTTGTATACGTTCTTGTATACGTTCTTGTATACGTTCTTGTATACGTTCTTGTATACGTTCTTGTATACGTTCTTGTATACGTTCTTGTATACGTTCTTGTATACGTTCTTGTATACGTTCTTGTATACGATACGTTCTTTAGACCATACTATCCTTGGCTATTTGTATATGATCAATTTCATAAAGCCACTATATTTCATTGTCTCTATTTAGAGATGGACCGTATTTTTGTAGTACTATTCTGTTTATTGTAAATAAAACTATTTGTGTACAGACAAACACAAATTCGTGCTTCCACAACCGATTCAATTTTTTAGTAGTGGTAACCGCTCGGTTGTGCAGAGAGTGTTCGATCATTAATTTGTCATCCTTCTCCCTTCCACTCTCCCCGGTTACATGTGTGTCGGACAGCATCACTGATTTATAAATGAAGAAATGAAAACAAGTCATAATGCTTCCAATATATGTAGTAAGACCTGAAACTGTTAAGCACAGTCATTTGTTTATTATAAAAAGTTTTGTTTAGTAAACAAACAGGTTACCAGCGAAAACTTAATGTTATTTTGTAGCTAAGCAAAAACAGCTGAATACCAGTGACCTGCAATATAGATTGGTTGGTAATGCTGTTTTCAAGAAGTTAGCTTATGCTATTGGGGTTAATGTTAGCATCTTTTGTGATATTTTGTGAAAGTTTGCCTGCAGATTGAAAACCTTACTATAAAAGCCTTGCTCTTCTTGAAAGCCGACCCATCTTACATATGCACTCGACATGGTGCAGTTACATGGGTAGGCAGGGAGGGGGGTGTTACAGTGATTTTGTTTTAATAGTGGGCTCATTCTATAAATTTGGGGTCCAGTGAGCTTTTAACACATTGTTCATCTTTAAGTGCCATTATATATTAAATCAAAGATTGTTTCTCTGAAAGTTTTCTTGCATAATATCCCTTAATGTCATATGATGTTTAAACTGTATTAGTTTGATCCTAATTGTGGTTAACATTTTTTCTACGATAAAAAATTTCTTCCTGTTCCATGGTAATTTCAACCCCAAAAGTGTGACATGAGGACACTGACCCACTATTACATGTTTTTTCTAGAATAGACAAATAAATTAAACCAATTAAAACCCACTCATTTCATCACCATGAGTGACTGAATAATCCATGCAAGTATTGGCATTTCAGAAACAATGCATTTCAAGCACAGGTCTGTTGAATTCGGCAGTACAGTACCGGCGTAACTTTTTCAGTCCCACGGTGTTACGCTGGTTGTGCACAATTCAGTGCAGCTCTACCCAGAACAGCTTGTTATTTTCCACGTAAGAGCCATCAACATATCTTGGCTCGAGTTTTCTGAACAAGATAAATAACTTCCTTGATAAATTTTTCACTTTCATGCAAAGATGTGCGTGGAGAATTGAAAGCATGATCAATTCCTGTCCGACGTCCCCGGGAGCCTGTTACGTTGAGCATGTTGAATTATTCATAATACTTGGAAAACCCGAACGGATGTGAATAAGGATGGAGTTACCCGGATGTGCATACGTAAACTTTCTTGGCGCCAACGAAGCGCCACTCGCGCCATTTTCTATCGTGTGTGACTGGTTGGCAAAGTTTGACTGTCCCAAGTTTTTTGTCCGTTTCGTCGGTCGATTTCGTTACGGTGGCAGCTAGTATTTGATTCATTTAACAAAAACCGAGTGCATAACTGTCACATTTGTGACTGAAACTTCGAATATCAGTGGAAGGCAAATTTTTTGGGACACTGAGAAAGTTGAAGTTCGTGAAACTTAACCAGACCAGGACGGAAGTCTTCGGTGGACGTTAAAGGATATCCCGTCCCGTGTTACTCCGGTCAGCGTTGACATTCTTCCGAGCCTTTTTCAGGTAAGTTTTAACATATCATGTACGATTGTATTAGGTCATGACTAGTCCACAGCTTTGTTTTGTTCAATTTATGAATATTTTGTTGGTCACACCTTGAACAATTATGATTAATTCTATAAAAACATCATCTCTGTAACGGCGTAATCAAATCGATTGTGACATGAATACTTTTTTTGTCCCCGATACGCCGGCCAGGTTCGTGATTTTGTTGCCTTGGTTTTCAATCACACTTTGAAATCACGGTTGTTGCTTTCCTAAAATATATGTTTTGTTGATACTTGTTTGTAAAAGCCAAAGTCAACATGGACAATTTGTAAGCTTCCGAATAATATGGGTACATTAATATAACACACAGGGCGGCGTAACGTGGGACAGTAATTATATGGATTTACTTTTCTTGTCCCCGATACGCCGGCCATCGTTAGCAATGTTGTTGCCGTTGCTTTCAATCACACGTTGAAATCACGGTTGTTCCTTTCTTTAGATACCTGTACTGTTTCTAAACCTAAAAACCTACACCCATAATGTTACTTTATAATGTAAGTTTCCGAATAATACGTGTACACCCAGGTCAGCGTAACCCGGGACAGATTTTTCCTCTTGTCCCCGATACGCCGGCCACCATACGCGATTTTGTCGCCATTGTTTTAAATCGCACCTCGGAATCACCGTTAGAGCTTTCTTAAAATACTTGTATCATCGATCATAGCCTAGTTGTTTCTAAAAGTAAAAGCCTGGGCCAATAATATCACTTTATAAAGCAAGTTTTCGAATAATACGGATTCCCAGGCCAACGAAAGCCCGCTTATAATAGTCACTTGGCCCCGCGCCAACTTCGCCCGCGGTTCATACTTGGCCGGCCCCGCGCCGGCCGGCCCCGAGCACCTCGGCCGGCCTTAGCTAGCTAGCTCCGGCCTTCACAACCGACGCGACACGCTAGCGCTGCAGCTGTAACGCTACGGGTTTTGCCGAGCTCATCGGTCTAGTCTATATGTCCGGCGATCGGTAATGACCAGCGCGCGCTCTTAACCCAACACGAGTAGTTGGAAACAGGTTACGGCCATACGGGCCGGCCATACGACTGTAACCTGTCTCCAACTACACGTTTTGGGTTAAGAGCGTGCGGCTTGTCATTACCGGGCGCCGGACATATAGCCTAGACTGTTGACACAAGTCTCGCACTGTTTCTCACGAAAGTAAAAATCACAAATCGGTTTGCATTTTTTGCGCGAAAATGTGGCCAAGATTTACGTAAATATTCCTGATTTCAATCTCATATTTGGTAACCATTATATCGAGATGTCCAACTCTCGATATGGGAAGTTTCAGTAGCCTACAATGAATATAAAGGTGTGCTGTTAGCAGTTTGTTTTTAACACTGCATTCGAGTTGTCGGCAAAAACAGCAAGATGAACATTATTTCAGGAAGATTCAGTTCTTTCACATAATCTATAACTTTCTTATTTTGCAGAATTTTTTATTTTTTTTTAATTCAAATTTTATACACCCAAAGTTTGAACATTTTCTGACAACTTAAATCAGTGGCGCACCCGGGGGTTGGGGCTTCCCCCTCCCCTCCCCTCCCCCTCCCCCACCCCCGCCCCCTCCCCCGAATTTTTTTTATTATTTTTTTTATTTTTTTATATTTTTTTTTTTAGTCCTACGCTTTTACCGTGGTGATATGATGTGGCCCATTTCCGAGTAGTAAATGGTGCCACAAACGTCAAATTAGTCATGGTCTCCTCCCCCTCCTCCTCCTCCCCCCCCTCCCCCCTCCCCCCCCCCCCCCCCCCCCCCCCCCCCCGCTTTTCATAATTATTTTCCGGGGTCAAAAATTTGGGCCAACATTTTCTGAACAAAATTTAACCTTCTAAACATTTTTTGAAAAACAATTGGTGAGCCCACCCCAAAGTCAAATCCTGGGTGTGCCACTGACTTCAGTGGGGGTTGCCCTGGGAAGAGGCAAGTCGGGTTTGGTTTTAGGGTCAAAAGGTCAACGGTCACAGTGGTGAGTCAAAGGTAAATGGTTTCAGGATGATAACTCTGGCTGAGGGGTTTCAACAGCACTGCTGTTATTATTTTAAAAGCGGTCATACACCGGAGCTACGCCCAAATTTTCAATTGGCCTTTATTCAAATTTGGCCGACAATTGGTAAAGAATTGCAGAAAATTAGTAACATTGACAATTATTTTGATGTAATTATACTGCTTCCCCAATACAAAAAAATGGCAAAATGAATTCCTGAGCCATTCTTACTGCATATAAACTTACGGACAAAAATAGCGGACACAAATCACAAACTTACGGACAAAAATCACAATTTTCTTTCAGATATTGTCAGCTACACAATGAATCCCTTCAAAATACGGCTCCGATTCGCATCCAGACATAAGAAAGCCCCAAGCCAAATCAAGCAAGATACATGTGGGCCTAGTGTTTCAGCCAGACCAGCCTCTTCAGGGAAACAAAAAAGAAACTTAGTCGTCGAAAGAAGGTTGCTGAAGAAGATCCCCTAAAATATGAGAAGGTTAAGGAATATGACAGAACACACAGCAAATACTACCGGTTAAACCTAGTACTTGATGCTGAAAGAAATGACAAGGCACGAGAGAAGCTGATGCGGTCCAATGAACTGGCTAAAATAAGAATGCGAAGGATGAGAAAGACACGAAAAGAGGAGAAAAATAAGAAACGCAAACAAAGGATTACAAGGGGCGAAATGCAAAGATTGGCTCAAAAGCGTGAAAAAGAAAGACTAAGAAAGCAGAAGTACAGAGCAGGTCTCAGTGAAGAAATAAAGGAAGCAACAAAACAAAATGATAGAAACAGGTATGCCGAGAAGATAAGAAAGCAGACAGAATCAATAAATCCAACTAAGCCAACTTCCACTCAAACTGAAGTCATGGTAGAAGACCCCATTGACTTGATGGTAGAAGACCCTTACAAATCCAGCACTATTCCAGTCACACCAACTATCATTGGGTCACGAAATTCCACTCCAAGCACTGTTTCATCAGCTTCAATTTCATCTACATGTAGTACTCCCAAAATCGCTTCATCATCAGCTAGAAGGAAAAGGTCTTCAAGAGCAAGAAAATCCATGCCTTTAGATGCAGAGAAATACGCTGACGTTGTTACGGACTTGATTAAAAATGCAAGTCCAAGGAAAGCTAAAGTGCTAGAAAGGCGCCTCATTGTGTCATCCAAGGAAAGTTTTGTGCAGAAAGAAGTCGTATCATCCTTTGTACACAAGTTAACATCACTTCAGTCGAACTCTAAAAAGAGAAAGTATTTTAGTTCGACTCTGAAAACTCTCAGAAAATACAAACTTCAAAGGTTTGCTGCACAGTCACTCAAAGTGAATCGCAAGGCTATGATACAAAGCAAGAAAAAGAAAGCTGGACGTCCAACTCTGCCACTCTACATCATTAGAAAAGTTGAAGGGTTTTACGAAGCTGCGTCGACCCAACTCTCAGACAAAAAGGCAGTTAGTAATAAGACTGGATTGGCTAGCAGAATACTAACCAAACCCATACTACAAGTCTACAAAGATTTCAAAGAAGCCTATCCAGAAATACAACTAAGTAGTTCACAGTTTTTCAAGTACAGGCCCAGTCATGTCAAATCCATAACTAAAGCTAAGTACCGTGGATGTTGCTGTGAGTATTGTGAAAATGTCACATTGAAACTTAAAGCAGTCAACAAATACCTGCAGGAAAATGGACTGAGTGACAAAAAAATCAAAGACAACTGGGAGGCTGCTGCACGTACAATGTGTCCAAAAGGAGGAGAAAAATATCACAACCTTTCATGCATACAAAGAAAATGCAAAGCATGTGGTGTAAAACTGTTGAAGAAACATCTGGATGGGTTGGATATGACAGTGCAGACATCTTGGAAAAGATGGGAAAAGGTGGAAACTTGTATATGGAAAGGGGGGAATGAACAGCGACATAAGAAGGTGCAGCTTGTTGAAAAAGAAGGTACCATTGCGGATCTAATCATTGAACTCCTCAAAGAAGTGGAACCACATGCCCAACATCTGTTCAATGCAGCTTGGCAGTCACATCAGTTCGCCCAGCTAAAAGCACACTTGCCAGAAAAATGGACATTGAGCGTGCTGGACTTCGCAGAAAATTACACTGCATTATTCCAAGATGAAATTTCAGGAGCCCATTGGAATCACAACCAGATCACCATTCATCCAATAGTCAGCTACTACCACTGCAATGCATGTCGGTCCCTATACACAGAATCCATGATATTCATTTCAGAAGATACCCAACATGACTTCGATGCAGTCCACCACTTCTCACTTGTGGCAAATGACCATCTTCAGACCGAAAGAAAGCTGCAGATTTTGAAGGCTGTTAGATTTTCGGATGGGTGTTCTGCTCAGTATAAATCAAAAGGACCTATAGCAGACATTGCACATTCAGAGATGGACAACAAATTCTCCACGCAACATAATTACTTCGGGTCTCGCCATGGGAAAGGACCATCAGATGGTGAAAGTGCCGTCATTAAGAGTCTTGCTTTTGCAGCTGTGAAGAGTGGAGGGCACACAATTGCCACAGCGTCGGAGATGTTTGAGTTCCTCTTGGAAAAGGCAGTTCGAGATGGAGGTTGTGACACTCACTTCAGGAGAACAGTGTTTTATGTTCCTGGGGAGGACATCAGGAGAGACAGGGGACGACAGATTAAGACAGTAAATGGCACAAGGGCCCTGCACAGTATAGAAAGCACAGCAAGTGAGAAGACAATCTCCATCAGAGCTTTAAGCTGCTTTTGCCCAGGATGTTTAGCCAATGATGCCTCTCACTGTCAAAACCAGGCCCATGTGAAACCGTGGAAGAAGACTGTATTGAAGAAAGTCACTGTCACTTCTAGAGATAAAGGTTTTTATAAATTGTTATTGTTTCTTTAGTAAAATGATCTAGAAAAAAAAGTGATGAAACCCGACAGAAATATATCTGTATGTTCATTTTGAAGTTTAATTGTAAATATATAATAAACTGGATCATTCAAACAGTAAATATTTGTGTGATTGACATGAAAGGTACGTAAGTTAACGTGTTTTTAAATCATCATTCTTCAGATGTTGCAGACAGTGAGGACAGTGACATAGATTACACTGATGACGTCCCAAGAATCAATCAGGGAATACAAGGTAATTGTACATTTTTATATTACAGTATTTTACAGAAAAACTTACAGAAATATCTTTGACTAAAAATGCTTTATGTTATTAAATTGTGACTCATTATCATGACTGACAAAATGCAAATTTCCCTTCTTTAGCAACCCACATTGATAACACTTCCGAAGTTCTCCCAAGTAAAGGCACTACTGAAGCTCGATCTATTGATGACTCACCCCAAGCTGATCCCAGTCAAGACTGCCCTGAAGCAGGGCCCAGTCAGGACACCCCGCAGCATAACCCAGTCAGGACACCCCCTCCAGCAGAGCCCAGTCAGGACACCCCGCAGCAGAACCCAGTCAGGACACCCCCTCCAGCAGGGCCCAGTCAGGACACCCCGCAGCAGAACCCAGTCAGGACACCCCCTCCAGCAGGGCCCAGTCAGGACACCCCGCAGCAGAACCCAGTCAGGACACCCCCTCGAGCAGGGCCCAGTCAAGACACCCCGCAGCAGGACCCAGTCAGGACACCCCCTCCAGCAGGGCCCAGTCGGGACTCCCTCCATGTTGACCCCTGTGCTGTCAACTCACAGAAGTAAGCTTTTATACGTTTCCTTTCCGGTTAGGTTGATGGGGGAAGGGGAGGGGCTGGCTGAGAAGCTGTTCAAATGACAGTTGATTTGCCTTAACTCCTCTGTGTGTGTGTGTTTCTGTTTATATTTCTATAGGATTACGCAAGGTGCATATGTTGCTGTCAAGTTTGTGAAATCTAGCAAGACAAATGCAACAACAGTTATCTTCATAGCAGTGGTAAGTTTATGTCCAATAAAACGCTTTTCTTGGTAAATGCATTTCATTGAAGCAAACAAAAAGTATAAGCCTACTAAATATTTTTTTTATTCTTATACTAAATTGCAGGTGACCAACTTGCAAGCCAGCGCAGTTGGTCTGAAGTTCATGAGACGAAACAAACGTGGAAGATATTACTGGACAGAAGAAAGTGAACACACCCATCCCCTGGATGATGTAGTTGACGTCTTTTCACCTCCAACTATGCTGTTTGAAACAAAAGGACCATTGTTTATGAATTTTCTGAACAAGAACTTCAAAGAGTAATCAAGAAATTTTCACAAGTACTGTTGCAGTGAATTAAATGTTGAAGTCACCAGTAATATTACAATGGTTGTACTCTTGTCTTCAGGTGGCAGAGGTTGAGAATATTAGACTAATTAAATCCAATACATTGATAATAAAATGACTACTGAGTGGTTTAAATGTTCATTTAATCTTGGAAATTGCATGTTACCTTACCATGTTCATCTTCTCAACGAAGGCTTGCAGCATGCCTGTAACAAATAACTACAGCATACAGTGTATGCTGTAGTAGTCCTTGCATTACAGAAGTTTTCGGAAATATTGAAGATTTCTTTTATTGATGTTACTCATATTCTTTCCCACTTCCGAACATACTGATGAATAACGAACAATTTGATGAATGTACACATCATATTGGGTTGCATGTCCATCAAATGAGTAATAGGAAACAATGGAAATACCTGCTAACTATATAGTTCCTCATTTTAGATAGTAGTTGTCTGACTTCTTGTAGTTTCTTTAGCTTCTTAGACTGGTTCATCTTTTGCTGCATATAGAGAACAGAGGAAATGAGCAGTTACGACATACATGACCATGATCAACTTAGAGATGGGAAAAAACTGACTTAATTCAAAAATGTTGACACTGCTTTGTGCATATTTTTTGGAAGTTTGAACCTGAAAAGAACATTTTTTTAGTGGTATTTCTGTACCAATATAAAAGTTATTATTAATAGAGAACAAACAAACAAATTCATACAAATTTAGATTTAAATTATTACTCTACTACTTTGAAATCATTTGCAGCCAAACAATAATTCAGATCTTACTGAGCAGATCTTGTGCAAATAAAAATAATTAATCATAAATGTGGTGCAATCGATCAATTAGTTAATATGAATGAAAAAACATTAACCTGTATGTTACTGGCAAGGTTTATGTTGCATGTGCATGCATTTTAACTACATGTAGTACATTATTAGAATGTATAGCTTTGTTATAGTAACAAGTCACAAGTGAGTAATATTTGTTATGGACATTACTGGCGTGTAACCACTATCAGGATTGCTTCATACCTGAAGTATGATGGTCACCATTTCCTGGTGATCAGATATTCGGTGATATGATGGTCATTCTGTGTGGTACAGCTATAGCATGATTGTCAGCACATCCCCCCACCCTCCCCGTAAGAGATAACCCGGGCATATGATACTCACTGTCTGTGGTGTAGCTAGTCCTCTGTGTGGTGTAGCTGTGGCATGATAGTCAGCATCCTCCAATCAGCAGATAACCGAGGGATGTGATAGTCCTCTGTGTGGTGTAGCTGTGGCATGACTGATAGCATCCTGCAGTCAGCAGATAACCGAGGGATATGGTAGTCCTCTGTGTGGTGTAGCTGTGGCATGATAGTCAGCATCCTCCAGTCAGCAGATAACCGTGGGATATGATAGTCTTCTGTGTAATGTAGTTGCAGTCAATAATGTCTCTGGGAAGCAGATAATTTTGTGATATGATGGTCATTCTCAGTGGCGTTGCTCATTGAAGCATGGAGCTCAGCATCTCATGGTCAGCAAATGGCTCGGGTAAATGACTGTGGCCCTCTGTTGTGTAGTTGTTACAAGATGATCAGCATCCCTCCCCTCCCTCCCTCCCATATGAGTCATTCTGTCTAGTGTTATTATGGCATAATAGTCGGCACCTCTGGGCAGTAGACAGTGTGTAGTGCAGTTGTGGCATGAAGGTCAGCCTTTCCCTCTCTCTCTCTTTGTCCCCCCCCCACCCCCCCCCCCCCCCTATCCCCATCCCCTATCCCTATCCCCATCCCCCCCCCCCCCCCCCCCCCCATGGTCAGTCTGTATTGTATAGCATTGGTATGATAGTTAGCAACCTTAAGCAGGACGTACATGTAGCTCGGGGATGTGATAGTCACTCTCGGTGTAAAACTGTCTGTCGTATAGCATGGACATATATAGTCATTAGCATCTTCCAGTCAGTACAATATAAACTAATAAAATCATTATGAAGTAATAATGGTGATGAAGTAACACACATAAAACTTTGATATATGAGAACACTTATAATTGATGAAGCAAAACATCAAGTATTTCAAATTGATTTGATCCGTTGTGAATTACAATCAGATTTCCTTGTTAAAGGAAATGTTTTCCACATAACATAGAGCCTAATTCTGAAACACTGATTACCTATCAAAAGAAAGTGAAAAATAAATTCTCACCTTGTAGTTGTATCCTGCCTTGAATAATCCATGACCAGGACTGGCATCTCAACCAATTTCCAAACATCACCTTTTTCACTTGCATAAAATTAGACACGATTTACGAACCAAGCTTTATAAGGGCAAGAGTTTCACAATAACTAAGAAGCTAAAGTCTTTTAAAGAACCAAACAATTTCGGCCTACATTTAAAGAAGTCTGGGGAAAATTCAGGTGTTCCATATTCACACACTAATACACCAATCAATTGTTTTCCCAACCCCTTCCCCAGCCCAGGCCGCTCCCACCACAGACATCAGGGTTCGTCAATTTGTTTCATGCCCAAAGGCAAGGAATTTGCTCCTTTGAGTATAAATAAAACTTGGCCCAATACTTTTGTAACAGACAGTTGTGCCCCAGGGTGGGCGTTTTGGTCAATTCCAAAATAAGAATCCCCACATATATTGGAGGTGGGGCATCGAAGGGGAAGAGAGAGGTGGGAGAAAGTATTGGTAACATGTCATCTGACATGGCGCACTCTAGAGTTTTCTATAACACCTTGCCTGACTAAAAGCATTACCCAGAATTGTACAAAAAGTCAAATTCTGGTGAGTTTAAAAATCAGTCCATAAATCTTTAGTTTAGTGACCCATTTCAAAATTACATGAATGACGAAAATGTTATTTCAACACAATTTCCTGATTTGTTTTTTACATGTACTCTTAGGTTTTACAATAACTTCGAATGTGCCAAAGTCAGAACAAATTCTAACAAACACATGAACTTACATGTAGGTATGTGAACAGAGACAATAATGATTAATCATAATTTGTCAACATTAGGTTCTTTCACACTAAACAAAATCTCGGAGGTGGCCCTGACGTGATGCAGGACTGGCCCCAGGAAGACGCGGGGGTGAGAATGTGCAACATTTCACACTAGCCATTTTCACCCCGGGGTCACCCCCAAGATTGGTCTCACCCAGAGGCGAACTAACCCCTGCTCCAGGCCAAGGGGCGAAATGGCTAGTGTGAATTAAACGTCGCACCGTGTGCAGGGTTTCATGCAACACAGGTTGAGAAACAGGTGGTCTCAACAAAAGAATTCCAAAGGTCATGTCAAAGCACGCGCTATTGTTAATTGTAAGCTTGGCCGAAAGCGCAGTGCACCCCGGATAATTTGTTTAGTCATACAGTTCAATAATCATGGAGAAGACAATAATGTAAAAAATAAAGTCTTTTAGTTTGAAACGTTAATGCCCAACCCCGGAGCGAGCTCGCCCGGGATTGAACAACCCCGCAGCGAGCTTGCCCCGGGGTTGGCTGAGGTAGGTTTGCTTGAAACGAGTCTGAAACGATGCAGGGTTGAACTCAGGGTTGAAAACGCCTAGGCGGCCCGGGGCCAACCCGGTGCAAGTTCACCCCGGGGTTTCGGCGCTCTTGTGTAAAAAAGCCTTTTAAAACCATCGTAACTGCTAAATTTGGGATTTCTTGAAATTTGTTCTAAAGCCCCACATTCATGGGGCTACAGCACAGGGAGGTATCCTACATGTAGCTTGACTGCCTCTGGCCATACACTAATCACAACACCTCTGTACTATGGCCAAAGGCATTGCGTACTTATTGACAATCGGTCTTGATAGTATAGTAGCAAATACTAATCTAAATTTCGATGTCAATATCTTCTCCAAGACAGCGATTTCTAAAATTAAGGCACCAACAACTTCAAATCCATCATCTCGAAAACTTTCCTCCATAACATTTCAAAATGGCCAATGGACATTCTGCATTATACACATAATGCAAGCATCTATGCGAGGGCATTAAGATAAAATAATCAATATATGCATTACCTTCATGTCATCAAGCGCACGGCATTCAACCCATGACCACAACCAGGCAAGCGCGTGCCTGATCACAACACAAGCTCATACATGCATATTCATCATCTTAATTAACCCAGCGCGCTGCCATATAAATGCATGCATTTAATGCCCATGGCCATCCGCCATTTTGAAATGTCATGAAGGAACATTTTCAAGATGATACATTTGAAACTGCTGACTGATCATCGTATCTGGACCAAATGGTTGAAGATATTCATATAAAGTTAAGTTTTTTGATAATTCATAAATTCCTCTACCAGCTGGTGCCCTACTTTTAAAAATCGCTGTCTTGGAACAGAAGATATTGACACTCGAAGTCGGATGAGTATTCGCTACCACCACCGATTTCCAATAAGTACACATTGCCTGCCACTTTCTGGCCATAGAGCTCTTACGATTATTATCTACACTATATCACAAATACCACATGGATGATTTTGCACAATGCTAAAAAAAAAACAGTGTGAGAAGGAAAAAGGCCACAGAATTCGTCCATTTTCTTCCCACAGACTGTAGGAAGGAAATGGACAAATTTAAGGGCATTTTTCCTTGTTTTTACTTCTCACAGTGCTTTTTGACCATTGTAAAAAATCACCCAGACAGTATTTGCGATATTAATGTGTATGTACAGCCAGAAAGGCACTTGGTCCTTTGGGCATGATAGGTACAGTATCCTAGTTGCGATAATCTTAACCCTACGTCTCAAAAGGTAGGACCTTAGGATTACAAACAATTAAATTGTACTGACATTCTAATAAATATTGGATAGCTGATAATTAATACACTACCACTGACTCTGAATCCATAAAAACGTCATGACAATGGCAATGCATGACAGCACATGCCCACATACCCAAACAAAGTCCAATATTTATTGCATGTCAGAAGATTATTTATGAATAACGCTAAGGTCCCCCCTTTTCACACCTAAGTCCTAGTCCTACAGTTTACATCGCAACTACTGCAAGCCACGCGTGTGGGGCGAAACGACAACTTAGTTTTTACATTTATATGTGCATATGGCCTATGACTAGTAGTATGAGTAAACTGATCGTTCTAACCATGGAGCTAGACCTACTATATAGCTCCATGTTCTAACCATGGAGGGAGTTCTTCCTCCATGTTCATGTTCTAACTAAGATTTTACACACCCAATCGATACACAAAATGTTACATTAAAACAACAACCCAGCTAACACATAACGTTGCTACAACGTTTTGCAAAGTTGTGAAAAGGTTGTCATTTGGTAACGTTCACGAGGACGTTAAAGCAACTTTGCTACAACATTAGACCGTTCATTTATTGGTTGTAAAAATGTTGTATATTGGTTATTTTGACAACGTCGTATAAAAGTTATCATATCACGTTGCATTAACGTTGTATAAAGGTTTTTCATAACGTTGTCATTAAATTGTCAATATTACGTTGTCTTGACGTTGTAGTTAAGTATATTCACGACGTTACTCTGTGGTTGTAATTATGACGTTGTGATAAAGTTGTATGGAGGTTGTTTCCTAAACGTTGTTATTAAGTTGTGATAATAACGTTGTAATAATGTTGCAGTTAAGTATTTTCACAAAGTTGCTAAAATGCTGTAATCATGACGTTGCAGTAACGTTGTATCTCGGTGTTTTCATAACGTTGTGTTTATGCTGTTAATTTCACGTTGCCATGACGTTGTAGTTAAATATTTTGCGGTGTGGTTGTAATAACCAACGTTGTACTTAAGTCGTGTGTAGGTTATTTAATAAATGTTGCCATTAAGTTGTAATAATCACGTTGTTACGGCGTTAGTATTTTCACAACATTGCTCTGATGTTGATATAATGACGTTGTGGTAACATTGTATTTCGGTGTTTTCACAACGTAGTGATGACGTTGTATGAAGGTTTTATCTTAACGTTGTTGTTCACTCGCAAATCACGTTGTGAAAGTGTGCTATGGTATTTTCAAAAAGTTGCTGTTATGTTGCGATTCTTAGACGTATCTTTTCCGCCAATCCTTGTACCTGCATCCGTGCATCGTGTTCCGGCACTGTATGGAGCGTACAACTTACATAAATTTGCCCGTTCTCAGAGAAAACTAATACCACGGCGCATGCGCGGCACCGAATTCCGCATCATTTGAATCGCAGTGCTCAGTTACCGAGCGAGCGGGAGCAAGCAGCCACTATTAACGGTCGCCCTCCAGTTGATCCCTTACAAAAAAGTTCTACAGAAATCTATAAAAAACAATTCTGTAGAATTTCTATATGATATTCTATAGAATTCCTTTATAGAGTTTCTTTAGAGTTTCTTTAGAGTTTCTTTAGAGTTTCTTTAGAGTTTCTTTAGAGTTTCTTTAGAGTTTCTTTAGAGTTTCTTTAGAGTTTCTTTAGAGTTTCTTTAGAGTTTCTTTAGAGTTTCTTTAGAGTTTCTTTAGAGTTTCTTTAGAGTTTCTTTAGAGTTTCTTTAGAGTTTCTTTAGAGTTTCTTTAGAGTTTCTTTAGAGTTTCTTTAGAGTTTCTTTAGAGTTTCTTTAGAGTTTCTTTAGAGTTTCTTTAGAAAATGGGCCACTTCTCTATAAGACATTTTATAGAATTCTATAGAAATTTTACAATTCTATAAAAGATAATTCTATAGAATTTTTCTATAGATTTGTATATAATTTCTTTAGAGATCTTCTATAGTTTTTATAGAATTCTATAGAAAAATGACCACTTTTCTATAAAACAGCTAATAGAATTCTATAGAAATATGACCACTTTTCTATAAAACATCTAATAGAATTATATAGAAAGATGACTCCATTTTTATAAAATGTCATAAATATTTACAAACTTGGTAACTTTTCTAAACATTTTAATTGAATCCTTTATATGTATGTCGACTTTTCTATCAACCTATGGCATTACTCTTGACAAGAAAATATCGACGTGATACACTTCATCCTTCAAAATTAAAACAATTGGAGATCAATACTTTGTTGCTGTGTACTTTTCACTGCATTTATTTCCAGCATAGGCCATGGCCAAAACAGTCCTGAATTTTTCCAAATCTAATACTGTACATGAATAATTTCACACAGGGAATTAATGAAAAATGTATAAATACATGTATAAGCACCCGATATGCGATCAACATTAATTAAATAGGAAACTACATGATTCCACATACATCATTGTTTCTATATTTAAGAAGTGGTAGGCAAAAAGGAATTTAAAGAAAACTTTGGACGGATACAAAACAAGTAAATTGCATCCCTCTTTTGTGTTTCTCCACCCACCCCCTCATGCATGTGTGTTCCCTACATGTTTGTTTCTTGTACTCTGTCATTCACCTTTGAGAAAGAACTTGCTTAAGTTCGAAACGTCAGGCCAGCTAATTTTTTGATTTGTATATTTCAGGTCCACTCAGTCAGTCAGCAGTTTGCAGCAGTTTTATTCATTTTCATGTTCATACCTTTCTGTTGCAGTATCCCTTCGTGGTGATCCTCCTTTCTGACTTGTATATCTTGTTTTGTCTTCTTGTTCAAGTGTTTCTATGTTGTAATAACCACATCACTTTATCCCCTCTACAGACATGAGCAGCACCATCTGTATTTTGTACTAACCACATCATTTTCTCCTTTTCCACAGATATGGATAACTCGGTTTGTACTTTCCAGCAGCTCAGAAAGGCTAGGGAGAAGGCCTTACGCTATTCTTACCATCAAGATAACTACAATTTTTTCTCCCTCTCTCGATTTATCCCTACAGGTTTGCAATTATCTTCCTCTCCCTGCTTGGGTACCCTCTCACCTCCCCTTCAAAGGAGATGGAACCAAATTCTACATGGTACCTCCATTAAACTCATCAATGTCCTCTCTCAACAGTGTCAAACTACACTTCAGAACCTCCATCAGAATATTGCCCACCTCGACTCGGAACTTAGATCCAGTTGTTCTGACACCAGATACGCTCTTATCAATCTCATCATGAAATTTACTGTATCTAACCTTGACTCTGTTCTGCTTAACAGGAGAAACAAGAAGATTGGTGGCTTGCTTACCAAGCAACATCAACGCAGACAGAGACGCTTCAGACGCCCCAGGTCCCAGTCTACACCACCACCCCCCTCCAATACTGTAGTTAACCTTTCTTCCTCATCCATATCTGACGCTGAACATAAACTTCTCTCAAAGGGTCTCAATTTTTGTCCTACTCCCCACACTGTGAACCAGGTAGAGCTCAGCCAAGATCTCACGGAATACTACCGTAGGATCCGTCTCCGAGAGTTTTTCCTTGATTCTGACCGATGTGACCCAGAACCGTTCCGTGTCAAAAGTACCTGGGTACCCCCCAAGAATCGTGTACCAGCCCTCGAGACTTATGTTCAAGTTGTCAGTTCTCAAGTCACTAACCCTGATAACTTTGTCCACAGAACTCATGACAATCTCCGCAGTGAGGAGCGCTTGGCATTGAATGCCTTGCGCTCCCGTACTGATATCATCATCAAGCCGGCCGACAAAGGTTCAGCTGTGGTCATCATGGATCGTCATCAGTACATTGACGAGGCCCACCGCCAGTTGAACAATCATACTAACTACATCTGCCTTGACTCTGACCCCACAGGTACATTCTCTCAAGAGATACAACAGGTGCTGGAAGATATGCGATCACGTGACCAGCTGTCTAAGAAAGCTCATAAATTTCTCTCTCCCTCTGACTGTAGGACTGCCAGATTTTATCTCCTTCCAAAGATTCACAAGGCTGGCAACCCCGGTAGGCCCATTGTCTCTGGTAATGGTTCACCAACAGAACGTATCTCCCTGTTTATTGACAGTTTTCTCAAACCCCTTGTTCCACAGATGCCATCATACATCCATGACACCCCAGACTTCCTGCGCAAGCTGGAAGGAATCAAGAACAAGATTCCCAGCACAGCCATCATTGGTACTTTTGACGTCTCATCCCTGTACACCAACATCCCCCACGAGGAAGGTATTCGTGCTTGTTCCTCGGCCCTGGCCAAGGCAGGACACACAACCCCACCCATCAGTGATATTGGCACCCTCATGAGACTTGTACTAACCAAGAACAATTTTTCCTTCCTAGGTAAACACTATCTACAGGTACACGGTACAGCCATGGGCACTCGCATGGCCCCCTCCTTTGCATGCCTCTTCATGGGCGACCTCGAAGAGCGCATGCTTGCCTCAGCACCATGTCGCCCCTGGGTATGGTGGAGATATATTGACGATGTATTTTTCATCTGGACCAGTGATCAGGACAGTCTGGAGACTTTCATTAATCACATTAATTCCTTCCACAGGACCATCAAGTTTACATCAGAGTATTCAGTGCATCAGACCAACTTCCTGGATGTCACCATCCGCAAGGAAGACAACTCGGTAACCACTGATCTGTATTCTAAACCCACAGACACCCACCAGTACCTCCACTCCTCCAGCTGTCACCCCAGGCATTGCAAGACAGGCATAGCATTCAGCCAGGCACTCAGACTCAGAAGGATTTGTTCTAATAATTCTGACTTTTCCCATCATGTACAGGTACTGAAGAATAACTTGGTTGCCAGGGGCCACAGCTCCCGCCAAGTTCAACGTGCTATCACCAGAGCCAAATCTATCACCAGAGATTTGGCTCTCAAGGAAAAGACGCCTAGCACTAATGCCGACCCCAAGATTCCCTTGGTCACCACCTTTCATCCCAGTCTCCCTCCCCTTCGTAAAATAACTAACGACAACCATCATATCCTTCATACTTCAGATCGCCTTGCCCGTGCCGCCCCTGACAACCCAGTATTGGCTTATAGGCGCCCCCGCAATCTACGAGACCTGATTGTTCGAGCCGAGGTCCCCACCTTGGCTGCATCCCCTCCCATACAGCATGGTACTTTTAAGTGCGATTCCAGGTGTGTTGTTTGCCAGACTCACATGCAGGAGTCTGACTCCTTTTCTGGCCATTCATCTGGAACTACTCACAGAACCAATGGCAACATCACTTGCAACACCTCTAATGTCATATATCTCATTTCTTGCAGGGTTTGTGGTATCCAGTATGTCGGGGAGACCAAGAACACGCTCAAAAAGCGTTTCTATGGCCATCGGTCGACTGTGAACACCAAGAAAATGGACACCCCTGTTGGTCATCACTTCAACTTGCCTAACCATTCCATTTCTGATATGATTCTACAGGGCATAGAATCACTTCGCCACCGCAAGGACTCAGTTCGCCTCAGCCGAGAGAAAGTTTGGATGAAACGTCTTCGGACTATTCAACCACATGGTCTCAACATCCAGGAAGGAAATGATTAACTTAAAAAAAATTTCCCCCATTGTCATTTGTTTACAGATTATCCTCCTGGCATAACCCTCTTGGGGTCTCTTGGCCAAATGGTGTTGTCTTTCCATTTCCTGTTTATCCTTGCCACTTCTCTTTGTTCCTTTTCTTGCCCTATTACCACCTTCAATTCAAACCCCCCCCCCCCCCCCCTAACCACACTCCTTTGTCCATTTCCCCAGCTTCAACCTTCATCTTAATCCCTCCCCTCCTCCATCCTTACCCTAATCACACCTCTTTGTTCCTGTCTTCCTGGCTGTCCTTTCCTCTCCCTTTGATGTTTACCCACTGCCTATCTGCCATGCTCCTTGGCATCCCTCTTTTGTGTTTCTCCACCCACCCCCTCATGCATGTGTGTGTTCCCTACATGTTTGTTTCTTGTACTCTGTCATTCACCTTTGAGAAAGAACTTGCTTAAGTTCGAAACGTCAGGCCAGCTAATTTTTTGAAATTAAAGAAGGCTTAAATAGTTTTGTATTTTATAAACAAATGCAAAGAGAGAACAAGAATGATTACAGTATGAAAGATAAAAGAGCCTAAAACACATGAATCTTTAACAATGAAAATAGATCCCACCATAAATCTCTGAAATTTAACTGAGATTTAAGGGGGTAAACTATATTTTGGTTGTTAAAATATTAATAGTGAACAATCACCCCTGTTGGCGCACTTGGAAAATTTACATTGATATCTTAAGAAAATCAGCCCTGAAAAAGGCCTTTGTGAAATTTTTACTAGTATATAAATTTGTGGAAACTGATAAATCACCTGACGTAAAGAGAAATGTCCTGGCGAAAAATTGAACTCGTACTTCCGAAAATCTAAAATACACACGGACTAGTGAAACTCGGTTTACTCCGGACACAGATGAAAATTTATGAAATAATTTTGTGGCGATCAATAGGCAAGAAGTTAAATAAAACTATTTTTGAGGGTTAAATGGACTTTCTGATGGACTTAAAGCATGGGCAATCATGGGGGACACCCCCCCCCCCCCCCCAATATTTTGGGAGTTGACATTTTATTTTCCCTTTTCATTTGAAATTTAGACAGCTGGCTAACAACTGTTTTGTTATCACTAACGTACAAAGCAACAAGGGGTACAATCTTTACAGAATATTAGTCAAAATATGATTGTGTAAGCTAAAAAACGGAATGTCACCTCCTACTATAGTAACAATTGTAGACTTACTGCATACAAAAGGGTTTAACAAGTGTACAATAAATATATCTTATATAATATACATGTAACTCGTAAGATCTTACGGGAGAGGACTTGAGCGAGGACTCGGACGACTTGGGCAGCTCTGTAATGGGCGATGACTTGGACGACTTGGGTAGCTCTGCATATGCAACGGATGAGGATGACTCCAAATGGTGCGGGCGAACACAGTTCGATGCTAACGAGCTTGAACACGGGGCGAATTCACCTCCAACAAACAGCCGCAAAGAGACGAAACAGCGGGGGACGACACACATTGGCTCCCGACGCAAAAATATGGGGATATGAGACCCCAAATACTGAACCGTAGGCCTATTACACAGATGAAAATTTATGAAATAATTTTGTGGCGATCAATAGGCAAAAATTGAAAGTTAAAAATGGACTTAAAGCACGGGCAATCCGGGGGGGGGGGGGACACGTCCGTCCCCCCCAATATTTTCCCCTTTGTCATATACATTTTATTTTCCCTTTTCATTTGAAATTTAGACAGCTAACTGGCTATTAAACAACTGTTTTGTTATCACTAACATACAAAGCAACAATGGGGACAATCTTTACAGAATATTAGTCAAAATAAGATTGTGTAAGCCAAAAAAGGGAATGTCACCTCCTACTATAGTAACAATTGCAGACTTACCGCATACAAACAGCTTGTGATCAGCGTGTCGACATGGTTCAACCATTCCTTCCTCTATGGTTCAACATGTTGCTTGTATCTTGTACGGTGTGATCGATCATGTCCAAAGAATTGTCCATCCATCCAGCAATCACCAGTGTATTTTTTACATGTCATGTACAGGTTGAGTGTGTACATGAGCAGTGAATTATGTCCACAGGCATACATGTAAATGCCATGCAAATATCCACGATTTTGACCCAGTTTTATACAATTTCTGCCATCAAGCCCATACTGCACTGCTGCACTGACATTCAACTGACTGCAGTGCAGATTTCAAATTTCCCACACTGACCGTTTATCTCTGGTATGCAAGCAGCAAGGTCACCTTGTCATGTGACTTGAGTCTAAGTAACATGATACTCTTGATGATGTAACAGTACATATGTAGGCTTTGGTCTGTACACATCAACTTCCTGTTTGGCTTAGTAAACTGTTGGGCTAGCTGTGTGGTGTACTTACATGTATCATGGAGGAAGGAACTTCCTCCATGCATGTATGTGCTGTTGCATATATTCAGTGTTGCATGGTGTACACCCAGAGAGGTACATATTATGTACCAAACCTGCACCGAATTATAATGTGGTGTACATCACCACAGTTCGGTAAGGGAAAACAAATGAATACTTTGAAAATGCTTATAATCGCTTCTTTAAAAATCATAGTCCTCAGCCTTGATCTTGTTAGTAAATTTGATTGAAAAAATGATGTTAAAGTATTATAGTTATACTCATCTCTAATTTCTACAGAAAAATAAAACCATATGGAGTGTTCTATATAATTCTATGTTTCTATAGAAATTAGGGGCATACTGTGGGTTACTTTAAATATGTACATACTTTCTACAAACAAATTAATGTGTCTATAATTTCTATAGAAACATAGAATTCTATAGAAGACTGACAGGAATTTGTTTAATCAGTGTTCTATAGAAATCTATAGATTTTTTTTAAAATCTCTATAGACAGTCCTTTTATTGGAGTATTCTATACAATTCTATGTTTCTATAGAATTTAGAAACCTAGTGTGGGTTACTATATAAATGTACATACTTTCAACAAACAAATTGATATGTCTAATTTCTATAGAAACCATTCTATAGAACTGGAAGATTTGTTCTATAGAAATCAATATATTTTTATAAAATCTCTATAGACAGCCTTAAATATTCTATAGAAAACCATTGCCTCTATAGAACCGTATAGAGCTCTATAACACACTCTATAGAATTCTATAGAACTTTTTTGTAAGGGATATGCCCGGCTGAGTCAGGCTCCACACGTACTAATAGTATAGCTTTTCAGAGCAGCATTTCTTCAGAAGGTAGGAATTGTATATTTTCTATAAATCTTAAAATTATCAGTGACATTCTCTCGTGTAATTTCGGGGATACGATTTTTCAGTATTTATACGTATACTGGCAACTAGTTTTCCGAACGTAATTTACGAAAGGACAGTCTTTGTTTTTAGTTGATACTGAAAATGTTCCGTCGATTCAGATTTGTGAAGAGTACAAATCAAGGTGGGTAATAGGCTAGTTTGTTATTTTGAGCATTTATAGAGGAAAAAATACAAATTAGGTTCATGTAGGCCCTAACGTTCTAAGTCTTGTTTAGTTGAAAAAGTCGTATTTTTCCCAACATGCCCAAAGGAAACTGAGTATATGATACGGATATATGCTGGCAGATTCGCAGGCATTAATGACATAGCTAATTAACCCCTAAGGTGCATGTAAAATCCTATTAAAATTTGAGAATTTGGGACTGCTAGGGTTTAAAAAAAAAAAATGTTGGCTAGTTTTACAAAGCTGTGCAAGGAAAAATCTTATATGATTTATTAGCAAATGGACAATGTCTGACAGTGTTTAAAAACCGAGAATTATACCTTTGTAGTGTAGCCTACCAGTACCATTTTGATTCCAATTAAGCAATGGTCAAACCACACCAGCTTTAACAACATGAAAGAGTTAGCTGGGGTACGTGCCGGTATCTTGTAATTTGATTTCTATTTTCAAAGGAAAGTAGGCCCACTGCAAATTTAACTGCAAAATAATACAGTTAACCGTTAAGATATTTCCCCCCAAATAAAGCCTGCTCCATATGGTTTGTACATTAGCGAGGTCGTTGTCATGGCTACGTGCGTACCATTGAGTCACGGGCCTGGCCAAAAGTTCAGACACCAAATCATTCCAGCGTAACGGTCCTCTAGATTTCGCTGGAATGTCTAAGTACATGTACACGGAAATTTGACGTTCCGGTTATAGCTCAAGTGTTTGGTGTGATCTGTAGTGACCGCATTAAATATTAGAACTGTGTGTGATTGGGTAAGGTTCGTGGCTAGGTCAGCATTTTGGAATAAGTGAAGTGATTAAGTGTTCTTTTCCCAGTCGTGTTTTGAATAAAGATGCTTGACCATGCTCTCATTTTTTTTAATTTTCCCCTAACAATTTTCAATTGGTACCGGTATGTTTTGTTTTATCGACAAAAAACCTTTTACCGATTTTTGGCTTTTGTCAGCCTCTGAGAAGGGCTTGGTTTTGGAATAGTTTAGAGAATTAGTGCACTATCCGTCAGGCATAATAATCTGATACATTTTTTTCCTGTTATTTGTTTGTCAGAATCGCGTCATAATGAGGGACGTGCCATGTTTACAACCTTGCCGATGAATGAACCTGCACTTCTCTGGATGTTTTGGAATTTCTTATTAAACGGTCTGTGAAAAGAGCCTAACTCTTAAAACACATTGAATAATCTCTTAATGTAAAAGAGTGCAAAACTCACTCTCCAAAAGAGTGAATCCCTTCTCAAACCACTCCAAGAGAGTGAAAACCACTCCAAGAGAGTGAAAACCACTCCAAGAGAGTGAAATTTCCACTTTTTCGAGAAGCCATATAAGGGACAACTCTAAAAAGAGTAGTCCCTTATATGGCTCCACGAAAGAGTTGAAATTTCACTCTTTTCGAGTGGTTTTAATAAAAGATTCACTCATTTTGGAGTGGTTTGAGAAGGAGAGTGATTTTTTCGCTCTTTTACATTAAGAGAGATACACTCCTTTGAAATGTATGAAAGTTACGAGACGCCATTTTGTGGTATCCCATTTTAAAATGCGTCTGTTTTAACTTTAATTTCCGCAATTTACTGAAAACCGATATACCTTCACAAAAAGAAAATCTGTACTTCTATTAGGCCTACATGTAGGCCCTACAAGTTTCATAAACCCTGTAGCAAGATAAAACGATCATGTAAAAACGTTTTATATAGAATGCCAGTGGCAGAGGACGGCTTAAAAAATAATGTGTACATGTACTTCATTTACGTTGTCATTTGTTATTTTTTGTATTTTTTTTTTATAGATTTAAAACTCGCCTCCCTAGCCTGTCGACGTTCAAACTGACTTATTGTATATTTTTGCTTCAATGTAAATTGTTACCATTGTGTATGTTACTTAAATTAATTTGATTTGAAAGAACGAAATGGTTTAACTTTGTTTTAACTTGTCGACTTTTTATCTTTTTATCAAAAAGGTATTTATTAT
This sequence comes from Hippasteria phrygiana, assembly GCA_037893225.1. NCBI lineage: Eukaryota > Metazoa > Echinodermata > Asteroidea > Valvatida > Goniasteridae > Hippasteria > Hippasteria phrygiana. Next base: position 243,103 of record JAZGUH010000186.1, read on the forward strand.
GAGGATAATGGTGTGATGGGGGACTTTCATAGATGTTGAAAACCGGTAAGGGGCCCGTCGCAATTGCCTTTGGCCAGACCCGTAACATATTTTGTCAACACTATACACATCACACTATTATTCGTTCAGTTAAAGACAAGTTCATATTATTGCAAAAAAGCCAAAGTGAACGCAAATTGTTAATGTCACGGAAATTATTCCCGCATGCGCTACGAAAAGGGAGAAAATAACTCCGGTAAATATTGAAGCGAATATTTCCGATATCTAATTCGTTTGTTTTTGCTCTTGCGGCCTGGGGTATTACCTGGACTTTAGACCTTCAAGTTTGGTCAGGTCATATTACGAACTTACTTATTTTCTTGAATGCAATATACATTTGCAAATATCAACATTAAAACTCCCAAATTATTGTGAAATATGTTTCTTGATTGTAAGTGAATTATTAATAGTCTCAAGCATCCTGAGAAATCATGACATCTTGCGTGCTGTCATTTTTAAGAAAAGTTGACTTGTTTGTATCATTTCCAACATTCTTTGTAATAAAATTAGAATGACATTAATTCCGTTTACATGTACATGTATTTGATTTGTTATCGTTTGCAGAAATTAACTTCAAATATCCCTATTATGTTACAGGAACGTGTCCACAGAGTTGCAATAGTGTGCCATAAAGTTGCAGTGTCGTGCAATTAAGTTGCAGTGACGTGCCCAATAAAATTGCAACTGCGTCCCATAAAGTTGCTATTATGTTCCAACAAAGTTGCAGTGACGTGCCAATTAGGTTGCACTGACGTCCCCAATAAAGTTGCAATTACGTCCCATAAAGTTGCTATTACGTTCCAACAAGGTTGCAGTGACGTGCAAATTAGGTTGCAGTGACGTCCCCAATAAAGTTGCATTAACGTCCCATAAAGTTGCTTTTAGGTTCCAACAAAGTTGCAGAGATGTGCCCACAAGGTTGCAATAACGTTTGTAAATGGTTGTAGAAACGTTCCTCATAATACGTTGCTGTAACGTGATAATCAAGTTGTAATCACGTCCCCATAAGGTTGTAGAAACGTGCGTATACGTTGCTGTTAGGTGCCGATTAGGTCGTATTAACGTGCCGTCAGGGTTGTAATCCAGTACCAGTAAACGTTTCTTTTACGTTGCAGCAACGTCCTCTTAACGTTGTGTGATAACGTTGTGGCAACGCGTATGGGAGTCGACATTTTTCCGTTGCGGCAACGTCATTTTCCTAACGTTGCCGCAACGAAAACGTGACCATGTGGCAACGTTGTCACAACGTAAAATTGTTAGCTGGGAAATGATCGACTTCAGGCAATATACTACCAACGCCCATGATATTAAATCAAATATTCTAATAAAACTGGTGCAACTATGATCAAAATGAGCCCCACACGATTGCCATACCTTCCTTGATCAAAGAAACAACACATGTACAAAATTGTTCATGCACAACGCGCAATGCATAGTACGTGTACATCCAATAATTATGTCGAACACAGTCAATGCACTTTTATAGACTGGTTCCCGCTCCATTTTAATATGGGGTATACCGGGAGCGCTAGCTGCCGCTGCCGCTGCCTGATTTAAGCGTAATCCATCCACCACGCGCAATTGCGCAATTCGTACGCATGCGTGTTATATACTACATTCCGTCACTTTTTAATCATCATGATTTATAGTTATCCTTCACTATCAGATTTATCTTGAACAATCTTCATCATAGTGTCATCAAACTAAAATATCCATCTTCATTCACCAACATCGGACCACCTCCAACGACAAGGTAAATATTTTGAAAATTCTTAGAATTCTCACACTAAAACCAGCGATTTCAATACCTGCATTCTCACCAACAATACCGATGGCTACACTGACCAATTATGTACGACCTATCTGCATAATCTTCTCTGTTCGTATCGCCAAAATAGGGCAAGAAGTTGTGTGTTTACTGTGTTGTTCTTGGCCATTAGTTTGCCATGGTCATTTCTCGAGCATGAGAATTTTCCTGTTTAAGCCTATAAGGTATGATACATGACATTGGTACAGCAATTCCCCTTGCTCCATAGTCCATGGTATGGGGTACACCCATGGGGGGAACCTCGATGGTACACCTGACATTTTGTTATGTCATGTAGAACTGTACAATCATGAACATTTCAAAATGCTCCAAATATTGACCTTTTTATTTTTAATTAAAGAACTTGTAATTTCCAACAAAATAACGGATCTCCAGCTTCTTCATAGAGTAATGATAAGCAGAACTGAAGTTAGGATATTTTTTGTATCATGATTTGTTGATGCATTTTGGAGCAAAAGGTTGTGACCACACAATGTATTAACTATAGTACATGGTCAAATCCTTTTCATTCATCAAGCCCTTTTCATTCATCAAGCTGCATGCACTTGGTCCTGGACTCCTGGTTGTCCCTGTCCATGTTCCTTCTGACATACTAACAAATGTTCAGTCTCTTTACCAGTCCTTGCATCTTTCTCCCAAATGTCTTGCAAATTGGCCAACATCCAAGTTTTCCAGAGACAACTTTCCCTCAAAGTGGACCCAAAGAACATCCTGTTTATGCCTATTATACTTATTGAATTAGCCTCAAAACCACAGCACAATTCAAAAAATGCATACAAAACTTTTCCATTCTCACTGTGTAAACTCAATCCATTACTTTAACCCTCCTATACTTATAACTATCACAGCCTATCAAAAACTCTAAACACCAACTAACACCAACTCTCACAGTTTGTGTGTGTTTCAATCTGTCATTTGATAGGTTTTGATCTGTACAACAACTGGGTCGATTTAGGCCAGGTGCATAGGAGGGTTTTAATGTTGTACCTGTCTTGCTAATGTACATCATGTGATTAAAATTGGTAGAAACTTCATTGAATTAAATGATTCTATAGTCTAGCACAAATCAATATGGATACAATATATAAGGAAGTAATTATGCCAGTCTGATACGACTTTATTCTCACATTCGATAATAACACCAATTAAAATTTCTAGTACTAAATGTTTTACATTGATTTAAAATAATGATTTAAATCAATGATTTAAATTGACTGATTTCAATCAAACAAACAAACCTCCCCAAATCTACATTTCTCCTTATTTTCTTCACCAGATGTCATCTATCCACATCAAAATTCTCACGCAGACCTCGATGCGAGGATCCTTGAAGATAGCACATGCTATCACAAGCAACAATAACATCATTGAAATCAACATTACGGATGATGAAGACCGTATTGAACGTAAAATTCAACCTCAAAACTTTCTGAAAGTCACCCAATACAACGTATCTCAACAACCCAATAAAAAAATCATCAAGCTCCACTCCAAAAGCAAGGTAGGATCCTAAATATTGTCCTCCTGTAACGAATTCTACAAAAAACACTGACATCTCTATGAGTATGATTAAAACTTTAAAAAGACCAAAACTGCACCTAAAGATAAGTAAATTAAGAAAGGAACATGAAATGCCCACCCTCCTCAAACCCTGCTTAAAAAAGGAAACATTAACACTAACTATCCCAATTCCTCTAAAATCCTCTTTGCCAAATGGATCATTTTACAGGATTGAAGACCTTTGAAAAATGAAGCATTGAAGGATTTTGCAAGATTTACGGCATGAGAGGATTTTACCCCTAGATGAAATTAGAAGATCCAGGTTATCACGCTTTATGTTATACATAACGATTTTGGAGGATTGACATTACTCAGGACTTGGGCTAAAACATGAATTTGCAAGATTCAGGTTATTTCATACTTCACTATCTTCATGTGCTATGCACAGTATCAATGGAAGTCATGTCAAGGTACTGGTAAATTCAATATTTGTGTACACTACTTATTCACATGTACAATGCAGGATCTAGGCAGTGCCACCCAGTAACAAATATTGGACAATTTTCGAGGATTCAGGTTATGTGTGCATGCATTTTACCTATTGGTATCGCAGGATTTTGCATGATTCAGGTTATATATGAGAAAAATGGGGTAGGGGTTACGGTTAATGTAACAAAACATAAATTTGCACCTCTTCATAACTTACAGATCTTCAGTACAAATGCATTGGAGACGAACCAAGAAGTAGAAAATACCTTCTTTGCAGCTCCAAGAGTGACAGTAGCAGATGCTCTCACAATGTCCCCCAATCAGAGAGTCTCTCTTCAAGGCATGGCTACATCTGTAAGTCAACATTATAACAATCGGTCATCTGTACTCATTGACAACTCAATTTAAAAATTCTTGAATCATTTCTAAAAATCAGTTTCAACTAAATTTCTTTCGCTTTCATGAAAGGAATATAACTATTCTGACAGTCTAATTTCGTCTTTTACAACCCCTTTAATAAGTACACTCAGTATTTTATCAACATAAAAAATTGGTTAATACTTCAAGACTAAATACCAACATAGCACTATTTGTTGCAAAACAAAAACTAGCCCAATCCCATTACTGGAGCCTTTTTTCGACCTATGACAAACACAAAAAGGGTTCTGTTTGCTCTGGGTTAATTCTTTTGTTTGCACTACTTGATACAAAAGAATGTACGCATTCCAAAAACTGCCTTCGCAATGTTCTCTACAAATTAAAACATTAGCAGGGTGGTATACCAAGCAAAAAGCCATGATTGTAATTGCCAAATGATCTCAATCCATCAGAATCCTTCAGTTATACACAGCAGATATTGCATGATTTAAGAAAATTGGTGTCAAATACATCACATCATGAAAGAAAACCAGTCCATATACATAAATATATTGCTTTTATTTCAAATATATAGATCTCACCAGTAAAAACGGGAGACAATTGGCGAAGAAAGGAACTGGCCATTCGTGACACACAAACAGGGCGGTCAATACGATGCAAGCTTTGGGGCCCAAAAGCTGATACACCAGTCAATGAAGGCACCATGATACAACTCAGCAATCTCGAAGTGTCGGAGTACCACAATGTCATCAGTACAAACAGCACAGACCAAACAGACTTCCATGTAAGTACAATCTGTCTTGAACATTTCAAAAACCCATCAATATCACCAACCCCGTTGCTAGAAGACAGAACTGTAGCGGGAAAAAGGAGTTATCACACCCCCCATTGGTGGATTTTCTCGCCACATTCATGTCGCTGTAGGCAAAATCCTGCATGGTCTAAGAAAAAATGGGATCAAAGAATTCCTTAGCGCAGGATGCATAATACTACAATATTCAGAAATAAATGTCCAATTATTTTAACGACGGACACAATTTTTGAGACAACTTCTCCAATTTGTTTCAACTTATTTCGCACAGCCCATCGGCAAAATTGTAATCACACCCCCCCCCCCCCCATTCAAAATGGTCTAGCAATGCCCCCTGAATACAACCTTATCAATACAAATTACTCCACACTGAGCAAATTCACTTTCTCTTACACTTTAACAAATCTTATAATTTACTTGTAAACAAATTCCTGTTTCACTTTATGAAGCACATCATCAGTTCAAAATTCAGTCCAATTTCAAATCAAAAGACTCGAAGAAATACCTAAATTTCACTGTTTAGCTTTGAGTGAACCCACACCAACATTATTAACCCTAACTCCTTACATCATTTTCCCCCCATGTAATCTGAATCCTCCAACATCCTCTGATTCTAAAGTGTTAAACTCCATCCCAGCTAACACATTATGCTTTTATAACATTATGAAAAGGTCTTACGGATGTTATATATAAAACATTTTAAAATAACATTTTAAAAACCTTATAGAAATGTTATGATAAACAGAACAACATTTTAATAACATAATTTAAATGTCTCAAATTTGACGTTTTATCGAGTATGTTAAAGTGATGTCATTCAAATGTTATAACCAAATGTTTTAATTTAGTTTTCATGAGGGAAAGTTTGCCATAAATGTGATATTTTAAAAATATAATCCAGATGTTTTATAAATATCATAAAACGTTACTAAAACATCTCCTGAATGCTCGAGTCCACGGTACTATCAAAAACGTTTGAAAATGTTATAAATGCACTTCTATCTAATGTTTAAGAGTGGTTTAACTTAATTAATAAATGTCAGTGCATGTGATATTTTGAAGACGTCATTATAATGTTGCCACCTTATTATCTGTAAGTTTTTATAATGTTCTTAAAACATATTTTTTAAAATATAATACTATGTTTTACAAATATCCCTAAAATGTCATACCGCAGAGTTGACAACATTCATAAAACATTTTATAGATGTTTGAGTCCATGGAAGAATCAGTAACGTTAAAATAATGTTTAAAAAACACTTCATACTGATGTTTAAAACTTGTCCGAATTATTAAATATATCTCAGAACATTTTATATTTAAAAGACATCATTATAATGTTACCAGTCGTATGTTTTTATAATGTTCTTAAAACATATATTTGTATCCTTAAAAACATGTTGCAGAACTATGTGTAAAATATTATGCCAAATTATTGATAACATTCTTAAAACATGTTATAAATATTTGAGTCCACATAACTATTATTAACGTTTTAATAATGTCAAAAAAGCATTTCTGCCTGATGTTTAAAACTTGTCTTAGGTAAAAAATAAATCTCGGGCATTTGATATCAAAACGACGCGATGAAAATGTTACCATCTCAACATGTGTATGTTTTCATGATGTTCTTAAAACATCTTTTAAAAATATGAAACCATGTTTCACAGATATACCTCAAATATTATGACAAAGAGTTGGCAACATTCTTAAAACATGATGTAAATGTTTGAGTCCATGAAAGAATTAGTTAAACGTCTAAATCGTTAAATATATCTTAGAGCATTTTATATTTGAAAGACATCATTATAGTGTTACCACCTAAATAGTCGTATATTATTATGATGATGTTCTTAAAACATATGCGTATAGCATACAAAAATGTTTCAGAAATATCTTTAAAATGTTATGCCAAATTATAGATAACATTCTTAAAACATGTTATAAATGTTCAAGTTAAGAAATATATGTACATGTATTAGGTAATAAATATATCTCTCGGGCATTTGATATCAAAACGACGTTATGATAATGTTACCATCTAAACATTTGCATTTTAAAAATGTGTTTAAAACATCTTTAAAAAATATAAAACCATGTTTCATAGATATCCCTAAAAATGTTATGACAAGAGTTGACAACATTCTTAAAACATGTTATTAATGTTTATAGTGCATGGAAGAATCGGTTAAACGTTTAAATAATATGTTGCTGCAAAAGTACTTGTCTGAATTGTTAAATACCAGTATATCATAGAGCTTTTGATTTTTAAAAGACATCATTATAATGTTACCACCTAAATATAGTGGTGTACTATTATGAAGTTCTTAAAACATGTGTGTATAGCATTAAAACATGTTTCAGAAATATCTTACACAGGTTATGCCAAATTCTTGACAACATTCTTAAAACATGTTATAAATGTTCGAGTCCACAGAACTATACTATAAACGTTATAATAATGTTGTAAAAACATTTCTGCCTGGTGTTTAAAACTTGTCTTAGATAATAAATATATCTCGGGGCATTTGATATCATAACGACGTCGTGATAATGTTAGCATCTGAACATTTTAATGTTTTTATGATGTTCTGAAAACATCTTTGAAAAATATGAAACTATGTTTTACAGATATCCCTGAAATGTTATGCCAAATTCTTGACAACATTCTTAAAACATGTTCTTAATGTTCGAGTCCACAGAACTATACTATAAACGTTTTATTATTGTTGTAAAAACATTTCTGCCTGGTGTTTAAAACTTGTCTTAGATAATAAATATATCTTGGGGCATTTGATATCATAACGACGTCGTGATAATGTTACCATCTGAACATTTTTATGTTTTTATGATGTTTTGAAAACATTTTTGAAAAATATGAACCATGTTTTACAGATATCCATAAAATGTTATGACAACAAGAGTTGACAACATTCTTAAAACATGTTATAAATGTTCGAGTCCATAGAACTATACTATACACGTTATAATAATGTTGTAAAAACATTTCTGCCTGGTGTTTAAAACTTGTCTTAGATAATAAATATTTCTCGGGGCATTTAATATCATAACGACGTCGTGATAATGTTACAATCTGAACATATTTATGATTTTATGATGTTCTGAAAACATCTTTGAAAAATATGAAACCATGGTTTACAGATATCCCTAAAATGTTATGCCAAATTCTTGACAACATTCTTAAAACATGTTCTAGTCCACAGAACTATACTATAAACGTTTTAAGAATGTTGTAAAAACATTTCTTCCTGGTGTTTAAAACTTGTCTTAGAAAATAAATATATCTTGGGGCATTTGATATCATAACGACGTCGTGATAATGTTACCATCTGAACATTTTTATGTTTTTATGATGTTTTGAAAACATTTTTGAAAAATATGAACCATGTTTTACAGATATCCATAAAATGTTATGACAACAAGAGTTGACAACATTCTTAAAACATGTTCTAAATGTTCGAGTCCATAGAACTATACTATACACGTTATAATAATGTTGTAAAAACATTTCTGCCTGGTGTTTAAAACTTGTCTTAGATAATAAATATTTCTCGGGGCATTTAATATCATAACGACGTCGTGATAATGTTACAATCTGAACATATTTATGATTTTATGATGTTCTGAAAACATCTTTAAAAAATATGAAACCATGTTTTACAGATATCCCTAAAATGTTATGCAAATTCTTGACAACATTCTTAAAACATGTTCTAAATGTTCGAGTCCACAGAACTATACTATAAATGTTATAATAATGTTTTAAAAAAATTTCTGCCTGGTGTTTAAAACTTGTCTTAGATAATAAATATATCTCGGGGCATTTGATATCATAACGACGTCGTGATAATGTTACCATCTGAACATTTTTATGTTTTTATGATGTTCTGAAAACATCTTTGAAAAATTTAAAACTATGTTTTACAGATATCCCTAAAATGTTATGCAAAATTCTTGACAACATTCTTAAAACATGTTCTAAATGTTCGAGTCCACAGAACTATACTATAAACGTTTTAATAATGTTGTAAAAACATTTCTTCCTGGTGTTTAAAACTTGTCTTAGAAAATATATATATCTTGGGGCATTTGATATCATAACGACGTCGTGATAATGTTACCATCTGAACATTTGTGATGATGTTGTGACAACGTTATAGTGACCTCAATTTGCATGTTGACCCCAAGTGGGCGTGGTAAACCTTGGTGAAACAATTTTGTCACTTTCTTTCAACATGAACGTTCTGTTTTGCGTAACAGCGATATGTTTTAGGGTGTTTTCATAGAGATAATTGTGTAATATTTAACTATTCAAAGTCTCAAAGAAAAAAAATTGCAAAAAAAGCAAAACAAAACAAATAGAAGAATTTTGACTTGCAAACTGTGACTAAAGACGACGGTGATATTGGGCATATATATACCATTTAGGGACGTACTTAAAGTGGAGGAGAGGCTTCCTCAGATATTTAATTATGTATAGTATGTATACATAGTATTAATATATTGTATAGTATGTTAACCAATATTAATTAAGAATTAACCGATATAAAATAATTGATTTTCAGGAGCAGAGTTGCCGAATCTTGCTAACAAAAACCGTTTCATTAATTGCAGGAACGATTAAGTGTGGGAATGGCATAAAGTGCATACAGATCCATAGAGCTTGCAAATTACTGCTCCAACACGTAGTTCAAACGTTAATTAATACAAATTATAATATGATTTATTTTTACGTAAAAATAACATTTATTTTATAACATTTTAGTAACATTTGGGTGCAATTCCCTAACATTTCTAAGATATCATTATATTATTAAAACAATGTAAGAGCTGAATGCCAGTCACAAGCAACCCAGCTAACACATTGATGTGTAATGTTGTGATGATATTACGAAATAATGTTATGGCGACATGGTCTTACAAACGTTTTAGTGATACCTACATGACATTAATGAAAAAATGTTGGTGCGATGTTTTCATAACGTTTCAAAATGTTCACAAAACATTGCCCATGAAATATTTTTACGATGTCAAATTGATATTTCATGGGCAATGTTTGTAAACATTTTGAAACGTTATGAAAACATCGCACCAACGTTTTTTCATGAATGTCATGTCGGTATCACAAAAACGTTTGTAAGACCATGTCGCCATAACATTTTTTCGAAATATCACGACAACATTACCTTAAAGATGTTATTTTGATGTTTCAGCATCAGGTCAATGTAACGTTATGAAAACATCGCACCAACGTTTTTTTATGAATGTCATGTCGGTATCACAAAAACGTTTGTAAGACCATGTCGCCATAACATTATTTCGTAATATCATCAAAACATTACACATAACATTTATACCACGTTATAAAAACATCAATGTGTTAGCTGGGATATAACCTGAATCCTCCAAAATCCTCTTATGGGGACCATAGCATGAATCCTCCAAAATCCTCCAGGTTTTTTGGGCATACCCCTAGTAACCTCAATCTTGCAAAATCCTCCAATGCATCAACTTCCAAGTGCCCTCAATCCTCCAAATTCCTCTATTTTGCAAAGAGGATTTTGGAGGATTTGGGAAGGTTAGGGTTAAAGGTAATGTACACCATTAGTAATCCTCCAGTTTTATTTTACTGAATTATTACAAAATACATGTACCTTACTAGACTGTAAATTAATAGTATAGTCTCAATCATCCTTTGAAATGATAGCACCAGGTGTGCTGTTGTTGTCAAGAAAAGTGGAAATGTATATCGTTCTCCAACGATTTCCAGCTGGAAATCGTTGGAAAACTGCCCTGTAGCATTTAGTCAAGGCGCGCGTGCCTATACCCGGACGTGTAGCGCACCCCAAACATGCTAGCATTCGGGGTGCGTCAGGCATCCAGGTATAGCTACGCGTGCCTTGACTAAAGGCTATCATCCACCCGACTGTTAAAAATGAGCGCCATTTTTTCTCTCGTTTTTTCCCTTCCAACAACGCAAAACTTTGAACAGGTCAGTGGAACGATATTTTCTATAAAATACTAACCCCCAAATTCGCCCATTTCTTAAAACTGCAACAATGACCAATCATATACACTATACGTTTAAGTTAATTCCTTACAGCAATTTGCCACATTACAAATGACCAGTCCAGTCCAGCTCTCTGGTATATACATGTAGCTACAAGTACCATCCCACAATTCTCAACGATAGTATCAAGTTTTCATACAATTATTCCCTGACCTCCCTTACCTTCTCCCCCCCCCCCCCCATACCATCTCCCCCCCCCCCCCCATACCAAAAAAAACAACAAAACACAAACACACACAATATAAGCACACCAAAAATAGATACAAGCACACAGTTCAAACAAAAGAAAATATCGCTACACGATTGATTAACCCTAACTTCCTAGTGTGTGTGTAAAATCATATTAAAATTGGAGGATTTGGGAAGGTTAGAATTAAGTTACTCAAACGTTTTCAGAACTCCCTACTTGTTAATTGTACATTGCACATCTATACCTTTTTCTATCAATGCACCTACATATACTTTGTGATTCTCCCCCATACTGCTCCAGCCTTACCCATGCCTCGTTGAAAAACGTTCACTTAAAAAAAAAAGGTTTTTTAACAACATCACTAATTATCACACACTCACTTTCTTAACTGCCATATATTATTGCAAAACAGCTAATACCAAACATTGTTTTTTTACATTTATAAACCAGGAAATCGAAGCACTCACAGACAACCGAGATTACACAATCGAGGGATTCAACACTGACAGGTAACAGAATTTAAAGAGATTCTTTGCTAAACAATATTTTTATGTCACCATTTCTATCCCTCAACACAATCCAAATTTCTTGTAATGTATGCTTATATAACAAAAAATTCCCATCCAAAGTTTCCATGTCCACCACTCATAAAAATCAATATCCAGTGGTTCTACTACAGGCTAGCTTTAACAGCCTTGCAAATCATGACATATTCAATAGCACTACTCTATCCAACTAACTCCCACCGATCAGGTCATTTGGTTTGCAGCTTGCACCAATGACTTCAACACAAATTAATGAAACCAGTCACCCACAGCAAGACATCTTAAACAGCTCCAAAAACTAACAAAATTATTGATTTCATGACCAAAATAATTCCCAAACTTTTGAAAAATATCATAACCTACATAAAACTACAACCATAATGGAATAACGGAAATGCTTATAGTCAGTCGGCAATGACTACACAGATAATGCACAATAAGTGCTGACCAAACACATTACTCTAAGATGACTGAAAGAACTGTACAGTATGATAACTTATTCACAGAACACTGTCCTATCATCCATTGTTTAAATAAAGCCAGCGTCCCTTAGACACCCTAAAACAAGCATGCTACAAATCACTATGAATATCTTGACCAGTTGTAAATCCCTTAAGTTGCAGCTTTGACTTGAATAATCTTCAAACTGATTTTTTCATTACCCTCAAAGAATCCTTGAAATCTTCCTTACTGAAATCTTTTGTTAGAGAATCCCTTAAACCACTGTTAATTAACTGTTGCACCAGTAAGGCTTGCCTGGCCCAGCTCTCTGGTCACTAATCCTCTTCTCTATTGTTAAGAAAACAATGATTACTGATGGGTCCTGGCTTAGACACATGTGAGTGACAGTAAATTTTAGTACACGTACACGTACACATAAACCCAAATCACTTAAGCCATTAAAGCCCACAAGGTTAACAATTAGCTCTACAGTTATGCTGTATCATTGTAGGACTGGGGTCATTATTGATCCGTTAAACTACTGTTAATTTGGGACTACTACCACACCCACTTATATATAATCCTTGAAATACCTGGGAAAGATTAATTTCATGACAAATATGCAACTTCACAGACAGTTAAAGAACATGTGCAATACTGAGTGAAATTTGCATCATTTCTATATGGAACAAGATATGTAGTAGCAGGCCTCGACCTTAAGCTTTTTTTTAACTAGTCCACGGGGCAAGTTAACTGGGTTTTTTGCCCGCAGAAATGTTTACTAGCCCACATTTAATGGACACATTTCTCATTAACCATAACTCCCTACGGTGTCAGAAATATCGTATTAAAATTGGAGGATTCAGTATAAGTGATTTTCAAACTATAAAATATATAGAAAAGAAATTACTGAATGATAAGGTTCTGTTTCCTTCCACTCCCTCCGGTCATTTTCATTTCGCGGCACACACGGCAAAACATCGTATTTCCATCATACATGTAGCTAAAAAGCAAGTTAAAGTCCCGTTCCCAGTTTCATCTGTAGACACGTTGTCTTTTATTTTTGCTGTAGTTTGCATCTTATTCTCTTTTGCTTCCATTTTTGGACGGAGTGGATACATTTAGTTTATATCGCCACATGACGGGAAATGTGAAGAAGACCCAAGTGAATACAACTTCTTGCAAATCACGTACACGGCTGACACGTACAGACCACACACTCACACACACACACGCACGAATGTTCTTTCATGCACTGCATGCGTACAGCTCAGCTAGCTACAGCAATAGCGCATCGCTGAGGTCAAGTGCCGATGCGCATGCTCAATATGCACGTGGAATTCCCCGGTTGGGCCATTAATCAAAGCTGGCTTCAGTACTCGTACCAAAGATCGTATAGCGCGGCGTACGTGTACGGTTCGCTGCGTCTTTATATTTAAGACAATATTCCGCCAATATTAGTTTGCGTTTTCATCCAAAAATGTGACTGTCCTGAATCATTTTTCTCAAACACTGAGGATGTACAAAATAAAAATGTTTCAGTGTCAGCCGTATCGAAGCCGAGCTTTGAGAAATGATCCATAGTCCTTTTTGGTGCACTTTCACGGTGCTTTCTCCCCACATCCAACCAGTCCCCATGCGTACAGCATTTGGCAAAAAATTTGCACAACACATTCTGAACTTGATATGAGACTACCAACCTCGTACAAGCCATGTGCGCTTATGGCATCACGCGCGCAATGAATGACATGTGTACGTACGGTACGTACGGACATGTTGCCATCAGGACACAAGCTAGCTGCTGTGTAACTTTCTACAAGAAGTTACAGCGAGCATGCATGCATAGCGCTAGCGCAGCGCGCGGCATAGTATGTGCGGGACGTCGACGCCGCAGCGCTGTACTCGGTCATTAAATGAAACAAGACGATTCACTCAAACTTACCAAGAACATTTATTTTATTCATATCAAGCAAAAGTGACAATTTTAGGCAGGTAGGTATACTTTTTTTTAACTAGCCCGCCGGGCAAGTTAAAGAGTGCTTTTCACTAGCCCGGAGCAGTTTTTACTAGACATTGTACGCCGGGCTAGTGCTAAGGTCGAGGCCTGGTTTAACTGTTTCTGAACTGTTTTTATTAACCTTGAAGCAGTATCTGAAGATTTGGCCAGTTAAAATTGACTATTTGTTTACTTGGTTTTCTCAGATATCATCTGGTTTACTTAAGGTGTGATTTGTATTGATGTTATATTTTAACACCGACTGGTCAGTAAATGACTAATTGTTAAAATGTAATTTAAAAGTTAATACAGTTTTGTCGATTGGCATGATTTTAATTTAATTATTTTTTATTTGTATTTTGTTTACAGGGTTTTCTTTGGATAGTGTGTTCTATTAAAGTACATTTGCCACCGCAGCCTGGTCTCTGTGTGCCTGATTATTGATGGTTAAAAATTTGGCTCACACCAAGCTCCTTCGTTTTAGCAAGAAGGGGGATGCCAGTGAACAAGTTGTCTGCAAAGACCTTGTAGTTGACATGTGGCAGCAATGATGATACTAGTTTGAGAACAACATCAGCGCCTTGCCCCAGCTCTGTGCGCTTTCCATCCCCTCCCTGGTAAACATCGAAGTCATAGACCAAACCACTGCAGCCAGCCCTGACCCAGATCTTGAATCCCCATGGATGTGGCTTATTACGTATGTACTGCCGGATGGAACTTGTCTTTCCTTTGTACTGGACCATCATTTCATCCACGGAGTTGTGCTCTTCTGGTGTGACCTTCAAGCAGTTCTCCCGTAGTGCATTTAGCCAAGGTCTAATCTTCCACAGCTTGTCAGCCTTTTCATCAGCGGTGATGGTCAAATTGTCCACAAAATGGATGACGGTTACAAGTAACTGAAACCGATTGCGGCTCATGACACCACTAACAGCTCGTAGTTGGTTCCATTTTCCCAGTATGCTCGCATTCCTGACATCTGAACAAGGCCCATCCGATAAAACATGCCGATCACCTGCTCGAGCTCCTTTCTGGATGTGTTGGCCACATTTCCATTTTTCTGCATGCTGTAGTGATTCGTATGGTCCGCCACTTCGTCACTCATCTCATCAGTGATGAAGCGGTGGAAATATTCCAGTGGCGTATCCATCTCCATGGCAGGTGGTGGTTCTATTTTTTGACCAGTGAAGGTTGCATCTGGAGCATTGAAGGGATCTTTTCTCCATGAATACTGTGGCTTGACTGCCTTCTTTGCTCGTTTTGCATTTGAAGGACCCGCGACAGTTGCAAGAGGTTCATCATCAGATGGCGTGAAATCCTCGTCACTGTCAACCAGATCTACATTTCTTTCAGGTTCGCTGTCCATTGGCTCATCTGTGTCACTGTCATCTGAACCGTCATCACTCTGGTTGCAATCCAATGCTTGCAACACGTCGTTGATGCGAAGCCTCGTTCGATTGTGCCAGGCCATACTCTAAAAATAGAGAAAAAGGGGGGGGGGGGGAGGGTGTCATTCACCAATTTATATTTTACACTTCTGTAACAAAGATACAGGCAAGTAATGACCGCATAAAACTGCAAGTTTTAGTCAAAAGTACTCCAATAATTATCATGTATTGTATAGAGTTACACAAAACCCATGTAACTTCCCAGCTAACACATAACGTTGCCACAACGTTTTGCAAAGTTGTGAAAAGGTTGTCATTTGGTAACGTTTCACGAGGACGTTAAAGCAACTTTGCTACAACATTTGACTGTTCATTTATTGGTTGTAAAAATGTTGTATATTGGTTATTTTGACAACGTCGTATAAAAGTTATCATATCACGTTGCATTAACGTTGTATGAAGGTTTTTTATAATGTTGTCATTAAATTGTCAATATCACGTTGTCTTGACGTTGTAGTTAAGTATATTCACGACGTTACTCTGTGGTTGTGATAATAACGTTGTAATAATGTTGCAGTTAAGTATTTTCACAAAGTTGCTACAATGTTGTAATCATGACGTTGCAGTAACGTTGTATCTCGGTGTTTTTATAACGTTGTGTTTATGCTGTTAATTTAACGTTGCCATGACGTTGTAGTTAAATATCTTCACAACGTTGCGGTGTGGTTGTATTAACTAACGTTGTACTTAAGTCGTGTGTAGGTTATTTAATAAATGTTGCCATTAAGTTGTAATAATCACGTTGTTACGGCGTTATACTTAAGTATTTTCATAACATTGCTCTGATGTTGTTATAATGACGTTGTGGTAACATTGTATTTCGGTGTTTTCACAACGTTGTATTGATGTTGCAATACGTGACGTAGTGATGACGTCGTACGAAGGTTTTATCTTAACGTTGTTAACTCGCAAATCACGTTTTGAAAGTGTGGTATGGTATTTTCAAAAAGTTGCTGTTATGTTGCGATTCTTAGACATATCTTTTCCGCCAATCCTTGTACCTGCATCCATGCATCGTGTTCCGGCACTGTATGGAGCGTACCAACTTACATCAATTTGCCCGTTCTCAGAGAAAACTAATACCACGGCGCATGCGCGGCACTGAATTCCGCATCATTTGAATCGCGGTGCTCAGTTACCGAGCGAGCGGGAGCAAGCAGCCACTATTAACGGTCGCCCTCCAGTTGATGTCCGGCTAAGTCAGGCTCCACACGTACTAATAGTATACGGTAGCTTTTCAGAGCAGCATTTCTTCAGAAGGTAGGAATTGTATATGTAGTAACCTCTACTAGATATAGGGTGAGGGTGGAGTCTCGCTATCAACTCCTGAAATGGGAGACAATCCCAGGTTCCGGACGAGAAGAAATCAAATCACTCGATGCACAAATTTTACCTCCAAATTACTGATTTATTTGCAGAATCCCTGAAGACAGTTAAATGTATGTCGACCCCTTGACGTTATTGATCCCATGACGTACTGGTACATGTAAATAGACGCAATGGAAACAGAAAAAACCCCTACAATAGAAAAATGCACAAGAACTTATGTCATTTGCAATCTTGGGTACCTCGATATAAATTATATTAAGTGTAACCCAGTTTATACACAAGAGCTTATATGCAGATGTATTTCTCTTAAGTTCACAGGCAGTTATTGTATTCTATAAAATTAAATAACTTATAGCAGGCCAGCCCAACAACACTCACCCAACACAAATTGTCACCAGTGCCCGACAGTGTAGGCGGCCACAGCCTGCATTACATGTATGCGCCCTGTCATGGTGTACATGAAACAAGAAACACCACACATAAACAAAAGCATACCCATGACATACGATACATACACAGCACAATCCACTCTCCGTGTGAAGCAATTCGGGAAATGTATTACAATGTAACAAAGGCACGCACGTCTGGCCGTGCCAACGCGCGCTCACCACAGATCACCAACAACGGGTCGCCGCTTGCTGCACAAAATACACGGCACATGAAAAGTCATGTGCACAACAAAGTGGTGGATTGTGCCGGTCATGGCCCAAAATCACATGCCAAAATTGGTCAGTCAGTTTCTACCAAAGAAGCAAAATACACCCACATGATCTACAGCAATTATACTTTCACACTATATCATCATGAAAATCAGGGTTATAATGATTTGGGTTATAAAAAGGATATCTCACCGAGAGCCATCCGGACCGAGCCTCGTCCTTCCATAAAAAGTTGGGAAAGGAACTTTCTCGAACGATCGGGTGCCAAGGGCGCCCTCTGGGTATCACCGCGACGATTTAAACTACATCCCTTACAAGTTCCCTGCTTTAAGGCCATACGACCCCGGATGGTCCCGCGAGAAATACCCCTGCCTAACCATGTCTGCGTACAATCTCATCCTGTCATTTACATGACGGGCAAACCATTTACATATTCTAAAACAACCGAATTAACTCAGTATACAATAATTAGTTATTAACTAGAACATGTTTGCTCCAAAGAGGTAGTCCTGTTGTCATAAAATCGTGAAGCGGCTGGGACCTAGCTCCCACGGTCCACGCAAGACCAACATCAATGCTCATGAAGCGCTTCACTTCATTTTGTTCATTGCTTCAAACGTCACTACAGGACACCGTCTTTACAACACCGTAGGCTTATAATGGTACAAAACACCATCGTTACTTCAAAAGCAATAACATGACACACCTAGGCCTAATTAAACATCTCGAGTGTTATCGCATAATATTATATAACAAGAGAACACTCCATCCCAAGTGAACTATGGTAATTCCTTTCTTCTGATAGACCTCGTGGTGTCCATTATATGGAGTAACATTACATACTTATAACAAAATGCCAACTTGGAGGCAGTTTCTGCTCAACAATAAAACTATCAAATTACTACATATGAAACTGAAAAGAGGTACTCTATCTTTCTTATTTTTCTAACCAGAGTAACATTTAGACTCGATACGTCCCAACTCAAAACAAACAAATAATGACTTAGAAAACTGCTTTCCTTTGGTTAACATATTAAAATGTTTCCATACACACTCCTAGCTGGACGGTTAAATACGCAACCACATCCGAACGTGAAGGGCTTCAAGTACTGGTTATATCTCCCATTTGAGAGCAAAAACACAGTACCCGGTCCCCTCAGAATTACATCTCAATGTGAACCATAACGAATTATAACCCCTCTAAACTGGCGAATATACTTGGCCATGCCCTCCTTAGTTAGGTGGCATCCATCTATCAAGTACTTGGGAAAATCCACCCTTCTTTGAGGTACTAGACACACCTGAGGTGACCTTTCTGCCAGCGCTCGGTCAAGCATACTATTAAAGCGTCTGACACGGTGATTGAAACTTGCAATGAAACCTGGTTCGGCCTGTTCAACGCCGACCTTTGGATCACGGAATGAAACACAATGCGCTTTGGCTGGATACCTCGCACCGCCAGCGTGTCCAGGAACCTCAAAGCTTTCTCAACCACTACCCTAGGGGTTGCAATCATCTGACAAAGATCGTTCGTTCCTAGGTCGATACATAACAAATCGATATGATCTAAAGCCTCCATCTTCCTTAGGAAACGTCGGGGTGCCTCAAGAACCCTTTCATAGGTTAACCCATAGGTTAACCCTTCCACCAAGACTGTGTACACATCGGTGATACCCATTAATTCGTTCAGTGACATGCGGCGTGAATGTGCCTCCCTTGCAAGCCTTGCTACAAACGAATGACCGTAAATGCAAATCACTTGCTTCTCTGCCATACTAATCCAAAACACTCGCCTGACCAGTTAGCTAGATGCAAAAACGGTGCAGAAAACCTCGAAGAGACAAGGGAAGAGCTTCTCTCTGTCCTGCAACGTACAAAAGAAACCTGTTAAGTCCCACAGAGCTACCCATATCCCAAACCAAACACTGTGGGTCACGTTATATTTACAAAATCGGGATTACTTCCCTATTGGGACCCCATCATGGAGGTGGTGAGTACACGAAGTATCCCGTACTCTGTACAGGCAATCCTCCAGTACTTCAAAGACAGCAGCAGATCCGCCACATAGGGCCTACATGAATTTCAAAGCGCGTAATTAGGTAACAGCTGTAGGCCAGCGCCCGGTTCGATTCCTGGCTCTTAGTCGCTCAGAGCGCCTCAGACCTTCATGTGCATCTGTTGATGCTCCGGGTTCATCACTCAAGGGAGGGACAACTTCATCGGTTGGAGGCTTGCCACCACTAGCCGTTACTATAGGAGACTGGTCACTAGGCACCGTTACAACAAACTCATCCTCCGAATAGGGCGAGTCACTGGAATCGCCATCAGATCCCTCTGGATATCCGGCACAAGGTAAGTCACACCAAGCCTCTACTTCAGCCTCTTTGCATATGTCTGTTTCTCGAGGGTCGAGAATCAGAAGCTTCCGGTTGACTAATCTCTCACTACCCCCCAAAACCGGTCGAATGCCCACCAAATCCTGTTCTATGTTGCACCTGACAACGACATGGGGCGTCTCATCAAGCTGGTCACTTAACTTATGCCTGCCTTTGAACGCACAATTCTTGACCAGAACTCTGCTGCCTACCTGTAGGTGCTGGACAGGCTTACACTTTGTATCATAGTACCGTTTGTTAGCCTCCGCCGCTTTAATCAGGCGGTCTCTCACAACCCCATAGGCTTGCTTCAACATTTATTTATTTATTTATTACATTTCTTTACCCAGGGTGTGCCCAAACAGTTTAAAACTGGTTTCCATTGGGGCCCTGCATATTATTAGTTAAAATTGAATATTTACACATTCATACAAAGTATTTAAACAAATACAATAATGTTTACACAAATAAATATATCTTCGGTTAACTTTTCAACTCTCCAGTAGAAGCCTATTGCTGATTTACGGGATGGGCGAAAAACCCGCGAAAAAAAAAAAAACCCTTTTAGGGTGAAAAACAAGGGGAAATTCCCATCCGGCTCCAAAGTATTTTGGCAACCAAGTTTATAACTCCGCAGTTCAGCGTAAATTATACAGAAATATCACTGATAGATGGCTTTACGTAGCTCCGATTTAAATGTACTTAAAGAGTTTATGGTTCTCATTTGTTCAGGCAGATTATTCCATATACTGGCACCACTCACAGCGAAACTTGTCACGTAGCATTCCTTTTTGGCGAAAGGAACTTTCAGTGCCATTTGGGTCGATTGTCGTGTTTCACGAATCACTGTAAGTGGTGTAAACAGATTTGTCATGTACAAAGGAGTCATTTTGTTAAGGCTTTTGAAAACAAAGATAGCCTTTTTGAACTGAACTCTTTCTTTAAAAGGAATCCAATTTAGTCTGGCAAACATATCAGCTGAGGGGGTGAGGGAGGTACATTTAAGGATTATCCGTGCTGCTCTTTTTAGACATTTGTTGAGGGTATTGTCGTGAGATATGTACCTTCCTCCCCACACCGTACAGCAATACTCTAAAGATGGCATAACTAAACTTACAAAGAGTGTGTGCAGGCTGCTTTGGGGAACGTAATCACGAATTCTGTTTAACACACCCAATTTAGACGAAACAGTCTTCCTTACGTATTCAACATGTGTACCCCAACTTAATGTTTCATCAACAACTACACCCAAGCATTTACAAGATTTCACTTTTTCGATAACCTTATCAGCAATGCACACGTTTAGGTCGACGTTGGATATTTTCTGCCTTGAACCAATAAGCATACATTTGGTTTTGTTGGCATTTAATGCTAGTTTGTTTCTTTGGCACCAGTTGTGAATACTAGCAAGAGCTACATTCAAGTTCCTTTCTATTTCGTTAATACTAGAGGAGCTACAAGTTAACGTGGAGTCATCTGCATACATAAATAAGTTGCAATTTTGGGGTATACAGGATGGAAAATCACTACTATAAACAATGAATAAAAGTGGCCCTAAGATCGACCCTTGTGGAACGCCTATGTCTATGGGCAAGACCTTCGATATTGTGCCCTTAATATTTACAGACTGACTACGACCGCCCAGGTACGACTTAAACCAATTAATTCCAGAAGATGACAAATTCAGCTTCTTCAATTTGCCTAGTAGGATTACATGATCCACACAATCAAAAGCTTTACTAAGATCTATGAACACGCTACCTGTAACTTCACCTTGCTCCATAGCCTCAAAACACTTGTTTGTTAAATCGTGTAGAGTGCTTTCAGTTGAGTGCAAGGGTCTAAATCCCGATTGGCAACTAGGTATCAAATTGTTATCATCGAGGTAGCTATATACTGCCGAGTGCACCCATCTTTCTAGAATCTTAGAGATAATTGGCAGTATAGAAATAGGCCGATAATTACCTGTACTACATTTATCTCCTCCCTTGTGAATTGGTGTTACCAAGGCGTGTTTCCAATCCTTAGGGTATTGCTCGCATGTTATGGAGAGGTTAAAAATATAAGTTAAAGATTTAGTAATATAAGGGGAAGCAATTTTAATCATTTTAACACTGATGCCATCCGGACCTGTTGCTTTCCCAACCGACATGGATGATATTTGCTTTTGAACGAACTCTTCTGTAATATTAGGTACAGTGCATTCTTCAAGTTCATGTAGAGAATCAACGATAGAGGCGTAGGTATCATTGTTTTCAAGTTCGCCCGATGGGCAATTTCTAGCTGTACGTTTTCCTATTGTAGAAAAGTGTTCATTTAATGTATCAGCAATGTCAGTGGGATCGTCAATATTTTCTCCATTTGGGGAAGTGATAGAATTTGGAGCAATTTTCTGTTTTTTAGGAAGTACCTCCTTTAGTTTTTTCCATAGCATAGATGAATTGCTTTTATTTTCTTCTATGGCTGATGTATAGTATTCGCTCTTCTTAGTGCGGATTTTATTAGTTACATTGTTCCGCAGCTTTTTGTAAGAGTCCCAATCGATCTGTGAGCCTGAGCGTTTTGCGATTTTGTGTGCACGATCCCGCTGTCTCATAAGTTTAAGAATTTCGCAATCGAGCCAAGGTAAAGAGGCACCCCGAATACGTTTAGTTTTGATTGGCGCATGAAAGTTAATAATACGCATAAATATGGAGTGCCATTTGCACCACGCTTCATCAACATCATAAGAGTCCAGTACATCTTGCCATGGTGCATTAAGGAGGTCGTCTTTAAATGCATCATTGTCTATATTTGTGAGACATCGAAAATTTATTGAGCGACCTTTAATTTTTGGCGTTTTCCAACTATGTTGACCATAAACAAGATAATGGTCACTGATTAGGACTGGTAATACACCACATTCCTTTATTAGCTCTGGATGGGAGCTGAAAATGAGATCGATTATTGTTTGAGTGGACTCAGTGACACGTGTTGAGTCATGTATGAGTTGCGCCAATTGGAATAAACCAAAACAAGAAATAATTGGGTTTGAGTTCAAACTATCATCGTCAACTGAAACATCATAATTAAAGTCCCCAGTTGCAATAATTTCTTTACATTCACAGGAGGCCTTATTAATAATATCACTTAGTTTATCAATGAATTCAACAGAGCTTGAAGGTGGCCTATAAATAGAACTAATAAGCACAGGCTGTCTTTGTTTACACTTAATTTCAACCCATATGCACTCGACATCATCTGTTTCAAGATCCTCACGACGAGTGAAAGTTAAATTGTTTCGGATGTACATGGCAACCCCACCACCATGCCGGTTCCTGTCTTTTCTGACAATGGAAAAATTTGGTAATGTGATTTCATCGTCGGAGATTGAGGCATTGCGGAAAGTTTCATTTAGACAGATGATATCGAATGGATTTGTAGACATTAAAATTTTAAATTGGTCAAATTTGTTTATTAAACTTCTCACATTAAGATGGGCGAATGAGAATCCCCCGGGGCTTCGGTTGTAGATAACGCCATCTGTTAAGTCTATCGTAGATTTTTGCCTTGTGGATTGAGCAGCTCTCTGACCGTTTTTAGGTATTGGTTCCATTCCTGGCTTCGATAGTGTGTCTGGGTTAGTGGCTGACGGAGATGGGTTGGATGCTGTTTTTGATACGGGTGTGGGTAGTACTGATTTGCCATTTGAAAACCCGTCGGGACATCACGATTCGCTGTAGTCCGCTCCTTCACGACATCAGAGTACAAGGTCTTGCCGAACGGGGTCCTCTGGTGTGTGATGCGGCTAGCAGTGGTCTTATGTGGTCCTGCGACGTGTTGGATAATGTTCACGGCAAGTAGACGCACTCCTGTTGAGTTGAGGTGCACGCCATCCGATACAAGGTGATTTGGGTTTATATTTCCATTGTCAATGAAGCCCCAGTTATTTTGTCTTGCTATTGACTTAAGCAGATTATTAGAGTCATCTACCTTCTTGCGTTTTGGCACTGTTTGGTTATTGCGATGTATAATCGACGAGATTGTTACTGATCTTGGTTGTAGTGATTCACCAAGAGAAGTGATCTTTGCAGCAATAGTCTCTGGGTTGTCAGAAGTATTATTGGTCCCAACATGAAGGATTGCTCCAGAGACGTCGTGTTTGGCCGACAGCTGGATGGCGTTAGGAGCAAGATCTTCGATTTTTGCTCCACGCATGGTATGGCACATCACTTTCTTTTGTCTGCTCAATCTCCTGGGTTGTAGCCGTTTGATCATTGAGTCACCGATTATTAGGATATCTGCATGGTTGTGTTCGCTAGGTGTGGGTGGCCGTTTTTTCATGGTAGGTGTCGGTTTCTGCTTTGTAGTGGTCAGTTTCTTGTGCTTTTCCCGGTATTGGTCGAGCTGCTCTTGAAAAGAGGCCTTGTTTTTGGAGGGACAGGGATTGTTTGGGGGAGTACAGGACTCCTGTTCCATGCCAGGCTGGACTTTTGGCTGCATAGCTTCGTAGTAGGAGTCGATCAGGAACTCGGCTTCGGTCCGGGAATCATCAAAGCTGTTTTCGATGTTGACCGGATCGACATCCTCCGTCGCCAATGCAGCAAAGCGGTTGCTTGTTGATACATTGCCGATCAAATGGTCTATCGGAATGACTGGTTCCCGGCCAAAGAGAAGGGTCCATGGAGCAACTCCGGTCACACTATGTGGGGTAGTGTTATACATACGGACAAGGTGGGGAAGGAGTTCTGGCCACCTCCTCCGGTTTCGCCCATCCAGAGATCTTATTAAGGAGCAGAGTGTTCTATTGAATCTCTCTGTCTGCCCGTTACCTTGGGCATGATAAGGGCTAGTACGAGTCTTCCGAATCCCGTACAGTTTACAGAGTTCCCTAATCAGATTGCTCTCAAAATTTCGTCCCTGGTCGGAATGGACTTGAAGTGGTACCCCGTAATGACCTATCCAGTTCTCCACAAGTGCTCGAGCAACAACGGGAGCGGTTTGGTTTTTACATGGGACCGCCAATGCATATTTCGTAAAAGCATCGGTCAGGACCAGCACGTCCTCAAACCCCCCACGGCCTCTATCAAGCTTCAAAAAATCTATGGCAAGTCGCTCCATCGGTCGGAATGCCAACAAGTGTCGCATTGGTGGCCGTATAGTCGGGGTTGGTGCCTTGGAGACGACACACCGCAAACACTTACGAATATGCTCGCGGACTTGCCCTGACATGCCTGGCCAAAAACATCTTAACTTCAACAGGGCAAGAGTCCTATTGACGCCTTGGTGCCCCCAGT
Organism: Hippasteria phrygiana; assembly: GCA_037893225.1. Lineage (NCBI taxonomy): Eukaryota > Metazoa > Echinodermata > Asteroidea > Valvatida > Goniasteridae > Hippasteria > Hippasteria phrygiana. The sequence goes on from JAZGUH010000186.1 coordinate 268,495, forward strand.
TGTCATGAACAGCTTCCAGCATACTTTTCTTCAAGCATTTCGGAGTCAAGAGTTGGAAGACGTCACCCAGAGCTGAATCCTTGTAGGTTCTATACAGGACTCCGTTTCTCTCCACGATCGAAGACCACTCCTTCATCCATCCATTCACACCTGGCACCGGCGTGCCATCTCCGATTTGCCCTGGCCCCCACCCATTTGACCGCCGCCCCCAAACAACTTGTAACTGATCGTCTGCCTTTTGCATTGAAGCAAGCTCACTGTATGAATATGAGGGCAGGACCGCCGAAGTTTGGTACCCCTGCTCACCATCACTGGGATCACCACGACCTGGTCCATGCACTGGGCCTTCTGTCTGTACCGCACAACGCAATTCGACTGGGACAGATGTGGACTCCACTACATCCTGCATAACCCTCATAGCATCAACAGACTCTGCATTTGAGGGACACCGACTGAGTGCATCCGCGCACTTGTTGGTCCTCCCACTTCGATACTTCACCTGCATGTCAAATGGAGCTAACTGCGCCACCCACCTTTGCGCTGTACCACCTAACCTGGCATTCTGAAGGTGGGCAAGAGGATTATTATCTGTGTACACGGTGAAACGGGCTCCTAGCAGATAATCCCGGAACTTTTCGGACACGGCCCACTTTAGGGCCAATAATTCAAGCTTGAAGCTTGAGAGGTCGCTGTAGTTCTTCTCTGCACCACGCAACCCGCGGCTTGCAAAGACAATCGGGTGTACAGCCCCATCATCCCCAGTTTGGGCCAAGCAGGCACCGAGACCCCGTAGGGATGCGTCAACCTCCACGATGAACTCTCTATCGAAACGTGGATAGGCCAATACAGGAGTGCTACATAACTTTGCCTTTAGCTGCTCGAACGCTTCATCTGCTTCCCCGGACCACTGAAGGCTCTTCGAGTAGTTCCCTGCTTTTTCGCAGACCTTGGCCGTCAGGGCGTGCAAGGGTGCAGCAATAGCCGAGAATCCGGCAATGAAACGGCGATAGTAAGCCGCGAGACCTAAAAACGAGCGCAACTCCTCCTGGTTTGTTGGCGTGGGCCACCCGGCGATCCTATCTATCTTGTCAGGGTCCACTGAAACCCCCGAGTCTGATACAATGTGCCCTAGGTGCTTCACCTGCCTCCGGAACAAGTCACACTTGGCACCCTTCAGTCTAAGCCCATGTTGTATCAATCGGTCGAAGACCACACCCAACCTTGTCAGATGCTCCTCAAAGTCTCTCGAATACACCAGGATATCATCGAGGTAGAGAACAACCTGTGATAAATTGAGGTCACCAAAAATACGTTCCATGGTTCTCTGGAAGGTACCAGGACTATTACTGAGCCCCATGGGCAATCTGGTAAACTCAAACAATCCCCAGGGAACACGAAAAGCTGTCTTCGTTATCGAATCTTCATGCATCGCCACTTGGTAATACCCGTGAGCCAAATCCAGAGAGGAGAAGTAACGGGCACCACCTAACGCCTCCAATGTCTCCTCGATCCTTGGAAGGGGGAAAGCATCCTTTACTGTTAACCCATTAAGTTTCCTATAGTCTATACACAACCGAATAGACCCATCCTTCTTGCGAACCAATACCACAGGACTGGCATACGGGCTAGTAGATCTCTGTATGACCCCCTTGTCAAGTAACTCTTGGAGCATCCGCTGGACTTCCGGCATCAGGTGGGGTGCGATGCGCCTATATGGCAAGTTCACAGGTTTCCCATCAATGAGGTGAATCTCGTGCGAGATAAGGTTACACTTCCCAATATCCATAGGTCCCTTAGAAAACGCTGCATCATACTTATGCACCAAGGCTGCTACTCGAGTGGCTTCACTGGAACTCAAACCTCCGAGATTTAGACCTGGGGGCAACTGGTACTCCGTTCCATCTGGGAGGGTGAAACTCTCCTGCACAACCTCTGATGGGACTTCATGTACCCCGTAGGGGTTCCCATCAACATCTGCAGGACAACCTAAACTTGGAGAGCCCGGAGTGTCATCTACACTCCCTTTCTCCAGAATCACCTCATCAACGGATACCCTAATCTCCCCCTGCACAAGTTGAAGGCCAACCTCCTCCAACACGTCAGCCTCTCTGACAACTGCCAACTTGATACCCGCCGGCACCGTAATCGGTTGGTTGCCACGATTACACACCATTAAATCTACTGAGGGCCCAACTTGTATCCCCTCAATTATACACAAGTTTTGGATCCCAGGAGTAATCCCCGCACCCGAACTGGAAAGTGTCGCAGGACACCCCTCAACAAAGACGCAGCCATCTGGAGGTCCTGCCAGCTTAGCGTCCACCCTACAATTTACTAACATAGTTGTACGAGGGGGAACTACCTCCGTCTGCAGTGCATGCACCTCACCCACCTTTTTTGGCGCTGCGGTGGCATCTACCTCGCTACCGCGCAACTTCCGTGCATTAAACCATTGGAGAGCTGTCTCCCACTCACTCCCACGCAGCATAGATGGTTTTATCTTCAGAGCAGACAATGCTCTCAGAATATTACAACCAATTATAATCGGATACTCCTCCCGCCTATCAAGCTTCTCATTCGACTGTGTCGAACGAACTAGAAAGTGTGCCTTAACTTTCTGGCCAAGTATCTCTATGTCTGTACTCAAATATCCGTGAATCGGAATCTCAAGATCATTAGCCCCTACAATTTTCACCAGATTTCCGACTGCGCCCAATTTACCTACTTTATCTGCCAGGTACTTTTGATAAAAAGGGAAACAAATTAGTGATGTCTCAGCCCCTGTGTCTAGGATACAGTTGGCAGTTACACCACCTATGGTTACCTCCGCTGTAGGGCTTGCTGCAATTAATTTATCACGCAAATTACCGACTGCCCCTTCCCCCTTCTTTAGGCTACCGTCCCCATTTGACAGATTACTTGCACCCCCAGCTCCGGGCGCAGCCTGCACCTCCGTCATCTCGCCCACTATGACGGAGGTGGGGCGTTTTCCGAAACACTACGTTCTGTTTTGGCTGTCCGAGTCTTGGACTGTTCCTTATCCCTACACTGTTTAGCATAGTGGCCCGGCCTCTTACAGTTATGACAGATAACAGTCGACCGGTTATAATTTCTAGTCGCCAGCGCTCTGTCCAGCTTCTCACTCAAAACTGAGGTTAAATGTGCCAACTGAGCTGTGGTTGCAGCCTGCTGTTGCCCAAGTAAATCTAACTTTTCCACAACTAACTTGTTGGATGCTACAAGCTGGGTCAACACGTCATCTGTCCTGCTCGGAACCGAGGCAACGTGAACGTTGACCTGTTCACGGTCCTGCATATCTGCTACCTCCCTAATTTTACTTTTACGCACGGCCTCTTCTTGATCGGGCAGTAAAGCAAGTACATGCTCCCTAAGCTTAAAGAATGACAACTCAGGCTTCTCCACCAACAATCTGCGCAACTCTCTCCGCGCGGTCAGGTCTCTTGCGCCATTCACAAACTGCTCCTTAAGCACGCGGTCTCGCATTAGGCGCAAAGCATCACGTTCTGGGCCTTGAGCCGCCTGCTCCATACGATCGTGAAGCCTCATTAAAACCCTGCTAAAATCAGCCAACGATTCATCCTGCAATTGTTTCCGTGCGTACAGTGCACTAGTCAGCGAGGACACGCTTTCCAAGGAGCCAAACCGGTTGCACAGAAGGGCTGTTACTTTGGGTAGGGTGTCCCTTTCATCCTGGGGCGCGCACAGTATTTCCTCTTTTGCTATTCCACCTAAGTGGTCCAGAAATTCCCCAGCTTGTTTATCCTCCTCGAGCCCTAACTGCCGCGAATAACGCTCAAATTCCTCCAACCATTCGGTTATGGTCAAATCCCCAGGCTTGCGAGGGGGCCCACAAAACTTTACTAGGCTAACCCTTGGTGTTGGCGTGATTTTCAAATTCCCGAAAGCATTCGCCAAGGTCTGTGCTAAGGCCTCATTAGACCTTGCAATTACTTCGCCCAAAGCATCCATGGCTGCGTTCACTTCGCATACACTTTGATGAAAATCCGAAAAATATAATACCCACAAGTTAATACAACAGTGAAAACCCGTGTCAAGGCACCCGACGCTATGAAAGACAGAAGCTTAACTAGATGTAGTTCAATTTCTTTTTCAAAACCGAATATGCTTCATATACACCCGGTACAAAAATCAGCCACAACTTTCCATTACAGGCACAGCGACATAACCACATCAAAGCTAGATTTCCGAGGATATTGTTTACAGTACACAGCCACACTGGGGTGTTCTTATTTAAACTAAAATAAGGCTTATGGCTATACCGTACAGTTTATTGACACTATACAGTCACTGACACAATGACAAAAAAAAGGATGTTTTATCAATCACCCTTCATTATAACCATGTGTTGGGGGTCCACCATAAAAATACAAGGAAAATTACAAATATCCAACAATGTTTTCTTGAGTATTAAATCTTCTCTATCCTGTCTACGACGCCACTTGTAGTAACCTCTACTAGATGTAGGGTGAGGGTGGAGTCTCGCTATCAACTCCTGAAATGGGAGACAATCCCAGGTTCCGGACGAGAAGAAATCAAATCACTCGATGCACAAATTTTACCTCCAAATTACTGATTTATTTGCAGAATCCCTGAAGACAGTTAAATGTATGTCGACCCCTTGACGTTATTGATCCCATGACGTACTGGTACATGTAAATAGACGCAATGGAAACAGAAAAAACCCCTACAATAGAAAAATGCACAAGAACTTATGTCATTTGCAATCTTGGGTACCTCGATATAAATTATATTAAGTGTAACCCAGTTTATACACAAGAGCTTATATGCAGATGTATTTCTCTTAAGTTCACAGGCAGTTATTGTATTCTATAAAATTAAATAACTTATAGCAGGCCAGCCCAACAACACTCACCCAACACAAATTGTCACCAGTGCCCGACAGTGTAGGCGGCCACAGCCTGCATTACATGTATGCGCCCTGTCATGGTGTACATGAAACAAGAAACACCACACATAAACAAAAGCATACCCATGACATACGATACATACACAGCACAATCCACTCTCCGTGTGAAGCAATTCGGGAAATGTATTACAATGTAACAAAGGCACGCACGTCTGGCCGTGCCAACGCGCGCTCACCACAGATCACCAACAACGGGTCGCCGCTTGCTGCACAAAATACACGGCACATGAAAAGTCATGTGCACAACAAAGTGGTGGATTGTGCCGGTCATGGCCCAAAATCACATGCCAAAATTGGTCAGTCAGTTTCTACCAAAGAAGCAAAATACACCCACATGATCTACAGCAATTATACTTTCACACTATATCATCATGAAAATCAGGGTTATAATGATTTGGGTTATAAAAGGATATCTCACCGAGAGCCATCCGGACCGAGCCTCGTCCTTCCATAAAAAGTTGGGAAAGGAACTTTCTCGAACGATCGGGTGCCAAGGGCGCCCTCTGGGTATCACCGCGACGATTTAAACTACATCCCTTACATATATTTTCTATAAATCTTAAAATTACCTGTGACATTCTCTCGTGCAATTTCGGGAATACGATTTTTCAGTATTCTTACGTATACATGTAAAACCTTTTTCAAGCAAATCACTAAATATACTGGCAACTTTCCGAACGTAATTTACGAAAGGACAGTCTTCTTTTTTTAGTTGATACTGAAAATGTTCCGTCGATTAAGATTTGTGAAGAGTACAAATCAATTAGGTGGATGGGCTAGTTTGTTATTTTGAGCATTTATAGAGGAAACAATACAAATTAGGTTCATGTAGGCCCTAAAGTTCTAAGTCTTGTTTAGTTGGAAAAAGTCGTAATTTTCCCAACATGCCCAAAGGAAACTGAGTATGATACGGATATATGCTGGCAGATTCGCAGGCATTAATGACTATAACCCCCTATAGGGTGCATGTAAAATCCCATTAAAAATGGGGGATTGGGACTGCTATAGAGTTAAAAAAAAAAACCTGTTGGCTAGTTTTTATAGCTGTGCATGAGTAGTAAGGGAGATGCCGATTCTGCGACATTTCTTGTTTTTTTTATTTTCTCTCCAATTTTGCTGCAGGTACATACGTCAAATTTTACAATTTCAAAATAGTCTAAAAATTACCCAAATTTTATTTTAAATTTTGGTGTATGGATATACACCAAAATTAGCAAATAAATCTAGAAAATAAAAAGTGTTTTTCATAGTCGAGAAGCGTACAAAACGCCGGGCGCACCCCAAAATAACATAAGGCAAGAAATTATTTGTCGCAAGCCAAAAAAAATTAAATAATTTTTTATTTAAAAAAATAATATTATATTGCCATTATAAAAGATGGAAACACAACCTACGATTCGAGGATACAATAGATGGAACAAAATAACTTTAAAAAAATATACCGATAAGTATAACTTATCTTTAGGAGCGCCAACAGGACGCAACGGTGTAACTATCAGGCGAGATTATATTCGAGCTATAAAAGAAGAAGAAGACAAATTTAAAAATTTGAGAATACGATCTAAAGCTTCGTTAGCGCGACTCGCGCACGATAAAAATATTCGAGTTATTTCTACGGGTAGAAATGGTCGAGCGATAAAAAAAGATTACATCGAAGCTATAAAAAGATTTAAGGAGCAAAATACTTTTCGAGAAGCAGACTTTCGAGAGACTAGAAGATTTGAAAACAGTTATAGAAATTTGGAACTGATTCCGAGTCTGTTTACCGACGATCCAGAGCAATTTTACAACACCCACATATCAATGATCAAAAACAAAATCGTCGCTGAATTAAGAGAAATAAAAACGATGAAACTACAGATCGCTATGAAAATAAAGTATGTAAAAAAATCAGGTGATGAGACTACAACATCAACCGCTACTCATTTTAGTTATCAAAATCGAGTCTTAAACAAGAGCGAGATAGCTACGACTATCAGGCAACAATATGAAACGATATTATCTCAGATAGATAAATATACGAATAAAGGAAGTGGTTGGACTATAGATAAAATAGTTGCGTTTTACATTAACATAAACAGAGTTAACCCTCTGGTAGGCGCTTCTTACGTAAAACTACCAAATATATAACTAACAAACACGCAACCGTCAACATCAAAAATGAAGATCAAGAGTGTATAAGATGGTGTATAAGAGCCGCCCTAGGTATATATACCGATAAAGTTAAAAACCAAATAGAAACCAAACCGCTGTATAGTTGGCAAAAAAACAGAACTTCTAATTATAAAACCGATGACGGATTAGACTTCACCGACATAGACTTCCCCACACCCATACATCAAATATCTAAAATAGAAAGACAAAACGATATAAGTATAAACGTGTTAGGATATGACGCAGACTGCAAAAATAAAACCTATCCACAAGATAAAAGGGGCTTGATATATCCGCTATATTTATCTAAAAGACTACACGATATAAAAACTATCAGTTTGCTATTATATGAAGGTCATTATTGTTGGATAAGTGACTTACCTAGATTCTTATCCGGCGTTACCAATAGTCAACATCGTAAAATGTTTTGCTTAAGATGTTTAACGCATTTTAATTCGAAAGAGAAGCTGGACAGGCACATAGAAGATTGCGAAGGAATAGACTCTGCTTTATCTACCGTTAAAATGCCGCATGAAAGCGCGAACAAATACTTAGACAAAAGCATTCTAAAGTTTGAAAACTTTAAGAATTTACAAGACGCACCCTATGTCTCATATACGCGGATTTTGAATCTATCTTAGTACCACAAGAAAAAACAAAGGAGCCGTCGTCTAAAACTCATATTCACAGAGCCTGCGGTTATTCGTACGTTGTAGTTAGATGCGATGGCCGTAAAATGAAGCGAAAGACTTATAGAGGTGGACACGCTATAGACAATTTTATAACCTCGTTGCAAGAACTCGAACCTAAGATTAATGAATTACTAGCTCGCGTTGAGCCGATAATATATACGCTAAAAGAAGAAAAGATACACCTAAACTCTAACGAGTGCTGGATTTGCGAAAAACCAATTTATCCAAATTACTCGTGTAATTGTCATTGTTATAAGTCTGTAGAACCTAAAAGTATAGAAGAACTGAAAGAATACTCGTACATAAACAAAAAGGGATATCTCGAGTTAACATGTATGTTCTGTGAAAAGAAAATTAACAAATTTCGAAAAGTCAGAGATCATTGTCACACTACGGGTAAGTACAGTGGAGCTGCGCACGCTTTCTGCAATCTTAAATTACGAGTTATACCTAACAAAACGACAATACCGGTCATCTTTCACAACTTAGAAAATTATGACGCGCACTTGATCATGCAGGGTATTTCAAAGTATCAAGAAGATATCTGGTGTATACCCAAAAATTCAGAAAAATACATTTCATTTTCGATCAGTCAATATAGATTTATCGACTCGTTTCATTTTATGTCTAGTGGTCTCGACAAATTGGTAAAGTCTTGCCCGAGAGACGCCTTTAGGCTACTCCTGAAACGTTATGGCGAAGAAAACGCGGACCTCTTATTACAAAATGGTGTATATCCGTACGAGTACATGGACAGCTTTGAACGATTTAGCGAAACTACTCTACCGCCGAAAGAATCTTTTTACAGCGCGTTAAAAGATAAACATATAAGCGACGAAGACTACGAAAGAGCGCAACGAGTATGGCGGACCTTTGACATAAAAAACATGGGTAAATACCACGACTTATACGTAACCGCGGATACTCTATTACTAGCCGGCGTATTCGAGAATTTTAGGCAAATGTGTAGAACGAATTACAAGTTGGATCCAGCCAACTACTTCACGGCACCTGGTTTAAGTTGGGACGCTTTATTAAGACATACTAAAATAGAATTAGAACTTTTAACCGAAATAGATTAACATTTATTTTTTGAAAAAGCGAAAAGAGGGGGAATATCGAGCGTTGGAAGTACGCGCTATGCTAAGGCCAACAACTCATATAAACCCGATAAACCCGATTCGTATATTCTCTATCTAGACGCAGACAACCTCTACGGATGGGCCATGAGTCGACCGCTACCTTACGGAGGATTTAATTGGGTCGGTACAAAACAATTTACCCACGATCGTATCATGGCGTTAAAAGATAAGGCTTCAACTGGATATATGTTCGAAGTTGACCTGGAATATCCAGCCGAACTACACGATCTACACAACGATTATCCTTTAGCCGCCGATAATATAATCATACCTGAAGAATGGTTATCGGAGTATCAACGAGAGTTGGCGAGTGAGATAGGAGATAGCGCTAAGGTAAAACAATTAACCGGTACGCTATATCGCAAAGAAAAATATGTATTGCACTACGTCAATTTAAAACAGTGTTTGAGGCTAGGCCTAAAACTAACTAAAGTACATCGGGCGTTACAATTTAAACAAAAACCTTGGATGAAATCGTACATCGATAAAAACACGCAACTCAGAACGAAAGCAAAGTCGGATTTCGAAAAAGACTTTTTCAAATTAATGAATAATTCTGTATTCGGCAAAACGATGGAAAATGTCAGAAATAGAATAGATGGTGTGCTACTGCGAAACGATCAAGTAGAAGAATACGAAAAAATAGTTTCTAAACCTTGTTACAAGTCTACTACAGCGTTTAAAGAATGCGGTCTCTCATTCGTAGAATCGTACAAAAAGAAAACGTATTTAAATAAACCCATCTATTGCGGCGTTAGTATCTTAGATTTATCGAAGACTCTAATGTATGACTTTTATTACAACCAATTAAAAAAGACGTATGGTGATAAAGTAAGATTGATGTATGCAGACACGGACTCGCTGCTTTTGATTATCTATACGAAAGACGTTTATCTCGATATGGAGAATCATACCGGCAACTACGATTTTAGACCACTTTTTATACGACGAGACTAACAAGAAAGTCATCGGTAAATTTAAAGACGAATGCGGAGGAAAAGTCATAAGCGAAGCTACTTGCATCAGATCGAAGATGTACTCGATTTTATACGGAGGAGACGTCGTATTAAAAAAGGCCAAAGGCGTAAACCGAGTGGTTATAAACAATGATCTATCTTACGAAAAGTATAAAAATTGCGTTTTATCGAACGAATGCTATTCAAACAAGATGATTCGTTTTGGAACTGAGCGTCACATGATATACACAGAGTCTCAAGTCAAGCAATCTTTAAATCCTTTAGATACGAAGAGATATATTTTACCTAATGGTATAGACACTCTGGCTTATGGTCACTCGCGTAGCTAAAGCCCAGAACAAGACGATCGATAAATATCTACTCGAAAAATAAATTTCTTATGGTTATTCTCGATTAACTCACCGTCGCAGTCTCTGAAAGAAAAACTCAATTCGGGTATTTTACTCCTAATTAGCGGTATGGTAGTTTTTCTTTTATTTTGGATAGTCGCGATTACATCTGAACGAGCGTCAATATATGAAATCGGTATAACGTCTAACAAGTGCGTGCCCCTTCCGTTATAGAAATTATTAGACGTAGATAACTGATCGCAATGTAAAAAAATTGCATTCACATAATTCATATTATAATGTCCTACAAGTTCAACCCCAATTTCACCACTATTCATGAGTGACCATATAGCTTCTTGTAGGCCCAACACTCTTCTAGCATATGCGTGGAATGTAATCGCAATGTCAGTAACATCTGAACTAATACTACCGGCATTAATAACAATTTGTCTACTAAACTTGTCCGCGGAAATTCTGATGATGGTTAATTTATTAAGTTCAGCTACTAACTCATCGAAAGTTCCAGCTGGAATTACCATTCTACCGCGAGTTGGAGCCATCCGATCAGAAAGCAAACTCCATCCTATAGTAATACGTTGATTTATATTATAAAAACCGACGGTAAATATCGCGTTGTTTAAACTCATACAGTAATTTCCATTAGAGTTATCTATAGGTTTTGACAGACTAAAAGTTCGTTCGTTACCGTCCATTTCAAAAACGTGCGATTCCATTTAATAAAGCGTAAACAAATATTCAAAAATCGCTTAAAATTTACCGATCGTCAAGTTAAAACTAATCATTTTTCCTCGATTATTTATTAAAACGCCGTCGCGGTCTCTGATACTAAAGCTAAGTTGGTTTATCTTATCACCCGCGAGTCTACGAGCGGTTAATCTTATACGCTCGATAATCGTACTCTCTCTTTTCGTTATCGGTATAACGTCTAACAAGTACGTGCCCCTTCCGTTATAGAAATTATTAGACGTAGATAACTGATCGCAATGTAAAAAAATTGTATCGATAGGCGTTGTATTATACAGCCCTACGTAATCTACGCCAAAAACTAAGTTTTTGACCGATATCCCCAACAATTGTTTTATGTTTTTATCAAAGCGTAGAACGTTATTTTCTTCCGTTATATTTAAAGATATTTTTTTATTAAGTTTATCTACAGAGACTTCTAACCAAACTAATTTACTAAGTCTATCTCCGATCCAATCTATATCGTAATATCCAGCCGGAATATCAATTTTACCATCCGTACTACCCGTTTTTCTCCCAGTGTTCGGATCGATTTGATGTATAAAATAGAGAATTTCGCTATTACTAGGTATATTATAAAACCCCGCGGTAAATATCGCGTTGTTTAAACTCATACAGTAATCTCCCTTAGAGTTATCTATAGGTTTTGACAGACTAAAAGTTTGTTCGTTACCGGCCATTTCAAAAACGTGCGATTCCATTTTAAATCATATTTATTATAAATTAAATAAGATATAAAAATGAAATTCACTCAACTTATGAAATTTTTAGACGTTAATAATCGAACGGTAAAGAATGCTTTAGATATCGTGAATCTAGCTAGAGGTCAAGACGATAACGACAAGTACGGCGGACCTTTGACCCCGGAGAGTACCCCGTTGAACATGAACTTGAGTCAACTTAACATCATTGTAAACGCTAACACGATCGCGAGTTTTATCGCTAATTTAGCGGATATATTTAGCGTTTATAAAATGTCTGACATAAAAAACGACGAAGCGGTCGAACGTTATGCATCGGACCCCATGACGTTTTATCAAAATCAACTCAACTTTGCATTTTGGTGCGCGACGTCGGGTTGCGGCGTAGGACTAGAATCGTTGCTACATGAAAACCCCGTAATATCGGCTTTATTCAAGTTTCACGTATATTTCACGACCAGAAAGATACTATACTTTCTAAAATGTCCAGTTCCAAACGACGATGCATTCGACGATCTAAACAATAGCATCGACCACGGCGCTTATACTAATACTTGTCAACGCTTTCGAGTCGATCCAAACGTGAGTTTTAAACAGACCGTAGACTTAGCATCAGCTGGTCTAGGTACGGCGTATTATTACGATAGAGGCTCGCATCAATATTTACCGGTGCCCGGTATAGATTATATACACGATAAGGAAGACTTAGATCCACAACCTGGTGGTTATTACAAAATGGGTTTTACAACGCCGGATGATACGTATAAGTACGGTAAGTACACTGTCATGTATATCAGACAATCCGTAGACGTTGTACGACTCGGTTTTCGAGCTCTCATACGCCAGAAGAGCTCGTTTACCGACGTTGGTATAGAACAAATAAACGAAAGCGTTAGAACGTATGTGTACGCCATACTCGGCGCGCAAGCCCAAGCAAAAACGAGTATACTAACCGCGGGTACCGGATTAGATGCCCAAAGACAATTTGAAAATATAGTAGAAGGCGTTATAAATAGCCCTATGGACTTAGAATCTTCTATAACCAGATTTCAAGATTCTTTACAGTACGCTAGAAGCTCGTTAAACTTTGTGATAAGCCCCGGATTATACTTGATTCCATCAAATATGGAGCTTTTAGTCGGTATTCATCGAGGTTATAATAATAATATAGCGCCAGATTCATCGATAGGATTAAATATCAATTTGAACTCAGACGTACTCCCTCCAACTCCTGCACTACCCCAGCCCACTTTGGACCCTCAACCATCAACCCCTGCACCCCCACCAACACCTACACCACAAGATCACCCACAGATAGACAATAACTCCAGATAAAAGAGAAAATGAAGATAGGCCAGAAGGCAATTAATATGGAGTATTATGTTTCAGGTGGAAATTACAAATCCGCGCGCTTGAGTGAAGGCAGCCATGAGATTACCCGACGATATGTACATGCATGATTGTACACTGCATGAGTTAGGACACTGGTGTGGAACGAACTGAGGTGTTCAATTAAAATAAAAGAGTGTAAATTTATGGAGATCAGCCAGTTTGTATATAGGCCTAAGTAAAAGTATTATACATTTTGGTATTATACATTGTCGCTTCCCAGGTTGTATCGTAAAATTGGGTGTGATCCCTGGCTACACGGCATTCTGGGTTTATGACTTCTGACTAGCGCCCACTCGAACAAAGATACTGACAATTTGGGAGACCGCCAACATAGGGCAAGATAGCTCAGTTGGTAGAGCGCCGGTACGGTAACCCGGAGGTCGCAGGTTCGAATCCCGCTCGTGCCAGTTTCTTTGTTCACTTTGAAAATGTATTCAAATTTACCTAGTCAGTTTCCCTTGTGGATTGTGTGACGTATTATAAATTAAAAAGTCGTATCCTCATTGAGTGATCTCCACATTGTCGCTTCCCAGGTTGTATCGTAAAATTGGGTGTGATCCCTGGCTACACGGCATTCTGGGTTTATGACTTCTGACTAGCGCCCACTCGAACAAAGATACTGACAATTTGGGAGACCGCCAACATAGGGCAAGATAGCTCAGTTGGTAGAGCGCCGGTACGGTAACCCGGAGGTCGCAGGTTCGAATCCCGCTCGTGCCAGTTTCTTTGTTCACTTTGAAAATGTATTCAAATTTACCTAGTCAGTTTCCCTTGTGGATTGTGTGACGTATTATAAATTAAAAAGTCGTATCCTCATTGAGTGATCTCCACATTGTCGCTTCCCAGGTTGTATCGTAAAATTGGGTGTGATCCCTGGCTACACGGCATTCTGGGTTGATGACTTCTGACTAGCGCCCACTCGAACAAAGATACTGACAATTTGGGAGACCGCCAACATAGGGCAAGATAGCTCAGTTGGTAGAGCGCCGGTACGGTAACCCGGAGGTCGCAGGTTCGAATCCCGCTCGTGCCAGTTTCTTTGTTCACTTTGAAAATGTATTCAAATTTACCTAGTCAGTTTCCCTTGTGGATTGTGTGACGTATTATAAATTAAAAAGTCGTATCCTCATTGAGTGATCTCCACATTGTCGCTTCCCAGGTTGTATCGTAAAATTGGGTGTGATCCCTGGCTACACGGCATTCTGGGTTGATGACTTCTGACTAGCGCCCACTCGAACAAAGATACTGACAATTTGGGAGACCGCCAACATAGGGCAAGATAGCTCAGTTGGTAGAGCGCCGGTACGGTAACCCGGAGGTCGCAGGTTCGAATCCCGCTCGTGCCAGTTTCTTTGTTCACTTTGAAAATGTATTCAAATTTACCTAGTCAGTTTTCCTTGTGGATTGTGTGACGTATTATAAATTAAAAAGTCGTATCCTCATTGAGTGATCTCCACATTGTCGCTTCCCAGGTTGTATCGTAAAATTGGGTGTGATCCCTGGCTACACGGCATTCTGGGTTTATGACTTCTGACTAGCGCCCACTCGAACAAAGATACTGACAATTTGGGAGACCGCCAACATAGGGCAAGATAGCTCAGTTGGTAGAGCGCCGGTACGGTAACCCGGAGGTCGCAGGTTCGAATCCCGCTCGTGCCAGTTTCTTTGTTCACTTTGAAAAACATTTTGGTTTTCTTCAATGCCACACGTAATAGAGTAGGCCTATACTGTTTCCAGTTTCTTTGTTCACTTTGAAAATGTGTCCGGGTTTGCCTGTGGTCAGTTTTCATTGTGGATTGTTTGACGAATTTTAAGTTCAGAAGTCGTATCACTCATTGAGTGATCCCCACAATGTCGCTTCCTAGGTTGTATGGTAAAAATGGGTGTGGCCCCTGGCCATACGGCATTCTGGGTTTATGACTTCTGGCTAGCGCTAACCCGAGCAAGGATACTGACAATTTGGGAGACCGCTGGCATGGAGCGGGATGGCTCAGTTGGTAGCGCGGCCTGTACGGTAGCTCGGAGGTCGCGGGTTCGAATCCCGCTCCTGCCAGTTTCTTTGTAAATGATTTAAATAAGACTTAGTGTACATCTGCTAATTTAATTGGATGAAAATTGGAATACATGAAAACAGATATGTAACGCATGGTGTATTTCACATTTCTGATAACCACACACTGAACTCGGCGGCAGTTCTAACCTTTAACGTAATTGCAATTTTGCAATAATGATTTGCAATCTTGACAGAAATCAATCGTATTCAGCCAAAAAAAAAAAAAAAAAAAAAAAAAAAAAAAAATCTCAAGAATTTAAAGAAATGAGTGAAGCTAATGAAGTGGACCATCTACTTTGATTTTAAATCGACAGCATTTGAGTGGTTTGCTGGGCTTGCTATACTTCTCTTATTCATGTTCGCCTTTTCAAATATTAGTATGCAAGGATTGCCACGCATGTAGGAATGTAATATATTTAGTGAAGGCATTTTGTTCCGGAGAAATATGACTGATGCAGACAATGATGCATTTAAGCTCCGCCTTGCAGGCAAGGTAAGTACGAGCGTTTTTCAGTCAAAAGTTGACAAGACACCGGAACAACTACTTTATTGTGCACGGAACTGGTCTGAAATTTTCACAATACTGAGCCTGGCCATGATGACTGGCTGCCAACAAAAAAAAAACAAAAAAAAACCAAGCCGGCATACATGTTGGTACAGGTGATTTAACAAAACTGGCAAAAACTCATCTTTTATGAAAAGGTAATTAGAAAAATTGAGACATGTTTTATTCATTCATTTCATTCGCATTGGCTGGTTGGAATCCTGGATTAAAGGGGGCGCCTGCAAGTGAGTTGTCATTGTCGGGAGCGTCCGTATCAAGGAGAAACCTGAGAAACTCCAAGTTATTCAACCTTTAGGAGCGCCAAGCCGTTATTTTGTATAGCCATGTATCATGCTGACGTACATGTATCCACAGGGTGCATGTGGGGTTTGTGTGGTAATGTTTGTTTGTCTCGGATTTTGCGCGTTCCACGTGGAACTGTGGTTGATGTGGTTGGACGGTGATTCGCAGGCTGCGTTGACACGATTCAGGTGCGCTTCGACCGCGATAGGTCGAATCTTTCCGCGCACATGCTGCATCTTGGTTACAAGGTGGTGCAATTTGTTAGCAGGGCGCGTTCGCAGTGAGCTGATGGCCCTGTTTGCGCATGCTTCAAGTACATATCCCGCATTACCGGATGAGGTAAGGGTTAGGTAAGGGTGAGGTACGGGTGAGGTATGGGTGGTATTTAGGGGGTCTAACAGCCAGGGAAAGGGAGTGGCTAAGCTATCTTGGTTCGGAGCGAAGAATCTCTCGCCCATATCTAAACCTAGCAGACTCTGGAGCCCGGAAGGGAAGGGAGAAGCGTAAATTATGTAATTCGTGCCTGCACACACATAGGCCTACACGCACATAGGTGTGTGGGCGCCGGCATCGCAGGGCTCCTATTGTCTCTTTTTTGTTTGTACTCTTAACTTTTTCGGGGGCCTCCCGTTGGTTTTGTGCGCGGTTTTCATAAGTGGGCCTTGACACGGTCACGGACCCTGTTGTCCTCTTTGTTTCCGGTCCGCGGTCTGAATAGCTATACAAACGCACATGTATAAGTGTGTATGTATTGATTTGAGTTTTAGTGCCTTCTGTATCGTCTTTGTATATATGGAGGGTTTTAAATAACACTATTAACTTGAAAAATAAGCAAGTTCGTGCTAGCGAAAGTGGATTCGGACCAGCTCAGGTGGTCGCCATGTTGTTTTGTTTTCCCACCCACCCACCCCAACGGTGTTGTTCGGGCTTCGGTTTCTATGCTCTAATCTCTCGCCCATATCTAAACCTGGAGCCCGAACAAAGCGGTGGTGCAAATAGAGTACTATTTTATTCAATTGTTAGTATTATAACAATGACCAGTCAATAAGATTAATTATAAATATATATTCGGTAAATAAAATACTTTCCATGATTATTTTGTACTCGCCCCACAAATATATAGTGGCTCCAGATAGAAAAACGCTTCTATCTTGTGGACAACTCAAGATATTCCACAAATTAATGTTCTGACTTTGTATTTCTTTTAAAAAGTAATTTCCTTTGATAATTTCTTAGGAAAAAATAAAGCCAGCATAGAGAGTACAAGTAGTCTAAGAAAAACGAAAAAATCAAGTTACACAAAATTTCTTATTTTGTCAATTTTCAATCAATTTAGTACATTCCACGTATCAGATTTCATGTTTTACATCAACCGTTTCAATTATGGCAAAAGTTCAAAATTAGTCATTCACAATTCAAAATACTTTGGTAAAAAACGGAATACTCCAAATATTACTATTAACATTGTTGGGGAAAACAACCCAGTGTTAATGCACCTATCAATTATTGTTTCGCTCCCCTAACCCTCGTGCCCCACTTCAGCTCAGTACCTTAAAAATTTTTTTTTTTAAATTGCCTAAAGATATAAAGTGAACTCCATATATTTTTACAGACAAAGAATGCCTCAAGGTGCAAGTTTAAACGCGACCTTTCAAACTCATAATCCTCACTCAAGTTAAGACGACACAAGAAAATGCAAGGAAGCTAAGACGAAAGAATTCGAAATACACAAGAAAGAGGTTTCGTTTCATCGACATTCCGTACCATTGTAATACTGCCCTCTATTGACTACCAAAACTTTATTCTACAAGCCTAGTCTAGTTCCCTGCAGTGTTGTAGTCGAGACCCCGAAGTCCGAGACCGAGACCGAGACCGAGGCCGAGACCTGGAAGACCGAGACGGAGACCGAGACCTAATGGCCCGAGACCTCGAGACCTTGTATGTAATTTACATAATAACAGAATGCAAAAATATCACAAATTCCATATGCATTATGTGCAAAGGAGTATACATGTACATGTACATGCAAGTAAACCGTATTTATTGACATCTAGAATAAGGCTGCGGTTACACGGTTAACTGACCATTTATCCGGTTACATGTTTAAATTACATGTATATCGGTTCGGTTCTGTGAACAAGAAGATGTCATATACTGCACAATTATACATCTCGAGTCAAGTCGAGCGTGCTGTAATCGATTCTGCACATGTGCTGTTTGTATAAAATATTGGTGGTCTCGATACCGAGACCAGCAAAATACCGAGACCACCGGGTACTGATGAGACCGAGACCGAGACCGAGACCGAGACCACAGGGTACTGAGACCGAGACCAGGAAAAACTGGTCTCGAGACCTACAACACTAGTTCCCTGACCTAAAGATTCCCCACGACTCTGATAAATCTTAGACTGGTTCCAATATCCTAGTACCTAGACAATAGCCCTAGACAAGAGTGTCGAATGCGGCCTTAATTAGTAACAAACACATTACATCATCGTTTATGATCAGGCTAAAGTTGGCAGACGCTACATCAATGACAAGGTAAAGCACACTTTTTCCCTTATGTAGCACAAAAAATCCCTAGATAAGTCTTAAACTAAGATTGTCCCATATCTTTATACACGTTTATCAGTAGTGTATCCAGCTTTTTGTGCCAGAGAAGACAAACAACGTCTGAATCGTCTTAAAATCGTCTTAAAAACAATATTTCTTTTTGTTTTTTATGACGCCTCAAATGCCGTCGGGGGGGGGGGGGGGGGGGGGGAGAAGTTGCCCTCTCCCCCCCCCCCCCCCCTTCCCCTGCTGGATACGCCACTGACGTTTATACAATTCTGAACACCAACAGATGGTTATTTTCTCATATTTTTGGATTCATAATAATGTTTTGGTGTTGCATAAAAAAGTCAAATCTTTCCTTTCAGTACTCAGCATTTTCAGCTTTCAACATCATGAACGTAGGCCTAGGCCCTAATATTACTACTAATAAAGTAATAACAATTTCCAAACGTTCATTCTCCTTATAAACTGTCATTATTTGACATCAATTTAAAATAAATAGGCCTAACAAAATTTAATCTTAGTCACAATGAAACATACTTGTCCAAGAAAAGTGCTCGATAAAACATCAACAATGATATTGATACGACAGCATTTCACATACAAAAATGTTTTAGTCTCATAAAATTCAAATTTCATAAATATTTCTGCCAAATCAATAGTATCATTTGGAATACTTCTCTAGCCAGGACACCTCTATTCGTTTTTTATTACTCTAAATTGCCTTTAATTTTGATAATTCTTAACATAAGCTTTCCAACAATATTTACAAAAAATTTAAACTTCACCATTTGCAATTGAAACTATCCAAACTTCTCCGTTTCATCCAGTCCATATGTTTACCTATTCAGTTTATAAAAATGTTTCTTTTTATTAACTTTTCTATCATGCACTCCATCATCATTTTCATCAAACAGTTTTTACAAAACATGATGCGTGTTAATTTTTATCACTGTTTTACCACATACTTTGCCTCAAAATCAAAACTATCCCCTCTTTGTAAAAACATAAGCCCTTGCTAATATTAGAATTACATCATATAAAAACCCTATTAAAGTCAAATAAAAGAAAAATATTTAGTGAAATAACAAACACACATATTTAGTCTCTCATCAATAAAAAAAAAAACAGGACGTCCCCCTACTTTTTAAGTTTACAGACTATTTTTCAAAATATCTACCTTTTATTTATCTACATGACCGCTTCTGACAATGCAGTGGACCAAGTCCATTCAAAACATGCTAATGTTAATAAAACAGGAGATATGTCCTCCCTTTGCATTGCATTTTTATGGGTTATTATAAAGAAAAGAAACTAAACAAAAGAAACCAGTTATTTCTCAAAAAGGAACCAGGCAGGGACACTTGATATGTTCTTTTTTAAATGGCCTAACAACTAAAAAGTACATATTATATTTCTTCTTCCTTCAGATGGCATCAATTGATGTGAAAGTTTTAGCATCACTCTCTACAAAAGAACGCTGCACATACACGAATGGAATAACATCAAAAGACGCGATTGTGGAACTTCTTGTCATAGAATTGAGAGCAAGATAATTGCAGGAAACCACATTAAAATCCTCCGGTATAATCTGCAAGAAGAGCCAAAGAAAACAATCATAAAATTACACAAGAAAACAAAGGTAAGAATTAGCTGTGGATATAATACAATATCAATAAGATTACGATTGGTAATTCTTATCAGAATTCAAACTTTTTTTTCCATGTGCAAACAGGAATTTTTCTCCTTTGAGTCAATGCAACTTTTCATATTGACTTCACATTGTTCATATTTGGACAAGCTAATACTTGTCACAGTCAAGGGTAGTTCATTTATTGTTTCCATATATATTTAAAACTCAACGAAAATCTGATATAATATCAACAAAACTTCACACAGATTTATTTTTAAAACTCAAATTTGGGAGCAAAATCACAAATAGCATTATTTTCTTAATAAAAAAACCTCCAGTACAGATAACCTTCAGTCCAACAATTGATTTCAATATCAATACATGAAAACTATATGAGGAAAGCAGTTGCTACATTAACATTCCCTGTTTTCAACCTTTTTAAATCTACAGACAAAAATCAACTACCCTTTACTGTCAAGTATTCGCTTTTCCATATATCAACAAATCAACAGTATTTTAGAAGCCAAAAATAGCAATGTCAAATTAATTAACATCATCAAAGCATGAAAACAATCCCAAACAGTAAATCAAAATCACACAAAATGTAAAACCTCAGAACAGGAATACCCAAACTTTGACACACATAAGAATTATGCACAGCCAAGCCCTGTCTCTCGAGTCATGTAATGATATCTACCAACACCTATCAAACATATCTATCAAACATTTGTTAAAATAGCTAGAAGAAAACGCACCACATTCCAGCTCATTTGTCCTATATTTTTATAAACTCAGAAGTATTTTTAAATATGATTTCTTCAACCAAACAAGAACAGAAAACTTAAAGGAGCCATACAATATGATTTTTATAGCTTGAATACATATAGGACAAATTTCCTGCCATGTTAATATAAATTTCCACCTGTTTTGTAGTAGTAAAAGCGAGAAATTTTGGTTAAAGTTTCAAAAAATTGCTCATAAGTCCAATTGCAATCACACTTGGGTTATGGATGCAATATTGTAACCTTCATATGACGGTTGTGTGAAAGGTACTTGTCATTTGAAGTCAAGTTGTATAATAGGGTAATCATGAAAACAGACATGAAAACAGTGGTTCGAGAACCATCTTTTTTCTGCTGCTTTCAAACAGAGACCAAACAGAAAGAAAAAAAACCAAAACCAATACTTACATATCCTTTCCCGTCAGGATCTTTGAGGCATGGAAACGATTGGATAAATGGACTCGGCCATCCCCTCTGCATCAGAGCTGGGCCTGTTTTTGTTTGTTTACAATACAACCAAACAGACATTGATCTTTTTGTGCATTGGACATTGAACCCCCCAAAATTACTACACTATTCAGCAATTGTCATCTAACTTCCCACCTCTAAAGAGTTAGGGTTAATAAACTTTTTGCAATTAAACGTTTGGAATATGAGTGGACAGAGACATGGCATACATGGGATTAGGATAAGTAGAATATTTGGCAAGGTTCCAATCTGAATAAAAAACATCTTCTTAAGACATAGGTGATGGACCGGTTAGGGCGGTCCCGAATATACCGAATATTCGAATACCTTTTTGCCGGTTCGAATATTCGAAAATACATATATGCACGTACAGATATGACTTTGATGCTATTTCAGTACAAAAGTTACAGAGCTTAGCAGCGTCAAATGCCGCATTTTTGTCAAAGGTAACTTTTTGTGGCCAGGTTTTTGTTCCCGTCCGTAAAACCCTTGACACTTGTAAACAAATATTCTTGCAAAAACGCAGGCTGGAGTTTGGTTTCTTATCAGAACGTTATGTACCCGTAAATGATCTTGATACAACAGGCGCATGTAAACAAATGTTGATCGAGCAGTCCATAATATCGATCGCCACACGTAAAACACAGGCGTAATGCGCGGCATGCATTGCAGCTGACGTGTGAAAAACTTGATCGCCGAGTATCGAATATTAGAATATTCGGTAAAATGCAGTTTCGAATAATCGAATACTGAATTATTCGAAAATTAACAGCCCTAGGACTGGTATGATAAAACTGTTGCATAACATGACTCATGAAATGACTTGAGACACATAACTTGATAATTTACTGATATCACAAATTGACCGAGGTTAAGTTAAGCTCAAAGAAAGTGCTGACAAATTAGTGCCTTCATTCATTTAATACAATGTGATATGACTTGCACCTTGTGATTACAACAGTGTTCGAAAATATGAACTGGTTGCAGTATACTTACTTGTCACCATACATGTCAACGAGATGTGCAGCACACAGATTGGCGAGATTTGTTCCCATCTTGGGTGGAAGTGCATGATGTGCTTTTAACTCAGATATCACACGCTGTCCCTTTGGGGATTTCTTCAAAATGCTCGCCACATCCTGAAAAAGAAAGTTATTAAATGTATCCACAGTACCTAATGGTTATGGGTTGCGCTGGGAATGTAAGGAGTTAATGTAAGGAGCAGCTTAAGTTGGGACCCCTTGCTAATGACAAGAGATGCAATTGATGGGTCACATTTTTTTCTGACTTTCCTAAATAGACCAATCTCTAATTTATCCCCACCCTATGATGTTTTGACCAATCACAGCTGTGATTAATGTCTGACAAGACCAACAAAATGTCTGACACTTGCATGAACTATATTATATGATGCTCATGTGACAGGGGCGGGGCACACATGTCGACATGTGCACAGTGGGGGGGGGGGGGGGGGGGGGGGGGTGGGGGGAGGGGGCTAGTGGAGAAGTCTATTCTGAGTAGGAGGCATAAGAGGGAATGCATGCCACAAGTTGCAGGAGGGGGAATTGCCCCCCCCCCCCATCCCAATTAGACAATTGGCAGTGATATCCGCCATGTTCATTTTTATCTTATTTTGTATCATATATATTTTACAAATACACATTCCCAAATGATGAGCTCTTTTTAACAAAATATACTGACAAATCTGAATGCTTTCAGTCTCTTTAGTACGGGCTGATATTCAGTGTCTTTCGGTGAAGTCACAAACTTTTGAATAACACCTTGCTGAGCCTTAGATGTGGAAAGAACATCATCATCCTTATCAGAACAATCTGGATCGTCTCCCTCCATCAGTGGCTCTAAGCTCTCATTGTCTGGCGACACTGTGGAGGCTGAAGATGAAGAAAACTGGCTGTCTTGATGTGAATATGGCAAACTGTCTGGTGGAACCATATCTGTGAAAAGTTGAAGTGGATACGAAATCCCACTGCTGACCACTGGAGCTGCAAATACCGCTTGTGTCCCCTAAAAGATGGAGGTATAAAAAATATAATATTTTTAAGCAAAATAATATGGATTATATATAAACATATGTACTTTTTGTTGGTTGTTGTGGACTAATAGTCTTGCAATTGGCTAGCTTAAGACTTGTTGAGTATACTCCCAACTTAAGTGATGGTGTTGGTTGTGAATGATGATTCATGTTTATCAAGTGGGAATGGCAATCTGGAGAAACCCACAAACAATTATAGAAGCAAAGACAAAACTTGATCTTACTTTGAAAAAAAAACCAGCAAAACGTCTTGTCATCATGCAAAGTCTTGCATGATGACTGCACTGGGCTGATGCATTGGGACTAGGCCAAAGTGTAGCGTGTTGGGATGTACCAGGTGTTATCACCATCTTTGTAGTCTTTATCTATATGGACTGGTCTGTGCTCAAAGATGTCACGTGGTTGTTTAAGTTCCAGGGGTTTGTTGATATCCTCTGAGGCTTCATAGGATTGGTAATGCCAGTTAAAATCGTGCGTTTTCCACGGTTGAACAATTAAGATCTTGGAGGCAATCTTTATGATGTGCTGCACTCGAACAAATACAGGCAATTCATCATCCCATTCTGCCAACAACATTGTATTTGCTTGGTAACTGTAGTTATTTACCTCAACATGTTCACACAAAGCCAACTTTGTGTCATTGGCTTTGTGTCAGGTGTACAATGCAAGAGCCTACATATCTCCACATCCTGGTGCAACGAAGACACTGAGACTACAATATTTAGTATTCCATCCTCGATGTCCTGCCTCATTAAAACTTGGTATGCTTGGGTCTGCTGATGTTTTGTAGCCAATGTCTTAGCGATGTTTCTGTAATTATTACAGATTTTGGCATATTTCTTTAGGGCTTTATGTTTGGCCTCAAGTTTCATACAGGAATACTGGATAAGGGGGCCCAACAATCTCATTGCTCGAGGATAATGCACCAAGTGGTGATGCTTTGGAAGAAGATGTGCATCTGGAAACAGCTCCAGAAATAATCTATGGTGATCTCTTATCCTGCACTTCAAGAAATATGTCCCCTGATTACTTATACTAGGTGAGGCTGCCAGTCGGTAGATTTCAAGAAGAATGCTGAAAAGTTCCCACAACTCGCAATTTTCTGCTACTTTGTCTCCAATTATAAGTGGGAAATTCACTACAAGGCAGAGCATTTGAGATGACTTTTGTCCCTTGGTCCATATGCATTTGCCAGTTGGCCTTGCAAAATGGGGCTGGGCTTGTTTGCTTGGTCTGCAAATCCGTAGCTGTATGACTGAACCCTACTGTTAAATTCTTGGAGAGAAAATTTACCTTGATTGACTAGTTCTGCCAACACCAGCTTCAGTTCTAGCGGGAAAATTCCTTTAAGAAAATCATGCATTATGTCTGGAGCTTTATTTTCTGCGATATGATAGTAGCTTACTTTGTTCAACTCGGAGCACATTTTCAATCCAGTTTCAGACACATCATTCATCTGAATGTCACTAGCAATGTTTGTTTTTGTGCGCAGGGATGGCTCATCTTCAAGAACCTGTGTGTGTGTGTCACAGCCCGCCGAGTTTTACAGAAGCGACAAAAGTAATTGGCACTGAAGCTGCAAACGAATCCCATAATAGAATGAAGCGCCAGGTTGTCACCGATGACTTGGAATAACTTCGGTGTAACATGCCCAACATATTCACCAGGACTGTCTGCCATCAGGCCAACGTTGAACAAGTGCTCAAGATCTTGGACAATGGGTGCCAGTATTGAGTTAATACTATATTTGCTAACCACAGATGACTTCGCCAGTGCTACCAGAAGGATGTTGTTTAGTTTAGATTGAAGTTTCTTCGGCAAACAGATCAGCGATACATATATTGCCAGAAGTTTGTGTTTACCCTTTTTTGACCCAAGTGGATTTGCCGTTTCAAAATCATCATTATATAACAGCAGATCAATGGTAATATTCTCTCTTGGCTCCTGCTGATTCTTAAGAAAGGTTCCATCTTGATAGGAATGAAGGATGTTATGCTCACTTGGAACCTGCATGTTTTGTATAATGTTCTTCATGCAGCCTTTCTGTTCTAAAAAAAAGTTGAAGGTTTGGACCAAGTGGGATATACTGAAAAGTTTCTGCAACTTTCATTTGCTCTGTCCTACCCGAACATCTGTTTATGATCTCTCTGTACACGTGACCAAGGATTTTTTCCTCTGGTTTCACAAGGGCCCCTGACTGAAGGGCATACTTATTTTGTTGATACTCTGTTGCAAAACCAAAGGACTTCAGCGGATCTTTTAATGTATTCAGAACAGCTTGGAAAGACTCTACTTTCTCTATATTTGTCACATCCTCTATGACAGGGGTAGCAGCTTTTTCAATTGTAGAAACAATGTTATCAATTAGTTCTCTAGATGCAGTGATGATCTTTTGCTCAGTTGACAATGGTATTGCTGACATCTTGAGGTTGGCAATGAAAACTGATGCCACATATCCTGTTTCTTCATAAGGGTCAGGCTGGGCAACTCCATGTGCTTCATCATCCTCCGTTAGTACCTCATCATCATGATGAATGTCAGGAACATCACCTTGTGCATGATTGTCACCGGCCTGTTCCACGTTTGGCAAATGTCTGGCACAGCCACCTCTAGGTTGTTTGTGAGCAAGCTCAAGATGTCGTTTATAGCTGTACCCACTGTAGAAAACACTATCACACATGGCTTGGCTGCAGGACATTTTCATTTTGGTTTTTGTGGTAATAAAATGCTGCTGCCTTAGGTGTTTCCACAGACTTTCGAAGGTGCTGATATTTGCCAGGCATTTGAAACAAGTGTACACACTATTTATGGTGGGCGTACTCAGTTTTTTTTTTACCGATTGAAGTTATGCAGAAATTTCAGCCTCACACCAATCTTTGGTATCAGATACTGTCATTTTCTGTTGGTTGATGAGAATGAAAAGGTTTGTTAATTATCAGGAATTATTTTTTTAATTACTATTGCATACTAATGTATGAATAAAGATATGTAAGGCAAAGGAAAACAAGGGTGTTTGTGTAATAATAATTAAAACTAATTAAATTTTGCCAGTATCTTGAGCTTGTCCACATTTTACACATATCCTCTGAAAACCGTACCACAATGGTCAAATTGTGTCCAGCCCCCCCCCCCCCCCCCCCCCCCCCCCAGTTAAAAAAAAACAATGTTTTTGCCTAGCTGCTGATTCTCTTATGCCAAACTACGGAATGCCTAGACCCACTGTGCAATGTAACCAATGCCTTGTGTCATGTAAAAACATTCTGACCTTACATTTGCATGCGCTGAATTTTATGGCCTAAAATTTCAACATATGAGGCTATCCATAAATTGCAGTTCCAACAGAATTTGTTATACCCCAGAAACAGGAAGAAAATGTACTTTTAACTGTGCATAATTTCTGGACAATATAAAATATCTATATAGTCAAGCACTATGTCTTGACTCCTTAACGTGTAAAAATGGCAGGAGCCCTTTGATGCACCCATCTGCATGCTACAATAATGTGGCAGTACATGGTACTAATTATTGAAATATTGACGACTATTTCATACCACAGTAACATGTGTCAATATCAACAAAGTATATTTTAGTGTGATAAATCATACAAAACAGCCATTGTTTGAACAATTGCCACCACTGACTAATTTTGTTATGCCTCGGATAAAATGATGTCTTGAAGGGATGCCTAAAAACTAGGAGTCAAGTAGTGTGTGAAATTTTGTGTCGTCTAGAAATTTTCTTCCGATTTGTAGGGAATAACAAATTCTGTGCGAAATGTAATTTACGTATGGCCTCATTGTACAAGCTTTGTGGTCTCACTGCTTACACTGTGTTGATTCGCAAGGCAGCTTCGCAGATCTACTGCAAGAAACTGTTCAAAGTTACAACAATTTGTTTCATTTAATTAAGATTATACTTTAGGTTGATAAAGCCATTTTTGAATGATAAAAAACACCCTTGACTATAATTTGATCAAAAGAGAGGGGCCCGTAACTACACAATCGCCCAAATAACAGTAATTCTTCTTCAGTGTCTTTCAATGGCTTTCGAATTTTTTTTAAATGTAAAACTGGCTGCAATTTTGATTAGTGGCACGTTGTATAAGCCATTGGACTGAATTGAATCAACTCAGAACAAAAAACAACCTTCTTGGGATAGGCCCCCTGACTGAGCTAGAGTTTGGGAAATGTTACTTAGGCCAAACAAAAAACAATGGTGTGTTTATCTACCTACCCACCAATTTTTATGACGATCGGTCGTACCCTTATGTTTTTCAAAAAAGCACATTTTTCACATTTATGTGAAAGAATATCGGAGCTAACAAAGCTATTACAAAAAGAATTTGAATTTAGCATGTTCTGTTGATGAGATATGGCTTTAACAAATTTTAAGGTTCAAAAACTTAAAAATTACTATAAAATCGTATGATGACGTCATCATGACGTCACCTCAATTTTCATCTATAACACGTGCTGGCTTACCAACATACCAGGTTTAAAGGCGATCGGACCTACGGTTCTCTAGACATGGGCCCTTGAAAAATGCACCTTTAAGATGACGTCACTTGACACGTGATATGGGCCCTTGAAAAATGCACCTTTAAGATGACGTCACATGACACGTGATGACGTCATCATGACGTCACTCTTCGGCATACAATTTCAGGTTAGGGTCTATGTTTGTGTTAAGTTTGATTAAGATCTGACATTGTTTAGTGACCCAAGTGCCTGTCATAAAATTCGTGTACAAAGTCTATGGTATTTCGGATAGAACTAAAATAAGACTAGAGGTCTATGTTCTGTTTGATGAACAGAACATAGGGCTTTTCCGTATTATTTTGTATGATGTCACTTCGACTTTTGGTTACTATAGACAAATCTAAGCACCAAGTTTCATGGCAATTAGACCTACCCTTATGTCTTTCAAGAAATCATGCCTTTGATGACGTCATTATGACGTCACAATTTTTATATTCATTTTGAAATATATATGACCTAACAGACCTGTTACAAAAATAATTTCGAATTTAGCCTGTTCCGTTAATGAGATATTGGCTTAAATGTGCAAAAACTATAAAAGTCAATATAAAATCGTATGATGATGTCATCATGATGTCACGTCAATTTTCATCTATACCACATGCTGCCCTACCTGCATAGCAACTTTGAAGTCAATCTGCTTTACGGTTCTTTAGATATGGGCCCTTCAAAAATGTTCCCTTAAGATGACGTCACGTGACCCATTATGACGTCATCAATAGGGCGCTTGTAAAAGCAAACTTTCGCACTGTGGTCTTATCCTGTGTCAAGATTGGAGTTAATCTGATCAATGACAGTGTCAAATTTTGAGAGTAGAATGAAATTTAAAAGTAAAAAATGTATAGAAAATCAGTTGATGGTGTCATCATGATGTCACTTCAGATTTTGCATGCTAGTGACAATATCTACCTACCCTATGTATGTATCTATGATTTAACAAACAGAATTTTAGAAATTAGCATGTTCCGTTGATGAGATATGGGTTAAAGGTTCAAAAACTGTTATATTACTATAAACCGCATGATGACGTCATCATGATGCCACGTCAATTTTCATGTATAACATATGCTTGTCTACCCACGTAGCAATTTTGAAGTTAATCGGACAAACGGTTGTGTAGATATGGGTCCTTCAAAAATGCACCTTTTAAGATGACGTCACGTGACTCGCGATGACGTCATGATGATGTCATTGTTCTACATACAGCTATGCTATGAGGTCTTCATATATGTTAAGTTTTATGGGACAATTTGGGAGATCGACTGCCAATAGAGGGCAACTCAAGATAGCTCAGTTGGTTGAGCGCCGGTACGGTATTGGAAGTAGTAGGTTCGAATCCTGCTCCTGCCAGTTTGTTTGTTCACTTTGAAAGTGACTATTCAAATTTACCAAGTCAGTTTGCCTTGTGGATTGTTTGACGAATTATAAGTTAAAAAGTCGTATTGTTGTAAAATAAAAGAGTGATCCCCACAATGTCGCTTCCCAGGTTGTATCGTAAAATGGGGTGTGATTCGTGGATATACGGCATTCTGGGTTTATGAGTTCTGACTAGCTCCCACCTGAACAAAGATATTAGGGACCATTAGATTTAATACGCGTACGGGATACGTATGCGGCTCGCAAAAGATGTGGACTACGGCATCGATTTGTTCGGTTAATCTTTCAGGCACTCGCATCGCGTAGCCGCACCGTGAGTTCGCGTATGATTTTCTCTGATGTATAACAACTAAAATAACTATCAAAATAACTCGTATTTTCCCCAAGACTTTCAGTGAAATGTGTAGTTATTTATGTTTAATACTAAACAGAGAATTTATAGCGGTGAGTCGAAGGTTAATACATTTTCCGAATGCAGTTTAAGCATCCCGAATGTATAGGATTTTCCGTTGCATGCTATTCGTGAAAAAAGAAAATCAAAATCAAAACAATTAGGCCTAGCCTAATTGCCCCATATACCCTGTTCCTGGTAATGGTATTATTTGGGGTTCGCTGTTTTGTTTTTTGTTTTTTTACTTAACTGTTACTGTGTTAGTCTAAAACTTTAGGACTAACGTTAGGCAAAATATTTATTAGGGAAAGCTAGTTTAGTCAGACTTAGACTAAGTTAGAGTCCCAAAACTAAAGACATAAGATGTAAGATACGACCATGGATGGGGGCTCGGACAACTCGACCGTTGGCCGACTCGACTCGAGACAACTCGACCGTTGAGACAACTCTACGTTCAGACAACTCTACTGTTTTTTTTGTCAAATGGGAAGACAAGTCGTCCGTTGAGACAAGTCGTCCGTTGAGACAAGTCGTCCGTTGAGACAAGTCGTCCGTTGAGACAAGTCGTCCGTTGAGACAAGACGTCCGTTGAGACAAGTCGTCCGTTGAGACAAGACAAGTCGTCCGTTGAGACAAGTCGTCCGTTGAGACAAGTCGTCCGTTGAGACAAGTCGACTCGTAGATAGGGGAATTGGTTGTGGAAGAAACGGCACGCACTGTCGTTTTGGATGGGGCTGGGGTAGGGGGGCCGGGATACACAGGCATGACAGGGGGGCCGGTCTATATCTTGTGGCACGGGGCTGGGATAGGCCTTGGATATATATGCGGGGCCGGGAAGGTTTTTTGGAAAGAGTTCCATATCCGGCCATCACTTGGACCTCGTGCACAAAGTCTATGGGCCATGACAGAAAAAGTCGAAGTATTTTCAAAGAAAAAGTTGAATTTTTTCCCTCCTAAATTTGAGTTTCTTCATCAAATTTACACTTTTTGCTAATTGTTAAATCATATTAAGGGAAAATAAGTGATGGCCGGATATGGAACTCTTTCCTTTTTTTGTTTGCGTGGTGACTGGGTTGATAGGCCGGACAGCGCTGTCGTTTTAGACGGGGCTGGGGTACACAGGGGGCCAGGAT
Source organism: Hippasteria phrygiana (assembly GCA_037893225.1). Lineage (NCBI taxonomy): Eukaryota > Metazoa > Echinodermata > Asteroidea > Valvatida > Goniasteridae > Hippasteria > Hippasteria phrygiana. The sequence continues at coordinate 299,449 of JAZGUH010000186.1, forward strand.
ACACAGGCATGACAGAGGGCCGGGTAACGTGAATTGTCGTTCTGAAATGGTTGACTGCATTTTTTTTGGGATAAGCCTACTTGTATTAATCGGAAAGAGTTCCATATCCGGCCATCACTTATTTTCCTTTAATATGATTAAAAAATTTGCACAAAGTGTAAATCTGAGGAAGAAGCACGAATTTAGGAGGAAAAAAATTTCAACTTATTCTTTGAAAATACTGTCATGGCCTATAGACTTTGTGCACGAGGTCTAAGTGATGGCTGGATATGGAACTCTTTCCAAAATACCACGCGCTCCGCTAGCTACATTATGTACAATGCATCGCATGGTCGAGTTGTCTCAACGGACGACTTGGTAAACGGTCGAGTCGTCTCAACGGTCGGGTTGTCTCAACGGTCGGGTTGTCTCGAGTCGAGTCGGCCAACAATCGAGTTGTCCGACATCCAGACCATGCATCCATGGAGGAAGGAATGGGACCAGGCTTGGCGATTGTGTAGCGCAAGGGCAGGCCCCTCTTGTAGATAAGAGTCAAGGCCAAGTGTGCATCTTATTTCAAAATGACTTTTTTCAACCTAAACTAGGCTTCTCTCAATCCTAATATAATGTTTTGCCACTTGAACAGTTTCTTGCTGTAGAAAATCTTGTTTTGTGGTTGGGCCTACAAACATAAACATGAGAAATCTACTTTTTTTCTTAATGAGCATTTTTATGTTCTTGATTTCTTTGTAGGCTGATCTGGGGAGAAACGTCTTTAGGTTTAAACGAGGAATGAAGACGGCACTGCTCAATCAGGTGGCAACAGATAATCCTGAGGGGATGGGATGTTCTTCAAAGGGTTGGGAGGTTGTAGTAAACAAACTAAGAGAAAGTGGCCCTGAATGGGAACTGTTGACATCGAGGTGTGCGAGGGAAAATGTCAGAGACATGCTCAGAGAATGGCACAGAGAAAAGACCAAGGTGGACAAAACGTAGGTATACTTAAGGCACTTAGTTTGACAAGTCTGTAGCAACATAAACAACATTGGTGAAAATTGTTTTCTTGCAAATCCCAAGTCATTTCCTTGGTGGGATGAGAGTTCTTTGTAACATGCGTTAGTTTCAAACAATCCCCTACATCTATACAAAATCTAAGACAGGTCTGAATCAATTTGTAGTGCCCCCAACTTGGAAAAAGTCTTCCAATATTAACCCTCCCTCTCTCGGTGCCAAAATGGAGGCAACTACCCTATCAAAACCTATCGAGTGACAGGTTGAGAGACACAAGCTGTGGGAGAGGAGAGGATTTGGTTTTTCGATAGTTATTTGTGATAGTTATAATAGTAGGAGGGTTAAGGTAAAACATGTTATAAATATACTATCAATTGAATTGGTTCGCTGCGAGAAGCGGTTAATCCTCACAAGGGCAATATGTTCATAGATGTAGAAATGTTAATGAGTGGGTTACCATTGTTCCACTGTTTTACAAGATTGTATTAGGGCTGTTCATTTTCAAATAATTTAGTATTTGATTATTCGGAACTGGTTTTGACCAAATATTCGAATATCTGATACTATTACTCGCCGATAAAGTTTTTAACGGGTGAGCTGCAACTAAATGCCGCGCCGGTCAAAAGTTGAATGCAAAGCATGGCATGTGTACCATTACTGTATTTTTGCAGTTTCAGGGGTTTTACAGAAGGGAATAACAAACCTTCCTCCACAAGAAGTTACCGTTCACAAAAAGTTACCGTCCACAAAAATGCAGCATTTTACACTGCTAAGTGCCATAACTTTTAGTAGCATTAGAGTCATATCTGTAATTTTTTCTTAAATAATTAAACCGGCAAAAAGGTATGCGAATATTCGGTTGACGATTAAATATTTGAATATTCGAGACAGACCTAAATTGTACTGTTTTTTTGTGACTGACATTTTTTATTATTAAATATTCATTATTCAGTACAGGAACAGGAAGTAATGAAACTGAAGATGATGCCTTCCTACAAGAAATTTCTGATCTCTGGGCAGCACGTAAGGAAACGAATGACAAAAAGAAGAACGAATCAGCAACGTTTAAGGACAAGAAGTCGCGTGATGCCGGCATTGCACTGCGGCAGGCTGCCACAGAGGGGTTGAGGACTAATATGCGTAAGATCATGTTCCCTTTTTGGCAAATATAGCAAAACAATTTTGAACGAGATACTTATGTGTATAAACGTGGGGATGCTGCGTAGCACATGTACAGCTTAGAAAATGTGAATGGTAAAGGTGAAACTGCTCACCGGACAATGCCGGATAGTTGTACCTGAGTTTTCGGTGCAATGCACCATCATCAGAGGAATTATGGCTTGTTTATTGGGGGAGGGGTGGCAGCGATTTTGTTAATGTGTTTGTTTTTCCATTCTATTGCATGTTTAGAGATAAGGGACTTGCATGGCTGTAAATCCCAGGGGGAGTGGGAGTATGCATGTACATGTATATCCCGCACTTTTTTTGACTGGGGGAAAGGATAGGCCATTGGACCCCCCCCCCCCCCCCCCCCTGATTTGTGTGGTGAAAAAAAATAATAATAAACTGATTTCGAGTTCAGCTTATCAGTCAAAATGCTTTAAATGCACCGAATATGCACAAGCATTAAATGCACTGTTGTGTTGTCAGGCACAGGGACATATACATGTCCATGTAAGTGTGCATATTTGTGTACGCAGCCTACATACATTTTCAGGGTGACCAGACCTTTGTACCATGAACAACACCCCTTAGTGTCATACTGCATTCAGCCCCCGCCCCCCCCCCCCCCCCCCACATCTCCCTTTTTGAATTTCTTTGGCTGGCAGGGATTTTGGTCATGCCCCCCCCTCCCCATACTTGCCAAGATGAATTTAAGCCACTGGGCAATTGGTTAATTTTTCCCATTAAATTGATTTTTTTTTTTTAGGATGTGAAGAGGGGGAAGAAGAGGACAATGACGAAAACTGCGACATACCTCGTCCTGGTGAGTATTGGAACTGAGACATCTCTGTAGGATTTCAACACATTGTTTTGCCTAAGTACACAGGCATGCAACTTTTCCTCGGATCAGCTGATTTCCTTGTTTTTCACCTCACACTTATGCCATTGAAAATTGAAAAACACTGTGCAAAATCTTGTAAAGATTGGAATTTCCTCGTTTTTTGTTAATTCCAAGTTGCATGCCCGAGTACAGTGAATCGTTCTGTGCAACTAAATTGTTATTGGTAATTGTTGGCTGTAACTATTGTAATTGTACAGTGTTTCAGCACAATTGGATTTGTTTCAACATTATTAGGCTATTTACATGAAAACGTAGTTACAGTCGGGTAGAAATATTCAATTAGCCTTTTTGGGATATGGCGGACGGAATAGGAGGGTGCTATTTGATTTGGGTAAATCATTTGTGCCATACAAAATGTTTATCCAAATCAAATAGCGCTCTCCTACTGTGTCCGCCATATCCCAAAAAGGCTAATTGCAGTTTTCTGATCAATACATTTGTATCTGCACTTCTGTTATACGTATGCACATCCACATTACATTTAATAGCCAAGCGTCAGCGGAAACAGGACGCCATATGGAGCTATTTAAGAGAGGCGAAAGAATCTGACAAAAATCTGAAGGAACGAGACTTTGAGCTGCGTGCTAGACAGTTGGACATCGATGCAGAAAAAGTGCAGCTGGAAAAAGAGAGGGTACGTGTTCAGGCTCTGCAGCAAGAAGAGCAGCGGGAACTTCAGCGACAACAGCAGCAGCACAGCTTCCGCTTGCAGCAACAACAAATGCAGGCTATGCTGTCCCTACTCAACCAGTTTAAAAAGTAATTGTATACACAAATGTTTTACCATGTAAAAGCTCCCATCATTGCAGGAACGTGTTGAAGGAACCAATACAATTAATTTCCTATACTATGTGATGTTTGTTAGTTTGCACTCCAGTGCCTCTATGGATTAACTTTTGAAAGATTTTACTTTAACCCCCCCCCCCCAACCCATAATCGGTCAGGAACAGCAAAATCTTTGAAAACAATCATCCACTTGTGTTCAGGATTGTATAAATGCTTGGCACAACCTTGAATTTTGAGACTTTAGTTGGGAAATTGTTGTACAATATAGAGGAAGAAAGTGTTCGTTTTCTGTGTTTTTTTGCAGTGTATTGTCACTCATTGTTCACATTACGTGTTGACTTCTGCCACATGTTTAGACAGTTTGTATCAATGAGGGTTCGTTATTTTCGAAGCTTTTGCTGTTCCTGACCTATTTTGGTAGGGTATTAAAGTAAATCTTTTCTGAACTTTGCCTTATTATTGCTATTTCAATACAACTGGGCCTCAGAAAATGTGTTACTATTGATGTGCAGTCAACATAGATGCTGAATTTTTAATATGCTTTTGGCAGTGTTGTAGGTCTCAAGCCAGTTTTTGCTGGTCTCCTGATGCAGTCTCGGTCTCGATACTTGGTGGTTTGGACATGCAGGTCTCTGTCTCCGTTTCGAGCTTCCAACTACAAAACTGGCTTTTGGCAAAGTTGCTCACTGAAGAGTCCAAGTAAAAAACTACAACACAAATAGATTTATCGGCATACCATTTTATTTGTTAGATTTCACCATAAATTAATTGAAAATATGTATTACATGTACAAAGAATTTGTTGGACTTAGCTATAAATTTGACGCTATATGAACAAATTAAAACATTCTCAGTTTTATGCTATGGAATCTGTGCACAGGAACTCCTACATCGTCACAAGGGTAGAGTTGGGCGCACCACAGGCTACACATTTGCTACCCATGCAGAACAGGTATGGCCACATGTGTATCACAATGCACCATGTCCATACATTGTACAATGTACAGAGGCAATTCCAGCAGCAATATACATGTGTATATTAATAAGGGGATAAAAGTGTGATGACCCGGTCTTTACCACGTCAATAATAACCGAGGAGGGGCGTGACCGCTGTTAATGGACAGCGGTCACGACCCTTCAAGGTTATTATTGACTGGTAAAGACCGGGTCATCACATTTTTATCCCCATTCATAAATGCCTTCTTACGAAAAATGCAAAAAAATCCCGTAAAAAGGACAAAATGTGAAGCTTTTTCACCCCATTTTTTTCTCCCATTTGTTCAGTACAAAACACATGCGCACATATCGGAATTGTTTTTTGAGCGGGTGAAGGCGCTCCGCGTACGCACACGCAGCGTTTTATACGCATGCATTAGCATCTTACATTATGAAGTTCAGTATATCTTGTGCGCGCACCTACTACGCTCTCCCTCTTGCGTATCGGCTGAGAACAGCTGGTTATGACGCGCCGTGTTTAAACAACTTCCAGCCATGTTTAAACAACCGTTTAAACACACCCATGCGACAGGTTCTGAGGCATTTATGAATATCTGTTTAATTTATTTGGTTATTAGAGCCCCCAAAAATTAACATAGTACATTGTAATTTGATGATTCAAAATAGTGAAATGTATTGTCAACTGAAGTAATCATCAAACTTCTGATGAAGTCCAGTTTGTGTTCTCATTTTTCATTCCTCATTCTGGAGACGGAGGTATTCCTCCAATGGAGGAGGTTGCAAGTCAAAATACTTTGAAACCTGGTTTCCATACAGACAGGTGTGACAATTTGACATTAATGTTGCTACTTTATAATATAGTGCAATTGGTTGAAGGTAGACCTTCATATTTGGGGCATAGTTAACAAATGCAAAATTGGAAGAAACCTTGCCAAAATTCCATTCGACAACAATTCTGTGAGAGCCCATAAGTGTGTTGAAGTATTTTTGAACATTTGAAAGCCCCACACCTCTGAATGGTGTGATGAGGTTTTTGTGTATGGGGTATGCTTTGTCAGCATATACAACCAATGGGCTACCCTCAGCACTAGTGAAATGCTCGATTTTTTTGAGGATACTTGACTCCCTCAGTAATGTTGAGTCATGCCTGCGTCCCTCAACTGGCCCGTACAAATTCCCAACTACGCCATTTGCAAATATGAGTGACTGATATTTAAGGCCATGCACTTTGTCCTTGCCATTATACAGTTCTCTTTGGTTATAGGTTGGCCTAGCATTTGGGATAAGTGTTCCATCTAGGAAACCATAACAGTTATCTAGTGGGCATCCTTTATCATGGACTGCATCAGCCATCGTGCGTAGATTATCTTCCTGCAACCACATTTGCTCAAATGAATCTAATAAATGGCACCATTTCCTGTTAACATCATAGATCATTTCATTGAAAATAACACCAATATCAGTTGGATGTCTCCCAAACTCACACACCATATCCTCGTACCTCTTTGGGTAATTTAATCGACGCAGCATGACACAAAGTCCCTCAAGTCCACTCCACTTGGTGCCATTACGTGCTCTCATTGTTTGAGGCAGATGAAGACTCCTCACAAGCTTCAAAATATCATCTCTGTAATATCTAAACATGGAGAAATGAATTTGTATTACTACCTTTAAAGTATCAAACCGGAAATATGCAAATACATGCACATGTAATTATTACATGTGCATGTATTTGCATATTTCTGGTTTGACACTTTAAACATAGTATACAACATTTAAAAAAAACTACCAGGGGTTGAATTTCAGGTAAAAATCTACTAGGCAGCTGGGCTTGTAGCACAAAAATTTTACTAGACCGGAAGGTATTTCACAAGACCAATGGTAAAAATAAGAACAGTGTTTTGAATAAGTGTGCTGTTTCAATTATTTTTCCTTTCGACCGACCTTGTCAGGGGAGGGTTAGAAATGCTGTTTTGATGGAAACTCCCTGCCTAAAAACTAAAAATGGCCATTCCAGTAATTATGGGGCTTTTTCAGTTTACCAGATTTAGAAAAGAAAATGGACTTTACTGATAACATTTTACGCAGTGTATGGACAAAATCACTAGACCACCGGACTAGTTCGGTCAAGATTTCACCAGACCATCGTTTAAATCAGTGGACTCGGTCCAGTGGTCTAGTGGATATTTCGATCCCTGAATACTAAATTATTACGAAATTGTTTATTTTAAAAAAAATTAGAGTTACGTTCAAATTTGAAACAAACTGTTGTCAGTTCAGTGTAAAAAGTTGTACATTTAAATTATTTATTCTATTTATCAGATTTTAATAAATCAGCAATAACCTGCTGGAAAGGTTCACTTATTCATTTCATGAATTGTACTGGGCCATTGCGGACACTTTGTTACAGTTGTAGGTTTTCATTCTGTGTTAAATGGAGTTGTGTTAAATGAGAGTGAAAGTTGGCCCTCAAATATCTCTTGAAAAAGAGTGGAAGTTCACCCTTTAAGAGTTGAATTTCACTTCTTTTTTGTGTGGACTTACACTATAACCCACAGTGAAAACCAATGTAAAAGAGTGAATAAACTTCCACTATGGGGGATACATTGGAATGGTTTTTCACTCTTACATTAAGAGTGTATTGTATTACCTGAAACGACTCTTGCACTCTTCCTCGGAGAGTTGATTGAGGTCAAAGTGCTGATACTTTAAATGTTCTCCACTGTTGAAGGTCCCATGTGTTTGTTTAGATGCCTCAAGGAACAGCAAAGTTGCCTCAACATCAGCTGTCTCCATAAACAAAAGTGCGAGTGGATCGATGCTATCAGCCATGACTAAACTGTGTAGTCATGTAGTCTACATGAAAGAAAAGCAATTTTGGTGACAATAATTAGCTCATCAATCTGTATGCAAAACAAACACTTCACAGGTGTGTATGTATTATTACTGCACACTTCCCTAGACAACTCATGTTACAAGTTTAAACGACGGGGTGGGGGATAGAGCCTCTACATGTACATGACCTCTCCAAAGTGTACATTCACAGAGCTGCCAACTCTCCCTGATTTTACGGAAGACTGCTGGAAAATGGTTGATCTCTAGACTCTGGAAACAACTTAAAAATCTCCTGGATTGTAAATTGTTCATACTTTTTTAATTTACCTGTATTCTGTAACTGCTATTGTCTGAATACTTCTAATAAAAGTCCACAAAATCAGGGAGAGTTGGCAGTTCTGCATTCATGGTCAATTGGTCATGCACCATGATGACCTACCAGCTTTGCTGTTGTGGCTTGATATTCATCACTAACTGGTAACTTCACTCAGCTGAGGCCTGCATTCTATCCAGTGTCCGTCCTTTCTTGTGGTCTCAAACTATATGTAGTAGAAAAATGAATATAATAAGGCTTAAGCATTCTTTCCAAAAAAAATCAAAAATCTAAGAGATCACAGGTTAAACTCGTACACACCTGGAAAAATGCAAACAAATTTACAATTTAATAACTTGTAGTTATTTTACAAAGAGTAGTTTTTGACAACTATTGGATTTGCGGGATGTATTTCGACATAGCAATGAAAGTTTTGAAACAATGGATGGCAGCTTCTAAAGAGGAAATGAGCTAACCATTACAATTGTATTTATATGAGCATCCCTTGGACACTCGGTGACTATATAGTTTGGATACCCAGCATGATATGGGTCATAGGGGTCCCCCCCCCCCTTTGTCCATATACCCTAAACACAAGCCAGACTTGTTACCCAACCCCCTAGATTTCTGAATATATTTCCTGTGATTTCGGAAACAAAAGAGGCAGGTTCCCTTTGCCCCATATCGTGCTTCATATTGGATAGTTTGTAATGTCCCAACTGTTGGTCAATTTATTACCACTAACCATATGCTAATTAACACTATAAGTATAAAACTATTGGGCAGCAGGCACTGGCGCTGGCCCCAGCCCCCCCCCCCCCCACTAATAATTTGGGAGACCGCCAACATAGGGCAAGATAGCTGAGTTGCTAGAGCGCCGGTACGGTATTCCGAAGGTTACAGGTTGGAATCTTGCTTTGCTTGCTTTGCAATTTGTTTCTGTTCATTGTGTGGTATAATGTTGAATTTGGACGAATGTTTGTTATTTCTGAATTGTGGTTGTGGACTGTTTACCACGTTTACCTGAATGTGACTGTCGGGTGATATAAATCATTTGACTTGGTTTAGTTTTTTAGACCCGCAAACGTAGTGGTGATACACCATCATGCTCTATTGGGTTATCAAAGACTCCTCGTTCATTGATGGGAAGATTTGTTATTGTTTTCTTGTTCAGTGCTTACACATAATGCTCTTTCACACCAAATTCTGCAAGTATAGTACCTGTTATTCTTCAGAAATTCGATTAAAAAGGAATTACATATAAATGGCCTTTTTGGTTTGCGAGTGATTGCTGGAAAAAAAATTGCACGGTGTCCTCATTCTTTCAGATAATAACTGTGGTGTACTACGGGTGCATAGACGTTGCCATCCAGCAGGGACCAGACTTTTTGTTCTGCATGGTGATGTTGGAGTCCATCATTTCATTTGGTGCATGTGCAGATGATTTGATGACTGTTCCATGTCAGAATAGTGGCTTGTATTTCAAACTTTAGCTGAGTTGAGTTGCTGATGGTAGGCAGATTCACGTATTGTTTGTTGTAATTTTGAAATGCACTTTAAAAGAAAAGGTAACTTTGTACCTGATTTTGTAGTCAGAGATGTTGCTGTTTTTGTATCCTACAATTTCATTCATAAATCAAAACTCTGCTCTCTTTCACAATTTTCTTTAGCTTGCTCATATTTAACATCTTAGCAAACTATTTAGATGATTCGAAGCATACCATGTAGACAGCATACACAGTGTTTTTTCCTTTTTCTGAACGATGCACTTTCGGGTACCCGAGAACCGAACCGGTGCGGCGTTCGGAAAACAAAGTGCTCTACCTCAAATTTGGTGGCAGGAATGAACTATGCAAAGTTAAGCCAAGTCAAGTTCATTTGTTTTTGGGTGTAAACTCCAGGTAGGTATTTGTGATTGATAATTTACATGATTTAGGCGGGAACGTTAACACAATTTAATACAGCAAAGCGGACCAGCAAAGGTTAGGTGCATACAAAATCATATTGACCCCTTGAGTACGGTTTTTGATAGTGAGATGCCGGGGTGCCGTAGCGGCTTTTGCAGCCAAGCGAAACGGACACAATAATCCAACAATGGATTGAAAATGCACAAATAGCGGCTGTAGGGGTCATCCGGCCTGGTGGCACTGTTTTTTTGGCGCCATATGGCGTCCTCCGTACGCAAGGAGTTTAATTGTTAGATTTTGCAGGGTTAGGGGTTAAAGAGCAAATGTATAATCATAACAATAAGACAATAATAATGAATACCATCCTTACATAAAATATTGGGCATCTTTTACAAATTAGAAATTGTTCCTATAATGTCTGCTACTGACACATAAGACTGGAAATAATGCAAGCAGAAACAGAGCTTGAAATGTGTAGAACAATGCCTCGTGTGTACATGTATTCTAGAATCCTATTCAAAAGGTCACGGGTCAGAAGTATACAATAAGCTAAATCACATGCAGTAAAAGATGAATATGTTAATGCACTATAAATAGAAACGTAGACATTACATTTCTCCCATCTTTTGAATAATGAATCAGGTATTTCTTGAACACAAACCAAAGGATAACTTTGTGAAGTCAATGGTCATAATAAACCGTTTTGTGAATAAAGACATAAATCAGGCGTTAGAGTCCTTTATTTTATGTTTTAAGTGTTCATGGTTCATCCAAGCAATAGTTCAGCGTCCAAGAATATTGTTCAAAGTTCAGTTTCTTTTTGTTTTAATCTTAAAACAACAATCTATCCAAAATATCACACAATGCATGAATAGAAGGGTTGCAGGTTGTCAGCTTTGATTTAATTAGCCCGAGATAGCTTTGATGAGATTTGAGGCTATAAATTAAGTTATAGGCTTAATGCAGTTAACTATTAAACTTGAACTAAGTAAAATGAACTAACTCGAACTTAACACTTAAGAGGAGAGGTTACTAGCACTTCACTCTCTTCCGGATCTTTACCACCCGGTTCCTTATCTATTTACAATGTAGTCCTTCAGACGCTCAGGCATGCGGTGATTTCTGATTGGGTTTTGTCGTACCAGTGGAGTGTTCTGGTTTGCAGTGGGTTTGTCATACATGTCTATGTCCGAATCACTTGGGTCATAATAGACTGGTTGACTGGCTGGTGGTGGAGTGTTGTGCTTCAGGCATTTGAAGAATGAAGCATTCCTGGTAACAGTACTGTTGTCATCACGGGTAGCTGTCACCATTGATCCTTTGATAGTTGTGACTGTCAATGGCCTAAGTTGGTATGGTGTCATGGAGTTGGAGATTATACCAGTTTGTTTCACAAGCACACGATCACCAACTTTCAGCTTGTGTTTTCTCATGGCGTTCTTCTGGTCTGCATGTTTCTTCATGTGTTTCTTCATGGTTGCATCCTTCACTCTGATGTTTGGATTGATTTGGGCTGAGTGAGTTTCTGGTAAGCGAGTGCGGAATGAGTGTGTGAAGAGTAGTGATGCAGTTGTGCTGTGAGGAGTAGATCGGTAGTTGCGTAAGTATGCATACATCGCTTGTTTCCATGAGCGGCTTTCTGCCTTGGCAGTGCGATACACTTTGTTGAGATTTCTCATCATTCTCTCAACTTCACCATTGGCTTGTGGCCAGATGGGCGTGACTCTGCGGTGCTTAAAACCGATGTACTTTGCAAATGCCGCAAATTCTGCACTTTGAAATGGAGGACCATTGTCTGTGCGAACAACTTGTGGGCAGCCAAAGGTTGCAAAGATTTTGTCAAGCTTGGGGATTACGGCTTTTGCAGAAGTGGAACTGGTGATTTCGATCTCAGGATAACGACTGTAGTCGTCAATCACAACAAGTAGGTATTCACCTGTTGGCAGTGCTTTGAAGTCAATGCTGAGTTGTGACCAGGGTGCATCAGGTAGATCTGACATGTGAAGCGGTTCACTTGTAGCTTTTTCCATGGTGGATGCTTGGCATGGCAGACATTCAGCTACGGTGTTTTCGACTAGTGTGTCCAGTCCAGGGAACCAAACTTTCTGTCGGAGAAGTTGTTTGGTTTTGACCATTCCTTGGTGACCTTCGTGGGCAATGTCAATTACGCGTTTCTGAAGCGTAGTTGGGATGACAATGCGATGATCACGAAGTAGAATGTCATCATTGCTGCTTACACTAAGCTCATGGCGAACATGGAATATGCTGGTTAGTTTAGCTTTCAGACTTTTGTCTGCTTTCTTGATGATCTGGTTCCATGAGTTGGTTTTTGTGGCATTGATGGCAAGCTGGAGGATACGGTCATTCCTTGTTGCATCCTGTATTTCTGATACAGTTAGCGATTTCGGGACAGCATTGTCGATGATAAAGTTGATGTGCTTGTAGGAATGTTACAATGTTTTATCACGTAATGCATTCAACTACTTTTAATACAGCCATGGGTCTGTTGAAAATCGCGTGAAACTTGCACACCAATTGTTGTCAGTTCGGAAGGTTTAATACTCTCAAAAGCACCAGTTCGGAACGTACATGAGCTCCAGTGATTAACAAAGTACTACTGGAATGTAGGCAGATTTACCTGAAACAATTGACTGGCTAAAAACTTGTAGGAACTTGTGAAGCAAACTTTTCAACGTTAGAATCGAATCGCACTAAACCAACAGTAATCATACACAAAACATGTGACACCACTGCGCAAGTGCAGCGCAACGAGAGTCAACCCTGTTGCTAGGTCACCAAACTCATTAACATGCAAGTAATCTTTGTATGGAGCGCCGGGTGGAGCTTAATGCGCAACCATAATTGCCCATTACATAGATTGGTCACTACAGTAGTTCCCCCCTAGATTGTGAGGTAAGTGAACAATCGATATAAGCTGTTGATAATAACAGTCAGTGACAGTCAAATTGTTCATATTTGGCTGGCCAGTGAACTCGTCGACCAGATCTGGTGGATCGTTGCTGTTTTGGTGACGGCGTGTTGGGCGATGGGTGTGATTCTGGCAAAACGGTTTCAGCGGGTGTGTTCTCGCGAACCTGTTGAGGAGACACGGGTGCCCAGTCTTCATCCAGATATGCCACCTTTAAGCGATCCTTAGCAACGGCATCCCGTCTGCCGTTGAGGTCCAAAACTAAGTATTTGCTGGCACGCTTGATGACACGGAATGGTCCATTATACGGAGGTTGAAGGGGCTTCCTCACTGCGTCATGCCGAACAAAAACGTGGGTGCACTTGTCCAGGTCAGGTGGAATGTGTGACTGTCGCTGTTGTGACCTAGGCGGAGTGGGACTAATATCCTGCATGTGACAACGCAGTCTGTCAACATAGATGCTGGGGTCAAGATCGGCGTGAACGTTGCTAGGTGCGATGAACTCACCGGGCAACCTGACTGTGGTACCGTACACCATCTCAGCGGGAGAAAACCCTATATCCGATTTGATAGCAGCTCGTATGCCCAACAGGACAAGGGGAAGAGATTCCGTCCAACGTGGATTTGCATGAACTTTTAGTGATGCCTTGAGTTGTCTGTGTAGTCGCTCCACCATCCCATTGGCAGCGGGATGATAAGATGTAGTGCGAATTCTTTGACATCCAAGCATGTTGGTGAGCGACCGAAAAAGTTTTGACTCAAACTGGCGTCCCCTGTCGGTGGTGATGGTAGCGGGTGCACCGAAACGAGAAACCCAATGGCTAACAAATGCGTGAGCCACGGTCTCAGCTGTCATGTCCGGAATTGGGATTGCCTCTGGCCAACGTGTAAATCGATCCACACACGTAAGCAGGTAATTCTGTCCGGCTGATGGCGGAAGGGGACCGACTAAATCGATGTGTATATGCGAGAACCGCGCGTCGGGCATGGGGAACGTACCAAGTGGCAACTTGATGTGGCGATGGATTTTGCATTGTTGGCACTTTTGACAAGTCCTAGCCCAAACGCGCACATCTCTGTTAATACCAGGCCACACAAACCGTGCAGTTATTAACTGCTGCGTTGTCCTGATACTGGGGTGTGACAGTCCATGCAAAACGTCGAACACTGTTCGACGAAACTGAGCTGGAATGAAGGGTCGAGGCGTCCCTGTGGAGGTATCACAGACGATGGTACCCTGCGATGTCTGGAGAGGGACGGCTTTTAGCTGGAGAGAGGTGTCAGAGAGATGTTTCAACTCGTCATCGTTGATCTGTGCTTTGGCGATGGCGTCGAAATCGATGGTCGTGTTTGCTGGTAAGGCATTAACCTCCAGACGAGAGAGTGCATCCGCTGCTGCATTCTCACGACCGCTAATGTGTCTAATGTCCGATGTATACTGTGAGATAAGATCCAGCTGTCGAATTTCTCGAGGGGAATGGCGGTCTGGTTTGGAATGCAGGGCGTATGTGAGTGGCTTGTGATCTGTGTAAGCGCTGAATTTCCGCCCCTCCAGCATGTGTCGAAAATGCTTAATGCAGAGGTATAACGCCAACAGTTCTCTCCCAAATGTACTATAGCGCGTTTCCGCCGGTTGGAGGCGCTTGGAAAAAAACGATAGTGGCTGCCAAACGCCGCCAATGTGTTGCTGGAGAACACCGCCCACCGCTTTGTCTGATGCATCGACTAAGAGGCATAATGGTGCGTCAGTCTGTGGATGGACAAGCAGAGTTGCATCGGCCAACGTAGCTTTCACATGCTCGAAAGCTAGCTGTTCGTTTGACCCAAGCTGAAGCGGCTCGTTCTTTTTCTTCCTGTTTTTGAGCTGGTCGGTCAGCGGCTGGAGCATGTCTGCACAGTGGGGAATAAATCGCCTGTAAAAATTAACGAGGCCTAGGAATTCCCGCAACTTACTCAGCGATGCCGGCTCCGGAAAATCCCTGATGACTTGCACCTTTTCAGGCAAGGGGCAGACTCCATGTTGGTTGACGAGGTGACCGAGGAAGGTGAGAGATGGTTCGCCGAACTGGCATTTGTGGAGATTGATGACTATGCCATATTGCGAGAGGCGGTCGAACAGGAGTCGCAGGTGTTCTTTGTGTTCGGCCTCTGATGAGCTCGCTATCAGCAAATCGTCAATGTAGGCAAAGATGAATGGTAAACCACGGGTTACCTCATCGACGAACCTTTGGAAAGTCTGTGCCGCATTGCGGAGCCCAAAGGGCATGCGAACAAACTCGAACAATCCAAATGGTGTAGTGATCACAGTCTTGCGGATGTCTGCTGGTTCGACTGGTATTTGATGATAGGCGCGCACTAAATCGACCTTGGAGAAAAACCTGCAACCGTGAAGGTTGGATGAAAAGTCCTGCAGGTGGGGAATTGGGTAACAATCTGGAATGGTGTTCCCGTTCAAAGCGCGGTAATCCCCACAGGGGCGCCAATCTCCGGGAGTTTTCCTGGTCCCGCTGTGGTTGTGAGCGACGCGTGCAGGGACTGGTGCATTTGCGTGCATTGGTGCCATACCTCCAATGATACCAACACTGTCCGTCGGATGGCTGGTTATCCGCGGAAGGGGTGGGGGTACGATGTCTAGGTCGACTGCGGGATGTAGCGCGGGGACGTCCTTGTCCCGGGTTCCCCTGTAGCTGGGTTGTCAAGGCTTGTACCTGTCTGGTGAGGTCATCCACCTTGTTGTGCAGAGCGAGTACCTCGGGAGAGGCTTGCTGATACGGGGGCTGAAAGGGTGGGGCAGAAACTGCAGCCATGTGTGATGATGTTGAAGGGTGGGCAGAAACTGCAGCCATGTGTGATGATGTTGTAGTGTGGGCAGATACCTCTACAATTTTATCCGCCAAATCAGCCAACGCTCCAATTCCCAACGTGTCCGCTGTGGAGGCCAAAATGGACTGGGCAGTGCGGGGTAGTCGCTGGAGAAACAACTGCTTCAAGAAATTCTCTTCCAGGGAATTGTCCCCCAACAACTGGTACATACGTCGCAACAGCTGCGAGGGCTTCCGATCTCCCAATTCCTCTGAAGTAAGCAGCTGGTGGAGACGTTTCTGCTCAGAAGCTGATGTGCGGCGTATGAGCTCCACTTTTAGTTTATTGTAGCAGTCCACGGATGGGGGTGAAATCAGAATATCTCGAACCTCTTGTGCAATCTCGGGTTGAAGAGACCCAATGACGTAAGCGAAACGAGTCTCCTGGGTGGTAATATGGCGGATGACAAACTGAGCCTCCACTTGGGTGAACCACAGGATCGGGTCATTCGGCCAAAATGGTGGAAGTTTGAGGCTCACTGCAGCCTGCACAGGCGGTGCCGGTTGTATTGGATGAGAAAATGGTGGTGTATCTTCTGTCCCCTCAGCATGTTCAGGTTTCACTTCAACAGACATGGCTTATACTGCTGGTATTCACAATCTATCACGTCAGGGTCACCAATGTAGGAATGTTACAATGTTTTATCACGTAATGCATTTGTGGAGGATGACACTGGGGGTGTGACACAATTATAAGTTTCACACAGTGGATTCGAGATTGGCTGTTTTGTTGAACGGACAGGCCAGGCCAACGACGCGAGGCGGGCGAACAATGTTTTTATTTCCACCAACAAAACAGGGAGAGAAAAGAATAAAAAAAGCATCATAAGTAAAATATTCCATACAATAGGCTATAACCTAATAGGAAGGTCAAGGGTGGCAAATACTCATCTTAATTGACAGTAATGGCACAGCTTAGGTTGGTTTATAATGAAAAACATACACAATTACAGTAGACTTCTAGGAAGACTAGGGCAAGTCTAGTGTCAGTGACAACCAAGGCAAGATAACAGGCAAAGCATGTAAGTTCAGCTAACAATTACTTCACACGAGTGTGAGTTTAAGCCTCATAAACCACAGTTTGCATATCTACCATTGTTTACCGAGTGAGGGCGCTATTTACAGGCATCAATATATCCTGCAAGATAGCCAAAGACAGATTTACATGCATCTACAAAACCGTACTACATGTCATGTCTATCTCATTGCTCATTAACAACTGTTCATTGAGACAGGGTCTGGTATCCGAAGATTTAAAACAGACTCCGAATGAATATTTTATAACGCATCCACGACCGCATGTGCATGTAAACGTAACATTAAATATCATGCTTTAGATGCAATACAACTATGCGGGGCGCCATCTTGAACGAAAGTTCACATCCGTAAAGTAACTTATTATGACATTTTACGAACCGTCGACTGGTTTTAAACATATAGAATAACTGTATAACACTTAAATCTATTCCTCAAACAAAGTTGGGGGCAGTAAATACTCTCAAAAAGGTGGATTTTGTACCTGTTTTGTTGAACGGACAGGCCAGGCCAACGACGCGAGGCGGGCGAACAATGTTTTGCTCGCCGTCGCGAGGGGGCGCTGTAACCAAAATCCGCTGGAGCATCGGCACCGTCTTACCAACTCTACATCTCTCCCAAAGTTAAAGTTCGTCGCCCTCGACGACTAGAAAACTAACATGCAGTAAACAGGAATCTTACAAAATTTAATACGAACAATCATTTAAGCTAAACAGACATGGCCAACAAGAGTATTGGGGGGTAATAACATACCGGTAACTATCAAGGCTGGCCAAATGCCGGCAATGTAAGTGAAGGATTTACTGACAATATCATTCAGTTCAGTGTTCTTATGCAACAGTTCTGGCATGGGGATGCACTTGCATTACTCAGAGTCAATATCGGAATCAGTGCCGGAAATCGTTTCTGTCTGTGTGGCTAATTTCCTCACCTGGTCAAGCAGCCGGAGTACACTAGTAAACTGGTACCTGGTTGGGGGCCTCCCTTTGGTCGTCCGTCTTGAACGGCGAGGTCGCACTGTGCCGCTCGCCGAATCATGAAGGCCAGGCTCCGTAGTATCCAATGATGTGTGCATCCTGGAACCGCTGGTCAGGGTCCCCTTGGTTTGCTGTGTCATAGTCGGTGGAGGTGCTTTCGGTTGGTCATCCCTGGGAATTGTGTTCTCCTCCGGTGGTTCAAGGACGATCAGTTCTGGATCAGGAAGGGGCTCAACACCAACTACATGTAATTCGCTCTGGTCATCTTTGGATTGTTCTGGTTGTTGAGAAGGGCGAGGATCGGTTGTCAGCACATTCAATGGTGTCTTGAGGTCTGTATTGATGTGTTCATCTCCACACTGGGGGGAAGGCAGCGGTACTACAACACTCGGTTTCTGCTCAGCCGTCAGGGTGATCTTTCCCCAATGTTCGGCACTGTCATTGGAGGAACTGTGGCTTGTGGAGTCATCGGTTACATTCGTCACGGTGCTACTACCGGAGGTTGGTTCAGCTGCTGGCGGGTTGACCTTCCACGAACAGTGCTTAAGCTCACTACGATGCAGAACTTTCTTGAGACCCATCGAGTTACGAACTTCATACACGGGCTGTCCCTCAAAAGGTCGTCCAACAACTAAGTAGGGCGTCTCCTCCCAAAAATTCTGAATCTTGGCTCTGCCACGGCGACTACGGTTGCGAATGAGCACATATTCGCCAGTGTTCAGAGGTCTCTCGAAGATATCCTTCTCATAGGCCGCCGTCCTGGTCTCGATGGCCTTATCGAGATTGGTGCTCGCGATCTTGCGTGCCAGGTCCAGCTGGGTAGCATGCTTCTTTACATAAGGCTCTGCATTAACGCCCCCAAGTTGAGAGTGATCCACCCCAAGAGCAAGGTGTTGAGGCAGTCGAGCTGTTCTGCCGAACAGCAAGAAGAAGGGCTCATACCCGGTACTGGAGTGGGTGGTGTTGTTGTACGTAGCCACCAATTGAGGAAGATACTCTGTCCACCTGGTTTTCTTGTGGTCAGGTAGGGTCACCAGGAGGTTGTGTAAGGTCCTGTTGAAACGTTCACATTGACCGTTACCTTGGGGGTGGTACGGGGTGGTGTGAGAACGTCCAATGCCATAGAGCTGACAAAGCTCCTGCACAACTTGGGCCTCGAAACACTTCCCGTTGTCCGAGTGGAGTCTTAGCGGAGCCCCGAAAGGCGTTATGAGGTGCTTGACGAGAGTTCTAGCCACAGTATCGGCCCGTTGATTTCTCGTCGGGATTGCCCAAGCAAACTTGGTAAACACGTCCGTTAGGACTAGTACATTCTCATAGCCGCTGGATGATTGTTCGAGTACCGTGAAGTCCATGGCGATGACCTCCAATGGTGCTGTGGCCCTCAGGGTTCCCATGGCTGGTTTGGTATGACGATCAGGCCGCTTACCCACTGCACACCTTTCACAACATTGGCACCATGCTCTGACAGAAGTTTCCATCTTCGGCCAGAAAAAGAGTGGCTGAATCAGCTTGAGCGTTCGCCTTGCCCCAAAATGTCCCATGTCATCGTGGAAGGAACTCAGGATGATGTCACGTAGTCGAGCTGGAGTCACAAGACGTTCACTCTGCACACCACCCTGGAAGGTTGAACGTCTGTAGAGTACACCATCCTTACAAAACAGTTGGCTCCAATGCTTCAGGATGGCAGCCACTTCTTTTGGGTCATCTCGTCTCTCGTGTTTGTTTGGCTTGTGACCTCTCCCAAAGTATGTCAGAACCCTGTGAAGGATGACGTCCTCATCTTGAAGGGACCGTAGCTCTTCAGCGGTGTAGCCTGGAAGACATTGACTGCCCTCATGGCGCTTCACTCGTATCTGATGAAGAAGGGCAAGAGGAATGTCGGAACTAGAGTGGGCACTGCCACACATCGCCTGGACTGCACAAGAGGACACTTCCACCTCAGGACCAATCTGAAGACAGGGAGGCTCGCTTGGGGATTTGGAATGGAGTCTAGACAGGGCATCTGGAGCTTGATTACTCTTACCCGTTCGGTACTCTAGTTGGTAGTCAAATGCAGAGAGCTGTTGTACCCATCGGAGCTCAGCAGCACTGAGGTTAGCCGTATCCAAGTATTTCAAGGGGTTGTGGTCAGTGTAGATGATGCATCTGTTGCCCATCAAGTAATCTCGGAAGGCCTGACAGACAGCCCATCGGACAGCCAACAGCTCGAGTTTGAACGCCGAGTAGTTCCTGTCATTACGTTCTGCAGGGCGTAGAGATCTTGAGGCATATGCGATGACTGCTTTGGAACCGTCATCTTGCTGTTGAGACAGAACTGCCCCCAGGCCAGTTGAGCTTGCGTCAGTTTCGACGAGGAATGGTCGGCTGAAGTCGGCAAACTGCAAAACAGGTCCCCCCGTGAGCTTCGTCTTCAAGGTTGACATTGCAGATATGGCAGCCTCATCCAGGTCAATTTTCCCTCCTGGAAGTCTTAGGTTGGTCTTGCCCTTTCTCATCGGCCCCTTAAGGTAAGCGAATAAGGGAGAGGCAATGCTGGAGTACTGGCTGATGAATTTCCGGAAAAAACCAGTGAAACCCAAGACGGACCGCAACTCAGTGACGGTGGTGGGTTGAGGCCAATCTTTTACGGCTGCTATCTTCTCGGGATCTGGCCTCACCCCCTCACCTGCAACTACCAGATGACCCAAGTAGTTGACCTCCGTTTTGAAGAAAGAACACTTTGTTGGCTTCACCTTCAGGCCATGCTTCTGCAGCCGGGAAAACACCAGCTCGAGTCGCTTGAGATGCTCGTCAAAAGTAGTTGAATAGACGATGATGTCGTCTAAGTAGATAAGTAAGCTTGACAGGGCCTGGTCACCGAGACACCGCTGCATTAGTCTTTGAAACGTGGCTGGACTGTTACAGAGCCCAAATGGCATCCTGGTATACTCCCAAAGGCCAAAAGGGGTTACAAATGCCGTCTTCTCCATGTCCTCTTTTCCCATGGCCACCTGGTAGTACCCTGCGGTCAAATCAAGAACGCTGAAATACTTAGCCTTACCCAGCGCTTGCAAGGATTCATCTATGCGCGGCAGTGGGAAGGCATTCTTTGCAGTGACTGCGTTTAGTCGCCGGTAATCAATACACAGGCGTATAGATTGGTCCTTCTTTCGTACAACTACGATTGGGGAAGCCCAAGGACTGACACTCTCCTGAACTACTCCAGCCTCTACCAGCTCCTGTATATGTTTCCGCACCTCTTGGTACTGCGATGGAGGGAGAGAGCGATATCGCTGTCGGATTGGGGCCGCATCACCAGTGTGGATAGTGTGTTTCACTGTGTCAGTATAGCCAATATCCCGATCATGCTTGGAGAAGATCTCATCGTAGTTCTGTAGAAGTTTCTGAAATTGTTGCTGCTCTTCGTCAGTGAGCTGACTTCCCATATCAATGTCGAGTTTCTGCAGGTGCCCAGGCTCAGTGGCGGATGTCATCGACGAGCAATATGGTGCCGGCCACGCTTGTGGACGGGGTTGGTCATGGGCAACGATGCTCGGATTGTCACAATCATTCTCTCTCAGCCCCATCTGTTCTCCATGATGCAAGGTTCCAACACATGCATGTCTCGGCAGAGGGATGTCAAAGTCACTCTCATTTGTGATTGCCACCACAAACATGCCCCTGTTTACTGTTACTAGACACCTACCGAGTTGGACAGAGTTCGGCAGAGTGGTCGCTTCATGAGGCTCTAGGATTGCCTGGTAACTCATGTTATCTGGCCCAGGTCGAGCGGATGCCTGTAGTACCATCATCTGATTGGCTGGAAGCACGATAGCTGGGCCTCGGGGGAGATATGCTCGACTGATAGGGCCTTCCATGTCTGTAAACTGTATGCGCTTTTTCACTATCGTCATTGCCTTTTCCCATGCTGCCCCCTCGTTGTTTGAGTGTAGTCTCTGCAAATAATCCTGGCCGTGATCTGCTACCAGATGGCTCCAGCACTCTGCCAATACATTCATGCCAAGGATGCAAGGTGGCGAATTGTACGTGGATGTACCGCCACGTACCTCCCTGATAACGAGCACCAACCTTGCGGGAATGTAGACGCCAAGTGCCGTAACGTCTGTTTCAAAACAACCAATATAAGGTATGCTCGACCCATTTGCTGATTGAAGTAGAAAATGTTCAGGGATGGTCTTCAACTTGAACCCGTGCTTCTTCAAGTGTTGGTTGTAATGCGACTCTGTGACTGTGGTGACCATTGACCCGGTATCCAACAAACAGGGGATCTTGTGAGAACCAAACAGAACATGGACGGAGAAGCAGTTCGCAACTGCCTTGTCAAAAAAGTGACGATCTAGTGAGCCGCATTCCACCCCTCTGGCTGTCTGGCTCCTGACGACCGAGGGTGCTGGTTTACCTGCTGCTGGGTTGTGTTGGGTTGCTGGCGTTGTGTGGGTGGTTGTGGTCGATTCCAAGGGCCTCTCTGCCGTGGAAATGGACAGTTGCGGGCAAAATGCCCAGGGCCTCCACAATTGTAGCACAGGAAGGTTGGTGTGGCTTGCGGTGACGTGGACGATGGGTGATTGTCACCTGGATAAATCCTAGGTGAGGATCCTGTAGGAACTTGGACTCCCCAGTGCTGGGCGTCCCACACAGACCCAGATGTGTCAGAGGGCTGCAAACGGTGCAGCGGTTGTGTGGTAAGGCCGCGTATCGCCTCCTCCAGCTTTTCCATTTTTTTCTCTAGCGCTGCCACAGGGTTGTCTTCCACGCGTACGGTAGCTACAGCTCCAGCCATTGCAGGATCACGTGCAGACTCCCGTTCCTCTCTCTTGACTGCCCAATTTTTCAAATCAGTGAACAAAATCTCTGGTCGGCGATCGAGGAGATCGCGGCACGAGTGACGGAGACCTTCCGCATTGAGCCCATCGACAAACTGCTCCTTTAACATTTGATCTGGGTGCTGGTAGACCTTGGCGTCCTTTTTCTGCAGCCGCAGAAACAGCCGTTGGAGATCAACAGAGAAATCTCGCACACTCTCACGGGGGCGTTGACGTCGCTCCAACAGCCTCCGCTGTAATTCACTGCTGGTGAGACTCTCCCCATAGGAGCTGACAAGATATGTCAACACGTCATCCACTCCAGCCCCATCATTCAGCAGTGCCTTTGCCTCTATTCGTGGACTACCTCTGAGCGATTCGAGCAGAAAATGACTGCGTTGGTGTGGCATTATGGCATAGCGGTCAAAAGCATGTTTGATGGCCGTCGCAAACTCATCAATCGGTACTGACCGACCGGCTGCCTCCTCCTTACCCTCAAAGATGGGTATTTTCCTCTCTGGAGCGAGTACAACGGACCCCTGGGCCGCCGTCACTGTCGTCTGCTTTTTAGTCTCCCCGTGCTGTGCGGGAATAATTGCCTGGAAAGTTCCTTCCCCCCATCCGTCTAGGGGCGGCTGGACCATGTCATTCTCAATTGGTAGGATCACCTCCTCATCGTGCACACTGTGCGCAAGACCGGTGGCATCGGGGAACCTGACTCTTAATGTTGCCAGTGGCAGCTTACCGCCGCTGAGGGTGAACTTGGTAGGCGGGTCCAATTTGGTGATCTGCACCCTCACCGTTGTCTCTTCAGCTGGCATTGTGGTAACTGGTAATTCTCACTGGGTTTCCAAACCTGTAGTACACTTAGGACGGTTATAGTGGAATGTTTGGAAACACTGTCTAACGCCCCGGTCGCTGACTGTCCTCGGAACGACAACCAATCCCACTTCTGACACTTGTGGAGGATGACACTGGGGGTGTGACACAATTATAAGTTTCACACAGTGGATTCGAGATTGGCTGTTTTGTTGAACGGACAGGCCAGGCCAACGACGCGAGGCGGGCGAACAATGTTTTTATTTCCACCAACAAAACAGGGAGAGAAAAGAATAAAAAAAGCATCATAAGTAAAATATTCCATACAATAGGCTATAACCTAATAGGAAGGTCAAGGGTGGCAAATACTCATCTTAATTGACAGTAATGGCACAGCTTAGGTTGGTTTATAATGAAAAACATACACAATTACAGTAGACTTCTAGGAAGACTAGGGCAAGTCTAGTGTCAGTGACAACCAAGGCAAGATAACAGGCAAAGCATGTAAGTTCAGCTAACAATTACTTCACACGAGTGTGAGTTTAAGCCTCATAAACCACAGTTTGCATATCTACCATTGTTTACCGAGTGAGGGCGCTATTTACAGGCATCAATATATCCTGCAAGATAGCCAAAGACAGATTTACATGCATCTACAAAACCGTACTACATGTCATGTCTATCTCATTGCTCATTAACAACTGTTCATTGAGACAGGGTCTGGTATCCGAAGATTTAAAACAGACTCCGAATGAATATTTTATAACGCATCCACGACCGCATGTGCATGTAAACGTAACATTAAATATCATGCTTTAGATGCAATACAACTATGCGGGGCGCCATCTTGAACGAAAGTTCACATCCGTAAAGTAACTTATTATGACATTTTACGAACCGTCGACTGGTTTTAAACATATAGAATAACTGTATAACACTTAAATCTATTCCTCAAACAAAGTTGGGGGCAGTAAATACTCTCAAAAAGGTGGATTTTGTACCTGTTTTGTTGAACGGACAGGCCAGGCCAACGACGCGAGGCGGGCGAACAATGTTTTGCTCGCCGTCGCGAGGGGGCGCTGTAACCAAAATCCGCTGGAGCATCGGCACCGTCTTACCAACTCTACACATTCAACTACTTTTAATACAGCCATGGGTCTGTTGAAAATCGCGTGAAACTTGCACACCAATTGTTGTCAGTTCGGAAGGTTTAATACTCTCAAAAGCACCAGTTCGGAACGTACATGAGCTCCAGTGATTAACAAAGTACTACTGGAATGTAGGCAGATTTACCTGAAACAATTGACTGGCTAAAAACTTGTAGGAACTTGTGAAGCAAACTTTTCAACGTTAGAATCGAATCGCACTAAACCAACAGTAATCATACACAAAACATGTGACACCACTGCGCAAGTGCAGCGCAACGAGAGTCAACCCTGTTGCTAGGTCACCAAACTCATTAACATGCAAGTAATCTTTGTATGGAGCGCCGGGTGGAGCTTAATGCGCAACCATAATTGCCCATTACATAGATTGGTCACTACATGCTCTTCTGCATTTGGCTCAGACTGCCGAGTTGTGGAGCATGGGTGTCGAGAAAGATAGTCGGAAGGGTTTGACTTGCCTGACTTGTAGTGAACTTTGAAGCTATAGGCCTGTAGTTTCAGCAACCATCTCTCGATTCTGGCAGGTGGATTAGAGTAGTTGTGGTTGAACATTGGCAGAAGAGGCTTGTGGTCGGTTGTTACAGCAAATGTGTTACCGAACAAGTACAGGTGGAAATGGAGAATGCCCCATGTGACTGCAAGGGCTTCTCTCCCTGTTTGTGAGTAGCGTTGTTCAACTGCTGTGAGTGATCGGCTAGCTACTGCTACAATGGCGGAGTTATCCATTGAGTCATGTTGGACGAGTAGTGCGCAAAGTCCAATGGGGCTTGCATCAACAACAATCTCTGTGCGATTGTCAGGATTGAAGTATGCAAGTTTGCAGTGATCGGTGATGGACTGTTTGATTTTGTCCATGGCCTCTTCTTGTTGTTTTCCCCATGTCCATGGTGTAGATTCCTTGGTAAGCGCACGAAGTGGTTCAGAGATCATAGCTAGTCTGGGTATGAAGCGGATGGGTGTGACGGATTTGTCAACATGAAGTTTGCAGCCAACTTTCCAATCCCTTCAAATCTGTCGGTGTACTGAACTACGATGTCATCAACTGGCGGTGATTCTGCATCGAGATTGTACGTTATCTGCACAATGTTGAGTGACGATGCAGTCTGGAAGCTTAGAAGAGTGTCACCATGTCCCTTGAGAACATGGAACTCGCAGTTGATGGAGTTGTCCTTGTACACGACTGTCACGTTTACTTTACCAATGACAGGAAGTGGCGTACTTGCAGTGTAGGCGTAAATTTTTGTATTACATGGCTGCAAGGGTTGCTGATGAGGGAGACAGCTTAGTGTGCTTTCACTCATGACATTGACGGATGCGCCAGTGTCAATGAGGGCGCATGTGCTTCGTCCTTCAATGATGACGTCAACTCGTGGTTGTTTTCTGTTAGGACGGTTGACAACAAAGGCGTATTCATCATCGGATGTACATGGAGTCTTGTTCCGGCCAGTGGCATCTTGAACTAAGTGCACCCCGTGCGTTTTCTTGGATCGGCACACAGAAGCAAAATGATTTTTTTTCTTACAACTATCACACGTTCTGCCGTGTGCCGGACATGTGCCCGAGTGTGGGTATTGTCCACCACAGTTATAACACGTCTTGGTAGTTGATCTGTTGGACGTGTTTGAAGCTTGATATGGTTTTGCTGCATGGTGGGGGTGTGATTGGTTGAGGCGTTGTTGTCTAGGTTGCCGCTTATTGTGGTTCCTGGTTTGTCTGCGAACTGCACTGACTTGGGACTGAGACTGATTGACACCTGTGTTCATGGACTGAAGCTGCTCTGCAGCCGTTGTTAGTGACACTGCTTTGTCGAGTGTAAGTTCAGGGTCACGAAGTAACCGCTGTTTAAGGCCAGTATCTCTGATGCCTAGTATTATACGATCTCGAATCAAACTGTCTTTCAACTCACCAAACTCGCAGGTATCAGCCAGTGTTTTCAATGCTGTGATAAACGCATCAACTGTTTCTCCTTCTCGCTGGATTCTGCAGTTGAGGACGTATCGTTCGTAGGTTGTGTTCTTTTTTTCCCACGGCAAAACGCGGCGAATTTCTCTACCACGCTGTCATAGTTCTTGGCATCGCTTTCGTCCGACCACACAAACGTGTTGTATGTATCGACGGCTGGCTGGCCGATGACAGACAGGAACGTGGCGACACGAATGGTGTCGTCCTTTTGATGTACTCCGGTGGCGATTTCAAAGTTCTGGAATCGCTGGAGGAACTTTGTCCAACTCTGATGGAGGTTTCGATCGTTGAGATCGAGTGGCGATGGTGCTG
Organism: Hippasteria phrygiana; assembly: GCA_037893225.1. Classification (NCBI taxonomy): domain Eukaryota; kingdom Metazoa; phylum Echinodermata; class Asteroidea; order Valvatida; family Goniasteridae; genus Hippasteria; species Hippasteria phrygiana. Next base: position 326,167 of record JAZGUH010000186.1, read on the forward strand.
GTATGCTATACTGCGCCATGCCGAACCGCTCGCATGCAGGTAGTTTGACAACGTGAAAATCAGCGGCGAAAATCGATGAATATCATCGGCATCCGATGATTATCAGCAAAAAGTACACGCGTATTATTGCGAATAATAATCGCTTTATCACCCGTCGCCAATATAAAATATAATGTCTGCTACTGACACATAAGACTGGAAATAATGCAAGCAGAAACAGAGCTTGAAATGTGTAGAACAATGCCTCGTGTGTACATGTATTCTAGAATCCTATTCAAAAGGTCACGGGTCAGAAGTATACAATAAGCTAAATCACATGCAGTAAAAGATGAATATGTTAATGCACTATAAATAGAAACGTAGACATTACAGTTCCGTTTTAAGAAAGATGATTGTCTTGTGCTATTGAAACAGTTAAAGTTTTCTAGCGCTAAGAAAAATGTTCCTGCTCAAGAAATTCATTTTTGTCATTGCTTGAAATTGTGTTCTCACTAAAGAAAAATATTCATAAAATAAGTAAAATATTCTTGAAACTGGAAATTGACTCATTAAGAACAACTTATGTAAAACAATATTCACATAAGAAGAACTTGGAACAACAATATGCAGTCAAATTCAAGGGTAAACCAATTTTTCTGAAAAAAATGGATCTCGGCTGGTGTCGTTTATCATCGTTTATCATCTTCATGACAACCAGGGTAACTTCAGGACCGCTGAACAGATCAGGCAAATCATTGGCAATAAGGGTAATTACCTAATGGAATATTATTTTGTTTTAAAATTCCCTGCCTGATAAATGGAAACAGCTTTCTAATGAGACGATTGGCAATATTAATGTTGATGTTCGTAATGAGTTAATTGAGATGAATATGAAGTGCATCAGGAAGAAATTTACTGATACAAAATTAACTACCCTAAATAATTGGAAAATCATGCATAATTGTTACCCCACGCAAGTCTGGCTTTAACAAAAGGAAGAAGAGCGCTTCGGAAATTTGTACATTTTGCCATGATAGAATAGATTACTTTGAACACTTTTTCTGGTCATGTAAAACGGTTAAGAGATTGCTACTTCAAAGTATGGTAAATCGATCACTCTATCCGTGGAGAAACACATAATAGTTTCCGGTTTTTAAATACTCTAATTAATATAGGTAAACAGACAGTGAGCCGTTTTAAATATGGCCAGTACTCTAACCTCATCATCCTTTTTGAGCAGGAACTCCAGCTTCGTCATATGAAGTAAACTGATTTATATATTTTTTTGTTTGTGTGTACAATCAAAAGTACGTATAGAGCAGATGATTAACTCATATTGTTATTTATTTGTTGATTGAATCTTTGAATAAATTAAAAAAATTGAAATTCAATTTTTGCAGTGAATAATCCTTATAAATTAGGTAGGGTCAATCATGATATAAAAAGGTCAAAGGTCCTGTTTTTGTAATGCAGAAAATGTTTAGGTTTGAAGTTTCAGGTAGCCCATGTGACTATAAGTTAACGATCTGAAAAGAATCTTGTGTTACAAATACATAAATGGTAAATGTTTGTTCCTTAACCCTAACTCCCTATAGGTGGTATGGAAAATCGTATTGAAATTGGAAGATTCGGGACTGTAAGGGAAGGCATACACCACTCTTGATTCAATAAAGCAAACCTAATTGACCTATCGCCGTTAATGACCATTATCCAATCGTAGCGTCTGTTGAACATCACATGATATTCCAAATCTTGGACAAAAACAAAAAATCCAAAGATGCGCATTATTCGGCCGCATGTGCGCCCTTTTCGTTGAAATGTAGTACGCGAATACACGTCAAATTTAACGCAAACGCTCAACCGGCCCATTACGTTCTCATAATACTAATTTTGTTTGCAGCACATTGGCCAAGCCCTTTTAGTGTAGTTTGTTCTGTTTATATTTCTTAAGTTTTTCCGATTCTCGGACGGTGAAAATTATGTGAGTGCATAGGCGTAGCAAGGTCATTTTTATTGGGGGGGGGGGGGGGGGGGGTAAACGTGAAAAAGGGCACCTGATATATCCATGCTGAGAGGTAGACAGAGATTTTTTACAGATCAAAAAGGGAGCGGGGACATAATTTTCCTGCTGTTTAAAGTGGAAATTTTACGGAAAATAGTACAAATAAATATGCTTCACAATTATTTAACAAAAGTAGAAATAACATTTCATTTTTTCGAATTATGCTGCAACCCTGGGAGGGGCATATTTTTAGACACCCTGTATAAGATCTGAATGGCCCATTGGCTGTGAGAATTGAAAAAACATTCGCTATATAACCACTTCTTGATCAATAGATTTGTTTTAAGAGGAATGCAATTTAATTTTAAATTTAAATAGAACAAATTGCTGTCATTAACATTAAATTGCAAAAAATAAACTTAATGTACCATTTCTGTTACAAAACAATTTATGTACTTTTTAGTAACTCTATTTTATTTATTTTATTTAATTCAACATCCAACAACGCAAGCGCCAATTACAGGATGTGTGATGAGGGGCACCAGAAGCACCGGGGCAAACCCTACTCTTTCACGACAGGTGCTCTGGGTTCTTTTACGTGCACTGATCTCATAGCACACGAGACCTCCGGCTTAACGTCCCATCCGAAGGACGTGACCTTTTGAGATGAATAAGGGCCTGTCGTGCCCCAGAACAATTAATGCACTATTTCCAAGCCAGCAAAGCCCTATGGGGCCTTTTGATGGGCAACTGAGTGGGCCCCATACAGTTTTGGCCGATGGGGCCCACTTGTGTCTTAAATAGGCTAGCCCATGGAGGAACTCCACCAATGTTTTATGGTGGTTGTTTTAGAAAAAACAAGGAAGAATGAGGATCGGCTTTGTTGATGATGACTTTACAAACCTTTCCCCCCCCCCCCCCCCCCCCCTCCCCCAGATAAGCTCGGACTCGCTGCAGCTACTTCTTAGAATGATCCATCAAAGAATCCACTTATTGTTCTTCTAACGTAGCCAGCACATACCGGGACTGTCATCTTGCAGAAATAGTGGCTAAAACTGACTCCCTCGAAGCCATTTATCACAGCATTGAAAACACTGGCTGATACCTGCGAGTTTGGTGAGTTGAAAGACAGTTTGATTCGAGATCGTATAATACTAGGCATCAGAGATACTGGCCTTAAACAGCGGTTACTTCGTGACCCTGAACTTACACTCGACAAAGCAGTGTCACTAACAACGGCTGCAGAGCAGCTTCAGTCCATGAACACAGGTGTCAATCAGTCTCAGTCCCAAGTCAGTGCAGTTCGCAGACAAACCAGGAACCACAATAAGCGGCAACCTAGACAACAACGCCTCAACCAATCACACCCCCACCATGCAGCAAAACCATATCAAGCTTCGAACACGTCCAACAGATCAACTACCAAGACGTGTTATAACTGTGGTGGACAATACCCACACTCGGGCACATGTCCGGCACACGGCAGAACGTGTGATAGTTGTAAGAAAAAAAATCATTTTGCTTCTGTGTGCCGATCCAAGAAAACGCATGGGGTGCACTTAGTTCAAGATGCCACTGGCCGGAACAAGACTCCATGTACATCCGATGATGAATACGCCTTTGTTGTCAACCGTCCTAACAGAAAACAACCACGAGTTGACGTCATCATTGAAGGACGAAGCACATGCGCCCTCATTGACACTGGCGCATCCGTCAATGTCATGAGTGAAAGCACACTAAGCTGTCTCCCTCATCAGCAACCCTTGCAGCCATGTAATACAAAAATTTACGCCTACACTGCAAGTACGCCACTTCCTGTCATTGGTAAAGTAAACGTGACAGTCGTGTACAAGGACAACTCCATCAACTGCGAGTTCCATGTTCTCAAGGGACATGGTGACACTCTTCTAAGCTTCCAGACTGCATCGTCACTCAACATTGTGCAGATAACGTACAATCTCGATGCAGAATCACCGCCAGTTGATGACATCGTAGTTCAGTACACCGACAGATTTGAAGGGATTGGAAAGTTGGCTGCAAACTTCATGTTGACAAATCCGTCACACCCATCCGCTTCATACCCAGACTAGCTATGATCTCTGAACCACTTCGTGCGCTTACCAAGGAATCTACACCATGGACATGGGGAAAACAACAAGAAGAGGCCATGGACAAAATCAAACAGTCCATCACCGATCACTGCAAACTTGCATACTTCAATCCTGACAATCGCACAGAGATTGTTGTTGATGCAAGCCCCATTGGACTTTGCGCACTACTCGTCCAACATGACTCAATGGATAACTCCGCCATTGTAGCAGTAGCTAGCCGATCACTCACAGCAGTTGAACAACGCTACTCACAAACAGGGAGAGAAGCCCTTGCAGTCACATGGGGCATTCTCCATTTCCACCTGTACTTGTTCGGTAACACATTTGCTGTAACAACCGACCACAAGCCTCTTCTGCCAATGTTCAACCACAACTACTCTAATCCACCTGCCAGAATCGAGAGATGGTTGCTGAAACTACAGGCCTATAGCTTCAAAGTTCACTACAAGTCAGGCAAGTCAAACCCTTCCGACTATCTTTCTCGACACCCATGCTCCACAACTCGGCAGTCTGAGCCAAATGCAGAAGAGCACATCAACTTTATCATCGACAATGCTGTCCCGAAATCGCTAACTGTATCAGAAATACAGGATGCAACAAGGAATGACCGTATCCTCCAGCTTGCCATCAATGCCACAAAAACCAACTCATGGAACCAGATCATCAAGAAAGCAGACAAAAGTCTGAAAGCTAAACTAACCAGCATATTCCATGTTCGCCATGAGCTTAGTGTAAGCAGCAATGATGACATTCTACTTCGTGATCATCGCATTGTCATCCCAACTACGCTTCAGAAACGCGTAATTGACATTGCCCACGAAGGTCACCAAGGAATGGTCAAAACCAAACAACTTCTCCGACAGAAAGTTTGGTTCCCTGGACTGGACACACTAGTCGAAAACACCGTAGCTGAATGTCTGCCATGCCAAGCATCCACCATGGAAAAAGCTACAAGTGAACCGCTTCACATGTCAGATCTACCTGATGCACCCTGGTCACAACTCAGCATTGACTTCAAAGCACTGCCAACAGGTGAATACCTACTTGTTGTGATTGACGACTACAGTCGTTATCCTGAGATCGAAATCACCAGTTCCACTTCTGCAAAAGCCGTAATCCCCAAGCTTGACAAAATCTTTGCAACCTTTGGCTGCCCACAAGTTGTTCGCACAGACAATGGTCCTCCATTTCAAAGTGCAGAATTTGCGGCATTTGCAAAGTACATCGGTTTTAAGCACCGCAGAGTCACGCCCATCTGGCCACAAGCCAATGGTGAAGTTGAGAGAATGATGAGAAATCTCAACAAAGTGTATCGCACTGCCAAGGCAGAAAGCCGCTCATGGAAACAAGCGATGTATGCATACTTACGCAACTACCGATCTACTCCTCACAGCACAACTGCATCACTACTCTTCACACACTCATTCCGCACTCGCTTACCAGAAACTCACTCAGCCCAAATCAATCCAAACATCAGAGTGAAGGATGCAACCATGAAGAAACACATGAAGAAACATGCAGACCAGAAGAACGCCATGAGAAAACACAAGCTGAAAGTTGGTGATCGTGTGCTTGTGAAACAAACTGGTATAATCTCCAACTCCATGACACCATACCAACTTAGGCCATTGACAGTCACAACTATCAAAGGATCAATGGTGACAGCTACCCGTGATGACAACAGTACTGTTACCAGGAATGCTTCATTCTTCAAATGCCTGAAGCACAACACTCCACCACCAGCCAGTCAACCAGTCTATTATGACCCAAGTGATTCGGACATAGACATGTATGACAAACCCACTGCAAACCAGAACACTCCACCGGTACGACAAAACCCAATCAGAAATCACCGCATGCCTGAGCGTCTGAAGGACTACATTGTAAATAGATAAGGAACCGGGTGGTAAAGATCCGGAAGAGAGTGAAGTGCTAGTAACCTCTCCTCTTAAGTGTTAAGTTCGAGTTAGTTCATTTTACTTAGTTCAAGTTTAATAGTTAACTGCATTAAGCCTATAACTTAATTTATAGCCTCAAATCTCATCAAAGCTATCTCGGGCTAATTAAATCAAAGCTGACAACCTGCAACCCTTCTATTCATGCATTGTGTGATATTTTGGATAGATTGTTGTTTTAAGATTAAAACAAAAAGAAACTGAACTTTGAACAATATTCTTGGACACTGAACTATTGCTTGGATGAACCATGAACACTTAAAACATAAAATAAAGGACTCTAACGCCTGATTTATGTCTTTATTCACAAAACGGTTTATTATGACCATTGACTTCACAAAGTTATCCTTTGGTTTGTGTTCAAGAAATACCTGATTCATTATTCAAAAGATGGGAGAAATGTAATGTCTACGTTTCTATTTATAGTGCATTAACATATTCATCTTTTACTGCATGTGATTTAGCTTATTGTATACTTCTGACCCGTGACCTTTTGAATAGGATTCTAGAATACATGTACACACGAGGCATTGTTCTACACATTTCAAGCTCTGTTTCTGCTTGCATTATTTCCAGTCTTATGTGTCAGTAGCAGACATTATAGGAACAATTTCTAATTTGTAAAAGATGCCCAATATTTTATGTAAGGATGGTATTCATTATTATTGTCTTATTGTTATGATTATACATTTGCTCTTTAACCCCTAACCCTGCAAAATCTAACAATTAAACTCCTTGCGTACGGAGGACGCCATATGGCGCCAAAAAAACAGTGCCACCAGGCCGGATGACCCCTACAGCCGCTATTTGTGCATTTTCAATCCATTGTTGGATTATTGTGTCCGTTTCGCTTGGCTGCAAAAGCCGCTACGGCACCCCGGCATCTCACTATCAAAAACCGTACTCAAGGGGTCAATATGATTTTGTATGCACCTAACCTTTGCTGGTCCGCTTTGCTGTATTAAATTGTGTTAACGTTCCCGCCTAAATCATGTAAATTATCAATCACAAATACCTACCTGGAGTTTACACCCAAAAACAAATGAACTTGACTTGGCTTAACTTTGCATATGTAGTTCATTCCTGCCACCAAATTTGAGGTAGAGCACTTTGTTTTCCGAACGCCGCACCGGTTCGGTTCTCGGGTACCCGAAAGTGCATCGTTCAGAAAAAGGAAAAAACACTGTGTATGCTGTCTACATGTAATAAAACAAGTAGTGTGCGGCCGCGCCGCTAAAGAAAGAAGTATTTACTTCCTAAACGCGCGTATATAGCAAGCCGGCCGTCGATCTAACTTAATTCCACGTCAATTGACTCCGAGAAAATTGAAATTAAATGCATGTAGATGCCTCGGAGTTTCTCTTAAATGAGCCTGTTGTTTCTGGGTCAATGCACATCCGACATTGTTAATCACCAGAGCAGGTCTGCGGCCAAGAACGCACACAACAGAGCCACAATCCACCCCAATCTACTGCTAGCCCCAGAGGCTCCCCCCCCCCCCCCCCCCCCCCGCCAATGTGGCTATTCCCAAGGGCGGATCCAGAACACAATTCTTTGGGGGGGGCCAAAAAATAATTTGGCTGAGTTTTGTGGGTGGGTGTAGGCCTACGCAGTGACTGCCTTTTTGCGACGTCAGTTAAAAACAATTGTTTGGCTATGGCGACATCAAAGGCGTTGCATTTGAATGTGACCTTTATGGATGTATCGGTTTACCTGTGTTTAAAATGTGGCACATAATTGCAAATTACGATCGATGGGAAAAGTGCGATCGATCGATGTATAGAAAACCGTTCGATCAACGTATAAAAGACTGATCGATGTAAAAGACCAATCGATGTGTTGCTTTGAGTTTATGCCTCTTTGGCGTTCCATACGGATTCTAACATGGGAAAACGTGCGCACAAAATAACCCTTTCTATTAAGCATATTTTGTGACTGTGCTCTGGATACCACACTGATGTACATGACATGTCCACTTCTTTACCAGACACTTTTGGCCAAGTTTTAGTGTATAGCGCCCTCACAAGGCAATGTAATGAAAGGCTATTCTTCTTTGAAGTGTTGTGGAATCCTGAGGTTCATTGAGAAACAGACCCCAACCTAACTAATTGAATGAGAACTAAAATATTACTCTTTGAAAAGGGATTTATTTTGAGGGGTGGTTCATAAATCCCCAAATCTCAAGGAATGTGCGACAATTGTATTCAAATTGAAGGATTGTTGTGATAGTTGCACAAACTTGAACAAATTAGTACTTTTTGGATGCAGTTAAGAGGGAATTTCTCAAACCCTGGCTTGGGCTCGGGCTTTGCGTAATTTTGTCCCCAGATTAGGCAAGATCTTGAATAGTTTTGGCTACATGTACATGTACAAATGTATATAAAAGTTTGATGTTTTAATCCGGAGCCAGTCTGTAAGTATATTTACGTATCAAGACTTCAGATTGGCAATGGGACTGCGTATTAGCTGGAGACGAAGCCAGGGTTCGAGAAACCCCCTGAAAGTTAAAATGAAGGCCACTATGCACAGCATTTATACTAGCCCACAGTGCAATTTATTTCCTCTTCATGGTAATTCACAACAGATGTAAAAGAATACAAATAAGAAAATCGAGTTAAGAAGATCTGGAAGAGGCAAAACCTAAAAAGCGACAGCTTGTGTAAGGCATACCAGACATAACAAAACACATACAAAAAAACAAGTAAAGATTTAGAAAGATAAGTTATACAGTGTACACAAAGCAACTATGATACGAGTCGCTAGCGCTGATTGACCAGCAATGAAAATCTATACAATGTGTCAAATCGAGCTAACTCCCAAAACTGCCTATCTCCGTTACAAGCCATGAACAAAATTGTGAAAAAATAACATTTTGCAATGTCAATGTATTACAGATCTGACAAATTAGAAGGGTCGATCAGAGTTCAGGAGACTGCAAAAATACAGGTCTACCTAGACAAGTACATGTAAACAAAATAGCGTGCATTGTAGTTCTTTTTCTTCCCATTTTCACTCAAATTGGTAATTTCTTAAGGAAACGGTTGTTTAGGAAGATTATTTATTCATGATTATTTTGGTACCTTCCACATGTATTATAATTATTAGTTGCAATTTTGCGTCAATCGTAAGATGTGTAATTTCTGATCAGTCAATGTTTTGCGTGTGTAGTCAATACGACATGAAATGTGTGCACGGGCGGGCAAAATTGTGGAATTCTGAACTACATTGTACATGTATGTTCAATTGTTAACCTCGCTGACCAATTATTTTGACTTTCTAGCTTTGTGATTTTTAGCACGCTTCGCACGGTATAAATGCTGTGTATGCGGCTCCCCCCCCCCCCCCCCCCCCCCCGATTCAATGTTGGGTGGCGGTGTGTGCACCATCACTCCAACATTGAAATGGGGGCGACCGCAATAAAACCTACTCGGGCGAATGCTTATCACAGACTGTGAAACTTCTCAAAGCACGGTATTACACACATTGGTTTGTCACACTGTTTACAAATCATGCGAGTTTGTTTCCGCTTGGCTCTGGTACTGCAAACAACACAGTTGCGCTTTTTGCCAGCAACATTTCTCCCAGGATAGTGATGATTTGGAAAGCGGCTGGAACCACAGGACACTTGACTGGCATGCTGAGCTGGGTTGTGCTTCCAGGTGGAAAGAAGTCCTTCTATCACCTTGACCCTGAAATCCAAAGTGGTCAAGTGCTGGTTTGTAGGGATGCTGTTGTATACAATGGTAGCATTCAACACACAGATGTCAAGAATGGTCACGAAAACTCTTTTCCACCATTTCATCGATTTGTGAGGGTGCGAGTAGTACTGACACATTTGTGCTGCGAGATCACTTCCTCCCATGTATTTATTATAATCATTGACGACAGAAGGTTTTTTGATCGTACGAAGTCCACTCAAACTGTTTTTGCTCCGAATGTCTTTCGTGTCGATATCGCAGTTTCCAAAATTGGTGAGAAGAGTTACACGTTTGGCATCCTGCCAAACGACGCACAGTTGCCCGGCTTTGGTGTAAAACTGGGGGTCAGCACCTCTTCTCATGGGGAACTTGTTTGGATTTGCACAATCTGGAATCCCTTGTGAGGTGTAGCGTACAGTTCCACGAGCTCCGAACTTTAACTGTGACAACTTGCAGACGAGAGCCGGGCTCGTGTACCAATTGTCCATGAAAATGAAATGTCCCTTATGTTCGAGTCCGTTAATAAGGTCGAGGACTACATGCCCAGCAGATGGAAGATTAGGTGGTTGGTGTGTTGAAGCATAACCAACGGAGGAGGGTTGACTAGATTCTTTTGATGTGGGCTGAGAGCCGGTGAACACCTTCCAGGCACATGTATAACCGGTTTCTGACTCGTTCAATGAAAAACATTTCAATCCCCATTTGGCGGACTTTCGTGGCATGTACTGTTTGAAACCAAGTCGGCCTTTGAACTTGATCATTGTCTCATCCGGTGAGAGGTTTCGGCCTGGCTTGTAAATGCGAGGAAAGGATGGCAATACAATGTCGAGCAGCGGGCGAACCTTAGACAGTTTGTCAGAGGGAGCATCACCTGGTTGAGCTCTGTTGTTGGCAAGGTGGAAAAATCGAAGGATCGCGCAGTGAATCGATTGCGAGACATGGTCGCCGAATACATAGGACTTTGCAGAACTTCGGACCTGGACCAGTGCATGCTGTAGCGAGGCCTTTTGTTGATACCCATGCACAGAAGCAAGGCCATGAATGCCATCATTTCAGGAACAGTAGTTGGAGTCCAGGCAGGCTGATGATTGGCTGCATCTGCACACATTGTTTGGTCGGCATAGCGATTGGTCTCCTCCACCATCAACTCCCACACTGCTTGGCAGAAGAGCTGAAAGATCTGCATGGGTGACAGGTGACTGAAATCTTCCGTACAGCCAGTCTCTTCACTGAAGTTCATCGGTGGGCGCTTGCTGTAGGAGGTGCTTGCTGTATTCCATCCACACCTGAAATAGGAACATTCAGAAAGGTAATGGGACGCTATTCATTTCAAGGCACATTTTCTTTAAGGTAGTATACAACATTAGCTTTTGTTTTTTGGGTCAAACGGATTGATCCGGGGTTTAGTATTTTTTTGGACGACGGTTGGCCGACCATCTTTGGAAATTGCTACAAAATGTCAGTTTGGTTAAACAGAACAGCACACCAGGTGCCCTGATTTCACAGGATGCTCGAGACTATTCTTGACTGTCAAGTACGGTCATTCATAATAATGAGGTAGTTTTCTTCTTGTCTGTGTGGGGTGGGGGGGGTCGCAAATGTTGTATTACCTTTAATGACAAACTGTACAATGCTGTTTTTGGATGCTCATATCTAGTGTTCCCACTGAAATAAGTGCAGCCATGATTCAATTGCTGTAGGCCTTTTATCCCTAAATTCACATAAGACACAGATTGTAGTTAATATTTTGAGTATCTTACTTATCAATCTTAGCTAACAAGTAAAAAGTACGGACATTTAGAAACATGTACGAGGCTGCTGTTCATTTGCAGACCAATGTTCTTATAAGAAATTGTGATTAATATTTTGATTTCGGGGGTACATGTACATTAATTAATAGTTTTTAATTACATTCAAAATCCTTCTTATAGATTATTATTGCCGCCAGTCTTTTTAGTAATTGAATAAGGCCCAATTCAGTGGAATTAGAATGTGCTTTTTTTTCAGCATTGCATTTGCTGTCCTATCTGAACTTTGATTTTGATGCAAAATCATCACACTTGACTTTGCATACTTCAGGTACAAATTCAATATTTTCATCAATTTCTAATTGGATTCCATCGGATTATGCAATGCAAACTTAAACGTTCAATGCTTTTTATGATTTTCCCTGCGAAAGAACATCAAAAAGCAAAGGTTACATTACAGTAGCCTAGTAGTAGTAATATAGACATGAATGACGGATGCGAAACATTTCGAGACTAGCCAAGTTGAACCTAAAGTTTTATGAACCTCCCTACCTGAAGTTTGGCTTTCCCGACGAAGTTGACAAGGTATGGATTGCTTCTCCATCACTGTCGTCAGATGTTGCTAGAGAAGATTCATCATCGGACATATCTGAACCGCTATCTGCGAAGATTTCATCCAAAATCTTGGAAGCGTTTTCGGCCATGATAGCGGCTAAGTGGCGTGGGGATGCAAAGTGCGTTTCGCGCGCGTGCCTCTTAAAGTGTAAAACCAACCGCACAGCGCTGCCAAAAGTGAGGGCGCTGTTCACATTCCAGTTGCAAACAATAGTAGCTCGTGCCAACAGAGAACGCTGGTCGTGTAAAGCTAATAAATTCATGTGACAAACAAGCACTATGGTTGCGAACGTCCATGCAACATTGAGCCCAGGTGGCGCGCGCGGTATTGATAGGGTTAATGGGACGTCAGCATATCAGCAAATATTTAAGAAAAGAAACAGGTCCATTACCATCATGTTGGCAACATTTTCTCCTGCTGTTAGTAATTCGGAAACCTTGCTCCTTTTTCACGGCATCCAGAACGACCGATTTCCATAAGTACGGACCATAGGTTGTAATATACTAATGTATATGTGAAAACTCAGTGCTGTCGGGAGCCCGAAATCTCCCAAGTCCCAACCCCTTTAAAGTTTATGACAATATTGCTTCACGCTTTAAAAAACAACGTTTTTGCTGTCTCGATAGAGGGCGTCCTTTTGGGAATGACGTCATTGTACATTGTATTAACATAACATTTCAAATGAACCACAAGGGAAACCTGACTAGGTGCAGTTAATATACTATTTTGAAAATTGATAAAAAAATTGACTGGAACGGAGCTTGAACCTGCGACCTCCGGACTGCCGTTTCGGTGCTCTACCAGCCCTATGTTGGCGCTTCCCGAAAATTAGTCAATATTTTGTTCGTTGGGCGCTATGGTCAGAAGCAATAAACCCGTAATTGCCATGTGGCCAGGGATCACGCCCAAAGTCACGATACATTAGCAATGTTGCATAAACGTAATACTTTAACAATTTGCTTGTGTGTAGTGAAATGCTTCCGTGTTCAAGATATATTAAATTCATTACACTTCCGGTAACACCGGAAAAAAAGGTCAAACAGCATCGTGCCCGGGGAGCAAAAATATTGCCCAAGGCAATGTCTTACTAATTATGAAGATTGAAAACACACCATTCATTTGAACAGTTTTTAATTATTTTGATTTTGAGCAGAAATCGGTTGTATTTGATACCCGATGACGTCATCATGGCGCCATAGATATATGTACACCTTTGAATTGGTTGATGCTAAATCAAGGTTACAACTTTATACCATAAACCGTTTTGAAGAAAAGCCGCGGAGAGTATTGTACGATCACTGGATGAACAAGTTTTTTATACCTTTTTCCCCACACTGATACACTATTGGTTGATTTCTTGATACGTTATCGGTTGATACAGTATCCGTTCTGTGATGATACATTATCGGTTAGAGTGTTTTGTTCCTACTACAATATCCGTCGACACGTGATACATTATCGGATAGAAATTCTACTACACTATCAGTCAATTTGTGATACATTATCGGTTGGTGATACACTATCAGTCAATTTGTGATACATTATCGGTTGGTGATACATTATCCGTCGGTTACTACATTATCAGTTGTAACCTTTCGGAATTTATTAATCAACTTTGTAAACATTTCATACTGGTGCGGCGATATCCTTAGAATTCTCGTTCTAAGTAAACTATACAGCAGATCTAAATTCTCCAAAAATATTCAAACAATCCATCAGAATCAGGGGGCGGATCCAGGATAATTTACAGGGGGCGAGGGCAGGCCTTAACGAAATTTTAGCCGTAAATTAATGGATTGCTGACTAGGCCTGGTCTGAGATTGTTGGCGCTAAAGTCCCCTCCCGATTCTGCCCCCCCCCCCCCCCCCCCAACCCCCATAACAAAATCAAACCCCACCCCAAAAAAATGTTAGGAAATTCTCCAAATTTACTCAAAGAATTCATCAGAATCTGACAGGGAGGCAAGCCTTTCACCCCTTTGTACTCAGAAAAGGTTGTCTAAATTCACTATGCACCTATCAATTGTTCCCCCCCCCCCCACCACACATTATTCCACCCCAAGTAGGGGTTGTCACTTAAGAAGTGACCAAACACCCACCCATGGGGCACCATTTCCCTGTACAAAAGTATACGGCCAATTTTTGTTCCCACTCAAAACAGTACCAAAGTCCCATCCTTGGGGCCTCAAAGTTACCAATCCTGATGTCCGGGAGTGGGGCAGCACAGGTTGGAAGGGGGTGGGGAACCAGTTGATTTGTACATTATTCCCTACCCAGTTAAATCAAATAGAATTTGAACTGCTATTTTTCTTGATTGGGTGATATTGCACTCCGCATGATACTTCTTCAGAGATTAGTCACTAAACTTCTATTCCATGATGTTTCATTGCCCCCCCCCCCCCCAGATCCAACCCTCGTGCAGTCATTTCATTTACTGCATTACATGTTTGATGATATTCGAAGGACATGTAAACAATGTACATGTAAATCAAGGACAAGGTATCATCATCTATCATTCACTGGAAACTGTTCCGCAAAACAAGCCGACATGACTGGAGGACATGCCTTGTTATATGCTAAAACTTACAAATATCAGATATGTAATGATCAGTGATAATTCATCAAACAACTTTAATAGCAAAGTACCTTTGAAAGGTCTAATCACTTACCTTTAAGGTCACACGAAATTAACATTATTCTACCACGTGTAGATATTTTGTGCAAATATCAATGCTTCTTCACTGTATAAGCATAAAGGAAATCTCTTTTTTGGACTTTAAATTTAAGGATTCAAGATATGCTTTTTGTGCTTTTCACCGAATTAATTTTTTTCCTCAAACCAATTTTCAAATTGTATGTTTTATCTTAAAGAACACCTGCTTTTTGGGCATCAGCTTTTTATTCATCGTTGCTTTTGCGATTGTAAAACAAAAAATGAATAAGTGTCAAGCCACAAATAATTCAACATCTGTAAAGTAAGTATTTGATTATTAACGTAGTTGATTTTTTGTTTTGCTCGATGTATCACTCAAAAGTGAATTATTTGGGGCGTGAAACTCAAAAAGAGCACGGACAGTATATCTTGAAGTGTTCTTTTTCACAATTCAAAATAATAAGGTATTTCCTGTTATGTAAGAGCGCTGTTGCTGTGATGTTAATCAAGGTACTCACTGTACAGTTCAGGCACTTACAGTACTCATGAGCTCATGTATATTTAAATTCGCATAAAATCAAAGAAATTGTTTACAGTGGCATAAACACCTTCAGACTCGACCTGCATGACTTCGGACTCAGACTTGACCTGCATGACTTGGGACTCAGACTTGGACTCGAGAGTGGTGACTCGGACTTAGGCTTGATGTTTGATGCAATGTAAATTGCATGTACAGAAGCATGGTGTGGGTTTAAGTCACTGATCTCCATGTAAAAATCTGGCTAGTGCACTGGTTGTGCAAGTTGAAGCCGCCGTCTGTCATATTATCACTCCCAAAACAATTGTTTCCCCAAATATAGTGCTTCTGCACTGTATGCCACGAGTCCGAAGGCCGAGTGGTATACGCTACGCAGATGCTCTACATTTTTCCGTGTTTCACGAGTGCAATTGGGATAACAAATTTATCTTGCAGGATATTTGATTATGTAAAATTTTAAATTTAATTTATCGCGTATGCTTGGCGAGAGAAAAAAAGAACGCTTTTTGTACTGGTAATAACACGCACAACATGGAGTAGTCTTGGTTCAAGACGTTACTGTCTGATACTTGTCATCAACAGAGGGCGCAATTTACAGGCTGTCACCACCGGCAGGCGTGCTTGCGATCAATCACGGATGTACAGTAACGTCTTGGATATTCTTACTTTTGAGGGCGGGACCCGACTATGGAAATCGTGGCTAAACATGCATTATTCATATCACGTGACTGGTCTGACCTCCATGGTTTGACCGATTGCCCCAATTATGCAAAATGCGCCTGCGGTAGATGCGACGTGTAATATAATACCGTTTGAAAAAAACGTGGATGTACTGTGTACAAAAGCCACTGTACATGCAATGACAATGTACATATCCACATATGAACACTGTGGATACATGTATAGTGTACGTATACGTACTTGAACTTCAAGTTTGAATAACTTGGAGTTTCTGATCTTTCTTGCTACGTCCCAGATAATGACAATTTACCAGCAGGTGGCACTTTAATCTGGGATGTTAATTAGCCAATGTGAATGAATAAATGCAGAATAGTCAAATTTTTAAATTATTTTTTATCAAAGATTGATTTTTGCCAGTCTTGTTTAATTACATGTACAAACATGTAATTTCCAAAACCAACCAACCAACTGAACATTTCGAAGGGGGGGGGGGGGGGGGATTGGACACTACGCTGTTTATTACACATGTATTATGGTCCATACACAAACCCAAATTTAACCCACTTTCCGACAATTCTACTGTAATTTCCATGTGAAATATATAATTACCTCCTGGTCTATTTTAATTTTGTTCTTCTGTCTGGTTTTATTGTCTAGGGGTGATCTTGTCATAAAGTGTGTGTGAGTGGAGATATATTCCCCATCCCCACAACCCCGAAATCTATGTTTTTGCCTTCACTTATCAACACTTCTTCTTGTCGACAATTTTTTGGGGATTATATTTAACTATAAAAGTTGGGCTATTATGTACGCCGTATATCACCATTTGTTAATCCTTTCTGATATGTTTTTCTTTGTATAAAAATTGTTGTTTAAAAAAAGAAATTTAAACTGATCAATTATGACTGTAATGAAATCAATTGTGATGTAGTTCTTTTAACCAATATATGTACACCGACTACTGCATGTATTTTTTCTATTACATGTGGAAATTTGGAAATGTGGAATAGTAAGCACGTAAACACACTGGCTGTCATCAAAGGTTATAGTTTTAAATTTACATTCGGTAGTATTAAAATATACCTCACATGTTCACTCATCATTTCTTAATGTTGAAGAAGATTAAAAATACTTTCCTGACTTGTCTGTGACAAGTGTCGCACAAATATTTCGTATAGGCCTACACTTATTTGATGTCTAAATAAACTTCAGCTGCACTACAGAAATCAGCTGCACTGCAGATACTTCGCGGATTTTAACGACACGTACGTCGTGCCTACACGTCAACTTAAAAAATATTTCCCACAGACATGACAGACTGGGTCACGCGGATCGCGCAATCCTTCATCCAAAACAACGGTCGACGCGTCGGGCCGGCCCGGCCCGGGCGCGGTGAACTTTAAATTTCCAGACAACACAACACACATACACAAAAACCGCATCCACGGTGATGACCGCACCGCGTCCTATTTAAAGGGCTGTGTCGTCACGATCATAGCAGGCTTGCGGCTGTATACACTGAATCCCGAACTGATGAACGCAGATGAACCCAGTAACTGCAAATAATACCCCACGACCGCGCGCTGACCGACAGGGCGCGCGCGCGCTGACCTACAGGGCTCGCGCGCGCTGACCCACAGGGCGCGCGCGCCAGATCAGATTACAATTGCAATGACTGCTGCATGCATGATCCTGTAGTTATGATACATACTGCATGTACAAGTATTTTGTATGTGTTTGTGCCACCAAAAATATACGATAGGCCTACAGTCGAACATAGTCCGTGACACCCCACCCGCCGGCCAAACGCTAAAATGTACCATGACAGAACCAAACGAAAATAAGTAAATACGTAAATCTGTATTTATAATTGTAAAATATATAATGCACCAGCCCCTTCCTATACAAAAATGAAGTTGTAGGCCTATGTATCGAAATAAATTTCGAATAAAATCGGCTGTGCGTGCAATGATGATTGAGTCCACGACCTTGTGTTACATTTGATTGCAGGACTTTATGGAAAGTTACATTATAAGAGATATTTCAACACTATCAAATAATAAACACAATAATAACAGTTTTTACCAATAAATAATATACGCCAATGAAATGAGATTTCACCAGTGGCGAGTAAATCCGTGTCGAAAAGTGGGGATGATTATTGAATTTGTCAACGAAGTACTGCATCTTGAACTTTTTCTCAACGGGGGATACCCCCGCCCCAAACACCGCTTGAAATTTGAAACATCACTTTGTGTACAATTTCCCCTTTTTTAAATTTACGAAACAAAAACAAATACAAATCGGCGGGCCCCTGAACTCCTTCCCCGTGTTTACGCCACTGGCGCACAGATCCCCACATCACTATGATAAAGATGACTACCGAAGAAACAAAGAAATAAACACCCCGACAAATATTCAAACAACCCTAATTTTCACCTGTTTTGCACGAATTATTCGCTTATTACTTTTTATGACATGAACAATTCACATACCGAGTACATGGATCGGATGTACTGTAGGCCTACATGTAATGTATGTACTGTACATGTTGACTATACATTACATGTAGACTTGATGTGCGGAAGTATTGTTTTACACAGCGAGTTGTTGACAAGTGCCATTGGAATAGCGACCAAGTGAAGTTGTTTCAGCTCCATCTATCAACTGTTAAAACAAAATGTACTTCTAAGTTCTAGATTTAATTTTTTTTTTCGCTGCTAAAGAACTGTCTGCAGCCACTACCCCTCTTTTAGTAGCATGAACATTTTGTTATTGAAGTGACGGGTCAAAATAAGCCTGAAGCTTTTTATCGACCTAAGTTTACAAGCAAGATACGAACAAGATACATCCAAATGAATGTACACATAATACATAGACCCTTTTACGGATACCCCGCCTGTGGGATTTTGTGTACAAAATTTAGCGCGAACTGTCCCACAGCGACAAGACACGTTGCAGTTTTGCTGTACACATTTACATGGACAATAAGCACCCCGTGTGCCGAGTCGTCCTCTCTGGCAAGAGTTTTGGCATGTACATGTCATAGGTTCTCCAGCGTAAGGTTCTACTTCTATATCGCCAACCTCCAATTCTATGCAACTTTCAGAGAAATATTCCATGGCACTTGTGTACATGTGAATGAAACTTTATGGAATAAGCAGATGAAATTTGAACGTTGTTTCTAATAATCTTACTCTTAGAGAACTGAGTGCCACGATGTGTGCTACTTGTTTATATGTATGGGTGTACACGTATGTGTATTTCAGTACGCAGACGCTGGACATGCGTGCGTGTTCCATGGGGTGTAGTTTCCAAAAGCCAATTCTCAGAACAGCCATAACAAACGGATGGGGGTTAAAAATAGCACATAACCGAAATGAAGCGCAAGGGGGCGCACTCCAATATTTGATTCGTTAACGCGAGATGGCGCGACGACACAGCCCCTTTAATCGTGCATGCTCGCCAAGCTATGAATAATTAATTTGTCAAGGTCAAACTCAATAGCTGATTGGCTCCCCCGGAAAGTCGGGGGAGAATGTCGAAAAAGTAAAGAAAAAGTTAAGACCCGCGGACAGGAATATCCAAGACCTACCTTCGTGGAAGTGAAGAACCAGCAAAGAACAGTAGAATCGATTCTTGACAGAGCGCGTATAATATAGAACATTATCGAATACAATCCGAATCGATTTACTGAGAAACAGCGCCCTCGTTCGGAAGGAAAAAAAGAAACACGAAGGTCTTGGAACCAAGAATAAACATGGAGTTGAATATGACCACTGAATAATTATTTTAAAAAATCAACGGCTGTTGCCATAGATTTAACGAATCAGGATCGAGGATTCAAGTTTGCTGGAAGATAAATATTATGGACCCCCTCCCTGGGCAACAATACACATTCAATAAATATCTCTTTTTATCTCTTTTGTTGATGTGTCGACGAACAAATCAGTGGAAATTATAATACCAAGGTTACAACAGCAGCATCATGTGACCAAATAGCAAAAAAGCTATATTCTTGGTAATGAAGTACATGTTAATCACTGTATTGACATGGATATGCCCCCATAGGATGGGAGTAGTAATATGGCCGCTGCTGGCTTCAGTTGTTTGTACAGCATGCAATAGCAAATGAGCTATCCAAATTGTGTACATGGAGATCAGTGGTTTAAGTATTTAAAAGACCATTTCATGTGACGTTTCAGTTAAAGTTTTCCTCAGGAAAGAACATTAACTTAGATCTTAGTTAGTTTTGACAACTTCTGCCTTAGCTTTGTCCTTTCATTGAAGACTTTACTCTTCACCAGCTTAATCTTGTTCTTAAGGTCGACTCCTGGAAGTAAATCTGGGTTGTCCCTGATGAACAACTTGACTTCACGCTTGCCTTGAGGACAAAACAGATTAAATAACATTATTTCAGAATAGCAGTATTATGTATGTAAATCTGTGTACATCTAAATCCATGTACATGCATGCCAAAAAAGTACTAAAAGAATTTCTGAAAACAAAAATATTTAATGAATACAGTTTGTAAACAAACAATTAAAAAAGGGCTATCAAGAAAAGAACAGATTTGCTTTCATCTTAAAAGCCTGTGTAACAACAGCTAAATACCAGTCACAACATAACATTTTTCGCAAACTTGTAATCAAAATGTGCATCAAAATACTCTTGCTTTACATTTTTTAAATTCTCATCCAAAAACGAGTGGACTTTCAATTTCTGGAAAGTTCCCAAATATTCCATGTATCGCCTTGTGCTGCTAGAGAAAAAAGGCTGCTTGTGTCACTTGGTTCCGTGGCACATCCGTTATACATGTATGCACACGTCCATCAAGTATGCGCACGCAGCCCAGTGTCATACATCAGAATGGAATTAATGGTTGATGAATAGTTTCAAAAAGCACATAAGCTTGTCTGTATGATTTGGCATTTTTTGTGATGTACCTTGTTTTCAAGATAAAAATCATATGTAAGGTAAATACAAATCTAAATTTTCTCCCTCTCACTTTTAGAAGATTCATTAGACAGTGTTTCGGGGTGCATGTACATGTAAACCCCCCGTACAATGTGCACGTAATTTTTTCAGGCCACTAAAGTTACATCATATGTACTTCAAGTATTTCCCCGCGTTTGTTTGGACGTCACAACTTACGCACGATGTCGGCCTGGTCACGTTCTGCTGTTGTACATACTACTTTGTGCATACCTGTACGTGTATACTGGCTTGTGGCCGTTTTCTAACCGTTCCTTCGGTTTCCGTTCTGGATTAATGCAATTCACCATTTGGACCAAACAGCACGGAGCATGAAAAACGACTGGATAAACTCGGGGTGTCGCAATTAAGCAATTGGAAATACCCCTCTGGGCATGGCGATCATGCATCACCCATACCATCAATCATGCATTCCGTGTGTGCCGGCCGTGGACGTACTGCATCGCAAACCATGGCCATTTGCATGTGTGACTGGTTGTGAGTTTGCATACTTAAACTCTGCACTCACAATGCCAGCCACAAGCATGCCTCCAAAAAAGAAAACAGATTGCCACTAAAAAAAAACCCAAACAAACAAACAAAAAAACCGAGAACCATAGAATGCTGAGAATGACAGACATTGACGTTGAAATAGTTACTACGTGTCCCAGCGCCTGCCGCGGATTTGACTGCAAATGGTGGCAATAGGAACTTGATACTTGGGCTTCGTCTTCTCGCGGTTGTGATGTTGCGATGTTCTTTTGGGTATGATTTGTATGCACATGTGCCAGGAGCAAATCCAGAGGGGGGTTTAGGGGTCGGACCCCCCCCCCCCCCCCCCCACCCCACCCAGCTCTTTGCTTTTTTTTTGGCTGCTGGTGCTTAAGACTAAGTTGTAGGCCTACACCAGTCCTACAGTTGCAAACCAGAAACCAGTGTTGTATTCGTGTCCACCACAAGTCCCTGCAAGTCCATCACAAATCATCCAGTCTTAAAGGGACACATTGCCTTCAAATGTCATGAAATTGTACTGTTTGGAAATGTTCCTTATCTTGTATAAGAGTTGTTCATGCAAAAAAACACGTATAATGTGTTGTAATTAGTGATTAGTGTTACGAAACAAAAAAATTGGCCGCTTACCCCTGACATCTGACCCGCGATACATAGACTTATTTCCAGTACTAAATACCACCGTCTAAATAATGCGCAAAATACGCTGTAAGCGTCTTTAGGCTTGTGAACCTATCAGATGATCGCCAGGTACAATTCTCTACCTCTCGACATATATCGCCAGTGCTGCGCGCCGTGCCACAGTACATCAAAATGGATCAACAGAACGTACTTCAACCAGATGCGACTGGAAATACGACTGGTGAACACAGTCCGCCATTTTGTGGAGTCAAAAATTTGGTTCTACAAAATGGCGGACCGCTATTTGTCACGAAATTAAACAAAAACCACGCAATTTGAAGGGATAGTTATGTGAATCTTTATATTCTACTTTAAAAAAAGCTTCTCAACCATATCCATTCCAGTTTTATAGCCCAAATCGCAAAATCCAAAGCAATGTGTACCTTTAAGTCAAGTCACAAGCTATTCAAATAAAGTGACAAAAGCATTCCTTTGTATATTGTTCACCATTACTTCTAACTGGTCTTGTGAAAGTACATGTACTTGTGACTGGACTTGTGATGGACTCGACTTCAACACTGCCAGAAACCCTGTATGGGTCTTATTTTGCTTTTCCGGTTTAGAACAAAAATCCTCGATCCACCCCTGTGTGCACACCATGTGTGCATGTAGCATTTATTTTGTGCATGCAACTTTTTTGTCCCCATGAATGTATTTTTTTCTTCCTAAATCGACCCCTGGGGTGGGTGGAATACAGGGTGTATCAAACAAAAAAGGTAATCCATATTCAAAGGGTTATTATGGCCAAACTATATTTCAATTTTAATTCATTATGGTTTTACCATGAGGTACAGGCTATGAGCTTTCCAGTGATAACTCGGTTACATTCCTCCTGTCATGCATTACTGAGCATCATTGTCTTGAAAATGGATGCAAAATCAGGCTTGGGAAACTACATGTAGGCCTTAAAAGAATCACCCAGTGCCATTTTTAACCAAAGCTAAACTGTTTTTATGATTTGACCATATGCTTTGATTTTGGACATCAGAAAGAGTGCCAACCACAGGTTGTCAAGATGGTTCAGCTAACAGTGTTTGTTGTATAAAATTTCCTGAAACCAAAAGTCTGCAAGCCACCCAAGATGCTTTCCAGATAAGGATCCCCCAGCAAATATGAAAAAGGATGACTCACGGAACCAGCCTCAACCACAACAAAGGTCAATCGGGCCGGAAGACCTTGATCAGCAAGATCTGGACAACATTGCTGCTGTGTGACGGCAGTTACTCGAACATCCTACAGAAAGGAACGAACCTGTCCCAAGCCTAATTTCCCATCCCATTTTCAAGACAATGGTGCTCAGTGATGCATGACAGGAGGAATGTAACCGAGGTATCACTGGAAAGTTCAAGGTCTCTACTTCACAGTGAAACCATAATGAATGTAAATTGAAATATAGTTTGGCCTTTGAATATGTGGATTACCTTTCTTTTAGACGGCCTGTGGAGCAGAAGAGAAAAGTGGGCTGGAGCATGGACAATTTCCATTATGGATATCAAGGCAATGCAGATGATCTGTGTGGAGGTGTAATTCCACATTGTTTCTCTGTTAAGGCCGAGTATCTTTGAGTTACAATACCATTATTTATCCCAAATCATGCCTTTACTTGATTTCCCAATATTACCAGAGGCCTGCAACTCTACCAATAAAAAAATGAACAGTTCTGTACTTTTTATAAGGCCGAAGTTTTATATGGCCACAGTTAATGTGCTACCAACAGCTTAAAGAGCATGTAGTACCTATGCAAGCAGTGTCCTTTTTCAAAGAGCAGATTTCTGTGGCACTTCAGAGGACGAGGAGGTGTCTGCTGGCACTTCAGAGGACGGGGAGGTATCTGGTGGCACTGCAGTGGACGAGGAGGTGGCAACTCCCTGTGTAGTCTCTGTTCATTAAATTTGATTAAAAAGGTATGTGTAAGATGCAATTAATTAATGGAGAACTTTTATATTTCAATAGAAAATCAATTTCACACAAAAGACATGCACATCAAGTTGAATCTGAAAGAGCTGGTTGTTTTGATTAGGATTAATAGATCCGGTACACATAAAATGTCATTGCTAAAAGCAAGCCTCACATATGGGAATCAAAACTGCCTATGCAACATGCCCAAGAGTTGTGGTCTTGCCATACAATATTTTTTTTGAAATTATGAAACAATGCTATCTGGATTTTACCACGTGTACCAAGCTTTTTGCAACATTAATCTACCCTTTAATATGCAAATGTTGTATATCAGGTCATTTTTATCTATTATACCAAAAGATTATGTAAAAGTACTTTATGCAACCGTCCCCTCAAACCCAGCATTTCATTGCCACAGGAATGACTGTCGCTTTTTATTCTGTGTGTATTGTAATAATATAAAACTACCTTTCTGGTAGGTTTGATTTGAGTAATAAAATGCCACAAAAGAAAAGTATGTATGGAAAATTTGCCATTTAAACAAAAATACTGAGGAGGCTGGGTTAAATGACGTACGTAACTAAAAACTTACTGAAGGCACATTTTCCATCAATGGTCTTCAGATACCGGCCTACTGTCGTAATTTCCCTCACGGCCATTGGAAACTGGTATACATGTTTATTAATTTCTTTCGGAGTGACCCATGTGCTTGTAAAAGGTCTGCCTGTCTCCTTCAGGCACATCAAGGAGAGCATATTGATGCTCTATGCCGATATTTGGTAGCTGTCAGATTGACAGCTGGTCCCCCATAGCCCTGGTGACAGACTTAATAGCCGCCCATCCGTTGACATGGTTTGCCGATTTTTGGGTGTACGGGAATAGATAGATGTTGTCTGGCGAAACTCCAGCATCTCCTCTCATCTGAACCAGAACCTGAATAGTCTTTATGGTGTCATGTGGAACAAGAACAGGGACCAGCTTTCGGGAACCCTTCCCACTTTTATACATTAGCTGAAATGACTGAAGCAGAGCCTTCTCCATGGGATCATCTACCACCTCCACCTGCTGCGGATCAATCCAAGCCTGAGATTCAGCATTACGCCACTCGGACAGGGTAAGTCGAGCAGGTTCCCCTCCTCTACGCGCATTAAAGAGGGTTAAGCGACTTACGATTAGTGACCGAAGGATGGTGAAAACATGCTCATCCCAAACCATGTATTCATCACTGATGATATCGCTCATGGACTTGACGGTGTACTCCTTCAGCTTTCGAATATCACCTTCAAGAGGCATGATCTGGGGCTTCCTCGAGACAGCTTGGCGTTTTCCCTCAACAGTGTACAGGCTCCTGCTGAAGAGAAAATCCCAACTCAAATCAAGGACGGAGAGAAATCTGTCGACCTCCTCTGCAAGATCACACCTACCATCAATGATATACACAGCTTTCATAACCTTGGCTGCCTTCTTGAGCAAATACCCGATGCTCAGACGGAGGCCATCCTTGCATGAGCCCGTTGGATTCCTTCTCAGTTAACTCATCAAGATCATCTTCTCTAACTGCCGGAAATGTTCTCGTTTGATGAGATCCTCACCACCAAGGTGTTTCTTACCAGTTATTTGTCGAAATTTTACAAGCAAGTGTCCAAGCCTGAGCATGTCATTCATTATGATTGCCTTCTCTCTGGACACCGATTTCGACCACAGCTTTTTGCCCAGATGGATGATCATGGCATCTTTGCGACACACATTTCCTACTTCATCATTTCTGAATCTGTCCAAAATCTTTGTCTGGAATGCTTCGTCGCGCTTGTTTCCCTGCGTTGCTGTGAGTGATGACAGAGGCACTGATGTGACCTTGTTGACTGCCAAACTGTGGCACACTTGTTTGTGCCTCCAAATCCTCGCCTTGCCATAAAAGCCCCTACATTCTCCGCACATGACTACTACCTCTAACGTGCCTTGACGTCTTTCGCGGAGTAGTTTTAGCTTGTCATCTGAAGCGTTAATCCTGCTAAGGTTCTCCTTGAAGATGCCACCTTTCCTAATTCTGGCCATGGCTTGAAGTCGCTCCTGATCAGGTAGGTTAAGTGCAGCCTTTACCTCCTCTTCGTGTTTGTGACGTCGCCTTAAATGCCTGGTAAGTTGAGACTGCATGATCCCACAGTAAACACAGGGACGCTTGGGTCTGTTTGAGGTCGCTGGTTGATCCTGATAACAATAACAAATAATGAACCATAAATGTTTGTGCATTCAGATTTCCAGCTGTTATAAACTGTGACGCGGACATCATCTCAATGTTTGGTGCCTTGTTCTGTCAAATTCAAATTCGTGTTTTTCTAGTGACACCAGACTCATGATGAAGGACACAGGAATTTTTGAACATTTGTTTATGAACTGAAGTTCCAGCAGGCAGCAAAATTGTGAGGGATCCCACTTCAACCAAGAAGCCAAGTTGGTGGCAGAGCAAGGACTCAAATGGGGCCTGATAAACATGGTGCTCGGCCATGTCATGGGACTGCAAAACAAAGACCTTAATTTGCCCCTGATAAGCATTTTGATTAGGATATCCACGTTAGTGTATGAATCTTTAGTACCAAGAACTTTAATCTAAACATACCTTTAGCCTTAACTTGAAGTCTTGTAATATTTAGGTCAATTAAATATCACATGAAATGAACTTAACGCACACAATGCACCTGAAATCCATTTTACCATCACTTTCAATCTTTAGTTTACCATTCTAAAGTGTTTTATGCCCCTTTTAGCGATCTTTTGGATTTTACGCTAATGTGAATTTACATATGAATGAGCACAAAGTGATGGCGTGGTTCGCGGGGGTTATTTTGGTTTGGGGGGGGGGGGGATGGTACATAGGATCATCCCCCACCTATCAACAGTGAACACATATTTACGCCACTCGATGTCACACAAGGGAAAAGCTTCACTCTCATAGTTGATTTGTGCATGTAAATTGAATGATTCTTTTTTTACTTTCCCAGGGGTCAATTTTCTGAACGTTTGTTTTTTGCATTATTAGTGCTTAGTAGCCAGTCAGTAACAAATTTAAGGTACCAACTGCTCAAATAAGTCAAATTTTTACTTTTTCTTTGTATTGTGTAAGTACCTAAACTATATAGTAAGCGCCTTGATCGACATCATAGCAACAATGCCTCACATGTGAGGAAATAGTTTAAAGATTTTGAAGAGTGATATAGACTTATACTTATTTCAAGTCCCAAAGGGAATTCCTTTATGCTTACACATTTCAGAAGCACTGATATTTGTGCAAAATATGTTTGAAAGCGATTTTCATTTCATGAGACCTTTAAAGACAACAGAACGGTAACAAAAATACCAACTTTATGTTACCGTTCTGTTGATTAAGTGTTACATAACTTAATCATGCTAAACCTGTAGAATACCCTCCAAAACTTACTTGTTCTGGGTAGAAGCTTAAATTTAATTCTCCAGAAAGTTGGCACTGAATATGGCCAACAGCTGTCAACAAGAACAATTTGTGTGGTTTTGTAAGACCTTTCTATTTTCAACATGTTAGCTTTCATCATATTGTTTTAAACATAACACTGCTGAAATGCTGAAGCTGAATTTAAAGGATTATACACTCCTGGCAATGACTCCACAATGGAGCTCCAAATAAAGTCTGCAGTTTGTTTGTTTTTCCTTCAAAAGTAGACATGGACTACTCCATGAGCAAAACGGAAAGAAAGTCACATTTTGTAACTTCAGAACTGCAACTATGCTGCTGCACAGTGTAGTATCCCTTTTTATTACATGAATTCCACACCAGCATAAACATGAATAATACACATGTATAACATGCTTGTAAGAGTAAACAAATATTAAATGTGCTGTGTGATTTATGTTTTAAACAGATAACACACAAACAAATAACAAAGGCTTATGAAATTGAACATGAAAATGGGCGCATCAAATATTTTTACTCTGCATGTAACTCTGAATAAGGTGCACACAATGCAGGCTTTATTCTATTGTGATCAATAGACTTCATATAAATGCTTAAACTTCCAAAAACAAAGATTAATTTTACATGCACTTTCTAATAACAAATTAGTTTTCACATAAACAGATGCAAACACACCCTTTCTGTATTACATTATACATTTGGTATCTTACCTCAGATGAAGATCCGGATGCCTCTTCGCATTCTAATATGGAAACAATTTACAAATAGTGCATTACTTGACATTCCCTTTCTGTGTCGAAAAAGGCACTTTTGCTCTTATATCTGTTCACTGAAAGATGTACCGTCCATGCTCTTCAACAAAATGGATTTTTTCTTGGAACAAATTGTCATATTGGACATTATTTCAGTCAACATAATTCTATTTGGCATCTACCACACTGCAAAATAACGTTTTAATTCCGGGTTGCTTTCGTGCCTCTGATGCACAAAAAGATCTACCCTGCCGGAACTTAATTATTGTCGGGCCGCCAACAATTATGAATTTGTAAAGAGATAATTAAATAACTAAAATGTTTTTTGTTTTAATATGTGAGGAGGGAGGAGGGCAAATGGCCTCTATGGTGAACTCGGGAAGGGGGGACTCTGGCACACAGGTTCAGGACAGATTGGTTGACAGAAACAATTCTGGCTCATTCAAGTTGTTTATTCAGTGACGAACCTTCACCTGTAACAGTCAGGGCAGGCAGTAGTATATAAACAGTTATACAGGTACTTTAGTTTATATTGTAACATAAAGTTATCAAATTGACGCAAAAAGAAATAATATATGGCATTAGGATAGAAAGGGCGATTGGGCACAAATACTCAAAGGCAGAAAAAACCTCAAACTAGTAGGCAACCTTTAGCGCACGCCGACGAATGCAGCACACCCAACCCAAACATAAGTCCGCCCTTGATTACGAATTTATTACACAATCGCCCAATCCACAAAACTTCATACACTTATGGTTGATTGAGATCACGAATTATAGGCCCACTAAACAGAAACGCATACATAAATTATAGTGTTTGTAGACTTAGAAATCCCATATTCCTCCATGCAGTATCGTTTAGCACAAGTCATGGTCATACTCTGTAATCAACATAAATGCACGTTTCTCTCTGACCTTATTTCTCTACAGGACGCTCCATTTTTAGAGTCCAAAATTCACCTTTTACACTTCCTTATCATTCTTAAAATTATCACTGAATGGATCTATAAATATTTGCGGTCAAAATAAGAGAGGCCTCTAAGCTGCAATTTGGCAAATAAAATGTGAAATTATATAATTAAAATCCGTTCAAAATTGTGTCAAACGTTACCTGTAACAGTCAGGGCAGGCAGTAGCCTATTCCCGCACATGGCAACAGCAGTTGACAATTACAACATGTAATTCACGTCAAACAGATAATTATAATGGCTGCTTAATGGAAGTCCATTAACAATAAGATTATTACAATATATGAATTTTAACTAAAATAAAGTAAACTGAGTATGCAGAAAATCATTTACTATGTCCTAATCAAATAACCATGATATTCACGAACTACAAGTGTCTGACTTCCAAAGTTTATGATAATGAAGAGTTCGTTTGTTTGAAATACACACGTACAATGTCTCCAGTGATTATACTTGTTAAATAAACATGTGGGAGCGATGCATAA
This sequence comes from Hippasteria phrygiana, assembly GCA_037893225.1. Taxonomy (NCBI): domain Eukaryota; kingdom Metazoa; phylum Echinodermata; class Asteroidea; order Valvatida; family Goniasteridae; genus Hippasteria; species Hippasteria phrygiana. The sequence continues at coordinate 355,861 of JAZGUH010000186.1, forward strand.
GTTAGTAAATTACAATAAGGTCGTCTACTTAAATACAATAAATTAATGATTAAACAATGGGGGAATTAGACATCCTCTACAACTACATCATTTAAAAGTAATTAACTTTTCTCTTGCTAGAAACTACTAGCAATTGTAAAAAAAAAATATTGCTTGGGGTGAGACTTAAAAACGCCACGGAAAGTACAATGTACATCTTTGAAAATATATGTGCACAAATTGATGAACATCATGACCAAAAACCTACCAGGCAATCTCACTTTGTAACCCTTATATCAGGACCCAACGTTTTTTCTACTTTATGCAATTTAAGGTCATTTCGTATAAATGTAATGTCTTTCAGGGGCTTTTTATCTGTGTGCATATTTTCCAGGTTATCAAACCAATCCAGCAAAGATCAGAAGCTGGGGTTTGTGGGGGGAACCACCAGTCAGGGAGAGTCCAAAATGCCAAAGTTCAAAGTAAGGTTTGCATCAGAGGAAACAGAGTGAAATAGAAATCAAAAATCAACATGGAAATGAACAGCCACCTTCTTGATTTAAACCACTGTGTTTGAAACATTTAAGGGAAATTGATTGGATTAACTTTCAGCATTGTTTTAACCTTTGAAGTCCTTTTAGGAATGATCTATAATCTAAACAAAAGAAAAAAGTAGAACGATATGGAAAGAAACAAATTAAGAACTGGTTCACACTGGAAGGCAAAGTCTCTGGACATCAAATTATCATTTAACAGGTTCTTAAGCAAGACTTGTTTAGAAAATCAACAAGAAACAGTTTGTCCGCAAATACCTCCATCTCCTGATGCACTTTCCTCTTGGTTTGTGCCAACAGTGTCGCCTATGTCAAAACACAAAGGAAAGGAAAAACCTTTTAAAAACCCTGTTAATCCACCCATTCTAGTTTTATACACCCTGTGATCTATTCTCTAAAAAGAGGAAAATCAGTGACTCAAGTTTCACAATGCCTCCGAGTTTCCATACACACAACTGCAAGCACAAGCATACAAAAGACCCTTTTCACCAGCATCACCGCCATGGAGTGATCATATGTGATAAAAAAATGACTGACTTGATCTCCTGCAGCTCTTTCCCTATAGATCCTTTGTACTGACGTCATATATTACCCATGAGCCTCTTGGAATATGCCATGTTTGGTTGCTTTACGTACGTGCATGTACACAGAGAGTAGCACGTAAAGAGGCGGTCACATCTTACGGTCCTGAACGTACTTGAACGTAGTATGGTGTGACCGTAGTTGACCGCAGTTGACCCTAGCAGTCGCAGTTAAACGTAGTTAAACGTAGTTAAACGTAGTGGACCGTACTTCTGAACGTACTTAGACCTTGAGGAAAGCCATGATTTGGCCGTAGTTAGCCCAAAAGTTTTCAACATGTTGAAAATATTTCTACGGTCACCTTGAATGCCTATACCGTACTGTAAACCTAGTATATACGTAGTTAACCCTGGTTGACCCTAGTTGACCCTACTTGCCCGTAGTGTGGACCGTAGTTAACTGTAGTTGACCGTAGTAACCACGGCACTACGGTTGAGGCACGGTCAACTACGGTCGAACTACGTTTGAAGTACGTTCACAGTACGGTTAAGTACAACGCGTAGGGTTAACTAGGGTGAAGTAGAGTCATGTAGGGTGCAGTAAGGTTGAATTTAGGAGTTCCTGGACGATATAAAAGGGGGCCAGCATGCCACATGGTCCCTGCAGTCGGTCTAACCTTTCCTGGAGGACAGAAGTCTTGTCTGCTCATGCTTCAATTCTACTTCTTCAACTCCATACAAACAGAGTCAGGATGGCCAAGTACTTGGGTCAGGTCGACATGGAACTTGCTGGTCTGGCAAGAGACCTTGTGGAGTTGGAGGAGCTAGAGGAACAGGAAAGGAGGGAGGAAAGAAGACAAAGAAGATGGTGGACCAGGGACTGGCTGCTGCGTAGACCCCTCCACGGCCAGTATGAGGCTCTGATGACAGAGCTTCAACTGGAGGACCCCCAGGCCTTCCAGCAGTTCATGCGTCTAGATGTAGCCACCTTCCATGACATCCTGTCCAGGATAGAGAGGAGGATCACCAAACAGACCACCTATTTCAGGCGCCCCGTCTCTCCTGTGCTAAAGCTGGCGTTCACACTCAGGTACCTGGCCACTGGGAACTACTACCGAGACCTGAGGTTCGGCTTCAGGGTCGCCCACAATACCATATCAGGCCTCATTGTTGATGTGTGTCAGGCTCTGGTTGAGGTCCTGCAACCAGAGTTTGTCAAGCTTCCCACAGAAGCTGAAGGGTGGCAGCAGGTGGCTCGGGCCTTTCAGCAGAAGTGGCAGTTCCCACACACCCTTGGTGCTCTGGATGGGAAGCACATCCAGATCAAGAAGCCACCCCACTCGGGGTCTACCTACCACAACTACAAGGGGTTTGACTCCATTGTACTGATGGCCTTGGTGGATGCCCAATACTGCTTCCTGTGGACACAGATTGGAGACGTGGGTTCCAGCTCGGATGGCCAGATCTGGAACCATTGCGACTTCCGCAAAGCTCTGCAGGATGGTGTCCTGGGTGTCCCAGATGCAGACCCGCTACCAGGGGATGATCTGAACACCCCGTACTACATCATAGGGGATGACGCGTTCGCCATGAGGACCTGGCTGATGAAACCCTTCCCTCGACGCGGTTTGGACCACGGCCAACAGGTCTTCAACTACCGGCTGTCCAGAGCCCGTCGTGTGGTGGAGAACGCCTTTGGCATCCTTGCCAACCGTTTCCGATGTCTCCTCTCCACCCTCCAGGTCCATGTGGATACTGCAGCCCTCGTAGTGAGATCGTGTGTCGTCCTGCACAACTACCTGAGGGTGAGGAACCCTGCTGCAGACCAGCATCTTGTGGACCAGGAGGATGCTCAGCACAACCTCGTCGATGGTGCCTGGCGGGCCAATGCCAACCTGTTGGACCTCACCCAACCACAGTGTGGGAACCGCGACAGCAGGGAAGCAAAGAGGCAGAGGCTATACCTAAAGCACTACCTGACGTCACCAGCTGGCTCGGTTCCATGGCAGAACCAGCGTCTCTAAAAATGAGTGGGTTGAACCCCCCCCCCCCCCCCCCCCCACCAAACCCAAAAAATGACCAGGGGCACACAAACTCATGTCATGTTTTTAACCCCCCCCCCCCCCCAAAAAAGAAGAACACCCCCCCTGCCCTTCTTGAAATCAGGAGACCCCCCACCCAGCAGCAGCAGCAGCAGCAGCAGCACTCTGACGTGGGGCTCCCTTCTTTTTCCTTGCAGGCATGTCAGAAGTAGAAAAGTGAGACAAAAAAAAGAGACAAGTTCAGATAAGAAACAGCAGTCTTGTCTCTCTGACTTCTCAAAGCGCAATGGCTGTCCCCACGCCGTGGCCAACCCGCACTACGCAGACGCGGCCGCGTAGTTGACCCTAGTTGACCATAGTTGCACGTAGTGCACACGTAGTTCGGCCGAAGTTCGACGTAGGTGACCGTAGTAAGACGTAGTTCAACCCTAGTAAACCGTAGCTGATTTGGCCGCAGTTCAACGTAGTTCAACGTAGTCGACAGTAGTTGCACGTACTTCACCCTACTTAACCGTTCTTTATATTTGCTCTTTTGACTATTTTGAACCTAGTTCGACCCTACTTCACCCTACCTCACCCTAGTTGAACGTAGTTGCACTACGGTCTACTACGGTCAAATGAACTACGTTCAACTACGTTCAAGACCGTAAGATGTGATCACCGCATAAGCCTACACCTTTACAAGCAGGCACACAAATGGATTGTATTTCCGCTGTATGGGTTATATCAAAGATAGTAGAGCGCCGTAGGCGCGAAAGATGGGGAACTCGACCGATTTATTGAAATTACCCAGGATGCACTCGGCCGCCATTTCGGCAAGCTGATTCTGTGATGTTATTGGTTGCAAGTTTTCGCACCGCGTAAAAAGTAAATGCAAGGTAAGACAACGTTAGATCGAGATGTCTTTTTGCTCGGCAATCAGTTGCAGAAATAGCAAGACAAAATGCCAGGAATTGTCTTTCTTTAGGTTTCCAAAGAATGCAGAAAGGTAGGCGTCAGCGTATTTAATATTAGGACCTACAGTAGGCCTATAACGTTAGATAAGAAATTTCGGGGGTCGAAATCCTTCGTATGATTAGGGAGATTGCAAAACTATTACGGACGGATACGTAAATGACCTACAGAACTACGTATCCTCCCAAAATCACTGGAATGAATAATTATTGGCTATCGGTAGCGTATCCGAGTATGCAATTGGTCAGTGATGGTCCCGCTTTTCACAAGTAGGAGCGCTTGGCAATTTCCATAATAATGAGAGGCACACGTAATTACTGACAAAAGAAATAAAGATGGAGAGGTCCCCAACTCTCGCTAGCCACCTGGAAATTTCCATAATAATAATACTCTTGTGATAGTGTATGGAAGGATAACTTCATCATTGTTATCACTGGAGATGGTTTTCACCGCGTCTATTCCTTTTAATCTTTTACAAGCCAGATGTGATTTAGTATCGCCAAGTACAGTAAACTTTGACTGTATCGCCACGATGGCAGACAGAGCAGTTGCAAGGGGTCGCTTTGTAATGAGTGACCAAGAGAAGAGAGTAATTCGTAGAGGATGGCTGGTACACAGAAATAACTATGTCCGCTTGTTGGCTTATGTTAGGGAGCACATACCACAGCACTTGCAGCACATATATGCTGGGAGAAGAGACGCAGCCCTTCGTCGACGAATACGTGATTTTGCTACACGTGAATTACAAGAGTAAGTTTTCTAGCCTTATACGGGACACAAAAATTCGTCTGAGAAGTTGCCACTGCAGTTTTGGATATTAATAATATTTTGCATTACAATTTTAGCGCAGTTGAAGAAAGGGCCCAGGAGATGCGACACGCGGGGAGGCCAGTAGCACCGTGGCGACGTGTTGATGAGGCACCAAATGCTGCCCCACCCCTGGACGACGAACTAAATCCCGCCTCACCACCGGAAGAACAAGTAGAAGATCCACCGGACAATTTACCAGCTCCTAGACCGCCTTCACCACCTCTTGAGAATGAGTTATTGGTCGCCCCACCCATCCCTCTGCCCGAAGAACCTCAAGTTGGCAATGACGGTGATGTAGAAGGAGGTGTCCGAAGGCGGATACCGCTATGGCAACTAGCAAGGCGAAACCAGGAGCGCTACGCAGACTTGTTGGACGCACATGAGAGGCGTATGGAAAGGGTGGAGCGCATCCTTGATGCAATTGAGGATGCTTTATAGGGTTATAAAAGTATATCGTTAGATATGCATATGTCGGACTTTTTGGTTTTTATTTTCAGCCATGCTGATTTTAAAGAAGAAAAAACGAACATGGTTACTGTTTTTTTTATTAAACTTTCCAGCTCCGTACAGCATTATCCCGTTTTATGTCAAACGTTTGTCAAACACAACTAGGAAGAATCCTTGACCGACCTTGGCCAAGGTGCTATAACCATGTAAGTATGTTGTTGCGAAATTCTAATCATATTTTCAGGATCATGAGAAAGCAATAAAAGTCTTGTTTGTATACAAATTCACTGAATCTCTTTATGCCGTTAAATTGTTCATAGACAAGTAGACAACCCTTGTAATTCTTTAGAATAATATATCCAGATAACCAGCCGCCTAGGCTACATCATAAACACTAGTTCATTGTTTTGAAATTCGGGTTAAATTTAAAAGTACAATGGCTAATGTGAAACACCGTGAAAAACAAGAGGGCAGTTTGTCATTAATGAACACAAATTAATCTTAGCAATACTGTATCCATTAAGCCACCGGGCCTTAAAAGAGGCTGTACCATCTTAACGAAGTTGGCTGTAAAATGTAATATGGCGCTGAGCCAGACAAACGCACACATCAGCAATTAAGGAAAACATGTCCCGACTGTTTCTGTACCTCCCTTGCAAAATTCTGTAAGTCTTCAGGTGCCGGATAGTGTGCTCGATGGAAACTCGATAAGACGCATGTTCCTTATTAAAAATCATCCGTCTGCCCCTCTCATCTTCATCTCCACGAAGTTGGTGTGCCTTCCAAGGAGTCAGCAGTGGATCTTCGTGTGGATAGATTCCATCAGCCAGGAGGTAGGCGCCCCGGGGAAGATGCAGCGTCCTCTGGTGTCCAATATCCGGTAGCAGGCGAAACTGGGTGGCATCATTGGTGTGTCCGAGGAAGCCAGACTGTAAAGGAGCACCATTTATTTAAAATACAATTAAAAAATAGTCGGATGCGGTGGAATCACAGTGAGCAGATGCCTGGCGAGGTTGAACTTGTTAGATGTGGATCTACACCCAGAAAGATTAACAATCTGCTGTGAAATGCAGTTGGACAATTACTGATTCTGTACTGGAAGACAATGGTGGCATGGGTTATACACTGTTGCCCATAAGTTGGAAGACAATATTTGTTTCCAATGATTCCAGTGGCGTCGCACGAGGCATAGCTAACTTCTGGGTCAAATGTGGTTGAAAATTGTACAGCCACTTCCGAAAACGTGGATTTATTGCATACAGACTTTAAGCAGGAAATGGAAAACACATATTTTTTTATATTTTTAGCGCCAAACAAAGGGCCATGTTACGTAATGGAATGGAATGGAATGTAATGTAATGGACTGTTATGCATGAATTTATTTCACCTGGGTAATTTTTACTCATGTAATCACTGCACCTGGTCAAAAGTGATTTAAACTGACATGTTTAAATATGAATAAACAGAGGAATGAGTCTGAAAACATATTCCAACTTTACGGGGAAGTGTACATTTATTACTACCAGTAATGGTATACTCACATGCAAAAACCGAATATTTCTCTTTGAGTCGGCAATAATCTGCGTTTGAAGGCAATGACGATGCCGGTGTCCGCTGTAATACAAGTGCTGATTTTCCTCTGGAATATACACTTCATGAAACGTGCCGTCGATCGTACCCACGCCATTAGGGAATGGCTCCCACACATTTCGCATTTCATTCCACTCCGCTTCGTCTGGCCAGACGATTCCACTGGTCAGTTTATTCCACAGAACCTCTGTGACAGACTTTGTTATCCTCAACGCGGTGCTCTCACTGACATCAAACAAAACCGACAGCGAATTAAAGTCCGGATATTTACGGAGCCAGATTAATATCATTAGTAGTCGGTTCTGTTCATCTAGTAAGGGGTTCCTTCCATTGCCCTCCCTCTCCTGAAGGTAAGTTCGTATGAACTCTAACAGCTGGCTAAAAGAGGCTACGGTCTCCCCAGTCTCTCGCCAAAAAGATCTAGGATGGTTCTGCAGAGTGCTGAAAACGTCCCTTCCTCGGAATTCAATTGTTGGCTGTGTGAATATCAGTTCGTTAAACCTTGGCGGTACAATGGGCACCATGGGTAAACCTACTCCCAAGATTGAGTATAATTCAACGATTTCAGTTTCGAATTGTCCATAATATGGCGGCGGCAAAGTACTCACTTCGGCCGTACAAACAGCAGCAACTTTTCGCAGCATGTCCATTTTGCAACAAATGCAGTCAACAGCAGTGGTCAATTGTCGGAGGACGTTGTCTGTAATGCTGTGGAATGGAAAGGGTGTTAAACAAGTAACACACACCCACACAAACTCACACTCCCATCATAGAAACCCTTTGTTAGAGTCCAGTAAGCGCCATCCAATCAGCATGCACATTGCGATACCTTATCGGGTACGTAACCTACGTATCCGTCCGTAATAGTTTTGCAATCTCCCTACTATGACTACGTTATGTTTAACGTTACGGTTAGCGCAAGGCCCTAATTTTCGTTAGTTAATTCTTGTTTAGTTGATGATGCATTTTTTCATTGCATCTGATGAAGTAGTTGTTGCTACGAATAGCTTAAATGCAGGTTTTCCTTAGTCATATAAATAAGTTCCACAATTAATTATCTTTTTTCTTTGTTGTTAGGCCCTACAATTCCTACTAAGGTTAGAAAAAGGTGAACAATTTTAAGGTTACATTTTAAATAATGCAATGGTCATTCGGTAACAAATATTGTAATCAATCCTCTTACTAGTTTTCATAACATTAGCAAGCTGTGTAGGCCCCTAAATTACTAATACTATGGCTAGGACCTAACATTAAATCTATGACATGTAACTGGCATGATAGGGGACCTGCAATGGCCTGTGAAATCACATCACTTATATATTTTTTTTTTAGTGCCTTGTCCGGCCGGGCTCGATTTCACCAAACCCAAAGATTCATCATAAAATGAGTTGTCAGCATCACCATAGTAATTTGTATTGTGACATCACACTTTGCTTAGCAATTATGATTGATATACATCTTAAGATCAATCCTAGCTTTTTGTGGAATTGCATGAGCCACTAGTCTGGCACATTGCTGCTATCATGCATGTTGAATTGCCAAATATGTGCACATTTTTACACCCACCCCTTGTATTGCTACAGGACTTGGAGTTAAGGGATGTTGGTGTCTTACTGTAGGCCTAATACATGTATAGCACAGGCCTTACTATAACTGATGTTATTTTTTTGTTCTTTTCTGTAATATATAGAAGCAGACAGTGGGTTCAAAACACCCGAAGGAAAGACTTCATCGGAAGGACACCATGGTACCTGTACAACAACTGTAGACTATGCTCCAACCACTTCGAAGTAAGTCAGTTTGTCAATAAGGACAAGAAGCGGCTGAAATGGAACGCCATACCGACTGTGTTTGATGTACCAAATCCACCCAAACCTGTGGAATCATCGAGGAGACAACTGAAAAGAAAACGAACCGATGCTCCACCACCAGGCACAACTAGTAAACGTGTGAAAGGTTTGTAAAAAAAGAAAAACCCCTGCCCATAGCAAAATAACAACTAACAACATTGTTTACCTTTTGGGTAGGGCTGTTCATTTTCGAATAATTTAGTATTCGAATAATTTAGTATTCGAATAATTTAGTATTCGAATAATTTAGTATTCGAATATTCGAAACTGGTTTTGACCGAATATTCAAATATTCAATACTCGCCGATCAAGTTTTTCAGTGCATGCCGCAGTAGTAAAAAAATTGCACATAAAAGCACACCGATGTCTTACATATGGCGATTGATATTATGGACCGTTCCAACAGTATTTTTTGCATGCCCCCGTTGTATCAAGGGTTTGTATGGACGGGAACAACAAACCTCCATCCACAAAAAGTTACAATTGACAAAAATGGGGCATTTGACACGGCTGAATGCCGTAACGTTTCTCGTATCTGTACATGCGTATATATATTTGTTCGAATATTCAAACTGGCAAAATGGTATTCGAATATTCGCTTGACGATCGACGATCGACGATCGAATATCGAATATTGCAAGTTTCAGCAGCATCCGACCAGCGGTTTTTTGCCATTTTGGCCAAAATGGGCATGGCCGCCAATATTCAAAGGACCATACCTCCCTAACCTATTGACCAAATTTGCTGATTTTGATATCTTTGGAAAGGTAACATCATAAATAATTCAATGTTGGCAATATTTATGTCCGAGCAATTTGACCTACAATGACCTTTAGACCTTTAATTTGACCTTGTGGATCACACGACCTTGAGCCCACTCTGGGATAGAACGAAAACGGCTGGTCGGATGCTGCTAAAACTTGAAATTTTTGCTTTTTCACCCAAAATAACCCTATAAAATAAATATAAACTAATTTGAAGGGGGTGTAATATTTTAATTTTGGGGGGTGATTTGACACAGAATGACCCTCATCCAGTTCTAAAACTAATCTCTGAAAATTTCATGAAATTCGGTGTTCATGTTTTTGAGAAAACAGTGCATTGGTTTCCATTTCATCAGGTTATTTTGTGTAGGTTCCTACTGCATTTGGTTTTGATTATTGCAAAAGACCTATCTCTTGCATTCTTATTGGTCTGCAAATATAATTTTCTCAAAGGTTACAGCATTTCACAGGAGGATTGGTGCATTTTGATCATTACTGAAATGTCCCAAAATGTCTCCCGAAATTGAAACAAAAAAACGTGTATTTTATTCTCATTTTAATATTTCTTTCCTTATTTATGCAGTTTGTCGAGTCGAACATGATCATACATATGCCGAGAATGATGACAAGCAGAATCCGGACCAGCACCAGAAAAGGGCTGAATAAAAAAACAGCAAAGTTCTTCGGAAAGAACGTGTCCGAGTTTGCAGACTGAAACAGAAAGTCAGCAAATTAGGAAAAACCATGACCTGCATGACATCAGGGGGCACACCAACCATTAGACAACTCATTGACAGCGTCAGTGAACATCTAGAGGAACCCGCTTTGTCCTTTTTTGCTTCACAACTTCGAAACTCATCAAAGAGAACCAAACCGAGAGGAAGAAGATGGTCATACACGGATAAGGTTATTGCCCTATCACTCTACCACCAAAGTCCAAAAGCTTATCAATTCTGTTCTAGAATTTTTACTTTGCCATCCATTTCAGTTCTTTGAAAGTGGCTACACAATGTCGAAATCCAGCCTGGGTTCTCAAAACAAACTCTAGATGTAATGAAGCAGAAGGTTTCCACTATGAATGAGAGAGATAAATATTGTGTAGTCACTTTTGATGAGATGAGTTTAAGAGCTGGACTAAGGTATGACATTTCGACTGACAAGGTAGAGGGTTTTGAAGATTTTGGGAGCCTTGGTCGGACAGGTAAGATTGCTAACCACGCATTGGTATTTATTGTAAGAGGAATGCTGTCTCACTGGAAACAGCCAGTTGGCTACTTTCTCTCTAATAATGCAGCAACAGGTGAAACACAATCCAAATTGCTAAAGGAATGTCTACAGAAATTGGAGGACATTGGACTTTATCCAAAATTAGTTGTTTGCGACCAGGGCTCCAACAATGTCAAAACCTTTAAATGTCTGAACATTTCAGAAGAAAGACCATATTTTATGTTGGGTGACCATAAAGTATTTTGTATGTATGACCCTCCCCATCTTCTAAAAAACACCAGATCCAACATGGTCAAATATCTATTTAGGTTCAAAGGTACTGATGGTAGCATGAAGAATGCCAAGTGGTCTTATATTCAACAATTTTATGAGAGTGATTCCCATCTGCCAATTCGTATGGCCCCTAGACTAACAAAGGGGCATTTTGAACTCAACAGTTTTACCAAGATGAGGGTTAGAAAAGCAGCACAAGTTTTAAGCCATTCTGTAACAGCAGGAATATACACATACTCATCTTTAGGTAAACTCCCTGCTGAAGCTGTTCATACAGCAGAATTTGTAGAGAAAATTGACCAGTTGTTTGATTCATTCAATTGTAGATATTTTAAAGAAAAGAAGAAGCTAAAAAGACCTCTTTCACAGAACTCTTCACATTTGGAATTTTTCAGTGAGTGTGCACCATGGCTTAAGAGTTTGGAGGTGGTAGGTTCAAAGAATGTAATATGCATTAAAGGGTGGATTTTGGGTATTTCTTGCCTCCTTAACCTTTGGAATGAAATGAAATCAAAGAAAGAAATAAAGTTTCTCTTGACTGGAAGATTCAACCAAGATGTTGTTGAAAACATGTTCTCTACAATAAGACGAAAGGGGGGCTTTAGGGACAATCCCTCTGCATCCGAGTTTAGATTTGCTTTAAGAATGGTTATGGTAGCAGAATTAATCAAACCAGCACTCAGTTCCAACTGTGCACCTGACAGTGATAAATTCATACTTGGTCTAAGTTCTCTTACAAAGAAAAGAGGTCTTATAAATACAACAAAGAAAGAATCTGCAAATCCACTGTACATTCCTGTCACACAATCTGCTTTCACGTTGCTGGAGCAAAATACCATGTCTTACATATAGCAGGCTACCTTTGCAGAAAAGTGTTCACAGGTCATGAAGTTGTTACCCCCTGTAACAAGTGTAGATCAGCCTTATTATCACATAGTCCATGGGCCAGAGGCTAAAATTTCACTTATTGGTACCACCTGAGGTGGCAAAATCTAATGACATTTTTTTGAAAGGTCTATGTCTAAGGATGATAAATTGATGTGATAGCAATCCCAGGGTGGTAGCTTAGTGGTAGTAAATGCCCACTTTTTAAGCCCAGTCAGAATGAGCTTACTACATAAATCCTTAGCAGTTAGGTTAGTATACGGTTGATTAATTCGCAATTACACCATTATGCTTGCTTTGTTGTATAAAGATGAAACTTTGTCAAATTATTGTTTAGCTATAGGTTTTTAAAATGACGTCACGTAAAAATATATATTACATCTAGAGGGCGCTGTTCGTAGATGTATTTTATATACTCATACATTACACAAGTTTTTCAGATAGCTAAACATTGTTTTAAACATTAATATTTTGTTTGTGTCCCCTGTGAAACAAACCAAACTTAATTAATAGTTAAAAAGTGTTGGTTCAGGTCTGTTTTAACTATTTAGAAAGTAACATTTGTGAAAATTGCCATTATAGCACCTGTCGGAGTAACATATACTGCCTGTATATCATTCATATAGTATTTATAATTATATTAGCATCATGTGTACATATAGGTTTTATCGCCTATATCTCAAATATGCTTTCAAATATTTTTCAAATCATAATGATGAACTTCACATGATGACACAATATATTGTGATGGCAACTGTCTATAGAGGGCGCTATACTTTAATGAGTATTACTCATGTAATTAATAAGTCATGTCATTAGCCATGTGTCAATGTGCACGTATATGACACTAAATAAAAGCAAATTTTATGACCACACAACATCCTGTTCATATCAATAGTTACAAAATAACCTGCTCTTCAGTGGTACATATTGTCAGCTGCATGGTAAGGCAAATTGTATATGAAAAGTGAAAGCTACAGTGAAGGGTTACTAAAATAGATTGAAAGTTGGCAACAAAGCATTTAGCTGTAGGGTTACAAATATTTTGTTTCTGTATATCGGCTGCCTGTCCACTCACGTTACTCGTCATCTTCATCATCGTCATCAGAATCATCTAGTTCAATTTCAGCATCCAATTCATCCTCCACTTCCTTCTGGTTTGTGCATGTCTGGAGTTTACACAAATCTGTGTACTTCAGTCCATTGGCAAGACATGTGCAGTTTGGTAGATTGCAAGAGCGCGCACACTTGCAGGACATCAGTTCCAACACAGCTCATCACGTAGTTGGTTGACCTGAGAGGTGCGGCTGGCAGGAGCTTACATTTAGCAAGTAAACCTCTGCATCTCACCAAAGAGTTCCTGTGATACTTCACAAAAGCATCCAAGCTCACCAAACGCCTCTTGGTAAGTCTGATCTTTTCTTAACAGCGTCAGGTCAGTCTATCTTGATCGGCGGGTTCTACAGTCCACCAAATGCAATATCCTTGCCTATTGAAAGACTTGATGAATCTTTAAATAAGATCAATGACAACTGTTGGTCACCATTCATCATCGTTGGTGGTCACTTTAATGTACCGGGTATTGAATGGAGTGATTCTGCCTCTGGAGGAAATTTTCAGCAAACTCTTATAAATGTCATCAATGACAACCATCTGTCCCAACTTGTTACATTTCCGACTAGACGCGACACCAATGGTACTGATAACACTTTGGATCCACTATTGACGAGCTATTAATCGCTGATATCTGATGTGCAGCCCTATGCTGGACTTAGTGATTACTGCGTCATTAAGGCTAAGCTTGCTACAAAGAGCTGTTCTTAGCCAAAAGCCACCCCGTAAAGTTCCCTTGTGGAAGAAAGTGGATGAACTCGACTTCAAAGAAAAAGCTGCTGTTCTTCAAAATGATTACTTTGATAGAAATCTGCTCTGTTGAGGAGAACTTGACTTGGTTTCGTGATTCCATCTGTAGCCTTGTCTCTTCGAATGTTCCACATAAAGTATTTAGGGGTCGTAACCGCACCCCGTGGTTTTCAACAAAAATCAAGAGACTCTGCAGTAAAAAAGAAAAATTCTTCAACAAAGCAAAACAGCTCTGACTGGGAAAAGTTTACAAAAGTAACGAAATCAGTTGACAAAGTTATTAGAAGTGCCCGCAGACACCATGTCAACAACATACTTGAATATGAAAATCCCAAGGACTTCTGGCGGTGGTATACGATCAAGAAGGAAGGATAACACTGGAGTCTAAACACTGAAAGTAGATGGGAAGTTGCATTTTGAAGATCAAGCGTAAGCAGAAGCTCTCTCCAAACAGTTTGAGAGTGTCTTCACTCATGAAGATAGCAGTCCAGATAAACTATACCTTCTATGCCATCAAGTCCATATCCAGATATGCCTGCCATCACTGTTACAATACATGTGTAAAGAAGTTGCTACAAAATATTGATATCTCCAAAGCCATCGGCCCAGACCAGGTGCTAAATTAAGCTCTGAATAGCTGCTGACGAGATTTCACCTATACTCTGCCACATTCCAACAGTAACTTGATTCTGGGGATCTACCATTAGATTGGAGAAGGGCAAACATTACCCCGATTTATAAAAAAGGACTAACAACAGAACCAGCTAACTACAGACCAGTGTCTTTAACATGTGTTTGTTGCAATCTTTTTGAGCATATGATTGATAGTAGCCTCATGAAACATTTTTCTGAATTGAACATCCTTGCAGACAATCAGCATGCCTTCAGAAAAGCTAGATCTTGTGAAACACAACTAATTTTGACAACCCACGACCTCGCAAAAAACTTGGTATGCCACACCATCGCTTGCTTGTAAAACTAGACGGCTATGGAATTCGTTCCGACACCAAAAAAATTGATTGCCATCTTCCTCACCAGAAGGTTCCAACGTATCGTAAATGGTAGAAAATCCAACTGGATCCCTGTTCTCAGTGGTGCTCCTCAAGGGACAGTTCTTATACCCCATCTCTTCCTCCTTCACATCATTGATATTCATCAAAAAGTCTCCAGTACCACCCGTTTATTTGCCGACGATTGTCTGGTGTATAGATCCATCCAGACACCAGACGACGTCCTCGTACTTCAAAAAAGATCTTGATACCATGGTAAACTGGGCTGAGACCTGGGGAGTGGGGAATGAGATTTAATCCCAAGAAATGTACAACCATGCGCATCACTAGAAACAGATCACCAGGAACTACATCTTACAGCATGATGGGAGTTCAGGTAGATGAAACAGAAAAGTGTCAGTATTTGGGAATGCATCTGCCAGGGCTACAAAAATCCTTAATTTCATCAAATGAAATTTACATCATACTTCATCCTCCATCCCTTGTTCGACCTCATCTTGACTACGCTACGGTAGCGTGGGACCCTCATACTTCAAAGAACATTAAAGAATTAGAAAAAATTCCAGAAGAGAGCTGCCAGGTTCGTTTCAAACACCTATGGACGTGACACTAGCATCTCTGCTATCATTGAAGATCTTAATTGATTGGACACCCTTGGAAGAAATATGAAAACAGTATCGCATCTTTTAAGAAAATGTTCTATTCTGAATGGATTAATGGACATTGATCATACCGAATACATCACCCCAAAAACTGGAAGATCACGACGAGGACACAATATACAGTTTCAACTTCACCAGTGGCGTATCCATTGCGACGGTTTTAAGACGGTTCAGACGTTGTTTGCCCTCCCTGGCACAAAAAGCTGGATACGCTACTGAACTTCACCAGGCCAGGACTGACACATATGCTTCTTCATTTTTCCCAAGAACACTGAAAAATTGGCACTCACCAACCCAGACTCCTTTAAGAATGCTCTTTGCAACAAAACTTAAATTCAGTGTTGGAGGTCTCGAGACCGGCCTCGGCCTCGAGGCCGATTTTTATGGCCTCGGTCTTGGCCTTGGAGTGCAAGGCCTCGGCCTCGGCCTCGGAGCCTTCCGGACTCGAAGATCTGGTCGAGGCCGGCTCGAGGCCGCCCACTTTGACCAATTTTCCCACCAATTCAGATGTGTTTTCTGTTTCAATTAATTTAAATTGTTTACCTCATGAAACTTTCGAGAAGCTGCCACAGTGAGTTCCGTGAAACGAAATAAAGTTTCAAGCAGATACGCACGAATTAATGAACTGGTATTTGCATTATTGCACCATGGAGCTATATAGATAGCTCCCCGATTGCACGTACTACGTACGTACATTATATGTATTATCTTCTTGTAGAACCAGTCTACTCCCGGTAATAGACTACGTGTAGTTCCTGGTCCAGCACTTCACTCGCCCCATGAACTGCCACTATTGTGTTACACGTACTCAGGTAGCATCTAATATTTTTGTTAGATAATCTGTCTACTCCCGCTATAGACTGGTTCCTGGTCCACCACTCGGCCCTGAACGAGTGAACGTTAAAGCGATAATCATAATGGCCGGCAGTGAAGTTGAGGGAACCAATCTGTTATTCACGCGTGCTCGCGCAACGCGAAGCCTGTCACATGTCTACTAGTCTATGTACCCATAACTGCATGCCCTAATTGCAAAGACTGTCCTCTCTGTTCCAGCTAGTCTTGGTTCAAAGACGTTACTATTGTACTTTTGTACTTTCGCAGTTGCAATGCACAGGCAGCGCGATCAGGTACAGTGTAGTTGCAATAGGCCGACAGCGCGATAAGATTTTGGATCTGTAGTAAAGTCTTGGATAAGTTGGCATTTCGGGGGCGCGACCAGACTGTGGACTGTGATAATGATGGACGGTTATGCAATAGACCGATCCAGTGAGCGTCGCCTGATGGTGTTCTGACCAATCACATTCGTGGTTTATGTCCGACATGCGTGCACGCGCATGTGACGCGCGCAGCTGCAGATCAATGGTCATGATGCCTCGTCATGTCCTATGTATTTGCATGTAATGAATAATTTATGATAAGGCTCAAACTCGGTCACTGATTGGATCCCTCGGAAAAGCGAGGGAGAATCATCGAAAAGTAAAGAAAAAGTTAAGAATTGCCTGCCAACTTATACAAGACCCTTGTGGCGATCCAAAATCGTGCACGTTTGACAAACACCGGCTGCGGATTCGGCTGCATTTTGTAAACTACGCATGCGTGAGGCCAGAACGCACATACGAAGCCGGGATTTCGAGGACACAACGTTAGTGAATCTGGCGCGCGGGCTCTCCGAAATAACAACACAAGGGTCTTGGGCGCGGCCCAAGACTATGTTCCAGCCAGCAGTGCTCCAGTGGAGCGCATTTTTAGCAGAGGAGGGATTATTATGAGGCCACACCGTGCAAAGCTATCCCAATAGATGCTGGAGACCCTTATGTTCTTGATTAATGCAATAAACATATCCTTTAAGGAACCTGCCATTGACGTGACTTGAAAATAAAATAAAAATCCAACAATGAAGGTACACGATTGGTAATCCTCTAATTTGTTTTTACTGAATTATTACGAAATACCTTACTAGCCTGTAAGTTAATAGTAGTCTCAATCATCGTGTGAAATGATAGCACCAGGTGTGCTGTCGTTGTCAAGAAAAGTGGAAATTTATATTGTTTTCAATCGTTGGAAAACTGCCCTGTAGGCTTTAGTCAAGGCGCGCGTGGCTACCCGGACGAGTGGCGCGCCCCGGACATGCTGGCATTCGGGGCGCGTCACGTGTCCAGGTAGCCACGCGCGTCTTGTTGACTAAAGGCTATCATCCGCCCGACGGTTGAAAACGAGCGCCGTTTTTCTCTCGTTTTCTCGCCATCCAACAACGCAAAACTTTTAACAGGTCAGTGGAACGATATTTCCTATAAAATACTAACCCCCAAATCCGCCCATTTCTGAAAATTGCAACAATGACCAATCATACACACTGCCTTTAACCTTGATTGAGTGGATTATTAGTTTATTACGTGTTTAGTAACCGGCCTCGGCCTCGGACGTTGTGGCCTCGGCCTCGGCCTTGGCCTCGGACGTTGTGGCCTCGGCCTCGGTCTCGGCCTCGGAGGTTGTGGCCTCGGTCTTGGCC
This sequence comes from Hippasteria phrygiana, assembly GCA_037893225.1. Taxonomy (NCBI): domain Eukaryota; kingdom Metazoa; phylum Echinodermata; class Asteroidea; order Valvatida; family Goniasteridae; genus Hippasteria; species Hippasteria phrygiana. The sequence goes on from JAZGUH010000186.1 coordinate 373,801, forward strand.
TCGGCCTCGGAGGTTGTGGCCTTGACTACAACACTGCTTAAATTACCCAGATGGAATGTTTTGGAGGATACCAACCAAGTACCAAGTAAGTAGTAAGTATATGCATTTAACTTTCCACGGCCTGCAAAAGCACTTACAGTATCACAACCTGTCTTTGCATGAAACCCAACCAGGGCTTTACAAACACTGCTCCCAATTGATGATGCCAGTTTAAGAATGTCGATGAATCTCGTTAGGTTCATATGGGCGAGTTGGGAGATGTAAACAAAAAAAGTACTTGCTTGAAATTCGGCTACTAACAGGCACTACACAACAGTGTATCTGTTGATTTACATAGTTCAGCGGAAAGCACTGAAATAGTGCATATTTATAAGTTGTCAAGCCAGAGTACTGTAACATACCACCCCCCCCCCCCCCCCCCCCCGAAACAAAATTTACTGCAACAATCAACATGCACTACTGGCATAAGTTTCATTGTTCACCAACTGCCTGTCTCTATTTTATTGTCATACATCACGTGCAATAACCGCGTAATTAATATTAGCCCAACCCATATGCTAAGGGATGTACATGTATACATGTAGAATGCTATTATAATGTAACTTAATGGCAAAACAAAAAACTAAGAAAAAAGAGACTAAGCTACTCATTTGGAGATGCTATCACATGTTTTTGTACTAAGGTCGATCCTACAAAGCATTTGGCACCCGTAATGTTTTGCCACCTTAGGTGGTACCGATATCTGGTCTGGCCCATGGACTAACAGGACACAGTATTAAATGATCCATCCCTAATCTTCATTCATCAAAAAGCTTGGGACACCACCAAAAGTGAATTTGGTGGTCTGATGGTTCCAACTAAAACCTTTGTAGATTTTTGTTCACTTTGTGAACAGGTATTTAGAAAAGAATTTAATCAGTCTGGAATGGCTCGCAATAGGATAAGCCATGTAATCAATAGTGCTATTTGCCAGCAGAGTGCGTATAATGAGCTGAAGGTCTGCAGTGACAAAGTCAGAGCTCGTATTGTTGCCATTTTTGTCAGTATGCGCATCCAATATGCCATCAAGTTCAGAAACAGAGAATTACATGAAATCACCCTGAAGAGGAAAAACAGGAAAGTGCTAAAAGTCACTCACAAGTAAAGGTGTGGGATGTACTTTGCTGTATACACTCTCTTATATTGTAAAACTAACTAAAGAGGTGTCACTCTCTTGCCTAAGTGGTGTCAGTTTGGCTCTTAAATTTAGAGTGAAATTTACTCTGGTTTACTCTATATGGTGATTGTCTGGCAAACATGGTTCTTTGTATGAATGGTATAGCAAACAAAACAAGTGATTTTAGAGAGTACAGAGATGCACCGCTTGACTTTTGGCTGAGCGAATGATGTGTACATGAATTTTGAACCCGGAAACAGTTGAAATATTCTTCAGGAACCATGCAGTAAAGTGTAATTGTAGGCTTTTGAAATGCTGGTGGGATATTTGTCCTTTTTGCTGCAGGCATGATATTCTTCCAACTATTCTTCCTACTAATTTCCAAATTTGTTTACCCTTGGGAAAACATTGCGATTAAATAGCCTGAAAAGTCCATTAAAGCTTGCACCATGTGTACATGTATGTCAGCCCTTGTACTTAATAAAATTTTCCTACGCTTTTTTGAAGGACCAAATATCATGCCTGTTGGTTCTGAGCATGCGTGCATACAACAACTTGTCAAAACAGAGGGGACCACTCAGGAGTCTCCCATTTGACTGATCACTTCACTGTTTTTGAAGGCAGTGAATAGTGGTTCAAACAAGTCATTGTCAAAGTTTATAGGATTGATTGTAGTGATTAATTGCCCTCTTCCAACAAGTTTGCCTTTTTGCATTGTACTGTTTCCTTTTAAAGCTTTGGGGAAAATAAAAAACATTCAACATTTGGGTAACTATCACTTCTTATAATAGACTTCACAGATAAATCTGCCGCTTAAATGGATTTGAAGCTTTGCATGATGTGAGACTAAGAGAAGAAACTTAAAGAAAATATGTATTGTGGGTAATGCCATGTTAGGTGTGGTTCTAAAAGGAAATGAGGGTAAGAAGGGTCTTGATTATTTTAAACTTTTTACTCTGTCTTCAGTCGAACTATGCTGCCAGAAATTATTACATGGTGTTACCCACAAAACTAATTACTAATTTAGTTGTTTTTTCATTTGCCAATTGCAATTTATATAAATATTAAATCAAATACTTGACAAACGCATTTCTGTAAAACACACCACTTTGTAGTATTATGTTGCAATATTAAACAATTCAACAAAATATTCACCTGTGCACCATGGGGAAAAGTGAGTGTTTATTAATAAAGATAACAGACCATGTTAACATGAGCAAATTTGGCCTTACTTGTCTTTATTCTGTTAATGTTATGGTTTATTCAGCTTGGAAAAGCTTAGGCTAAATATTAAGTTATAATTCGGAAGGAGATAACAATATTTTTAAACAGAACAAGTTTAAACAGAACAATTCCAGTAAACACCCAAAAAAAATTTTTAATTTTTTTTAATCAACTTATAGCATGTAAAATGTTGTTTTAGGATTTCATAATAATTAACTTAGTCTCAGCAAACTCATTTCATACCTTTGTAATTTTTAGAAGACCCATGGGAATAGCAATAAATGGCAACAATCTCCCCTCGATTATTTTTTCATTTTTTTTTATTGTTGTTTACCCCACTTCGCTGTGGACGTGGTTTAAATCCTCAAAAAACATCAACTGTGATTCAATCCAAATGCATATCTTCGCTCAACTGTTTAATATACGGCTTATTCAATATAATGTAAAACAAAATACATGACAAAATGCCCAAAACGTCACTCACACTCGACATGCTCGATCGACGTCAGTTTGTTTCTGGTACAGTTTCTGGTACAGTTCCCCCTCTTTCGCGCCTACGGCGCTCTACTATCTTTGGTTATATTTAGGTGTGTATGTTAACTGACGAACATCAATGCGTATTGTGTACCGCGCGTGCAAGTGCTGAGAAAAAGAAAGTCAGTTCACTTTGCACGTAAGATCTGCCGTACCTACTCCTGCTAGTATGTGTATATGTACGAATACACACATTTATTCTTGCGGTGGGGGTGTCGCTGCTTGAAGAATTGTGCTATAAATGACAGACAAAAGGGGCTTGCAAACCTGTGCAGAGCACACAAAAGCCATCGAGCTACAAGAATATTCGTGTGTGTTGTGACCATTTCGCCTAGTTCATAAAAATACTGTGAAAACATGGCGGACCGCAAAGGATTGTGGGTGATGTGATGTAGATTGCAAGGTATCTATTAATAAGGCATGCAACTTGGAATTAACAAAAATTCCAATCTTTACAAAACTTTGTACAGTGTTTTGTAAAGTTGCATGCCTGATTCATTCATCACCTATGAGGACCAGCAGATTGTAGATTGCCACTGTATGAGGCCGTGGAAGGAGAAATCAAGCATGGAATGCTTGCTTCAAATGTTCTGGGGCTTAGCCCTATACATTTGTACATGGTGAACATGTCTTGGCTAGAATTTAAAAAACCTCTGAGATGGAAAAGAAAAGGAGTAATTAATTAGTAAAGATGTGCAGTTACAAACTGTCACCTGGGTCTATCTGTGGAGGGTTTTAAAGAATTCCAAATTCAGATATTCACTGCAAATGTAACACAAGACGGTGTTTTCTATAAGAATTGAGGCAATCCAAAGTCCTCTCCGAGATTAATATGCAGGAATTCTAACGCTTCACTTTCCAATGTGGTCCAGTGTGACATCACATGAAAAAGATAAATATGCACCTTACATACATGTCAACACGACCAAAATGGTAAGTGCAAGAAAAGGTCCCCTTCCAGTTCCTTACGTAATGCACCATGTTTTCCTTAATTACTCAATCATCCCAAGGACTAATACCATATTAATTCTAGTGGGTATTCTCCTTGCAGATGCCCAATTAGAATTAGAAACAATGAAATCAATGACTATCTTAAATGCTTTTAATGTCTTATACGTAACACTAACATACATGAATTCTTGCACTTGCCCAAATACTTATCATGCATGCAATGATCACTGATAATGTGTGTAATACAACAAACATGACCATTACAAGATGGCGATGTTCTAAATCATACACTCAGTCATACCTCTTTCGCTGGGATCATGTACTGGCACTGGCAGTGGTGTACTTCTTTCTCTCTCTGTAAAATATAGCACATAAATCACTGGTATCAGTGTCAGACTCCAGGTATAACCCACCCTCTAAATTTAAATTACCAGAAGAGGTTATTATCAGGATGTATTAGGCTTGGGTGGTATTGGGGTTTGGGAGTCCACGGTATACCGTGACAAAAATACCGCGGTATTACCGGGTACTTTCGTGAGGTACAAAATGTAGCTGTTAGTGTTATGTCATCAAAATAAACACAAGTGCTGATAATCCCATATGGCAACATTGACCTGCGGTGCTTTTATAAATTTGACATCGCTACTTGTAATCAACCAGCGATTGTATTGTGAATGAGCTAGTCTTGGTTCAAGACGAGATTTCGTATTAGTTCGTACCCATCGCCCTATTCAAGCGCGCTGGGGATCAATCTCATGCGGTATAAGGTCACAGTAACCCAAGTCCAACGAGTTAACCGAAAAAGCCCTTGCATGCTTCTGAATTAGACGCACCGCTGCCTCAGCGTCCTTACCACTGAGGTCCTTTAAACTCAAACCAGGGGGCAAAACATAGCGTGTCCCGTCTGAGAACACAAATATCTCCCCAGACTGAAATAAAGGATCCTCCATCGAGGAACCCTTGGAATCTTCACCATTGTCTTGTTCAGAAAATGTCTCATGATTGGCATCAAATCCTACCCTATCAGGGACAACACAATGTACTGACACATCCATCCCATCACCCGTCAAATCTACTAAAATCTCTTCAGAACATTCCACTACAGTCGCAACTGCTACCTCAGAGTTGTGCGATACTACAAGTGGTTCATCACTACCATTCACAATGAACAAAGAGAGGGAATTTCCATCAAGTTGCTGGACACCCTCGAGTACATGACACAACGCGCACATGTGATTATCACGTGATTCATTTGTGCAATTTTCCTCGCAGTGTGAGCATTCGTAGTGTGGCTGCAATAAAACCAACTTCTCAAGAATCTCAAGAACATTTATTTCCATCTTTTCAAAAACAATTAACAAAATACAAAGTAAATAGAAAAGTACTGATGGAGGCATGGTGACAAAAAGCCGAAGCTTATAAAAGCATGCCTTTGAACAGAATATACACAAAACAGCTCATAAATAAGGGTAGACAAACAAAAAAGAGGACAAGCACACACCAGCAAACAACGACAAGGACTGGACAAACAAATATACATTAGATTAAGTACATGAAAATAAACTTAGGACTCATTATAAGCAAGTGAGGAACGATGGCATGGATGACAAGACGAAACAAAAAAAAAAAAAAAAAAACCAAGGCAAAAAGTAAATAAGGTAAGGACAAAACGAAATGAAAGACGAAGAGACTATGTTACATACTGGGAGAGCAGATACTTCTTAAAATTATTTTTAAATCGGCCCACAGAGGATTGAGATTTGATAATGAGGTCAAGCCCATTCCAGAGGCGAGGTCCATAAAAACGCAGGGTATTCATTGAGTAGGAAGTGCGAGTGAATGGAACATATAAGTTTTTGTGTGACCTGGTATGATATTGGTGAATGTCGCTAACAGAAATGAAGTACGATGAGAAGGTGCGGGGAAGAAGATTATTAGTATATTTGTACATTAGGATACCAGTTTGAAGTTTATTAATATCAACGAGTTTTAATGTGCGCAATTTGGCGAATAATGGTGCAGTGTGGTCACGGGGGTGAGACAGTGTACATATGCGAATTGCTCTTTTCTTGACTTTTATTAAAGATTGGAGTTTATTTGTGGTTGTGCGTGCCCAGACAATGTTACAGTAGTTCAAATAGAGTAGAATCAATGTATTATACAGCGTGAATAGGGTGGTGCATGGAAGAAATGAACGAAGCTTAGAGAGTACACCCGAGTTGCGGCTAATTACATTAGAGACAGAGGCAATGTGATGAGACCAAGAAAGTTTGTCATCGATGATAACACCCAGGAATTTTGTAGACTGAACCTTACTGATCGCAGTATCATTTATCATCACAGGTTCATGCAGACTTGGATTCATGGACCTGCTGAAGACCATGTATTTGGTCTTGGTAGAATTTAGGGAGAGTTTGTTCGTCTGGAACCAAGTGGAAACTTTGATGAGTTCAGAATTTAAGATGTTGACTAAAGAATCAAGGTTTGGGTGTGAGAAAAGAATAGTAGTGTCATCAGCAAAAAGAATAAAAGATACAGCAGTGAAGATCATTAATGTATAGAAGAAACAGCAGGGGACCAAGAATAGAGCCTTGAGGAACGCCATGATCGACTGTCATAGGGGAAGAATCACAATTTTTCACAGTAGTATACTGTTTTCTACCTGACAGGTAATCAGCAAACCATTGATGAGCGACGCCTCTAATTCCATAATTCTCAAGCTTAGATAGCAGAATAGCATGGTCAATCGTATCAAAAGCCTTTGAAAGATCGATAAATACACCAACAGAATGCAATTTATCAGAAAGGGAGTTAGAGAGGTTATCAACAAGTTGGATAAGAGCCATATCAGTGGAATACTTACTCCGAAAGCCGAATTGTTGATCATACAGAAGATGGAAGTTACAAAGAAATTTGAAAAGCCGCTTATAAATAAGCTTTTCCAAGATTTTTGAAAAACAAGGAAGGACAGATATAGGGCGATAATTAGAAAAATCCTGGCGGTTACCGGTTTTGAAAACTGGAGTCACCTTTGCTATTTTTAGATTAGAAGGAACGACACCAGTAAGAAAAGACAGATTGAAAATATGTGTAAGAGGATGAGAAATGAAGGAGATGCAGGACTTAACTACTGTGGAATGGATAGCATCAAAACCACAACTAGCATTTTTAAGTTCTTGGACAACTTGAGAGATTTCAAAAGAATTAGTAGGAGTAAGGAAAAGAGAAGAAGTGTTTCTATCATGCAGATAATCTGTAAAATGAGCATCGGTGGAGGGAATCTTGCCAGCTAATGTTGATCCAATACCAGAAAAGTATGAATTGAAAGGTCAGCAATTTCGGAAGAATTAGAAATAGACTGCTGACCACTGAGGAAATTTTCGGGGAGATCATCCTTCTTATTTTTGCCCAAGATATTGTTGATCTCACGCCAAGTACTTCTGACGTTATTCTTTGTAGCAGAGAATCTGATGGCGTAGTGGTTTTTCTTTGCCACTCGAATAACTTGAGTAAGACGATTACGAAACTTTTTGTACCTCAGTTCGTTGGCCATTGTTGGGTTACGTAAGTAGCGCTTGTACAGCTTGTGTTTATATTTACAGGAATTCAGTATTCCCCGAGACATCCATGGTTGATTCTTCTTGCATTTACCAGCAGCTTTTGTAACAAGTGGAAAATGGTGGTTGTAAAGAGCGGTGAAGTGACTAAGAAAAGTATCATAAGCGGTATCCGCATCGGTGCACTCGATGTCAGCTTTAAAAGCTTGGAGTGTGGTGCTACAGATGTCCCTTGCCGTGTAAGTGCTAGTGGTGAAAGGGTGACCGTGGAAACAGTCAGATGTGATCTGGAAAAGGGGAAGATGGTCAGAAATATCAGCATAAAGTATACCCGAGGCAGAAATGTTCGTGTTATTGTTAGTAAGGATATTGTCAATAAGAGTGGAGCTGTGGGTAGTGATACGAGTGGCTTTATCTATCAATGGGCGTAGACCATAGGCATAAAAAGTATTTACAAAATCCTCTGTAGGCTGATGAGTAGCATAATTGGAAAGATCAAGGTTAAAGTCTCCCATTACATAACACAGTTTCTTCTCATTGGTGATCTTGTTGAGGCAAGTATCAAATGATCTAAGAAAAGTATCAATAGATGTGCCAGGAGCTCTGTAAACATTTCCGACAACAAGATTACAGGCATTGTCACGCTGAATCTCAATGAACACACATTCAAAATCATCACAGGAACTCATAAGATCGTCTCTTTTGATGAAATTCAGACAATCACTGATAAAAAGAGCAACTCCTCCTCCTACTCGGTTACGCCGTGACGAGTGAATGAGATGGAAGTTGTTCATGTGAATAAAGGAAGGAGGAGTTTCTTTGAACCAGGTTTCAGTAAACCCATACACGGAGAAGGAAGTGTTCAGAGAGCAAAGGTAATCCCGGACGTCGAAAAAATGTTTACAGAGACTCCTGGAATTTAAGTAGAAAATAGAAAAATCACCTTGTGTATTATTTAATTGATTAAAACCATCGGTATCATAATACGAACAATTATTTTCATCAGCTACCAACATGCTGTCCTCATTAAACAGGTCACACGCACTATTTTGGTTGAACATTGAAACAAAATACACAAGCGAACTAAAATAAACAAATAAGACAAAGAAATCAATGAATAAAGTGAATACAGTGGCAAGAAAATAATTGGTAATACACAAGGAAATGTGGGCGTGAGAATCGAGCTAGCTACAAAAAAGAAAAAAAAAACCAGTATGCGGCAACAAATAACAATGAATAACAGAAAAGAAGCCAGGAGGATTAACAAGAACAATAAATATAAAGCAGGCTCCAAAATTAAAGCAGTGCACAAGACCTAAAGTGAAACTTAAGCAGTAAATGAAAAGCAATGGATGTCAAAACATTTTATAAATAAATAAAGAAAGAAAGAAAGAATGTAAAACATTCCTACCATAATATCCGAAACAAATATGTATAAAGAAAAGTATAGGGCCTAACTGAAAGTGAGAATAAATAACGTAAATAAATCATATTCAAACTTAACATGCATATTGGCAGGAATGTTAATATAGCAGACATCTTCGATGAAGGCCATTGAAAACGAAAGGATGATATTTCATGCGATGACCGGCCACAGGGGTGCAGTGGGAAAGCAGTGATGCAAGGGTAAGTTATTGTTGAGGAAAGACTGCTACTGCTCCTTCATAACCGCGCCATTTCCCAACATAGAAACGGTACTTTTTACCTTCCTGGTAGGCCTTGCTGACTTCAGCTTTCCATCTACGCTTCTCCTGGAGATCTTGTTTGGTCAGGTCCTCTACACAGAAGTAGGTCTCCTCCGATAGGGCCTGTCGCTGGTGCCGCAAGATTTCAAGCTTATCCTGGTAGCAGTTTAATTTGAAGAGTAGATGTTGTGGCCTACCGGGAATCTTTGGGCCATCACGGTGGGCTCGTTCGATCTTAACATCAGTCAGATCAAACTTGTCTCGAAGCAGATTCTTGGTCAGGCTCAGGCAGTCTTCATCTTTGTCTTGGGGAAGGCCGATCACTCTGACATTGTTACGTCTGCTAAAGCGCTCAAGCTTGTTTAGCATTTCATTGTGGTCAGCCAGCTGTTGATCAATGGTTCTGACATGTTGACACATATTTTCCAGCTCCTTTACCTTGTTTTCAAGATCGGTTATACGTCGGCTTTCGAATTGGATCGACTCATTGATGTTGCTCTCCAGCTGAGTAATGCGCTTGTTGATGTCAGCTTGACCCCGGTGAAGATCAGCAAACGCTTTTCTGACGAAGCTTTGGAACTCAGTCTCATCGGTACGAGGGGTCGAGGTTATCGGCTGAGCAAGATCATCCGGAGAGACTAGCTCCTCGACTAGGTGCAGAGTAGGCATGTTAGGAGTCTGGGGAATAGACACACGCTTACCAGCACAGATCCCTTGATTTCTTGCCGGTGATTTTGCGCCTTTTCTCGGCATTTTGTCACTGGTGATGATGATTCAAGTGGGCACTAGGTGATATCAAGGACCGATCGATAGCGATTTGTAGCTGAAAACAGGTGTAGGAGCTGGAAAATATGATTTGTGGTAGCTAATTATCAGAGCTCGATATAATACGTCTCACCTACATGACAGCGCCCTCACTTCCCATCTGAGCAAGCTGGAAATCCTGGGGAGATGGTGTCAGACGCGCGCACTCAGTTGTACTTCCCCAATACGTCCGAGGACAATGACTAAGCACGTATCCTTACGTTCGAGGACCGATTTCAACAAGACTCTACGTTCGAGGACTGAAATGTTTCTCTGTGTTTCCTTTCTTCTCTTGTCCTCGGAGAATATATACAGTGCACGTACACTCTTACATCAAAGACCTCTTTCGTGAAGCTAAATGTACCATTTGCATTGTCCGAGTCACCACTTTCAACAGATCGGAACCACCTCAGCGCTATATCCCAATCAGACCCAGTGGCAACACGATTCATTTAATTTTTGTCCCGTGACACTGCTCTCAACACGTTACATCCTAGCAGAATGCGATACTTTTCCTTGCATTGGTTGACGGGGATCACAGTTATCACAAGAGGTCACCAAAAAGCTAGCAATTAGTTTCTGTCCCAATATTACTATTTCGGTCCTAAGGTAACCTTCAACTGGGATTTCCAAATTATTGGCTCCTCTGAGATTGATAAATGTCCCTACATCACCTAAGCTTCCAACAGAACGTTTTAAATGCTGGTGATAGAACTGTGAAGTAATCAGGGAGGTTTCTGCCCCATACAATTCGCCACCTTACATATTTCAGTTACGCAGAGTCCGAGAAGTAACTTGATTGACCTCATCAACTGTTTCCTTGACATTAGAAATGGGCACTGACACACCATCTGCCACATTTCCCTCTATGACAGAGGGGAGGCTTTCCCGAAATGGGTTGCATACTTGACACGTCGCTGGGACGTGGTCCAGTTGGTTTTGCATTGGACTCGTTGGACTTCCTTACTTCATCATTCTTTCTTTTGGAGCAGTTTGAGGACTTATGGCCTCGTTTTGAGCAGTAAGAACACTGGAGGCTTGATCTCCCTGAGAACTTTTGTCTGTTGTTAGACAGTTGCCCAACAACTTTGGTCAGTTCCATCAGTGCCCCGGTTGTCTGTTCCTGATGGACACTAATAGTCTCCATCAGTTTGACAAGTTTGGCCTGTCCGTCCACTAATTTCTGAATATCACTACTGTGTGTCCTTGGTGCTAGTAACCTTGTCTACAGAGGGGTATGAAATCTGGTCATCGTAAGGTTTACTTGTCCCGACAGCCCCATCAAGATTTTGATACAGTTTCAGTGACATGTCCCTAAATCCGAAGAAATTCAAGTCAGGGAAATCCATCTCGAGTTTGTGCAACTCGCGCTGTACATATGGTCTGGATACCCTTTAATGAATTATTCTCTTAAGGCCTTTTCCCGAAGACTAGTGAATTTCAATAGTCGCGGCGACTATTGAAAAATAGTCGCGACTAGTAGTAACCATTGTTTATTTGTCCATTATTACCGCTGAGAATGTAACAATACGTGGCAGTGTCACACTTTCGTGTTTATACTTTTCTAAACGGATTATGAAAATTTATGAGTCAGTTTTGTAAGATAATATGGCTATTATTTTGATATTATTATCGGTTAAATGATTCACGAATCATCATTGGAAAGAATTATATAAATGGTTATTTACATGGACAAGCTGTCCTTGCGGGAACAAGGCGAGCTTGCTTAGCAGTTTCGCATGCCCCACCGTGCCAGCCACAAACGCACGTCCTAACCGTTCAGCCACCTATTGTTGACATCTGATCAGGAGTGTATACAAAGCGACAGTTGTGCATGAGTCTCCACGGCCTGGGCAAGCCGCATGCCTGGCCTATTGAATTCAGATCCTTCCATTTTGTCGGGGGGGGGGGGGGGGGAGGGGGGGGGGAGGGGGGGGGGGGAGGGGGGGGGGGGAGGGGGGGGGAGGGGGGGGGGGAGGGGGGGGGGGGGGTTAGTAGACGAAGGGAAATAAAGTCTCGATAATACTTTTCATAAAATAAATATTGTGTCCTTTTTTACGGACAACTGTCAGCTTGATAATACTTTTGAAATTCATATGGGGAACTATTTAATTTAAAAAGCGACCCCGGGAAGTCGTTGCATGGCATTGCATGTTGTATGGAGTCCACCCGATCGCAATGGGATCCACCATTACCATCAGAGGTAAACATTAGGCCTATACATATTGTGCCAAATAAAGCTAAGAAGGTTGGATCACAGTGTATTGTATTTTGTTACTATACGAAAACATCTTTTATTTCACATACATGCAATACTCTACCAGTGAAATAGAAAAGAAAACTCATGCTTTACAATGAATCGGAGCAGGGTTCGCCCCGAACATGAATAATAATTTTACACACATGCATATGCATACTCTACCAGTGAAAAAAACAACAACCAATCCGCATGCTTTACAATGAATTGGAGCACCAGGGTTCGCCCCGAACATGAATAATAATATGTCTGCAAATCGGGGTTGCATTTTGGCGGTCATGGGCGTCCTTTTTTATTTCTATGGTTCTCATATTTTTTCGTCTTGAAGGAGAGTCGCTCGGTCGAAAAATAATCTTGGGTAAACAAATACTCGTTAAACACATCTATCAGCGGCCCGGTTTTTCTGCTACAAAGATCTCCTGACAAGTGACAATTGGATGGACACATCATGCACATGGAGGTTCATTTCTTCGTAATATGTATGTAACTGTTTTGTATTGCATTGGTTACATTGATTGCCCGATATTATTGGAAGATCCATTTATGATTGCCGATTGCCATCATGACTGCAGTACTCACTTGAATCGGTCACTATACTCTCAGTCCGTGTACACAATTATATTTTCCCCTTGGTTGATTTCCGATTACTTTGAATTTTTTTGTTGCATATGTTTTTATATGGTACCCCGTGGCCTAAAAATCGATCATTCGTATGACATGACCAATATTTTGTACATGCACGTTTTTTTCAGAAATTTACTTGCCTTTGTTCACGAGATTTCCAATATATTTATTGTCTTCCAAATTGCGTGTGCGTATATACCCTGCTTTTCTGTTATGTCCCGTGACATCCCACTGACTGTTATTTGTGTACAGCGAGTGTGTACAAACCACATGGAACTTGTCCCAGGATGACCTTGAGTAAGGTTACTGCAATGTGCTATAGGCCAACACAATTGGTTTTATTTGCATTTTATGATATTCACCACTGTGCGGAGTGATGATGACCGTGTTTATCATGTTTTCGGTGAACTTTCAATCCAGTGCTTCCACTTTCAAGGAAATTTCCTTATTTTAAGGAATTTTTAAGAAGGAAGAAATTTTTAAGAAAATGAAAAAAAACGAAGGAAATTTTGAGGAAATCCCCCAAATCTAAGGAAATCCTAAGGAAATTATTAAAATATGCGCAAATTCTACAATATTCTCCCAAAATTACTGCCAAATTCTACAACATCCTCCAAATTAGCTGTTGTATTTAATGCCCTATTAGTTTCAGAGTTACTTGAAACAAGACTATCCGGAGTTGCGGTTACATTGGATGGTATACAGATTGGGCAGTCCATTGTCTCCCCTGTTTTATTAGTGATCCTTCGTTTTGAACGTACGTAGGACCGTAGCGACGTAAGGACCTCATTATCGCCCAATGAGAAGCTCTACACCATAGGCCCCACGCAATTGTGACCGTTGTCTTTATTGAGCTTCATAAATATGCATGTTATACAAAAGAGCTTTTCCAAGAGACGCATGCACATGCCACCAGTCAATCTCGTACCACCGGTACATGACATAGTTCAACTGCAACGCGTAGCATTGTGTATCACAGATTAGGAATTTGGCGCGTAAAGAAATGTGATTTGAATATTAGTTAAGTGGCTGTCGACACGAACCCGTTTATTTTCATTAGAGAAGAATAGACAAATAAGGTTTCACAGTTTAGGAGTGCAAGTTTTATCCGTTCTCAATTTAATCGTTATCCACAATTTGTTTTAAATTCATTGTTTAGTGGTATTTTTTCATTTATTTTGAATAAGATTGTCAACCTAAGCCGACTGCAGACAAATTATGCCACCAAAAACTAATTCAAGCAAAACAAGAGCATTTTTGTAAAAAAGGAAACAAAAGGAAAGGAAAAAAAATAGAAGAATAAAAACAAGGACTGAAAAATAACCGCCTCAATTACAAAACCAATAAAACTTTCTATTTTTAAATGGATGCTCACGGTGGCTTTAGTGTTTTTTTTTTTTATGTATTTTCATTTGTTTCGTTTCTAGCTATATTTCTTTTTAACTAAAGAGCAGATGCAAATGTCATAATGCAAAAAATGTATGTGTGTCTCTGGGGCGGGGAGGGAGAGACAGATGGGTCAGGCATATTAGGTCCGGCCTGACATCTGAACAATGTGCGACGTTTCACACTAGCCATTTTCGCCACGGGGCCGCCCCCGAGATTGGACGCCCCAGGGCGAACTCGCCCCTGCTCCAGGCCAGGGGTGAGATTTTTCAACCCGGGGCGAGACCGATCTCGGGGGTGGCCCCGGGGCGAAATGGCTAGTGTGAAACGTCGCCCCGCATGCAGGGTTTCGTACAACCCGGTTGAGAAACAGGTGGTCTCGACAAAATAATTCCAAAGGTCCTGTCAAAGCTCAGCGCCATTATTCTGAAGCACAGTATGTGGCAGAGGCACCCCCCTCCTCTTTTGTGCTGGTCATTGTGTTCCCGGAATCTCAGGAATTATTTTCAGCGAGGAGGAAGTTAGGAATTTACTGGCCATCTGGGGGTCGATTAAATACAAACTAGTGTGAAACGCTCATGCACAACCCCGGGGAGCTCGCCCCGGGGGTGAAAACGCCGGGGCGGCCCCTGGGCGAGGGGTTCGGCGCTCTAGTGTGAAAAGGCCTTATGCCTGACCAGCAAGGTGGTTATGACCAAACCAAATGTCACCTCAATGTTAACACCAACCCGAATATCATCAACGCGCTATACATGCTTTCTCTAACCAAACCAAATCTCATTTGAATCTGAATATCATCAGTTCGGTGCTTTCAATGACCAAACCAAATCTCATTTGAATGTGAACACCAACCTGAATATCATCAGCTCGGTACTTTCAATGACCAAACCAAATCTCATTTGAATGTGAACACCAACCTGACTATCATCTGCTCTGCGCTTTCGGTGTTCACATTCAAATGAATTTGATGGAAGTCGCAATTTCATCGTGGTATACAATGTACTGAACCTTGGCAATAGGACCTCGTGGGGCAGCATTTCGTTGTACATAACTAACAATAAGGCCCCACCGAGGGCCATGGAAGTTGTACCCTGCCAGGATAAGATGTCTTTCCTCTCTTGATATTATTTTGTACACGAGCTGCATGATCCATTTTAAATTGCTCCAAGGTTCAGTACATTGTATACCACGATGAAATTGCGACTTCCATCAAATTCATTTGAATGTGAACACCGAAAGCGCCGAGCTGATGATATTCAGGTTGGTGTTCATATTCAAATGAGATTTGGTTTGGTCATTGAAAGCACCGAACTGATGATATGCAGGTTGGTGTTCACATTCAAATGAGATTTGGTTTGGTCATTGAAAGCACCGAACTGATGATTATTCAGATTCAAATGAGATTTGGTTTGGTCAGATAAAGCATGTATAGCGCGTTGATGATATTCAGGTTGGTGTTAACATTGAGATGAGATTTTGTTTGGTCATAGAAAGCAGTGCGTTGATGGTGTTCAGGTGTTTTGTTCACATTGAGGTGACATTTGGTTTGGTCATAACCACCCTGCTGGTCAGGCATAAGGCCTTTTCACACTAGAGCGCCGAACCCCTCGCCCCGGGGCCGCCCCGGCGTTTTCACCCCCGAGTTAAACCCCGCGTCGTTTCACACTCGTTTCGCGCAAACCTACCTCAGCCAACCCCGGGGCGAGCTCGCCCCGGGGTTGGGCATGAGCGTTTCACACTAGTTTGTATTTAATCGACCCCCAGATGGCCAGTAAATTCCTAACTTCCTCCTCGCTGAAAATAATTCCTGAGATTCCGGGAACACAATGACCAGCACAAAAGAGGGGGGGGGGGGGGGGGGGGGGGGGGGTGCCTCTGCCACATATTGTGCTTCAGAATAATGGCGCTGAGCTTTGACTGGACCTTTGGAATTATTTTGTCGAGACCACCTGTTTCTCAACCGGGTTGTACGAAACCCTGCATGCGGGGCGACGTTTCACACTAGCCATTTCGCCCCGGGGCCACCCCCGAGATCGGTCTCGCCCCGGGTTAAAAATCCCACCCCTGGCCTGGAGCAGGGGCGAGTTCGCCCTGGGGCGAGACCAATCTCGGGGGCGGCCCCGTGGCGAAAATGGCTAGTGTGAAACGTCGCACATTCTCACCCCCGGGTTGCCCCGGGGCCGCCCCCGAGATTTTGTCTAGTGTGAAAAGGCCTATTGTTCAGATGTCAGGCCGGACCTAATATGCCTGACCCATCTCTCTCTCCCTCCCCGCCCCAGAGACACACATACATTTTTTGCATTATGACATTTGCATCTGCTCTTTCGTTAAAAAGAAATATAGCTAGAAACGAAACAAATGAAAATACATTAAAAAAAACAACACTAAAGCCACCGTGAGCATCCATTTAAAAATAGAAAGTTTTATTGGTTTTGTAATTGAGGCGGTTATTTTTCAGTCCTTGTTTTTATTCTTCTATTTTTTTTCCTTTCCTTTTGTTTCCTTTTTTAAAAAAATGCTCTTGTTTTGCTTGAATTAGTTTTTGGTGGCATAATTTGTCTGCAGTCGGCTCAGGTTGACAATCTTATTCAAAATAAATGAAAAAAATACCACTAAACAATGAATTTAAAACAAATTGTGGATAACGATTAAATTGAGAACGGATAAAACTTGCACTCCTAAACTGTGAAACCTTATTTGTCTATTCTTCTCTAATGAAAATAAACAGGTTCGTGTCGACAGCCACTCAACCAAACCTATATTCAATTCACATTTCCTTACGCGCCAAATTCCTAATCTGTAATACACAATGCTACGCGTTGCAGTTGAACAATGTCATGTACCGGTGGTACGAGATTGACTGGTGGCATGTGCATGCGTCTCTTGGAAAAGCTCTTTTGTATAACATGCATATTTATGAAGGAAGCTCAATAAAGACAACGGTCACAATTGGGTGGGGCCTATGGTGTAGAGCTTCTTATTGGGCGATAATGAGGTCCTTACGTCGCTACGGTCCTACGTACGTTCAAAACGAAGGATCACTACTTGCCCGTAATCTAGGTGCATGGTTTGATGCCAATATGACAATGAAAACTCATGTAACTAAAGTTTGTGGAAGTGCTTTTTATTATATGCATAACATTAGACGAATTAGGAAATATTTATCAAAGGAATGTACTGAGACACTGATTCATGCATTTATCTCCAGTAGACTTGATTACTGTAATAGTTTGTTTTATGGTTTACCGAGCACAAAGATTAATCAACTTCAGAGAGTGCAGAATGCTTGTGCTCGGCTTGTCTGCAATGAATTCAAGTTTTGTCATATTACTCCACTTTTTATCGATTTACATTGGCTTCCTGTTCGATTCAGAATTGAATTTAAAATGTTATTGATTACATACACAATTTTACATGGTTTGGCCCCACAATATTTATGTGAGCTTGTTTCTATTAAGTCACAGTCTCGTTATTGCCTTCGCAGTTCTTGTAATGGTATTTTTCTTAATTACCCTGTAGGTTTCGGTAAGGCTACTCTTGGGGATCGAGCCTTTGAGCATAGTGCACCATATCTCTGGAACAGACTTCCACTTAACGTTAGAAATGCAACTAGCCTTGGTATTTTTAAATCTGTGCTGAAGACTCACCTTTTTAAGCAAGCTTTTTATTAAATTTTTGGTTTATAATTTACATTTCTATTTGTGTTATTTAGTTATTAAATGTTTTTTCTTATCATTTATATGTAATTCGTTATTTATCTGTAATTTACCAATGTTATTTTTTCTAGTAATCTATATTTGTTATCCATTTTTTGCTTTTTATTAGATTATTTATTTATGGTCAACAATTTTAATGTTTGAGTGATTATTCCATGTCCTTTTAATATAATTGCTATTCATCTGTATTTTACCAATGAGCTTTTAATTAATGTCTTTTAATAGATTTTTCTTTTTTTAATGGTTTCATGTTTGTTATGCGCCGGTGTACATTGTATGGAATTGGCGCAATATAAATATATACATTATTATTATTATTATTCGTCAGCACGTAAAATACGCACACGCGCCACTGCTTTCTTCAAAAGAGACCGGATATTTTGAGCTTTGTAACCTCTGCTTACCCTTTAGAACACAAGGAAAGCACTAATATTAGGCTTCTGGTGGTTTAAATAAAAATAAGGAAATCGAGGGGGGAAAATAAGGAAATCTGGCTCTCAGGATAAGAACATTTTCATTTTGATTGTGGAAGCACTGTTTCAATCATTGTATAGTTTAGTTATACCATGGAGACTGAAAGTACTATTCCATTAAAGATGTGTTCTGGGCGAACATCGCAAAAGATATGCAGTTTCAATCATCTTCAGTCTGACCCCCTTTTTTGTAAGCATTCTTTTAAGTGTTTCATATTTTAGTTAAGAGATATTGTTTGTTTTTTCTATTTTAGTTCTGTATACAAATATGTTGATCCTCGATAATTGAGAAGCGATTCGGACCTCTGGTGAGAAGGCTGTTTAGATTGAGTGCCCGTTTACACTTAGTATCATTAGAAACGTTTGTACTTTCCCTAAAGTCATTTCTAATGATAGCCCTTCTTATCCTCACCATTGTGCTCTGCTGGTACTATCCCTAGCTCACGTTTTGGGGAGCCGACCCGGTTCGCCTCCCCACACACCTGTCCCATTCCCCTGTTTGTGATGTCATCGGAATTCGGTTTGTGTGCCTGAACCCTGATCTTCAGACTCGGAGCAACACCCGTGTCAAGCCTCAGTCAAGTCCATCAAGCCGCACACAAGTTCTGATGCAAGCGCACACAAAAAACCAGCTAAGACCCATAACCTGTATTTGTGATGTATTTGCCATTTTATTTTTATTTGAATTATCGTGTACCATGTCAGTGCTAATCCTAACTGAATGACCCCCTTGTGCATTTCATAATCCATGTGCCTATTTCGTTTCAAGGTACTTCCTTATTTTACATTTTTCGGATTGAGTTTATCGCTCGTGACTGTAGCCAAACTTTAATTCTTGTTTAGCGATTCAAGACATTCATTCAATTGGGATTATCCACTGATTTGCTTTGAACTGAACTGAACTGAACTGAACTGAACTGAACTGAACTGAACTGAACTGAACTGAACTGAACTGAACTGAACTGAACTGAACTGAACTGAACTGAACTGAACTGAACTGAACTGAACCATTTGATTGATTTCTTATCCTCAATTCTATTGTTGTATGCACTGTATATTTTTTGTGATGACCATGGGGGTGATGATTATTCAAATACAACACTTTATCCCGAGAAAGAGGATCAACGTTAACTTGCTGTCCGTGTGGATTTATTTCTGAGCAAAGTTCCTTTAACAAAACTACGAACCTAGCAGGAATCCATTAAACGTTGGAACAACCTGTAATAATCAGGTTAAACTAAAGTTTGTGCTTCTCCGGGTTCCATATTATTATCTTATTTAGTTGTAAGGCTATCATTAATTTTCCGCGGGTCGTAACTAAGGGCGTGATACGTAAGGCCAAACAAAGATGGCCAATGCCATTGACATTTAATCCCTGTACAACAATCCATGGCTTTGCAGAGGAACGCTGTCTGAGAGCGGATTTGTATAAATTATGGTATGCTGAATAATGTATGTAGAACGGTCCGTCATCTGATGTACCATTAGATGGGGCCCAAGTGGGCGGGCCCTAATGTTCTGCACGATGTTTTGATTGGATAGGACGCGTATAACGTCGACGGTGCAGTGGGAACCGTTTAAAACGAAAGAATACTATTAAGACGTGTGTGGGGTAGGCTGCATGAACTTTTATCAATTATGGTGACGGTATAAAGAAAACGATTCCCGCCTGTGCAATTAACCGATTGAATGCGGGAAAATGACAAAGTTCAAGTTGGTCAGAACATAGAGCAAGGTGGACAGAAATATGAAGGACATCTCTTAATTAGTTTAGCTGGAGACAATGATTTTGCGAAATTAGTGAACTATAACTCGTGTGAATTAGTCCAAGGGGCTTATAACCCTTTCAATACTAAGGAATATTTTGTGACTGTCCACTTCTTCACCAGACACTTTTGGCCAAGTTTTAGTGTATAGCGACCTCACAAGGCAATGTAATGAAAAGGCTGTCCCGAGGTTCATTGAGAAACAGTACCCCAACCGAAGAGATTTATTTTTGGGGGGTGGTTAAAAAAAACCCAACTCTCAAGGAATGTGCGACAATTGTATTCAAATTGAAGGAAGCAGGATTGTTGTGATAATTGCACAAACTTGAAAACAATGAGTACTGTTTGGATGCAGTTAAGAGGGCATTTCTCAAACCCTGGCTTGGGCTCGGGCTTCGCGTAATTTTGTCCCCAGATTCGGCAAAATCTTAGATAGTTTTGGATACATGTACATGTACAAATGTATATCAAAGTCTGATGTTTTAATCCGGAGCCACTCTGTTAGTATATTTACGTATCAAGGCTTCAGATTGGTAATGGGACTGCGGAATAGCTGGAGACGAAGCCAAGGTTTGAGAAACCCCCTACAAGTTTAAATGAAGGCCACTATATGCACAGTATTTATACTAGCCCACAGTGCCACCACAAAGCAACTACGCGTCGCTAGCGCTGATTAACCAGCAATGAAAATCTACACAATGATGTGTCAAATTGAGCTAACTCCCTATAGCTGCCCATCGCCGTTACAAGCCATGATAAAAATCGGTAAAAAATAACATTTTGCAAAGTGAATGTATTACGGATCTGACAAATTGGAAGGGTCGACTTGAAGAGTTCAGGAGACTGCAAAAATACAGGTCTACCTAGACAAGTACATGTTTGACTGGTTTGACAATAATGGCCGTGAGATCCACGAACTTCTCAATGAGAAAAACGCAGCACACAACGCGTTCATCGGAAACCCATCTTGTCCTACTCTTCGTTGTAATAGTCCCGTCAGACTGGACGGCGACCATCCGCGACCTTGCGGCGACCAGAAAAAGTACAAGGTCGCCGGCAAACGTGAACACAATGCGAGAAAAAGTTAAAACAAATTAGAAACTTGAAAAAAGCTGCGCTCTTACCGCGACCTGTGCGATCATATCGCGTTCTCACGACGCGCTCGCCACGACCTCTCCGCGCTTATTGCGTTTCTAGTGAGATATATGGGCTTGGCAACGGCGATCACCGGCGATCCCGCGGCGTTCTTACCACGCTCATGGGGTTCTTACCACGCGTCTTCTACGTGTATCGCGACTGCACGGCGACCTCAGGGCGTTTCTACCACGTTCTCACGTCGACCAAGTTCTGGACATCTTCTGCCATGATGATTAACACGACGATGAAGACGACAGACACACTGATGTATGAACTTTGAAACGCCAGTTTTTATAGGAGGTCGCACATGAAAAGCATAGTCGCCATAGGAGCGTAGTGCAAGCTTGGTAAACCACGCCATGGTCGTATTAAGAACTCCATAAACGCAGTGGGAACCCCATAACAACGCCATAGGCGCACTGGGAGCCCCATGAGGACGTGGTGCAATCGCGCAACAGTGGTGAAATCATCGTAACATCGCCCTGACAACGCCATAAGGACTCCGAACGCGTGGTGGGGTCGTGGCAGACAGGCGAGGGTCGTGGTGAGGACGCCATGAAGTCGCCGTTGCAAATGTTACCATTTTCGCAGCGTCTTTGCCATGCGTGTACTGCGCGTGTACTACGTTCATGGAGATGTTACGACGCTTGTCTCACGACCTTCGCGACCCCACCGCGTTCTCACCGCGTTCCAGGTCAGATCGCAGAACCTTGGCGTTTGTTTTGAACATGCTCAAAACAAACGCCGTGACTCGGCGATCATTGGCGACCATGGCGACCACAGCACGATGTCTGGCGTTTCCACCACGCTTATACCACGCTTATGGCGACCTTGACGCGCTCTGGGCCCATTTTCCGTCGCCGTGGCAGGGCAGTAAGGACTCCACCCCGGTCTGACGGGCTTATAACAAGCTTTCCCATTTACAGTCCACTGTCCAGCCTGCCTTACGTCGCATGGAAAACGACTGGTGGCTGAAGAAGGCAGCCGAGATCCAAGTGTTTGCTGATATGTGCACGACTCTCACAATTTCTACGACGCCTTAAAGACAGTGTGGTCCTATCCGCAGCACCAACGTCCCCCTGCGCTCTGCTGACGGTTCAACCCTCATCAAAGATAACCGGGATATCTTGGAGCGTTGGGTTGAGCAGCTTGGTGAGCTGCTTAACCGGACAAACCCTTCTGACCCTGCCTTCGTAGACCGCCTCTGGTGACGGGCCTAGCTAGACTGCACTCCAACCTTCGCAGAAGTTCACAAGGCGTGCAAGAGCCTGAAGAATAATAAGGCAGTTGGCCCAGATGGGGGGGGGGGGGATGTTTACCCCCCCCCCCCCCCCCCAATATTTTCAGAGTGCCCTTTTTGTCTTTTTTGCCCTCTACATGTATCTACGACATACCTGTGTTTAATGTCGCAAGCTATAGGAACGGAGCCCGTAAGTACACAATCGACGCAACATTAAAATAATTTCCTTCATGCTGCTGGCCCTAGTGTTCCCTTACTGGAAATTATAGTGACCCCTGTGCCCCCACTGAATTCTTTTAGTTCCCCCTGTACCCCCACTGAAAAATGTTAGTGCCCCCCTCTGGCCCCGATATATCGAGTGCCCTTTTTCACGTCTACCCCCCCCCCCCCCCCCAATAAAAATTACCTTGTATGCCTATGAACGGGGCCGTATAAGTACACAAAATAATTTCCTTCATGCTGCTGGCCCTAGTGTGCCCTCACTGGAAATTATAGTGCCCCCAGTGCCCCCACTGAAAAATATTAGTTCCCTCAGTGCCCCCACTGAAACATTTAGTTTCCCTGTGCTCTCACTAAACATTCTGGTGCCCCCTGTATCCCCACTAAAAAAACTGGTGCCCTCCTTGCCACAGCCAGTTGCGAATGCTGGTGCCCCGGGCCCTCACTTAAAATGCTGTTGCCATGCATGGACCCCCCCCCCCCCCCCCCACTCATAATTATTGTGTCCCCAATGAAAATCCTTGGCAATTTTCCCTAAATTGTTAAGAGTACGTAGCTGGCCATTCCAAGGTGTACAAACAATATGAATCTATGCCCTTTCCAATGCACTCCGGTCGAATGTTTGGAGGGAGCTGGATTCAAACACTCTCGTCGTTCAAAATAATAACAATAGTTGGCTCAGTGGAAGAGCAAGTGGCGCATTACTGAAGTTAAGCAACGTTAATTGCAGGCAATACTTGGATGGGAAACTACACAATGTAGCGTGCCTGGTAACTATTGTAGGACCCGTTTGGGCTAGCCCATTTAAAAGTGGGCCCCATCGGCCAAAACTGTATGGGGCCCACTCAGTTGCCCATCAAAGGCACCACACGGCTTGCTGGCTTGGAAATAGTGCATTAATTGTTCTGGGGCACGACAGGCCCTTTATTCATCTCAAAAGGTCACGTCCTTCGGATGGGACGTTAAGCCGGAGGTCTCGTGTACTCTATGGGATCAGTGCACGTAAAAGAACCCAGAGCACCTGTCGTGAAAGAGTAGGGTTAGCCCCGGTGCTTCTGGTGCCCTCATAACACATCCTGTAATTGGCGCTTGCGTTGTTGGATGTTGAATTAAATAAAATATATATAATAGAGTTACTAAAAAGAACATGAGTTGTTTTGTAACAGAAATTGTACATTAAGTTTATTTTTTGCAATTTAATGTTAATGACAGCAATTTTTTTTAATTTAAATTTAAAATTAAATTGCATGTCTTTCAAAAACAAATCTATTGATCAAGAAGTGGTTATATAGCGAATGTTTTTTCACTTCTCACAGCCAATGGGCCATTCAGATCTTATACAGGGTGTCTAAAAAAATGCCCCTCCCCTACTTTTCTGAAATAATTGTGAAGCATATATATTGGCACTATTTCCACTTTAAACAGCAGGAAAATTATGTCCCCGCTCCCTTTTTGATCTGTAAAAAATCCCTGTCTACCTCTCAGCATGGATATATCAGGTGCCCTTTTTCACGTTTACACCCCCAATAAAAATGACCTTGCTACGCCTATGACGTATGAAGGCTCCAGTGTGACCTATCATCCCCACAACTTTATCACGAAGGTCTGGGATGCGGAGATCCTGCCTCGGCAGTGGAAGGACGCCAATATCGTCACCATCTACTTAAAAGGAGGCAGGGCCAGTCTGCAGAAACTACCGTGGGATCTCCCTTCTCGCTGTAGCCGGTAAAGTCCACGCCCGCGTCCTCCTTGTTCGACTTCTCAACTCGATTACCGAAGTTATTCTTCCTGAGTCGCAGTGCGGATTTAGAAAAGATCGAAGCACCACTGATATGATCCTCACTGCACGTTTACTCCAGGAGAAATGCAGGGAGCAACATAAAGATCTCTAAATCGCATTTGTGGACTTTGCCAAAGCGTTCGACACTGTTAACCGTGACATCGTCTGAAAGATCCTGGCAAAAAGTGGCTGCCCACCCAAGTTCACGGCTGTGATGAAAGACTTCCACACAGACATGTCTGCTCGTGTCGTTGCGGGTGGTCTTGTGTCTGAACCTTTTGCAGTAAATGTTGGAGTCAAGCAGGGCTGCGTCTTGACACCTGTGATCTTCAATATCTATTTGGCCGCCGTCCCCCAACTATCTCGACACAGCCTCGACCAAGGTGACGGCATCTCCATCAGATACAGGCTGGACGGCAGCATCTTTAACCTTCGCAGACTGCAGGCGAAGACCAAGACCAGTTCCATGACCCTCTTCGACCTCCAGTACGCTGATGACGCTGGTTTCCCGTCTTCGACACCCGCAGGCCTGCAATATGCAACTTGGATATTATGAACACCTCCTATTGCGCTGCAGGTCTTGTCATCAATGCTCGAAAGACCGATGTTCTCTGTCAACCGTCGTCAGGCGCTAAGACAATGTGCGAGTTTCATGTTGGTGCTGAAGCCTGAAAAGTCATATGTGTCAGTGCATTTGTGGGTTGCATAGTTACATGTATATTAACTCCCATTGGTGCAATAACTGGTCAGTGAAAGATCATATATGTTCACCAGACTATGAACTACTCATTGTTGGGTTGCGGCCTTTTTTATTGCCCAGGGAACTCCACCAGATGTTTGTAATAATCGCCTACATTCCTCCACAAGCCGATGTTAGAAAAATATGCAAGCGACATCATCGCATCTAAGGTCAACGACCTGGAAGCCTCATCTCCGGATTCAGCAAAAATCATATTGGGAGATTTTAACAAGTGCAGACTGGACGCTGTTTTACCCACTTATTGCCACACGTAATGAGGCAATGCTAGACCTTTGCTACTGCAATTTACCAGGGGCATACACTCTAAAAAGCATTAGTCAGATTTGACTAGAAACCAGTTAAATTTGACTAGATGTTCAGGGTCAGCTGGGTGCAACTGAAAATCAGTCAATCTGACTAGATTTTTCCAGTCAATATTATTGACTAGAAAAAATAGTAACATAAATAACTAGAATTTCAGTCAAATTCTACTACTTTCCTAGTTTGTATGACTAAATCCGTTGTGATTTTTTCTAAACCTTGAAACAAACAACAATACAAGACATTGGCACGACTATTTTCAATTTACCCTTTAACACTCAAAGCAATGTGAACCATGTGTAACCGAGTTGTTTCCGGTTAGGACGCAGATCAGTGACAATTGAGGAGTCAGAGAAGTTTCTTTGTTTTCTGAATGATCCGGGTTTTATTGCGTTTGGTTGAGATATAGTGGTTACAATTGTTCATTGAACAGAAAAAAACGACAGTCATTAATAACGAGGAATTCTGAAAAACAGTAGTAAATACATAACATTAAATATCTTTACAATTAATGTACATTATTAAATTTATCCTCAATTCAATGAGACACTTATTGCAGACAAACTTAGCTTCGCTGCTCATACTATAGTGTCTTAACGAAATAGTCTACCTCTTAAAATAAAATAGTTTCAAAGTGAACACAGAAACTGGCAGGAGCTGGATTCGAACCTGTGACCTCCGGAACACCGTACCGACGCTCTACCAACTAAGCTATATTGCCCCATGTTGGCGGTATACCAAATTATCAGTATCTTTGTTCGGGTGGTCGCTTGTGGATTATTTGACGTAAAATAAAACATAAGCAACTATAGGCGAATGACGTACCCAATATTATGTTGCCGGCCGTATAGGCTTAAAAGAAGAGGGCACGGTCACTAATAGTACCGGTATGACGAATACAGGTTGCTGCAATATGAAAATATTTACAATAAATAAAGGCGATAGATAATATTGAGTTTAGTTATTAATTAAGAATGCAGTCTGGAAATAAACAATTTACTGTCCTAATTCTTAATGATTGTGTGTATAACGGCCATATTTTAGACATAACACAAGGCCTTATTTTACATCACCAGTTTCAATCCTTAACAGTAAAATTTACAAATAAAATACAATTTCAAGAATTTTGTTTGGGTTAAACCACTTACCGGAAAAGTTACGTATGCTGCACCTTTGCCTCCGTTTGCCTGATGACGGATGTCAGATTGGCAGTATAGGGCTAATTGTTTTTATAGCAATAAAGACGAAGGTGTTCTCTCGGCAATCGTCGGGAGAGGAGTGTTCGTTCTGACTTGCTTGAACGTACAAGAAAATGTTTGGTTTTTTTGTAAGGAATGTCCGGAATGTCAACGCCCAAAAAAACTTGAAAAGCGCCCTCTAAAAGTTATATAACTTAATAAGGACGACGCTGGCGGCGCTGTTCAACAAGCTTTTTTTACAAAACGCTGGAGGCGCTGTTGCGCAAAACTTCGCCTTATGCAAGGGATACTAACACTAATATAAACATGTACAACACGAAAATAAGGTCGGGACCTGGCAGCACGAGTCTGGCTGGTTACAATCGCCCCGGGTTAAAATTGAATGAACTAGTGAATGAAAGAGCATACCGTAAAGCAGACTTCAGACTTGAAACAACAAGTAACTTTAATAAAAAATGCTATTTAATGGGGGACTTCAATATTAACCTGCTACATCGTGACACAAATAGCAATGTTCAAACTTTTATTGAAATCCTTTCTTCACATTCCTTCTATCCTCTAATCAATAAACCTACAAGAATTACAAGTGAAAGCGCAACGCTAATAGATAACATCTTTACTAATGATATGCTTAATCATAATTCAGGAATATTACTAACTGATATAAGTGACCACTTACCAGTGTTTATGACGATCGATCAGTGTAAAGAAACAGGTACAAACAAACTAAACAAACCTAAACGAGACTTCAAAATAACTAACATCCAACGTTTTATTCAGGATCTTAACGGTATTGACTGGGATCACATTCTGTTTTCAGATAATGTTGATGATAGCTATAATACGTTCTTAGACATTTTTATCAACTTCTATGAAAGGGATTTTCCTCTATGTTATAATGAATCTACTTTAAAAAAAAAAAAATCACCATGGATAACTAAGGGAATTTATAATTCCATCAGACGAAAGAATCACATGTATAAAAAGTATCTCAAAAGACCCACATTAGAAAACAAAAGGGTGTATGTACAATATAGAAACAACCTCACAAAAGTAATACGAAGCGCAAAAAAGGAGTACTTAGAAACTCAGTTTAATAAAGAAAAAAATAACCATAAAGGTACTTGGAAACTCATTAATTCATTATTATGTAAATCTAAAAACACATCAGTTCCAACTTACTTTATTAAAGATGGTGAAAAAATAGACAACGACCTTGATATATCGAACACTTTTAATAAATATTTTGTTAATATTGGTAATAGCATTGCAAGTGAGCTGCAAACGTGTGATCAAGGCTTTGAATCGTTTCTTGATGACAGATGCCCACATTCTCTATTTCTAAAGCCAATCACTGAAGACGAAATATCCTCCGTTATCTGTAATCTTGCCTCTGATAAAGCCCCAGGATGGGATGGTATATCATCATTTATTATTAAAGAAGCGAAGAGTGCTTTACTCAAACCACTAGCCCTAATCTTTAATGAATCCATTACAACAGGGGTTTTCCCAAACAAACTGAAAAAAGGTAAGGTAGTACCTATATTCAAAAAGGGTAATCAACACGATATCAGTAATTACAGACCAATCTCCATTTTACCTGTGTTCTCTAAAGTTTTTGAAAAGTTAATTCATGGTCGACTACTATGCTTCATCCAAAAATATGGATTACTATCGAATTCACAGTATGGTTTCAGAAGTAAACGTTCTGCTGAATTAGCAATAATAAGTGTATTAAATCAAATTGTCAATGCTATAGAAAATAAACAAATCTCCATTGGCATATTCTTAGACTTGTCAAAAGCATTTGATACTGTCAATCATAATATTTTAATACATAAGTTAGCATACATTGGTGTTCGTGGTGTAGCGTTGCAGTGGTTTCGAAGTTACCTGACGAACAGATTGCAGTTTGTAACATATAACAACACAAATTCAATGCAAGATGTAATATCATGCGGAGTTCCTCAGGGATCTGTTCTGGGGCCATTGCTGTTCATCATTTATATGAACGATATCTGCAAGTCAAGTAATTTGATTTCATTTTGCCTCTTTGCTGACGACACAAATTTACTTTATAACCACCATGACGCTAATGTTGCTGTAGCGACAATAAACCAAGAACTTGTTAAAGTAAATACATGGCTTTTATGTAATAAGCTATCGGTCAACTTATCAAAAACAAATTATATCATATTTAGTAGTAAACAAAATAAATATGTGTGCAGAAACCCAGTCACTATGAATGGAGAAATCCTTAATCAAGTCAAAAACACTAAATTTCTTGGAATACATATTGATGAAAACCTAACGTGGAACAAGCAGATAGAAACACTGTCCAACAAAATATCGAAAAACATTGGTGTTATGAATAGGTTGAAGTTTTTCCTGCCCTCAGAAATTCTTTTAACAATTTATAATTCCCTTATTTTATCATATTTAAATTACGGAATTCTTTCATGGGGCAGCTCGAGCACTCAGTGTCAGAAACTTTTTCTTCTGCAAAAAAAAGCAGTCAGAATAATAACGAAGTCAATTATCTGGCACATACCTCTCCTTTGTTCTCAAAGCTGAGAGTACTTAAGTTTAATGATTTATACAGTCTTAACATAGGTAAATTTATGTATAAGTACAACCATCGTATGCTGCCTTCAAATTTCTGTAACCTCTTCACCATGTCTTCATCGGTTCATTCCTACAGTACTCGTGGTGCATCAAAAGGTGATCTTTATATAAATTACCATAGAACATCACTTGCAAAACAAAGCTTAATTACTCGGGGTGCTCTCCTTTGGAATAAACTAGACAGAAAACTTAAGAACACCACTAGTTTGAAAGTGTTTGCAAAGGAATTTAAAGATAATGTACTAAGTCAATATTAGTCCATATTACATAGCTTAAATTATCAATTCGTTTATTTACCTAGAAAAGATCATTTCTATCATTATATACTATTTAAGTCAAGTTCCGTCTTCTTGTCCCTTGTCAGTAGAATATTGTTATCAGTAATAATTTGTGTATCATTTTACATATACTGTCACTTCAGTTTGGTCTCATAATATTTGTCTCCTCGTCCCACGTTTGTAGAAATATATATTTGTCCTCTGTCCTCACAGGGAGAGCATAAAAGCTTGCTTCGCTCTTCCTACATGTTGGTATTGCAGTGTATGATACTTGTTATATTGTTATATTAGATTACTAATTTAATTAAAACTACCAATTAAATGTATGGATGATTAACTTCATGAATTATTAATTATCAACTTACATGTATTTGAATTGTATGCCAACATGAAAAAATAAATGTGTGTGTGACTATACACACACTATACACTCCAATAAAGAAGCAAACGAGAGTTACTCTCCTGTGATCCAGTCTGGGAGATATGCTGAAGAAAACCATGTAAGTCCAGGCACAGGATATCTTGGGACTAGCCAGAAATAAAGAATATACATTTATACAAGAAATGAAACATTATAAGAAGGCGAACAAAGTTGGTGAGGACCGCTCAGTGCATGTCGCACCAAGAAAGAAGTAAATTCAAACGGACCACCAAAAGAGATGTCACCTCTACAATTCTTATATATGTCCAATTCTGTACTGCATTCTGGAATAAATATGCTGCCATCGTCAAGCAAAATTAGGAACATTACTAATATTTTGACAAGTTTAGGAGTATTTACAAGTATGTACATATATGCCATTCCTCTCATTCTATTCGTTCCTCTGCCCATTGTACACAGGTGGTTACAAAGGACTTCACTCTACCAAAACATTCCCAGATTGGAAGTGTGTAGAAAGAATTAAGAACTACTACAAATAGCAACATGGCAAGTGCCGCTTTAAGTATCGACAGAAGGTATGCAGGGACTATCAAAGCAAGCAACAGTGCGATGGTGAGACAAATGATAATTCCTTTATTAAGCTCTTTGGTTGTAGATGTTTGTTGCTGAGACAACACTGATTTTGGCAAATGATGTGGGTTTCGGTGTTTCCCCTTAGTTGAACGTTGTGATCTTCTGGGTTCTTTCTTCTTCGGACTCTCAGGCTCATCAGGTGGAACTATGACAGCAATATCAAAATCTGAGTCCGAACTAGAACTCAAAGATTCCACAGGAAAGGTAGGAACATTAGATTTTGAGGTGTCCTCAGGATGATTAGAGATAGATGTGGGATCAATATTATGCAGTAGTTCTGCAGGAACTAGCTTAAGCTCAACAGAATTAGTTGTTTTTCTACGACCTTTTTCCTCTGTTGATTATATGATGTAGACAAAATTCTTTGGATCTGGTTGTCCAATGATTTTATAGATCTCCTGATTGTAGCTATCTTGGATTTTGTTTCGACCTCTAATATGACTACGTAGGTATACATGATCACCTAATTTGAATACATTAGAGTTAGCTTTCCTGTCATATATATCCTTATGTCTTTTTCGCTCAAGTTGGTTCTTTACCATGGAAAGTCGATATGCCTCCTGCAGTCGCCTTTGATGTATTGATACCCAATCTCCATCTAACGCTTTGTTCTTTACTTCTCGATTTAACAACACATCTACAGGTAAACAAGGATCTCTACCAAACATAAGATAGAAAGGAGAAAACCCTGTTGCAGAATGAGGTGTGGAATTATAAGCATAGATTAACTCGGGAAGAAAGAGTGACCAAGAACGTTTTTGTTTTGCTGAAAGTGTACGAAGGAGATCATGCATAGTGCGATTGAATCTCTCGCACTGAGCGTTTCCTTGTGGATGGTAAGCTGTTGTATGTGATTTACTAATATTATACATGTTACAGAGGTGGTAAATAAGGTCCGATTCAAACTGCCTTCCTTGATCGGAGTGTATACGCAAAGGGGCACCATACTTCAAAAACCACTCTTTGACCAAGACTTTAGCTGTAGTCTGTGCCGTTTGGTCCTTGGTTGGCACAGCAATCGTGAACTTGGAAAATATATCCGTTATCACAAGGACATTTTCAATTCTGTCGGAAGATTGTTCAAGGAGCGTAAAATCGATAGCAAGGACTTCGAGAGGTCTGCTTGCTACTAAATGACCAAGAGGATTTCTCACCGACGGTCTAGGAAGTTTAGCAATGACACAGCGTTCACAATTACTAGTCCACTGCTTCACGTCTAAATACATTTTTGGTCAGTAATAGCGTGACTTTTTGACTTTTCAATGAAAGAGTTCTTTCAAAGCCCTGGTGGCCAAATTGATCATGTAAGCTGGTAAGAACCTTGGAATTCATGGACAAAGGCAAAACAAGCTGGTGCAAGTTCCCCATCTTGGAATCCTTGACATCCCTGTATAAAATTCCATCAGTAATAGAGAAATGTTTAGTCTGCCTTAGCATTGTCTGAACAGAACGGGATAAGCTTCGTCGCTCTCGCCTATTTGGCAGACGTTGTGCTGTATAGTACTTCATAAATTCACTGATTGTAGGATCAGATTGCTGCAAGTCAATCAGCTGTTCAGTGGTGTATGAAGGAAATGTTGAAATATGGTTACATAACCATGACTGTACCCTACTTGGACCAAGGTCGTTGGCTGCTTCATTTACAGTGCACTGTAAATCTGGAGGAAGGGAATTGGATTTAGTGTAAGTAGAAATGTCACTAGTGGTGTAAATTTGAGACACAAAGTATGTTTTATCTTCCTGTTCTTCATCTTCCTCATATTGACGTGACAGAGCATCGGCGTTCTTGTTGACCTGTCCTGGACGGTAGACAATCTCAAAGTCAAATGACGCTAGCTCCCCGGCCCATCTCTGTTCTACAGCGCTTAATTTTGCAGTCTTCAAATGAGTCAAGGGATTATTATCTGTGCGGACGATAAATTGGGAACCATATAAGTAATCTTTGAATTTATCGGTAACCGCCCATTTGAGGCCAAGCAATTCAAGTTTACGAGAACTGTATTTCTCCATCCGCTTCTCGCAGTCTCTGAGTGTACGGCTTGCAAACGCTATAACCCTCTCTTTACCTTCCTGTACCTGTGACAGGACTGCACCAAGTCCAGAAAGACTGGCATCCACATCAATGATAAAAGGTTTCGAGAAGTCGGCAAATGCCAGGATTGGAGTAGATGTAAACTGAGCCTTAAGTGAGTCTAATGCTTCTTGACACTCGGATGACCACCTACTTCGGAAAAACTTAGGGTCGTGACCTAGACAATTACCTACTAAAGTGTGCAAAGGACGAGCAATTTGGGCAAACCTCGGAACAAAACGCCTATAATAGCTGGCGAAAACCAAACATGATCGGAGTTTCTTAACCGTCCGTGGTACCGGCCAATCACGAACACACTTAGTCTTCTCGTCATCGGTCGAGATACCTTGTTCGGAGATAACATGGCCCAAATAATGGATTTCTTTCCGAAACAGATGACACTTAGCAGGCTTCAGTTTTAATCCATGCTGTTTCAGACGAGTGAAGACAATGTCGAGGTGTTTTAAGTGCTCTGCAAAGGTTTTCGAATAGATACAGATATCGTCAAGGTAGACAAATAACAGCTGATATACCAAGTCGCCAACACATCGTTGCATGAGACGTTGAAAGGTTGCCGGTGCTCCGCAGAGTCCAAATGGCATTCTTACATATTCGTACAACCCCATTGGTGTTATAAAAGCTGTTTGTTCACGGTCTTCTGGGTGTACTCTCACTTGATGGTAACCGCTGGCCAAATCAAGACAGGAAAAGAATTTTGCGCCTACTGGGGCGTCAAGGAATTCTGAAATCCTGGGTAAGGGAAATGCATCTTTCTTTGTTTTTGCATTCAACCTTCGATAGTCTACGCACATTCTAAGTGAACCATCTCGTTTTTTGGCCAGAACAATCGGGGCAGCGTATGGGCTATGACTTTCTGTCACCATGTCATGATTTAGCAAGTTTGTAATATGTTGTTTCACTTGTTCATATTGATTTGGGGGAATTCTACGGAAAGTCTGGGCGACTGGCTCAGGATCAGTTGTAATTCGGTGTTCAACGGTATTAGTGTCACCTAAATCAAACTCATGGCTTGCAAACACATCTCTATGCTTAGTCAGTAACTTGTTGATCTCTATCAACTCATCTGTGGAACCAGAAAAACATTCTAGATCTACTGGTACGGAAGTAGTTGGAGTACCGGTAGGCGAGGTTGCATTATCCTCTACTCGAGAAATTTGAATATGATCTACCGAAACCTGAAATTTCACTTCCGTACTGTCATCAACTACAGTGTCTATTGCTCGAACAACCCCTATACGTGTTTTGGGTCGCAGAATAAAACCCGACGTAGATATGTTATCAATTCTAACTGGAAAAGTACCATCAAGTTTCACAAGTGTAGAGGCTGTCAAAATACCAACAGGAAGGTGGTCAGAAGACCTCAAAGGTTCTACTATTGCAACCTGGGATGAAGATAGACCACTAGTTTTTGCCATAACAGTCACTGTCGATTCTGGTGGGATAAAGATGTCCTCACTACAGGCGACCTTCGCAAAGCCTATGGTTTCCTGTTCGGCCTTTTGTGCCAAATCGTTAAAGGACAGGACTGAAGTGATGAATGAAAGTGAAGGAGAATGGGCCACATTGGTTTCGTACAAAGCTTCGACGAGTGATCGTAAAATGTTCATACCAAGTAACCCTGGGACTTGTCTCTTCTGTTCTTTGTGTTCTTTGTCAACTGAATCTTTAACTATCAGGATGCCAACCTGGGGGATCAATATCCCTTCGACCTCAATGTCAACTTCAACGTAACCAACATATGGTATTTCAAGACCATTAGCGGAAGTAATTCGTAACCATAGATTATTACTTTGTATCTGGGTATCACTATGGTTAAATATGGACTTGAAGCCTTCCTCAGTAAGGGTTGATACCATAGAACCCGTGTCGACCAGACACTTGACGTCTTTTCCACTAATGTTGGCCACTACTGTCGGACAAGTACCTACAAAGCGATGATTCAACGAATCTATCGAGTCCACTCTATGCCTCCCTACCGATGGACTCAGAACGGGGGGAGGGTCTAGTTTCCCGATGAAGACTTTCCACAGACTTCTTTCCTCAGCTTCTCAATCGTCTCTTGCGCCTCTTTAAGTTGGAATTTAAAGCACCTATCCGTTGTATGGCCTGTTGCCTTACAGAAATCACATTTCATCCTACTTCTACCTTTGCGATCCGTGTTTCTGTTGTACTCTTGTTTTATTATGTGCTCATGTACTAAGTTGGTAATCTCATCAATTTGTTGTTGTTGGGTTTTCCGAAATTTTTCGGAAAACCCTTTGTTTTTGTTATGATTTTTTTTCTTCTTCTTCTTCTTCTTCGTGTTCGGACGTGTTTCGATCGAGCTCCGGAAAAGTAAGAATATTTCAGCTTTTAGACCCTGTTAGGTCCCCGTTTTTATACTGTTGTATTCCGTTTTATTTATAGGTCCTACTAGACCCTCCTCCTTTTGTCGGGTGTTATCATTTAAGAGTAATTTTACGTTCATTTTGCATTTCATTTCGTTGTTTTCTCGCTGTGGCTGGTCACCATGACCAGTCAAGCGAACACATCTGTAAGGGCTCAGCCGAGCGTACCCTCGGCTGGCCCGAGCGTGCCCTCGGCTGGGCCTACTAAGCCCATTGTTGAGGGTAATGAGCCTTTCAGGAATGTTACCCGCAACAATGGCATTTCATTCAAAGCGGCTGACAATGTCTCCGTTCAATCTTACATGGACGCCATTACAAAAATCCTGAATCCTAAAGAAATACTCTCCGCTTCCAGAATTTCCAATGGCCGCATTGCCATATACCTCAGCTCGAGAGAGGCGGTCGTCGATGCAGTTCAACAACAGGAACTCGCATACGACGGCTCCTTTCTCGAGCTGACTCCCCTTGTCCGACCCACCACCCGTCTTACACTTTCCAACGTGTACCCTGAAATCCCGAACGGAGTCATTGCAGCCAACCTATCGTCCTTTTGTAAGGTGGTGTCCCAAATCCGGCCCATTCCCCTTGGACTCAAGAGTAAAAGTCTAAATCACATAATGAGCTTCCGAAGGCAGGTTCAAATTCTTCTCAACCCAAACGTTACCCCTCCCGATCATATCAACTTCCACTATAACGGTACTAACTATCGAGTATTTCTATCCACGGAGTCGGTGCGCTGCTTCAATTGCGGCGAATTCGGCCACATAAGCAGAGCCTGCAAGAAGCAGAACCCCGCCCGCGGGGACGACGGTGCCAATGGCGACACAAACC
The DNA here is from genome assembly GCA_037893225.1 of Hippasteria phrygiana. Taxonomy (NCBI): domain Eukaryota; kingdom Metazoa; phylum Echinodermata; class Asteroidea; order Valvatida; family Goniasteridae; genus Hippasteria; species Hippasteria phrygiana. The sequence goes on from JAZGUH010000186.1 coordinate 409,797, forward strand.
CCCTCAACCCCCCACCCGTCTTCGTCAAACCTAATTCCAAATCCGACCCCAAACACCCACCCAAACGATCCAAATCCGACCCGCCCGGCCCCGCCTCCCCTGCGCCTGCGGGGTCGGCGCGTCGGTCGGAAGTTCCGACCGCCGCGCCACCCCCACCCACGGGCGGGGTCCCTGAGGGGTCCCGGCCCTGGGCCGCAGCGTGCGCGCCCCCCAAGAGCTATGCTGGTCCTCGGCCATCATGGGGCTACGGCCGTTATTCGTCCGGCTCGCCCCGCGCGTCGGACTCGGCCGGCCCGAGCACGCTCGCTGCGGATGCAGCGCGCACCCCTGGCGGGGGCGGAGTCCGGGCTCCTCCTACCAATCCTCCCTCCAATTCCCCCGAAGTGCTGCCGATATGGGGCTCCCCCCCTCCCCCCTCCAGATCCTTCTCGGACGTTGTTGCTAAACGCAAACAGGTTTCCCCCACTCCTGTGAATGACTCCTCTAAACTCATTCCCCTTCATTCACCCTCTCCTCGCAGAAAACTGGCCAGGAAACAACCGAGCCCCATGTCGACAGCCTCTCCCACCCTCTCCCAAGCCCTCAACTCCCAGTCCTCCATCCCACCCACCCCCCTCGGTGGTTCCCAAACACCCATGCCCTCGACTCCGGCGTCCACCGCGGGCGAGGCCGACACCGACTCCGTGAACTGGGAGGACACACAGACGGACGAAGACCTTCCGTCTAAAGTCTTCCCACTAACCAAAGGCCCACTATCTCAATCTGAACTCATTGATTTCCTGTCTTCGGTTAAAGCTAGAAAGAAGCCAGCCCAGATTGCCAGAAAATTCACGGCAAACATTCCTGGGCTGGTTAGACAACTCAAACCCCTACGCAACCACCCCCTTCTGCAAAAACGCATGCAGCAGAGGATCTCCAAACTTCTCAATACTTTAGATAAATAGTTGTTTTTTTTTCATTATGGAATTATGTAGATTTGTGCCCATCCTAGCAATGACACTGTCACTGCTGACTCTCAACACCGCCGGCTGTTCCGCACCTATCCATAACAATTCCTTTCAAATATATATTGACCAAATTGCTTTTAACCCCGACATAGTTCTTTTGCAAGAAACTTATCATTTAAATGAAAACAGCCCTTGCTGGAACATGTGGTCCTACTCCCCTTTCTGTTCTCCCGGGCCCAAAGGCTCGGGAGTAACTACTCTTGTTAAAAATAGCAATAACGTCGAAGTTATTTCTTCTTCTACCATCTATGATGGACATATTATATATTCTAAAATTAAACTCAATAATATCATTTATCATATTTATAATACCCTTATTCCCCAATTTGATAAAAGTGCTTTACTTGCACTCAATAAATTACTTGACCACTGTTCCGGCTGCGGTGACGGTGTCATTGTGATCGGAGGTGATTTTAATTGTACCGAAAACCCGGCTATTGATCGTCTGTGTATGCCGATCGAGCACAGACCCAAAGTTGCCATGGCTCTCAGGGACGCTGTCAATGCATTGTCTCTTTGTGACGCCTGGCGCAGACTGAATCCCCTCGACCAAAAATTCACCTGGCTGAGGAATAATCCCGCTAAACTATGCGGGGTTTCCAAAGCCAGGTTGGATCGCTTTTACGTGTCACCTAGTATTCTTTCTTCCATTTACTCCTGTTCTATTCTTCCGTGCTCCCTTTCAGACCACTGTGCAGTTACCTTAACAATTAAAATCCCTTCGCATACTCCGAGGAGCAGTGCCTATTGGCATTTCAACAACTCGCTCCTCGGAGATAACAACTACCGCGATATTATTATTCAATTCTGGATACAATGGAGAGAGGACAAGTGCAACTTTCCGAATCTCGCCGCTTGGTGGGATTTTGGAAAGTTGCACATTAAATCCCTTACCCAAATGTACAGCTCCAAATTAGCGAAAGAAAAACGGCACGCCCTTTTGGAAATAAACCGTAAAATCGATGAGATTCAGTCTGCGCCGGACTTAACACCCCAAACTAGAGCCACCCTCATTGAACAAAGAAACCATTTAAACTTTCTTTTTAAAACTGAAGCTCAGGGCGCTCTTGTCAGATCTCGTTTTAAACATCTCAGCGAGACTGACTCGTGCTCTGCCTATTTCTTCAATCTGGAAAAATCAAATTCTCTATCTAAAAATATTTCTCACATCCGTCTTTCCTCTGGAGCTATTTCCGACAATCCTTCTGAAATTAAGACGCACGTTCGTGACTTTTACAAAAATCTCTACAGCCGAGTCCCCACTGACAAGAGCGCCCTCAATCAACTATTACAAGATGTCGGCGAGCTCGACTCTGAAGATTCAGAGGACCTTGATCGTCCTCTGTCTATTGAGGAACTCGAGCTCGCTGTCAAGCAACTTGGCAAAGATAAAACGCCCGGCCTGGACGGCCTCTCTTCAGAATTTTTTCAGTCCTTCTGGCCCCTTCTAAAAAATGACTTTTTATCTGTCCTCGAGTCTTCCATCCAATCTGGCTCTTTACCCCATTCCCTACGGAAAGCAGCCATCACCCTGCTTCCCAAGAAGGGGGACCTGGCCGACATTGCCAATTGGCGCCCGGTCTCCCTTCTCAACACCGATTACAAGATCTTTGCCAAGTTGCTTGCAAACAGACTGAGGCAGTGCATTGGTAGCGTCGTTGGCGAAGACCAAAGCTACTGTGTCCCTGGCCGATCCATTTACGACAACATCAATCTTATCCGCGACATCATTTCTTACTCCAATTTTTCTGACACCCCCCTCGCCGTGATCAACTTGGATCAGAAAAAAGCTTTTGATAATGTTGATCATGGCTATCTCTTCGACACCATGAGAGCCATGGGCTTTGGCAAGAATTTCATCTCCTATCTTCAAATATTGTACGGCGGCGCCGAGAGCCTAGTCAAAGTGTGTGGCTCACTGACGGCCCCCTTCTCATTTGAGAAGGGGATACGTCAGGGATGCCCGCTCTCGGGGCTGCTGTACTCCATCGCTATAGAACCTCTGTTAAATCACCTCAGAAATAACCTGGCCGATCAGGCCTTTCATATTCCCGACACGGATTTCTCGTGCGCTGTATCGGCGTACGCAGACGACATTTCCGTATTTGTCACCTCCGATCCGGGTTTCCAAGCAGTCGAAGAGGCCTACGGCCTCTTCGCAAAATCCTCTGCTGCATGTTTAAACACTCAGAAGTCCCAGGGTCTATGGGCCGGTTCCTGGACCGGACGAAGCGACAAGCCTCTTAATTTTTCCTGGAACAGTGAAGGTCTCCCCTTTCTCGGAGTTCACTTAGGAAATTCGAACAAATATGTCCAACAGAATTGGGCTAAATGCAAGAATAAACTAAATAGAACGTTGTCCTCCTGGTCTCGCCTATTTTACGCCCTCTCTTTCAAAGGCAAAACTTTAATTGCCAATCAACTGGCCGCTTCTAAAATTTATCATACTCTTGCCGTTCTTTCCCCTCCTGCTAATGTCCTAAGTGAACTCCAGAATGCCCTTGTTGACTTCGTCTGGTCCAACAAAAGGCACTACCTCACAAAAGAAACTCTGTATAAACATCCCGACAAAGGAGGACTTGGTCTTGCATGCCTCCAAGCACGCATTTTCACTTTTAGACTCGCCACTGTCCAACGATTCCTCGGACTGCACTCCCATCCCGCCTACTTTCTGATCGGCCATTTTTTCAGGCAATATCGCAAACTCGGTTTTGACTTTCATCTTTTTCACCTCCAAACAGACCCAAAATTTCATATTAGCATCCCCGTGTTTCATAGTGATCTCTTGCGTGCTTGGACGGCGTCCGGAGCTCGAGTCGAAACACAACCCGATTCTATCAACCATGTCTACAATTTGCCCTTAAATTGTTCTATTCTGAGCGATGCAGCTGATGGTGGGGGAACCCCTCCCGTGCGTCTCGCGGCGTGTGGAGTCAAACTCGTCCGCCATCTTTTGGATCCCACCACCGGCCGATGGATCGATGCCCGCACCCTCGTCACTTCGTTTCAAGGACTCCGACCTCCTTCCCTACGCCTTCTGAATCTGGACATCAAACGCCTACTCTCCACGCTCATCCTTCAATATCCCAATCTGCTCTCTGAGGAGGGATGCATCCTACCACTTTCCGATCTTCAAAACATCTCCATTCTTCCGGACTGTCCAGTCGGTTTCAACTTACCTTCCTACAACAATGGACTCTCCGCACCATCCAAATCTATGTATGCCATTTTCAACGAGGAGATCAACCATCATTCAAGCTTCTCCTCCTCTCACTGGCACACACTGGGCTTCCTCAATTCCTCCACCCAACTTCAATGGCGGAACATTTACAAACTTCCTACCTCCAAGAAAGAGGGCGACGTTCAGTTTAAGTTGTTTCACAACTTTCTGCCCTCTCTCTCCGTCCTACATCATCTCAACCCTGACATATCTTCTACCTGCGGATGGTGCGGAGAGAAGGGCTCGATCCATCACCTCTTCATTATCTGTCCGGCTATACAACCTGTTCTCAATCTGCTTCACTCACTGCTCCATCGTCTACTTCCGTCTCTACAACTCAACTTTGACGTCTATTGGGCGCTGATTCCGCACGCCAAGGGGCGCAAAAAGGAGGCGGTTTGTCTAGCGAACTTCCTCATCATCAGCTGCAAAAATATCATATATTTCTTATATCGTACCTCCCGGTTCGTTGAACCCCTTATTATATGGCAGCACCGCCTTAGAAGCAAAATTCTCCTTGATTTCACTTATTATAAAATGTCGGATAACGTCAATGCTTTCTGTAATAAATGGTGTATAAATAATGCCCTCCTAGTCTGTAATAATAACGTTTTGACATGGTTCTTTTAAACAAATAGGTGTATTCTTGGCGGGGTGGGGTCACTAGCCCGAGTCCTGGATAGCTGTTCGCCTTAGCTTAGGTGTGACGTGTTACGGCTCTGCCACTGGGACTCGGGCTGGCCCTAGCCCTTTCGCTCCCTTTTGTTCCCCCTCTACCATTTACAATTTATGTCCCCAATTTTGTAATTGTGACATGGTTGTCCCCCCCCCCCTCCCCACCTCTCTGACCCCTCTCGGTCCACCCTCCCCCTCCCATCCCAGGGTCCATCTAGGTCCCTACCCCTTTCTCTCCCTTCTTTTTCTTTCGCCTACCCCTTTGGGAGCCGCCGGAGTGGGCCATATGGCCCACACCCAGTTATCTGGTGGCTCCCCCCCCCCCCCTCCCGGGGATCCTCGACGGGGTCAGCCAAAATCGTGCTGTTTCCCCGGCCGTACAGGATCCCCCTTCTTTTCTCCTTTCTTATGCTCCCTTGCATAAATAGTTTAATTTTTGGTTTCTAATGTTTATGCAATTACTTTGTATTATTGGTTTACTCTTTGTTTTACAGTGCTTTATAGTACTTAATGTATTTTTCTCACAATTCTTTTAATTATGTACATACATTATGTATTATTTTGTATATTTCAAGGATTTAAATAAAGTTTTCCTTGGAAAAGTCAAAAAAAAAAGTCTTCTTCTTCTTCTTCTTCTTCTTCTTCTTCTTCTTCTTCTTCTTCTTCGTGTTCGGACGTGTTTCGATCGAGCTCCCGGAAAAGTAAGAATATCTAGCGTTTTAGACCGCGTATGGTCCTAGTTTTTATACTGTTGTATTTGGTTTTGTTTATAGGTCCTACTAGACCCTCCTCCTTTTGTCGGGTGTTATCATTTTAGAGTAATTTTACGTTCATTTTGCATTTCATTTCGTTCATTTCTCGCTGTGGCTGGTCACCATGACCAGTCAAGCGAACACATCTGTAAAGGCTCAGCCGAGCGTACCCTCGGCTGGCCCGAGCGTGCCCTCGGTTGGGCCTACTAAGCCTATTGACATTCCTGACGAGCCGTTCAGGAATGTCACTAGGAACAATGGAATTTCTTTCAGGGCGGCTGACAATGTCTCCGTTCAATCATACATGGCCGCCATTACTAAAATCCTGAATCCCAAAGATATTCTTTCCGCTTCACGCATCTCAAATGGCCGAATTGCCATCTATCTCAGCTCGAGAGAGGCAGTCGTCGATGCAGTCCAACAACAGGAACTTGCATACGACGGCTCCTTTCTCGAGCTGACACCTCTTGTCCGCCCAACCACCCGTCTTACACTTTCTAACGTATACCCGGAAATCCCGAACGGAGTCATTGCGGCCAACCTGTCGTCCTTTTGTAAGGTGGTGTCGCAGATCCGACCCATTCCCCTGGGACTAAAGACCAAAAATCTCAATCATATAATGAGTTTCCGAAGGCAGGTACAGGTCCTACTCAACCCCAATGTCATCCCTCCCGACCACATCAATTTTAATTTTTCCGGTACCAACTATAGAGTCTTTTTATCCACGGAGTCGGTGCGCTGCTTCAATTGCGGCGAATTCGGCCATATCAGCCGAGCCTGCAAGAAGCAGAAGCCCGCCCGTGGGGACGACGGTGACGGGGGCGAAATCAACCCTCTCAACCCCCCTCCTATCTTCGTCAAACCCGTCCCCAAATCCGATCCCAGACACCCACCCAAACGCTCCAAACCCAACCAGCCTGGCTCCGCCTCCCCTCCGCCTCCGGGGTCGACTCGTCGGTCGGAAGTTCCGACCGCCGGGTCGTCCTCTTCCTCGGGCGGGGACCCCAAGGGGTCCCGGCCTGAACCCGCACCGCGCGCGCTCCCCTCCCGGCCAGCCGGGGGCTCTACGGGGCCCCCGTCCGATGCGCCCCGCGCATCGGACACGGCCGGGCCGGGTGTGCCCTCACCGGGCACGGCGGCTGCAGCGCACGCCCCCGGCGGGGGCGGAGTCCGGGTTCCCCCTACCAACCCTCCCTCCAATCCCCCCGAAGTGCCGTCGATATGGGGTTCTCCCCCTCCACTCTCAAGATCCTTTTCCGATGTCGTTACTAAACGCAAACAGACTTCCCCCACTCCTGTCTCCGATTCCCCCAAACTCGTCCCCCTCCATTCACCCTCCCCCCGCAGAAAACTTGCCCGGAAACAGCAGAGCCCCATGTCGACGGCTTCGCCCACCCTCACCCTTGCCCTCAATTCCCAATCCTCCTTCCCACCCACCCCCCTCGGTGGTTCCCAAACCCCCATGCCGTCGTCCCCGGCGTCCACCGCGGGCGAGGCCGACACCGACTCCGTGCATTGGGAGGACACTCGGACGGACGAAGACCTTCCGTCCGAAGTCCTCCCACTAACCAAAGGCCCCCTATCCCAATCATCACTCATCAAATTCCTGTCTTCGGTTAAATCCAGCAAGAGACCAGTCCAGATTGCAAGAAAATTCACATCTAATCTTCCTGGGCTGGTCAGACAACTCAAACCTCTCCGAAACAATCCCCTTCTGGAAAAAAGCATGCAGCAGAGGATTTACAAACTCGTTTCTACTTTAGATAAGTAAATTATTTTCTACTTTTATGAATTTATGTAATTTTTGGCCCGTCTTAGCAATGACACTGTCACTGCTTACCCTAAACACCGCAGGTTGCTCTGCCCCTACCAAAAACACTTCTTTCCAAATTTATATTGACCAGATCGCGTCCAACCCCGACCTAGTTCTTTTACAAGAAACATATAACCTTAATGAAAATAACCCTTGCTGGAACATGTGGTCCTATACCCCATTTTGTTCTCCCGGGCTCAAAGGCTCGGGAGTAACTACTCTTATTAAAAACAATAATAACAATATTGAAATTATTTCTGCTAGCGCCATCTATGATGGCCATATTCTTTATAACGAAATTAAATATAACAACACGATTTATCACATCTATAATACCATTATTCCCCAACAAGATAAATATGCTCTCCTGGTCATTGATCAATTATTGGACCACTGTTCCGGCTGCGGTGACGGTGTCATTGTGATCGGAGGTGACTTTAATTGTACCGAAAACCCGGCTATTGATCGTCTGTGTATGCCGATCGAGCACAGACCCAAAGTTGCCATGGCTCTCATGGACGCTGTCAATGCATTGTCTCTTTGTGATGCCTGGCGCAGACTGAATCCCCTCGAACAAAAATTCACCTGGCTGAGGAATAACCCCGCTAAACTATGCGGGGTTTCCAAAGCCAGGTTGGATCGCTTTTATGTCCCCCCTAATCTCATCTCCTCCATTCACACCTGTTCTATTCTACCTTGTTCTCTCTCCGACCACTGCGCTGTTACACTAACTATAAAAATTCCTTCCCACACTCCGAGGAGCAGCGCCTATTGGCATTTCAATAACTCGCTCCTCGGAGACCATAATTACCGCGACATTATTATTCAATTCTGGATACAATGGAGAGAGAATAAGTGCGACTTTCCGAGTCTCGCCGCTTGGTGGGATTTCGGAAAGTTGCACATTAAATCCCTCACCCAAATGTATGGTTCTAAACTGGCCCAAGAAAAACGCAATTCTTTCTTAGAAATAAACCGTAAAATCGATGAGATTCAGTCTGCGCCAGACTTAACACCCCAAACTAAGGAAACCTTAGCTGACCAACGGAATCACCTAAATTATCTCCTTAAATCTGAAGCCCAGGGCGCTCTTGTCAGATCTCGTTTTAAACATCTTAACGAAACTGACTCGTGCTCCACATACTTCTTCAATCTAGAAAAATCAAATTCTCTATCCAAAAATATTTCTCATATCCGTCTCTCCTCTGGTATCATCTCTGAAAACCCTGCCGATATTAAATTACACGCTCGTAATTTCTATAAGAACCTATATAGCCGAGTCCCCACTGACAAGAGCGCCCTCAATCAGCTATTAACAGATGTCAGCGAGCTCGACTCCAAAGATTCAGAGGACCTTGATTGTCCTCTGTCTATTGAAGAGCTCGAGCTCGCCGTCGGGCAACTTGGCAAAGATAAAACACCCGGACTAGACGGCCTCACATCAGAATTTTTCCAATCTTTCTGGCCCGTCCTAAAAAATGACTTTCTCTCAGTTCTCGAATCTTCTATTCATTCTGGTTCCTTACCCCATTCCCTCCGGAAAGCAGTCATCACTCTGCTTCCCAAGAAGGGGGACCTGGCCGACATTGCCAATTGGCGCCCGGTCTCCCTTCTGAATACTGACTATAAAATCTTTGCCAAGTTGCTTGCAAATAGACTGAGGCAGTGCATTGGCAGCGTTGTTGGTGAAGACCAAAGTTATTGTGTCCCCGGTCGCTCCATCCATGACAACATCAACCTAATTCGTGACGTAATTTCCTACTCAAACTTTAACGACACCCCCCTAGCCGTGATCAACTTGGACCAAAAAAAGGCCTTTGACAACGTTGATCACGGCTATCTCTTTGACACTATGAGAGCCATGGGCTTTGGGAACAAATTCATTTCCTATCTTCAAATATTGTACGGCGGCGCCGAGAGCCTTGTCAAGGTGTGTGGCACCCTGACGGCCCCCTTCTCATTTGAGAAGGGGATACGTCAGGGATGCCCGCTCTCGGGGCTGCTCTATTCTATTGCCATTGAACCTTTCTTAATTAATATCAGAAAGAATTTAGCTGACCATGCTTTTCGTATTCCTAATACGGATTTTTCGTGCGCTGTATCGGCATACGCAGACGACATAACGGTCTTTGTCACCTCCGATCCGGGCTTCAATGCAGTCGAAGAGGCCTACGGCCTCTTCGCCAAATCCTCTGCTGCATGTTTAAACACTCAGAAGTCCCAGGGTCTCTGGGCCGGTTCTTGGACCGGACGAAGCGACAAACCCTTGAATTTTTCATGGAATAGTGAAGGTCTCCCCTTCCTCGGAGTTCACTTAGGAAACTCAAACAAATATGACCAACAAAATTGGGAAAAATGCAAAAATAAACTAACCAAAACTCTCTCCTCGTGGTCCCGTCTTTTTTACGCCCTCTCCTTCAAAGGCAAAATTATAATTGCCAATCAACTTGCCGCCTCCAAAATTTTCCATTCTCTGGCCGTTCTCTCCCCTCCAGCTAATGTCCTAAGTGAACTCCAGAATGCCCTTGTCGACTTCGTCTGGTCTAACAAGAGACACTACCTAACAAAGGAAACCTTATAAACATCCCGACAAAGGAGGACTGGGTCTTGTATGCCTCCAAGCACGCATGTTCACTTTTAGACTCACCACAGTCCAACGTTTTCTTAGTCTCCATTCCCATCCCGCCTTTTTTCTAATCGGCCACTTTTTCAAACAATACCAAAAACTCGGTTTTGATTTTAATCTTTTTCATCTTGACACTGACCCGAAATTCTATACTAGCATCCCTGTTTTTCATAGTGAACTCTTGCATGCTTGGACGGCGTCCGGAGCTCGCATCGAAACACAACCTGATTCTCCCAACCATGTCTACAATTTGCCCTTAAACTGCCCTCTTTTGAGCGTTACAGCTGATGGTGGGGGACCGCCTCCCGTGCGTCTCGCGGCGTGTGGAGCCAGCCTCGTCCGCCATCTTCTGGATCTCAACACCGGTCGATGGATCGAAGCCCTTACCTTCGTCACCTCTTTCCGAGGACTACGACCTCCCTCTCTACGCCTGCTAAATCTGGACATTAAACGTCTCCGCTCTTCGCTCATCCTTCAATTTCCTAAGCTTTTCTTCGAGGAAGGATGTATCCTACCGTCTTCTGATCTTCAAAACATCTCCGTTCTTCCAGACTGTCCAGTCCTATTCAACCTACCCTCTTACGACAATGGACTCTCCGCACCATCCAAAATTCTGTACGCCATTTTCAACGAGGAGATCAATCATCTGTCTTCCTTCTCCTCCTCTCACTGGCACGATTTGGAATTCCTCAACCCTTCTACTCAACTTCAATGGAGGAACATTTATCAGCTACCTACCTCCAAGAAAGAGGGCGATGTTCAATTTAAGTTATTTCATAACTTTCTGCCCTCACTTGCTGTCCTCCACCATCTCAATCCGGAGATCTCTTCTACCTGCGGATGGTGCGGAGAGAAGGGCTCGATCCATCATCTCTTCATCACCTGTCCCGCTCTACAACCAGCTCTCCGTCTGCTTCAATCGCTACTCAACCGTCTTCTGCCCTCTCTACAACTCACCTTTGATCTCTACTGGGCACTGATTCCGCACGCTAAGGGACGCACAAAGGAGGCTGTTCGTTTAGCCAACTTCCTCATCATCAGCTGCAAAAATGTAATCTATTATCTCTACCGTACATCCCGTTTCGTAGATCCTTTGACCATTTGGCAATACCGCTTAAAAAACAAAATACTCATTGAATTTACCTTTTACAAAATGTCCAATAATATCAATACTTTCTGTACAAAATGGTCTGTAAATAGCGCCCTTCTGTCATGTAATAATAATAGATTAACATGGCTTTTTTAATTAAATAGTTAAAATTTTTGGGCGGGGTGGGGCCGCAAGCCCGGGTCTTGGATAGCTGTTCGCCTCAGAGTAGGCGTGACGTGCTAAGGCCTCGCCACTAGGACTCGGGCTGGCCCTAGCCCCCCTCTCTCCTTTTCACCCCCTACCAATTACAATTTATGTCCCCAATTTTATAATTGTGACATGGTTGTTTCCCCCCTCCCTACCTCTCTGACCCCTCTCGGTCCACCCACCCCCTCCCAGGGTCCATCCAGGACCCTACTCCTTTCTCTCCCTTCCTTTTCTTTCGCCTGTCCCTTTGGGAGCCGCCGGAGTGGGCCAATTGGCCCACACCCAGTTATCTGGTGGCTCCCCCCCCCCCCCCCCGGGGATCCTCGGCGGGGTCAGCCAAAATCGTGCTGTTTCCCCGGCCGTACAGGATCCCCTTTCTTTTCTCCTTTCTTATGCTCCCTTGCATATATAGTTTAATTTTTGTTTCTAATGTTTATGCAATTACTTTGTATTATTGGTTTACTCCTTGTTTTACAGTGTCTATTTTGACATTTACAGTTCTGTTTTTGTGTATCCTTTACTAATAATTTTAAGGTAAACTTACCTTATGGTTTTCTCCTTGTGAATTATTGGTTTTAATTATTTTACAACACAACATTTATATGAATTTTCGTTTACAATTATGTTATTGTACACATATTTTGACTTTGTTTACATATTTGTTTCACTACTTCGTCACCGTGGTTGGCCGGTTTGGCTGTAGTATACAGCCAATTGCCCAGCCACGGTGACATTTACTTTCAAGTACTAAATGTTTTTCTTTACAATTCTTTTAATTTTGTACATATATTATATATTAATTTGTATTGTTCAAGGAATTTTGAATAAAGTTTTCCTTGGAAAAATCAAAAAATCTTCTTCTTCTTCTTCTTCTTCTTCTTCTTCTTCTTCAGTCAGGTCGTGTTTTTCTCGAGCTCCGGAAAAGTAAGAATATTTCAGCTTTTAGACCTTGTATGGTCCTAGTTTTCATATTGTTGTATTCCGTTTTCTTTATAGGTTTAACCATACCGTCCTCCTTCTGTCGGGTTGTATCATTTTAGAGTAATTCTACGTTAATTTTGCATTTCATTTCGTTCATTTCTCGCTCTGGCTGGTCACCATGACCAGTCAAGCGAACACATCTGTAAGGGCTCAGCCGAGCGTACCCTCGGCTGGCCCGAGCGTGCCCTCGGCTGGGCCTACTAAGCCTATTGTTATTCCGGAAGAGCCCTTCCGGAATGTGACCCGGAACAATGGTATTTCTTTCAGGGCGGCTGACAATGTCTCCGTTCAATCTTACATGGACGCCATTACAAAAATCCTCAATCCTAAAGAAATACTCTCGGCTTCAAGAATTTCCAATGGCCGCATTGCCATCTATCTCAGCTCGAGAGAGGCTGTCGTCGATGCAATCCAACTACAGGAACTTGCATACGACGGCTCCTTTCTCGAGCTGACTCCTCTTGTCCGCCCCACCACCCGTCTTACACTTTCCAACGTGTACCCCGAAATCCCGAACGGAGTCATTGCAGCCAACCTGTCCTCCTTTTGTAAGGTGGTGTCCCAGATCCGGCCAATTCCCCTGGGACTCAAGAGTAAAAATCTCACACACATAATGAGCTTCCGGAGACAGGTACAAATTCTTCTCAACCCCAATGTCATCCCTCCCGATCACATCAATTTCAACTTCAAGGGCACAAATTATCGAGTATTTTTATCCACGGAGTCGGTGCGCTGCTTCAATTGTGGCGAATTCGGCCACATAAGCAGATCTTGCAAAAAGCAGAAGCCCGCCCTTGGGGACGACGGTGACGGGGGCGAAGTCAACCCTCTCAACCCCCCTCCTGTCTTCGTCAAACCCGTCTCCAAATCCGATCCCAGACACCCACCCAAACGCTCCAAACCCAACCAGCCTGGCTCCGCCTCCCCTCCGCCTCCGGGGTCGACTCGTCGGTCGGAAGTTCCGACCGCCGGGTCGTCCTCTTCCTCGGGCGGGGACCCCAAGGGGTCCCGGCCTGAACCCGCACCGCGCGCGCTCCCCTCCCGGCCAGCCGGGGGCTCTACGGGGCCCCCGTCCGATGCGCCCCGCGCATCGGACACGGCCGGGCCGGGTGTGCCCTCACCGGGCACCGCGGCTGCAGCGCACGCCCCCGGCGGGGGCGGAGTCCAGGCTCCCCCTACCAACCCTCCCTCCAATCCCCCCGAAGTGCCGTCGATATGGGGTTCTCCCCCTCCACTCTCAAGATCCTTTTCCGATGTCGTTACTAAACGCAAACAGACTTCCCCCACTCCTGTCTCCGATTCCCCCAAACTTATCCCCCTCCAGTCACCCTCCCCCCGCAGAAAACTTGCCCGGAAACAACAGAGCCCCATGTCGACGGTTTCGCCCACCCTCACCCATGCCCTCAATTCCCAATCCTCCTTCCCATCCACCCCCCTCGGTGGTTCCCAAACCCCCATGCCGTCGTCCCCGGCGTCCACCGCGGGCGAGGCCGACACCGACTCCGTGCATTTGGAGGACACTCAGACGGACGAAGACCTTCCGTCTGAAGTTCTCCCACTAACCAAAGGCCCCCTATCCCAATCATCACTAATCAAATTCCTGTCTTCGGTTAAATCCAGCAAGAGACCAGTCCAGATTGCAAGAAAATTCACATCTAATCTTCCTGGGCTGGTCAGACAACTCAAACCTCTCCGAAACAATCCCCTTCTGCAAAAAAGCATGCAGCAGAGGATTTACAAACTCGTTTCTACTTTAGATAAGTAAATTATTTTCTACTTTTATGAATTTATGTAATTTTTGGCCCGTCTTAGCAATGACACTGTCACTGCTTACCCTAAACACTGCAGGTTGCTCTGCTCCTACCAAAAACACTTCTTTCCAAATTTATATTGACCAGATCGCGTCCAACCCCGACCTAGTTCTTTTACAAGAAACATATAACCTTAATGAAAATAACCCTTGCTGGAACATGTGGTCCTATACCCCATTTTGTTCTCCCGGGCTCAAAGGCTCGGGAGTAACTACTCTTATTAAAAACAATAATAACAATATTGAAATTATTTCTGCTAGCGCCATCTATGATGGCCATATTCTTTATAACAAAATTAAATATAACAACACGATTTATCACATCTATAATACCATTATTCCCCAACAAGATAAATATGCTCTCCTGGCCATTGATCAATTATTGGACCACTGTTCCGGCTGCGGTGACGGTGTCATTGTGATCGGAGGTGACTTTAATTGTACCGAAAACCCGGCTATTGATCGTTTGTGTATGCCGATCGAGCACAGACCCAAAGTTGCCATGGCTCTCATGGACGCTGTCAATGCATTGTCTCTTTGTGATGCCTGGCGCAGACTGAATCCCCTCGAACAAAAATTCACCTGGCTGAGGAATAACCCCGCTAAACTATGCGGGGTTTCCAAAGCCAGGTTGGATCGCTTTTATGTCCCCCCTAATCTCATCTCCTCCATTCACACCTGTTCTATTCTCCCTTGTTCTCTCTCCGACCACTGCGCTGTTACACTAACTATAAAAATTCCTTCCCACACTCCGAGGAGCAGCGCCTATTGGCATTTCAATAACTCGCTCCTCGGAGACCATAATTACCGCGACATTATTATTCAATTCTGGATACAATGGAGAGAGAATAAGTGCGACTTTCCGAGTCTCGCCGCTTGGTGGGATTTCGGAAAGTTGCACATTAAATCCCTCACCCAAATGTATGGTTCTAAACTGGCCCAAGAAAAACGCAATTCTTTCTTAGAAATAAACCGTAAAATCGATGAGATTCAGTCTGCGCCAGACTTAACACCCCAAACTAAGGAAACCTTAGCTGACCAACGGAATCACCTAAATTATCTCCTTAAATCTGAAGCCCAGGGCGCTCTTGTCAGATCTCGTTTTAAACATCTTAACGAAACTGACTCGTGCTCCACATACTTCTTCAATCTAGAAAAATCAAATTCTCTATCCAAAAATATTTCTCATATCCGTCTCTCCTCTGGTATCATCTCTGAAAATCCTGCCGATATTAAATTACACGCTCGCAATTTCTATAAGAACCTATATAGCCGAGTCCCCACTGACAAGAGCGCCCTCAATCAGCTATTAACAGATGTCAGCGAGCTCGACTCCGAAGATTCAGAGGACCTTGATTGTCCTCTGTCTATTGAAGAGCTCGAGCTCGCCGTCAAGCAACTTGGCAAAGATAAAACACCCGGATTAGACGGCCTCACATCAGAATTTTTCCAATCTTTCTGGCCCGTCCTAAAAAATGACTTTCTTTCAGTTCTCGAATCTTCTATTCATTCTGGTTCCTTACCCCATTCCCCCATGCCCGCTCTCGGGGCTGCTCTATTCTATTGCAATTGAACCTTTCTTAATTAATATCAGAAAGAATTTAGCCGACCATGCTTTTCGTATTCCTCATACGGATTTTTCGTGCGCTGTGTCGGCATACGCAGACGACATAACGGTCTTTGTCACCTCCGATCCGGGCTTTATTGCAGTCGAAGAGGCCTACGGCCTCTTCGCAAAATCCTCTGCTGCATGTTTAAACACTCAGAAGTCCCAGGGTCTCTGGGCCGGTTCTTGGACCGGACGAAGCGACAAACCCTTAAACTTTTCATGGAATAGTGAAGGTCTCCCCTTCCTCGGAGTTCACTTAGGAAACTCAAACAAATATGACCAACAAAATTGGGAAAAATGCAAAAATAAACTAAATAAAACTCTCTCCTCCTGGTCCCGTCTATTTTACGCCCTCTCCTTCAAAGGCAAAATTATAATTGCCAATCAACTTGCCGCCTCCAAAATTTTCCATTCTCTGGCCGTTCTCTCCCCTCCAGCTAATGTCCTAAGTGAACTCCAGAATGCCCTTGTCGACTTCGTCTGGTCTAACAAGAGACACTACCTAACAAAGGAAACCTTATATAAACATCCCGACAAAGGAGGACTGGGTCTTGTATGCCTCCAAGCACGCATGTTCACTTGTAGACTCACCACAGTCCAACGTTTTCTTAGTCTCCATTCCCATCCCGCCTTTTTTCTAATCGGCCACTTTTTCAAACAATACCAAAAACTCGGTTTTGATTTTAATCTTCTTCATTTTGACACTGATCCGAAATTCCATACTAGCATCCCTGTTTTTCATAGTGAACTCTTGCGTGCTTGGACGGCGTCCGGAGCTCGAATCGAAACACAACCTGATTCTCCCAACCATGTCTACAATTTGCCCTTAAACTGTCCTCTTTTGAGCGTTACAGCTGATGGTGGGGGACCGCCTCCTGTGCGTCTCGCGGCGTGTGGAGCCAGCCTCGTCCGCCATCTTCTGGATCTCAACACCGGCCGATGGATCGAAGCCCTTACCTTCGTCACCTCTTTCCGAGGACTACGACCCCCCTCTCTACGCCTGCTAAATCTGGACATTAAACGTCTCCGCTCTTCACTCATCCTTCAATTCCCTAAGCTTTTCTTCGAGGAAGGATGTATCCTACCGTCTCCTGATCTTCAAAACATCTCCGTTCTTCCAGACTGTCCAGTCCTATTCAACCTACCCTCCTACGACAATGGACTCTCCGCACCATCCAAAATTCTGTACGCCATTTTCAACGAGGAGATCAATCATCTGTCTTCCTTCTCCTCCTCTCACTGGCACGATTTGGAATTCCTCAACCCTTCTACTAAACTTCAATGGAGGAACATTTATCAGCTACCTACCTCCAAGAAAGAGGGCGATGTTCAATTTAAGTTATTTCATAACTTTCTGCCCTCACTTGCTGTCCTCCACCATCTCAATCCGGAGATCTCTTCTACCTGCGGATGGTGCGGAGAGAAGGGCTCGATCCATCATCTCTTCATCACCTGTCCCGCTATACAACCAGCTCTCCGTCTGCTTCAATCGCTACTCAACTGTCTTCTGCCCTCTCTACAACTCACCTTTGATCTCTACTGGGCACTGATTCCGCACGCTAAGGGACGCACAAAGGAGGCGGTTCGTTTAGCCAACTTCCTCATCATCAGCTGCAAAAATGTCATCTACTATCTCTACCGTACTTCCCGTTTCGTAGATCCTTTGACCATTTGGCAATACCGCTTAAAAAACAAAATACTCATTGAATTTACCTTTTACAAAATGTCTAATAATATCAATACTTTCTGTAATAAATGGTCTATTAATAATGCTCTGCTCACTTGTAATAATAATATCGTAACTTGGCTTTTCTAATTAGATTGTTTTGATCTACCCTCTTGAGGGGGTGGGGTCACTAGCCCGAGTCCTGGATAGCTGTTCGCCTTAGTTTAGGTGTGACGTGTTACGGCTCTGCCACTGGGACTCGGGCTGGCCCTAGCCCCTCTCCCATTTTTGTTCCCCCTCTACCATTTACAATTTATGTCCCCAATTTTTGTAATTGTGACATGGTTGTTCCCCCCCCCCTCCCCACCTCTCTGACCCCTCTCGGTCCACCCTCCCCCTCCCATCCCAGGGTCCATCTAGGACCCTACCCCTTTCTCTCCCTTCTTTTTCTTTCGCCTACCCTTTGGGAGCCGCCGGAGTGGGCCATATGGCCCACACCCAGTTATCTGGTGGCTCCCCTCCCGGGGATCCTCGACGGGGTCAGCCAAAATCGTGCTGTTTCCCCGGCCGTACAGGATCCCCCTTCTTTTCTCCTTTCTTATGCTCCCTTGCATAAATAGTTTAATTTTTGGTTTCTAATGTTTATGCAATTACTTTGTATTATTGGTTTACTCTTTGTTTTACAGTGCTTTATAGTACTGAATGTATTTTTCTCACAATTCTTTTAATTATGTACATACATTATGTATTATTTTGTATATTTCAAGAATTTAAATAAAGTTTTCCTTGGAAAAGTAAAAAAAAAAGTCTTCTTCTTCTTCTTCTTCTTCTATCAAAATTGCCATAGACAAAGCACACGTTTTATTCTCGCCGCCACTTTTGCCATTAAACAAACTTTATCCTTAATGAGAGTTTGCATAGACTTGGACCCTGTACCGAACTCGTGCATATTACTCTGACGTCATGATGACGTCATCACGTGGCACGTGACGTCATCTCAAAAGTGCGTTTTTGAAGGGCCTATATCTAGAGAACCCTACTTCCGATTGAGCTCAAACTTGGTTTGTTGGTGGACCGGCTTGTGTTATAGATGAAAATCGACGTGACGTCATGATGACGTCATCGTACGATTTTGCAGTAATTTTTAAAGTTTTAAACCCTTAAGCCATATCTCATCAACTGAACATGCTAATTTCGAAATTCTTTTTGTAATAGGTTTGTTAGATCATAGATACTTACATATAAATGTGAAAAATGTATGACGTCATCATGACGTCATCAAAAATGTGCTTTTTTGAAATACATATAAGGGTAGGTCCGATCGTCACAAAAATTGGTGGGTAGGCAGATAGTATCACTAGCATGCAAAATCCGAAGTGACGTCATGATGACGTCATCGGCTGATTTTCTATGATTTTTTAATGTTTCAAATTTCATTATACACTCAAAAACGTACACTGTCATTGATAAGATTGACTACAAACTCGATCCAGGCCAAGACCATGTTGCAAATGTTTGCTTCGACAAGTACAGTTGTGATGACGTCATCGTGGGTCACGTGACGTCATCTTAAAGGTGCACACTTTAAGGTCCTATATCTAGAGAACCGTACGTCCGATTGGGTGCAGTCTTAATGCTGATAGGCCAGGATTTGTTACAGATAAAAAATATTGATGTGACGTCATGATGACGTCCTGATGACGTCATCTAGAGGTCATTAAATTCAAGTCAAAATTTTGTATATTTAGCAATCTCTTATGACAAAAACCTTCGGAAGTGTTATACACTATTTTTGTGTACCTAATTCCAAGTTCTTATGATCATAGCTCACTCCAGCGTCCAAATATACCCATTTCAATATTTAGCCCCCAAACAATATGATAACAAAGGAATTCTGGGAAGGCAGTGTAACCATGGGTGTCGCGTTGCACGTTCTTAATTTATCCTACAATCCAACGTAAATTTATGTGTGACGTGGCGCTATATACCAGCGGTGCTTTTCGGAACTGTGCTTTTCGGAACTGTGCTTTGTATACAGAGATTTGAGCGTTTTCTATAACAAGTCAATAGTGTAATTTTAACCAAGAGAGCTTATACCATTTCCTTGCACTATGATTATACAAAATATCGTCAATGTACACAAACCAATGCTCAGGGCAGCAGACATTAGCTTCGTACACATTTTGTTTCTGCACAGGACTTGTTACGCTTTTTAGCATGAACATTTGGTACAAAGAAAAAGCACATGCGATGCACGAAGCGTTTATGTGTTAGGAATAATGTTATCATGACGTTATCAGGTATCATGTTTTACAATAAAGGGGCATTTGTGAAGGTCTAATATCAAACTAAAATGCAAACTGTGCCATGCAATTGGATGTACAATTTTAAATGCCTGTAACTATCTACATTATAGTGTATTTTCAATTTGTTTTGCTAAAGTCATGAATATGACATATTTTACTATGATCTCGCCGTATGGTACTTCCAATCGAATATTATTGAATGGATGCCACGTCACCACAATAAAGAGATGATTGGTTGATTAATTCACAAGAAGAAAAGGAAAACATGGCAAAGCATTTTTCACAAATAAATTAAAATAAAATTCAAAACAAAAAATCATGGACCCATTATTCGCATCAGAAAGAAGTTTTTGAGGATCACTTGTCGATATGGCGATGTACATTTGGTCTCATTGTAAAATATATTGTCGATTTTTTTAACAGGTCAAAAAATGCATCCTGATTGCTCAAAAACTAAAAAAAGGAGTTCGTATATCCAACGGAATCTACCTTTCTATTTTCAAATGAGGTAATTTGGCATGATTTCTTTTAATGCACACGGCACCGCGCGAAACCTGTCGCGTGGTACGAGTTGTCTTAAAGAGGTATGAGTTGTCCAGGGTACGAGTTGTCCAAGGTACGAGTTGACTTGAAAGCAGGACAATGTTGAGGGCAGCAGACAACTTTAGTGGTGGCACCTAGTTGTTTTATTCCAACTTTTTTGTGACATTACATTTGTAGTTTGTAGGTACAATTTTAAATGCCTAAATCTGCATAACCATAGGTCTGAGTTAATCATAAATGATATGTATTTAGACAAGAATGTGTTATTGTGGAAAACTGAAGTGACGTCATGGTCATCCGTCATCGGGTGTCAGATAAAAAGCAATTATTCAAGTTGTAATATTTTATTCTTATTGCAAATTTGACACGAAATGCAATCACATTCAATTCAAAATAAACAAAATATGATCCTAAGCTAAACTTGCTCTTTAACATGTGACGTCATCGTAAAGATGTACATTGAACATGGATAATGTCTATAAGCCAAATTGGATTGACACTTTGTACGTACATAGTCAATCAAGACTTTATTTGTGTTGGACATAAAAATTTAGATGTTATGTGGTTTTAACGATTTTTTTTTTCTTGATCTTATTTGCCCATCTCAGTAAAACCATGTTAAATTTCAAATTCTTTTTGTATTGAGGTCTGAAAGATCCAAGATATATGCCCAAATATCTGAAATCTTTGATGTCATTGTGCCGTCATCAATACCGCTAATTTAATCTTTATTTTTTTAATTTAAATTAAAAACACATTATGGAATGTTTACGATTCTCCGATTTGCACTCAAAGAATTGTTTGTTTAAATTAATGACTATTCTTTAGTGTTTTAAATAAACATTTATGAACTATCACTAAATTTCTTCGGTGAATTCCGTTTTACACGATTAGTTTTGTCAAGAAGTATTGTACCGCGTGAAAAAGTAACAGCGCCCTCTTGTGATACTGAAAAGTGTTCTTGCTTATGCATTGATGCATTTGACATTGATTGTATTGCATCTTAATAGTAGGCTTGAGTTATGCCTAACGTTATTTACAAATTTCAACTTCCGGTTTGTGTGGGTTTTTAAGGGGGGAGTTTCAGAAATTAATATTTCTTGTTGGATGCAAAAAATAGCTGGTGTGCAGCTTTGGTTAGGGAAAATGAGAACGTCCTGCTGACTGACTCTGAACGAAATTACACCAACTTTGTACTTTGCGCACATGTAGGTGGCTAAGTATTGCTAGTACAAAAACATACATCTACGTACATGTAGTTCAACTGGGACTAGATGTCTATTTTCGATGTCATTGTTTTTCAAGTTAGCTTGCAGATTATACAAAAGAGTTCAACTAACAATAAAGAACTCGGTCAGAACTCCCTTCCCACTAGAGTTGACTATGTAACATGATATCCAATACCAAATGTGTTATTTGCATTGTTAATGGCTACTCAAATTCCATATATGACAATTATTCTCAGACTGAAAATGAATGACAGCACACACACAATGTATTTGTTTGTAACTATGCCACAGCATTTGTTGTATTTTTCAAAATATTGCCAGATACAAGAATTTTTATGGGCAAACTGGAAAAGACAAAAATGCATTTACATGGGGCACACCAGACTCCCTGGGCTCACCAGT
Source organism: Hippasteria phrygiana (assembly GCA_037893225.1). Taxonomy (NCBI): domain Eukaryota; kingdom Metazoa; phylum Echinodermata; class Asteroidea; order Valvatida; family Goniasteridae; genus Hippasteria; species Hippasteria phrygiana. The sequence goes on from JAZGUH010000186.1 coordinate 431,733, forward strand.
CCCAGCCATGAAATAGGGCACACCAGATCCACCATATGGCACACCCGACCATCGCAGTTAGGACACACCAGACCCTGATACATGTCAATATGGCACACCACACCAGACCATCACAGTCAGGGCACACCAGACCCTGCTAGTTACATATAGTGGATGTAGCCAGAACATGTACACAAAATTGGCAAAACCAGGCCACACAAATTATCAAAGGCCAACATTCATTTTAACACCAATTAGGAAATCTGTAATGAAAACACCGATATGAACTGTTAAAACATCCAGACACAGGATGTTCCCCCGCTTAATGCTATGAGCTACGGGAGGAATGGCCCATGGTGAACCTCCAGAGAGTCATGAGAGTGCCTGTCACAAAACTTGAAATTACTGTCATAGTTCTTACATTTTATGTTAGGGCAATTATAAATGATGAAATAAATTTATCAAATAAATTTATTGGCTATTCTGATAGAGCATTGAGAAAACGTTTAACATGTGTCTGTCGAATTCCTTCAAAAAAACGCCTTAATATATGACAGAATTCAAAGATACCCTTGTAGTTAAGAATCGGTAGTGAAATACAATAAAATATACATGTACAAAGGAGAATAAATTTCCCCCAACTGAACTGATGGGAGGAATAACGGCTCTTGGAGAACATCCAGGAAACCAGCAGAGCATAAAGTAAAATTAAATATTAAATGTAGTGATATAAAAACAGAAATTGAAAACAAAGTACTTGGCAATTGGCGGAGATGGGGTGGAGGTGGGTATTTAAAGAGCTCAACTAATGGTTCTATACCCTATAAGGTGCTGTGACAAACCCAAGTTGCACTTCCTATATTCGCACCAACCATCCACCACAATAAGAAGCTGCCCATTGGCTAAAAGTTTGATCCTACAAAAGCCTTTATTGGACCAAACTCTCTAATGTGATTGGCTGAAATGGTTATGAATATTTAGTACTGAATCCTGTTTAGAATCATGTTTTTTCACAATATTTGTAATGGCATTTTGAACTACAAATTGTCTCTAAATTCTACACCTCCTGCAGGGAAAGAAAGCTACTAAAAAGTACTAAATAGACATGTATAGTTTCCCATCCTAGGAGTTAATTCCGTGCCAGAATCCTCTGTTTTTCTCCAAATTTGCAGTGCTATTTTGGATACATTTGTTTAACCTTCACACACCTATATCTGCACAGCTTACTGTTTGTTGCCCGTTTGTTACAATACATCAGATTATTCCACACAGTACAGATACAAGGGTTTTTCCAGGTCACAAAGTGCAATGTCCCCTTTTTTGTGAAGTATGATTTCACACACCCACCACCATGCATCCAGCACTGCCAAAAGTTGTGTATATTCATGAAAAAGTTTTCCACCTCAGCAGCTGATTGGCTGCTTGCGATCAGCTTAGGATTCTGTGTTGACACAAAATCGGCAATGGCATTTTGTACAGTAAATGCACACATGTATACAGCCAGCAGTACATGCAGTACGACTTCAGTAGTGCAGATGAGAGATGTGGCATAATACCAGGTAATCTATGTAAACACAACACAAAGTAAGTCCCCCCCCCCCTAAATGACCCCTCAGTTTCTTAAGTAAGAATTTTTCAAAGATCACATGTAGTGAAAAATATTTCTGTGGGTGTTAGGCAACTGTTGTGTGAAAATTGAAGGCATCCTTTTATTCATGGTTGACCGAGCACAAATTGAAGACAAAATTACCCATTTTAAAAATTCACAAAAAATACTTTATTACTGCAGATGACTGAGAAGCAGATTAACATTAATGTTCAATAACGTGTGTATCTACCACGCTTGACAATGACCTCCAGACATCATCTTCTCATGGTGTTGATGAGTCTGATCACCCGCTGCCGAGGGATTAGCCATCCATTCTTCCTGCAGTAATCGCGACAAGTCCTCCAGAGTGCTTTCTGCTTGGATACGGGCATACACATCGTTTCAGCAGGTCCCAAAGATGCTTGATGGGATTGAGGTCTGGTGAATTTGCCGGCCAAACCATTTTCTGGATCCCCTCATGAGCCAAGAAGGCGTTCACCTCTCTCCCTCTGTGAGGACGGGCGTTATCGTCCATGAAGACGAATCGATCACCGTGGGCTGCGGCATACGGTGTAACATATGGACGCAGGATATCGTCAACATATCGTTGCGCATTCAATTGATCTGAACAAGTGGTGTTTTGTTGACAAGACTTATCCCAGCCCAGACCATGATGCTTCCGCCACCGAAGGATGTAACAGGTTGCACACAACACTCAGCATGCTGTTCTCCACTTCGACGCCACACACGTTTTCTGCCATCATACAGGCATGCACACACAGTCTTGTGAATTTTGAAATTGGATCATTTTGTCTTCAATCTGAGCTCAGTCAACCATGAATAAAAGGATGCCTTTCATTTTCACACAAAAGTTGCCTAACACCCACAAAAATATTTTTCACTAGATGTGATCTTTGCGAAACATTGCTTAGAAGAGCAAATAGCATTGGAATCAATGGGTAATCTTTCTGTAAGAACTTTGGAATTTAAGTGATAAAACATGAACAGTTGTATACTGGCAGCTGTATGATATGCACATAAATGCAAATATTAAAAGGTTGTATTTAATGTTAGCAACATTCATTTCTACATGTATACGTTCACTTTTCATGTTTGAAGGTGTCATCTAGTACTGAATACAATACTACACTTATACATTTGTACATACAAATGGTGACCATTTCCTGACACAGAGATCACTTGCTTAGGAAAGAGCTAAAAGATCAACATATGCCTTATAGTTTTCAACAATAACAGTTCACAGAAATACGTGTATGTTGCAGAAATGAGCAAGTATTTTCTGTCTATCAAAAATCAAGGAAATTCAACTAAGAATGTCCACTGTGAGGGAAGGACATGAATATGAAGGTATTGAGAGAAGGGTGTGAATAGCTGCGCCTGCAGGAGATACAGTGGCATCACTTGTTTTCACGCACTTCAGTATCAGCAAGTTGGTGCACTTCCCTAATAAGACAAGAAAAATGGCAAGATATTTATGTATCATTTATTGCTATATAACCAATGCACACATGTACAGGGTGAGTAAATAAAAATGCCCACTTTGACAACTCCTTGTCTCCCACGAAATTGAAACATGACATACTATTTCTTGTAATCAGCCTTCATTTGCTCTGGGTATTGGCCACATTCAGTAAAAGAAATCCATTGTTCTTCAGCCATGCATGAAAAGGCCTTTTCATGTGACTGCCTCAAAACACCACCAACATGATGTTCCAGCCTCTTGCTACCGACACAATCGCAACAATGGGTGTCTGGGCAATGACAGGATTTAAATGAATATGACATCAATTAAATGGAATTACATTTATCTTAATTTACAGTTTAATAAAATGCAATTCCATTTCCAAAAGGATTCTTATTTTCATAGGACACTAACATTACAAGCCGAGCATGATATCTCAAACATTAACATACCTGCACAGTCAAGCTCCAAGAATGTACACTGCCAGATGCACATTGCTTTACGACAATGTTTATAGAATACCGCTGGTGTAGTGTCAAGTTAGAACAGACCTTCATCCACAAGGAAAGCCAAAGCACTGGCTGATGACTTCCATGCAGTCAACTTCATACCTGGATAGCAGAAATTGTTTTTTTTCCCAGTTCAAATATTTTAGCAAGTACAACAATTAAACAGGATTCTTTTCAACATTTCAAAGGCGTACTGTAAGACAAATATAATTTGGAAATTAAAACTTCATTGAAAACTTATATGTCAACACTCCAAAATAAATTAGCCATCATTAAAGATTATGTTGATTGCTGATAGAAGTCCGTGTCATTTCCTAGTTTTATATAGATTGCGTATTGTAAAATACATCAGCCAATTATTTCTGTCATAAAATTAAAAAAGTGACTTTTAAGAGCTATTTTTTTTATCAAGTTCCCCTCTAGCCCACCGGTATCATACTACCATTTGTCTAAAAGTCGTCGCTGCGGGCAGCAAATAAATCCGATGTCATAGGACATACTCCTCTTTTGGGTCTAGACACAAAGGACGAGTACTTCCTATGACGTCAGATTTGTCTAAATACAAAAAGGGAGTATGTCCTATGATGTTAAATTTGTTTGCTGCTTGCAGCGACTACTTTTAGACAAATAGCCCCAGTGGACTATGCTGTGCTCTAGGGTACTTGATAAAAATAGCTCTCAAATGTCACTATTTGGTTATTTCATAGTATAAATAATTGGCTGTTTTATTTTACAATACACAATCTACACAAAACTAGACAAGGTGATGTGCAGATCACACGTGTTACATCTACATGTAAGTTTCAACTGTTCAAATGATAACCTATTTCACATTTTCAGCCTATTGTACCACTTGACCTGAAATGACCTTTGACATTGACCTTTAACATCAACATCACATAAATGTTTCCATATTGCATCTTTGGCTCAAGTTTGATTGCAATTGGACTTCAACTTTTCAAATGAGAGCAGTTTTACATGTACATTTTCAGCCCTTTTTACCAGTTGGCTTGTGATGATCTTTGACCTTGATGTGACCTTTAACATCGACATCACAAATGTTTAAATATTGCACCTAACGCTCAAGTTTGATTGCAATTCAACTTCAACTTTTAAAATGAAAGCAATTGTTCAGTTTCAGCCTATTTTATAACTTGACCTCAAAAGACCTTTGACCTCAGTAAGTGACCTTTCACATCACCATCATATCGTCACTATTTTCACGAATTGACACTCACGCGCACCTGAATGTCAGTTCGTAAAACTGCGTACTGAGTAAATTTCAGTTTCACGAACTGACACTCAAGTGTGTGCGCGCACATCAGACACTGACTCGCTAGAGAAGACTTCGTTTTCACGAATTGACACGCAAGCATGTAGCAAAAATACCATTTCAAGAAAAACGCTTCAAAAGCTTTCACACGAATCTACTCCATCTGTATACTTGTGGATTTACAGAAACATTGAACTGAAAACCTCTAAACTCGTGAAATTAAGAATTTTTCAGTTCGTGAAAATGAAAATGTGATTAGCGCACGCTCCCCTACTTGGGTGTCAGTTCGTGAAAACAAAAATTACTCTGTTCTGATAAATACGCGCGCGCCCTGGCACTCACGCGCTAGAGAGTGTCAGTTCGTGGTGTTGGTGACGATATGATGCTTAACATATTGCATCTTACGACCAAGTTTGATTGGAATTGGACTGAAACTTTTCATGAGACAATTTTCTCGAAACTAACCAAGATGCCATATACCGACATGACCTTTGACCTCAGCATTGCGCCTTCCCACCCAAGGGTCATTGCATATAAGTTTAATTAAAATCCACAAAGCATAGAATGTTATAAACTTTCTCCCAAAAAATTATACTAAAACTTTAACATACATACGTTAGTGTCCCAACTAAAACATTTGTTTACGCGACACAAAAATGATGCAAACTTCTCTCAGCAATCAAAGTCATTTTAATACAAACTTTAGTTATAGTGAATACAAGGCCTTGATCATGACCATCCATTTATGTGCACCGATGCTGGATTTAATAAGAAAATTCTGATATAGAACATTTTAACAATATGCCATATCTTGAGAAATTAAAATTAATTTACCGTATTACCCTCTTCAATCCTCCAAAATCCTCTCGTCAGTTTTGACAGATTTTGGAAGATTGAAGTGGAATGGCAAAAAGTGTTGGTTGATCTTAGAGGATGCATTATGTCGAGTTCGTAGGCTGTTGTTCAGACAAGCATAATTGAGCCCTGCCCCCCACACTAGTTCTGAATGTCACTGGCACTGCCTCAAGCCATTGGAGTGATAGGACAATTTTGAAGGATTGAGGCAATGGTCTTGTCTCCCCCCTCCCCAACCCGTATTAATTCAAGAAAAAAGCAGATAATTTTGGACATTTGAGGCTGAATCCAATTTGTACATGGTAGCAATTGGAGGATTTAGGATGGTTCTTAGCCAAAAGGATAAAGGAGGTTATGGTTAAAGTTCAAAATTATAACTAAAATGAACTTTACATGGCAAGTAAATATCCTTGCACTATAAATTCAAGACTTTTTCAAAACTTTAGTTGAAAAGATGTTGTGCAAGAGACATTAAATTCAGCTTCTATATAAGTAAAAAAACTTACCTCAATAATAGTAGAACAGTGGCATGTGGATGGGTGACACATGATGTACTGCAACTGCCCATTAGAAGAAATGTGTACACGGCCTTCAGGATGTGCTGACCATAGGTGGGGCCCTTCATGGATGCAGATTACCACGTATCCACTATCTCAGCATTCAGTGTGTGCAGCAGCTTGCGTAGAGTAGTAACAGCAACATGTGCGGAGATGATTCTATAGTTCTTTCTGGTGCAACTTGGATCCTTCTGCATGATTAGAAACAGCCTCTCAGTTCAAGGACACGTGCATATCAAGTGGAAATGAATGTCAGAAGAAATGGAAGTTCTGTCCCTGTAACAACCAAAAAGGACATCAGTTTCTAAAATCTCAAGAGCCGATGGTCTGTCAGAAGATGCAGCTATCGAAGGTCAGTGTTCATCTTCACCTTGACCCCAATGTGAACCGCAGTGTGTCCATCCGTATACACATACATATATCCACACAACCATACTGCCAAGAAGTAGTCCAAGTCAGAGACTTCCTGCTGGGTGTCAGGAACTTCATGAAGTTCCTGAAGATCACGGGGGAGGGTGCATGGCCTAGGTGACTTGGCCATGGGATCGGTGCGTCAGATAATATGCTTACAACATTTGGTGCAGTGAGAGTACGGATGAAGCTCATTCTACAGAACCTTTGTTATTTTTAGCAGAAGGGTTTAATCCAGGTTGTGCTCAATGCAAGTGGTATATCAACAATGTATCGCAGGACTGGGATTGAAGTGGAGTAGCTGTACCCTGTGTGGTCTTCCATCCCTAGCCGCTTGTGGATTCTTTCCATGCAATCCATGTGTTTGTTACTGAGTGTGATGATAGTAAGAACAAAATCAAATATCTTGTATTAGATGGCAATACTTTGTTTCAATCTGTGATTCAATGACCTCTACAACAAATCTGATGTCATGGTTGTCTGGGTATTACATTTACGGTATCAATGGGATATTCTAAATACAGTACACAATGTTCAACTTCAAAACAATACAAATAACTTTGGACTCATCTAACCAATGTTTAAGGATGTTCAAACATTGTATTAAATTATGTTATTAAGTTCTAAAGCACACATTTTTTCAACTTCTCAAATTCAAGATTATTTCCAAGTTTCCAGGCTTAAATTGTTTTCACAAATTCTCATGTTCAAGTCTGCTCAAGTTTTTAAGTTAAAGCCTCAAGTTTTTGGTTATTTTTTTAGTTTAGTTTATTCCAACTTTTTATTCCAGACTTCACTTTATATTTTCACTCCTTAGTTCACCAATTCAGTTTTAATTAGAGTTTCCAATATAACACCTTGACACAGTTTGGACAAGGTAAACTACATGTAATCTAGAAAAACCTTGTAAAAAAATACAGCATCATTGCAGATGACCTTCATTAACTGAACTTGTATATGTACAACGTTGTAAATAACACTTTACTTTTACATGTTCTCTTTTCTAATATGGGTGACACATGACATAGTGCACAATTTATTTTAAATCCCCAAAATAATAGTTATAAGAATAATAACATAAAAAGAATGCACTGAATGTATACATGGTTTCTAGTAAAAAAATTAACATTTCATTCTTTTTAATTCAATATACTAATTCAAGATTCAGGTCACTGTTCAACATTGATACACCAAATTCTGATACAATGGGGTGCACACATTTGTTCAAGGGGGGCAATGAAAGTAAATAAATTGCGACTTATATTTTGTTGTACATTTCAATATTTCATAATTACGCCACTTCATGCAGTACATGTGCATGTATTTAAATGTGCATACATAGTGCAACATGCAGCCTACATGTATCAACGGACGGCAGCAGGTCTTATTGACAAGTGCAATAAACATTTTTTTGATGAATTGGTCTATTTTGTTTTTCTCTTTTTATCCTGCCTTCGCTCTGAAGATTCTCCAATATTTTGCTTCCGACTCTCCTTTTAGTCCCTGTAATTATGTGCATTTTATGTGTCAATTTTATCCACATGTATAACCATTCCTTAAAATGGCTAGAAAAGCTTAGATTGTTATACAAACTGCCTCATGATAACTATAATAAGTAGGAATGATTGAAGCACCCACTGAATCCATATTTCTAACATATACATGGTCAATCAATGTACCACCTTCCGTTGTAGAATCAGTAACAATCTGTTTATAGCCATGACCTTCCATTAACTTTTGAATCTGTGACGCATGTTTCAGAATGTCTTCATTAAAATCACCCATGACAATACATCTGTTGGATATCTTATGAAGTTCTTCAAGCAATATTTTCATCTTCATAATGAATTCATCCATAGTATATGATGCAGGACGATAGATTACTATCACAGAGCATGATATTTGACTAATGATTTGAAATGCAATAAACTCAATATTTTGCACAGGTAATACTAGCCTACTAAAAGATCTGTTCCTTCTTCCAAATACACTGACGCCTCCATGACTTTGTTGTTTCAACATTCTTGTCACCTCATTTAAATTATCATATGATAAACCTCTGATTTGATGATAGCAATTAAATTCAGTTAACAGTACAATTCATCATCAATCCATGTCTCAGTAAGACAAATGAAATCAGATTTAATCATTTCATTATGACATATTAAGTCCATATGGTGTGCCTCCAATCCTTGAATGTTATGCATCATAATAATGGTCCTGTTTGAGTCTTCTTCCACTGCATGTACTTCATCAATACATGTTGGCATACCTTCTAATGATTCTGAAACACTTTTATTACAATAAATATACTTTTCATCAAATCTTTTGATCACAAGTCCATTCATTGATGTAACTCTGCTGAGTGCAACATACTGTAGCGCCGGTGCCGGTCGGTTGGCGGAGGGCGCTAGCACGGCACCACTAGCGGAACCGTTGCGGTGGAGCCCCAGCTGACCGGCCGGTAGAGGGCACCAGCACGGTCCCACAGCGGAGCTGTTGCAACGGAGCCCCTGCTGGTCGGCTGGGGAGGCCCGTTGCGTGCGGCGCACGCGCAGTGACCCGTTTCCCTAGTAACAAGCAGTGTGCGATCCTCCTCCATTTTTGTGTGAGGCCTTGTGTATTTTGCTACCCGAATAAACGGCCTAGAGCCCTTCAGAACTTGAGCAAAGTGTGCCGGAGTGTTCTTTCAGGGTGTACGAGAGTCCCGCGCACGGTCGACGCTACATTGGAGGCAGCGGTGACATACCAGGAAAGAGCAAATCAGGTAAAACCTCAAGTTCTTGCGGCATGAATCCACCGGGTAGGGACAGTCTGGTGTCCGACTCGCCACACGGCGCGGACACAGACGGGGATATAGCTCCACACGACGCAGGCCAATCGGGAGATAGGAATGGCGGACCGTTCGTTACCTTGAGCGAATTAGAATCCTTTTTGAGGGATAATCAAGGGAGTCTTCCTCGGGATAAGAGGGAGACTGGGGGGTCATCGGGATCGGAATCTCTCATGTGGGAGGACGGGGAGAAAATGAAGCCTGAGATGATAGATCAGGGGGGGCGAATTTGTTACATTCCATGTCGCATTTGCATCGATTCCCCCCAGACTAGTTATGAGTCCCTCAGTGGGCCGTCCCACGCCGCTGGCGTCGGGGTGACAGACGCTCCGTTCCACCCGGAACGTTGCCGAGTCGCACTGGCCGGTGTGGCGGGGACGGTGCTTCACTGTGGGACAACCCATGACCCTTATTCCGGCGTGTCGAACGCCGGACCCCGCGAGGGGCCGCCCGGTGCTGCGCACGGCGACGGCGCAGACGCTGCGTTCCACACGGAACGCCGCCGAGCTGCATTCGCTGGGGCAGCGGGGGCGGAGCCTCGTGTGGAGACGGCCTGTGAGTTTCACGCCGGTGCGCCCGGCGGGGGGTCTCGCGGGGGGCCGCCCTGCGCTGTGCACGGCGGCGGGGCAAACGCCGCGTTCCACACGGAACGCCGCCGAGCCGCGTTCGCCGGGGCGGCGGGGGCGGAGCCTCGTTTGGGAACGGCCTGTGAGTTTCACACCGGTGCGCCCGATGGGGGGCCTCGCGGGGGGCCGCCCTGCGCCGTACACGGCGGCGAGGCAAACGCTGCGTTCCACTCGGAACGCCGTCGGGCCGCGTTCGCGGGGGCGGAGCCTTGCATGGAGGGGGCCTTTGGGTTTTGCACCAGTACGCCCAGCGGGGGACACCGGGAGGGACCACGCCGTGCTGGGTATGGCGGCGGGGCGGATACGCCGCTCCACACGGAGCGCGGTCACGCCGCGTCTGCCGACGCAGCGGGGGGTCGTCCAGAGACACCCCACATTTTCTACACCGGCGTGAGCACCGGGAGCCACGAGGAACTGACCACCAGGGCAGGCCCTGGCGCAACGGGGATTCCCCAGCCTACACGCCCCATGACGGTAACAGTAGAGCCCCCTCAACGGTGCCGGTGTGGCCAGCCACTCCGCGTGGGAGTCAATGGAGAACCACTCCGCGTGGGAGTCAATGGAGAGCCACTCCGCGTGGGAGTCTATGGGGGAGAGCCACTCCGCGTGGGAGTCTATGGAGGAGAGCCACTCCGCGTGGGAGTCAATGGCGTAGAACCACTCCGCGTGGGAGTCAATGGAGAGCCACTGCGCGTGGGAGTCAATGGAGAGCCACTCCGCGTGGGAGTCAATGGAGAGCCACTCCGCGTGGGAGTCTATGGAGGAGAGCCACTCCGCGTGGGAGTCAATGGCGTGGAGCCACTCCGCGTGGGAGTCTATGGGGGAGAGCCACTCCGCGTGGGAGTCAATGGAGAGCCACTCCGCGTGGGAGTCAATGGGGAACCACTCCGTGTGGGAGTCTATGGAGGAGAGCCACTCCGCGTGGGAGTCAATGGCGTGGAGCCACTCCGCGTGGGAGTCTATGGGGGAGAGCCACTCCGCGTGGGAGTCAATGGAGAGCCACTCCGCGTGGGAGTCAATGGGGAACCACTCCGCGTGGGAGTCAATGGCGCAGAACCACTCCGCGTGGGAGTCAATGGAGAGCCACTCCGCGTGGGAGTCAATGGCGCGGAGCCACTCCGCGTGGGAGTCTATGGAGGAGAGCCACTCCGCGTGGGAGTCAATGGCGCGGAGGCAATCCGCACGGGAGTCTATGGAGGAGAACCACTCCGCGTGGAAGTCAATGGAGTGAGACAGCCCAGTCGGGAGGGGAGACCCGGGATCGCGGGGTGGCACCACACGGAGCCCCCATGCGGGACCGAGGCACCATCCACCACACCCGGGATGAGAAGGGGGACAGCGGGACCTTCCGACCCGGGGGGTCGGAGGCCAATGATGTTTCCCGACAGGTTCGACGGAGGCTCGTCGTGGTCCGATTACCTGATCCACTTCGAGAGCGTCGCGGCAGTCAACCATTGGAGCGAGGCCGAGAAGGCGATGTTCCTGGCTTCTCATTTGAGGGGCACGGCCCAAGAGGCACTTGCGGATATGGACTGGGGATGTGCAGGCCGCCCGCCCCCGGGTGGAGTGCTACGGATGCCACGAGTTCGGGCACATACGACGGTACTGCCCCAAGCGGAAGTCTGCTTCCGACCGGCAGCGAGGACCGACGGGGACAACGCCGAGACGCCAGGCCCCAAGCGGAGAGCCGGCGGCTCCAGCCCGAGTGACCAGTGCGAACTACATCACGGGCAAGGTCGCCGGGATATCCGTGCGCCTCCTCCTTGATACCGGGGCGGCGGTAAGCTTGTTGTCCGAGAGGGTCTATGGCACCTTGGATGAGACGGAGAGGCCGAGACTCCTTCGTTCCGCGCCGGCCCTGAGAATGGCAGACGGGAGCTCCATGCCAGCGAGGGGGGTGGCCGACTTCAAACTGCAGGTCGGGGGTCAACTTCTGAACCACGCCTGTACGGTGGCCGATATAGAGCCAGACGTGATACTCGGGATCGACTTCCTGTCAAGATACCGTTGCGAATGGCGATGGGGGGATGGCGTAGTCGTGGTCGACGGGGAGGCCGTTCCCCTGGAGGGTTCCCGACGGCGGCCGATGGTGGCCAGGGTACAGGTGAATATGAGAATGGAGAATATGGTGGTACCGGCAGGTCACGAGGCGATTATCGCGGGCGGAGTGGCTGCTGGGCCACGGATGGGAGTCGGGATGGTGTACCCGAACTTGGGGGCCACGGACAGTTGTCAGATTGCGGTCGCCACGGGCCTGGTCGATACTGGGAATGGGACCGTGCCGATCCGAGTGTTCAACCCGACGACCGACCCCGTCACCGTTTACAAAGGGAGTCGCCTGGCTTTATTTTCGCCAATGGACGACTTTGACGTGATGGAACTTGGCGACGGACGGCCGAGAACGGCTACCGGGCATTCTTTTTCCCCCCCAGCGAGTGTCCGAACGGAAGTGCCGGCTCATCTCGGAGACCTCTTGGACCGGGGCGCGGTGAACCTCGGTCCGGCCGAGCATGCCCGGTTGGCAGAATTGCTGACGGAGTTCTCGGAAGCGTTCACGGGCCCGGACGGCAAGCTCGGTCGGACGAACCTGGCCCAGCATGCGATCGACACCGGAGCAGCCAACCCCATACGCCAGCCGCCAAGGAGACTACCCATGCACAAGCGGCGGGAGGCAGAGAAGCAAGTTGAACAGATGTTGCAGGAGGGTGTTGTGGAGCCGTCCAATAGTCCTTGGTCGTCACCGGTCGTCCTTGTAAAAAAAAAGGACGGTTCCATTCGATTTTGCGTGGACTATCGCAAGGTCAACGAGGTGACGCTGAAGGACGCGTACCCCATCCCCCGAATCGAGGACAACTTGGACGCCCTGGACGGGGCGAAGTGGTTCAGCACACTCGACCTAGCCAGCGGATACTGGCAGGTCGGCCTGGACAAGGGGGACCGAGAGAAGACGGCCTTCGGCATGCAGAACGGCTTGTACCAATTTACAGTAATGCCATTCGGGCTCTGCAACGCTCCAGCGACATTCGAACGGCTAATGGAGCGGGTGCTGAGGGGACTTCAGTGGCAGATAGCGGTGGTCTATCTGGACGACGTGATCGTGTGGGGGTCCGACTTCGAGGAACACTATCAGAGGCTGGCCACCGTGTTGGGCCGGTTCCGGGCCACGGGGTTGAAGCTGAAACCAAAAAAATGCGATCTGTTCAAGACGGAAGTGTCCTTCCTGGGCCACAAGGTTTCAGCCGAAGGGGTGAGCACAGACCCCGAAAAAGTCACCGTCATCAGGAAGTGGCCACAGCCGGCGAACCTGACCCAAGTCCGGAGCTTCCTGGGCCTCGCGTCGTACTACCGACGTTTCATCGCAGACTTCGCCGAGATCGCTCGTCCCCTCCACGCCCTTACCAACAAGAGTCAGAAGACCTTTGCCTGGTCCAGCTCCTGTCAGTCGGCCTTTGAGCACCTCAAGGACGCGCTGGCTACGACGCCGGTGTTACGGTACCCGAACACGGAGCGTCGCTACATCCTGGACACGGACGCCAGCCACTGCACCATTGGAGCAGTGTTGTCACAGGAAGGGGATGATGGGGAAAGGGTGATTGCCTACGGCAGCCGCGCCTTGTCCAAGGCCGAGCGCAACTACTGCACCACACGGAGAGAGTTGCTGGCCGCGGTCCACTTCATCCATTATTTCAAACATTACCTCCTGGGCAAGCGTTTCCTGCTCAGAACGGACCACGGCTCCTTACGGTGGCTATTCAACTTCCGCGAACCCGAAGGACAGGTGGCCAGATGGATCCAAAGGCTGGGGTGTTACGAATTTGACATCGAGCACCGAGCGGGCAAGAAACACATCAACGCCGACGCCGTCTCCAGGATCCCGTGTGGCCAGTGCGGACGGTCAAGAGAGCAGGGCCAGGAATGCTACACCGGGGAGGGCCAGAGTAGTACCGGGGAGGCACAAGTGGACGGACTGGTGGGAGCTGTCGGCGAGTCCGGACGGAAACGGGCCACTGCCTCAGAACAACTCCTGGAGACATGGGACCCCGAGGAACTGGCGCGGGAGCAACGCAGCGACCCCGAACTGGGCAAGCTCATGCAGTGGCTGGAGGAGGCGGTCCCCCGACCCGGCTGGACGGATGTCTCGGCGCTGGACGAGGGTACCAAGTTCTGGTGGGCCAAGTGGCAAAGGCTACGGCTGGCCCGTGGGGTCCTACAGCTAAGATGGGAACAGCCCGGCGGGGGACCCCCGACGTGGAAGGTCGTGGTCCCAAAGGGGAAGGTGGAGGACGTCATGAGGTTGGTCCATGACAACAGAACCTCGGGCCACTTGGGGGTCGCCCGGACGGTCGCACGACTGAAGCAGGCCTCCGTGTACTGGAGAGGGATGCAACGCCAGGCGGAAGAGTGGTGTCGGAAGTGCCACAAGTGTGGCTCGAAGAAGTCGCCTCCCAGACCCCGGAAGGCCCCACTCCAACAATACTTAGTAGGGGCCCCGATGGAGCGCCTGGCAATTGACCTGACGGGCAGACTTCCGAAGACGAGGGCCGGGAACACGGGCATCATGGTGGTCGCTGACTACTTCACGAAGTGGGTGGAGGCCTTTCCCATCCCCGACAAAACGTCAGAAACCGTCGCCAGGGTCCTCGTCGAACAGGTTGTCACGCGGTTCGGCACCCCCCTAGAAATCCATACGGATCAGGGGAGGGAGTTCGAAGCCGGACTGTTCCAGGGAGTCTGTAGGCTGCTCGGCATTCAAAAGACCCGTACTACGCCGTTCCACCCCCAGTCAGACGGGATGGTGGAGCGGTTTAACCGCACGGTCAAGACGATGCTGAGCCTGTTCGTCGACGAGAACCAGGACGACTGGGACGAACACCTGCCGTATGTCATGATGGCGTACCGTTCCTCTCAACACGACAGCACCAAACTCACGCCGAACCTGCTCATGCTCGGCCGGGAAGTCAGGCTCCCCCTGGACCTCGTGGTGGGGCTCCCGGAAGAGCGATCGGCACGCGTGGTAGTACCCAACTACGTGGATGGGCTGAGGAGGAAGATGGAGCGTGCCCACGAGTTCGCCCGGCGTCTCCTACAGAGCAGCCAGACCTACCAGAAACGACAGTACGACCGTCGGGCCGAAGGGGCTGGGTATGAGCTAGGCCAACCGGTGTGGCTGTACACCCCCGCCAAGAAAGTGGGTCGCACGCCCAAGCTGCAGTGTTGGTGGGACGGACCGTTCGTGGTGACGAAGAGAATGGACGACGTCACTTACCGGGTCCAGAAGTCCCCTCGGGCTAAAGCCAAGGTGATCCATTACAACCGGCTGAAACCATACCTGGGCGACGCCGATGTGGGCTGGTGGGAGCGTACCACTCGGGGATCTCGGGCGGAAGAAGGCAGTACCACCACGGAGGGACCGCCGGGGACACCGGACCGATCGGGGGTCCCATTATCGGACCCGGCGAACGAAGCTGCCCCGGACGACCAGGCGAACAGCGGGGAAGGTCAAGACCCCGGGATGGCCCCGACTCCCTACGGGGACGGGACACCACCACCGGCCGAGACGACGGCGACGACCCCCGACGAGCCGAGCGGGACGGAACCGGAGTCCGGCGAAGTGGCCGGCGAGGCGGCGGGGGAAGGCGAGCCGGCACCTCCTACGCCATCGGAACCGGCTACCGGCAGAGTCACTAGGGCCGGACGGAGAATTATCCGTCCCAGTCGATATTGCCTCCACCTAACTGACCTTCCTTCTTTTCCCCCCTGCAGGATGGATCAGGTGAGATGTCCCCACTGCGACAGGACGTTCAACCAGCGCCATAATCTCCGGAGGCACCTCCGGACGGCGTGCAGGGTACTCCACCTCGAATGTCCCTACGCTTGTGCCCGGGGGTGCGGAAGGACCTTCTATAGGAGGGACGTCCGGGAGCGACATCACCACTATTGTGCGGGGAGTTTTGTGGGATCGGTGGGTGCGGAGGTCGACGAACTCGACGTCCACGCCAGCGACGAGGAGATGGACGCCGCTCCACCCCCTCCGCCGCCGACGTCCCACCGGGGGGGCCGTAACCACCCGGAACAGCCCCCCCACGCTACCACACCACGCGCGGGGCGGTCGCCCTCACCGCCACGCCTCACTCGGCAAGGGAGTCACCAGGTCCCGGGGTCTCCCAGCCGGTCGGGGGACCGCGGCCCCTCGGAACGCTTCTCCCGACCACCCCATTCGGAACATTCCTCGGAGGGACGACCATCTGGGTCGGGGAGCCGTGTCCGTGCGGAACGCTCCCCGGCGGGGCCCCCCCCACGAGGCCGTTGGAACCGGCGCCGGGGCGGGAGGGGTCGACCGGTCCGAGCGGAGGGCGGGGTGCCGATGAGACCCTCTGCGCCCCCCGATGCCCCCTTGCCACAGTGGGACGGACGCCCTCTTCTTCTTCCGGCCGGTACCAGCGTGCACTTCCCGGACGGGAGGCGACTCCAGCTGAGCAGAGCCGCGGCCGTCCGGACGCCTAGCATCACACGGGACTCCGCCACCCACATGGAAACGGCCCTCTGCGAACACCTCAGGGAGGAGTGGCGGTTAGAGCACACGCCCCACGGGGTGGATGCCCGTGGCCACCGGCTGGGGCGGACACGAGTGATCCATACCTACGAGGCCCCCGTCCACCTCCTCCAGACGTACCAAGGGCAGCAGTATGGCCAATACTTCGTAGATCCCTCCGTGTCCGCCCAGCCCTCTCTGGGGGGACTGCTACCACCCGGAGCGCCGCCACCCCCGCGCTACCCCAACAACGTACCACGTCGCTTCTGGGAGGAACTGTTCCGGCAGACGGAAGTCCAACGGCAGCCTCCACCTACCAGCTGAACTGGATGTTGTTTTCCCTTCCCCCCCTGGACTTTTGTGTAACCCCCTTTTTTTCTTTTTTTTTGTGTTTTGGTGGTCACTGCGGGCGCCGTCCGGCTCGGGCCTTCCTGGGCGTCCGGTCATCGGTGCTGGTTGTCTTGTTCGGGGACGAACAAAGGTCTTCGCGGGGGGCAATGTAGCGCCGGTGCCGGTCGGTTGGCGGAGGGCGCTAGCACGGCACCACTAGCGGAACCGTTGCGGTGGAGCCCCAGCTGACCGGCCGGTAGAGGGCACCAGCACGGTCCCACAGCGGAGCTGTTGCAACGGAGCCCCTGCTGGTCGGCTGGGGAGGCCCGTTGCGTGCGGCGCACGCGCAGTGACCCGTTTCCCTAGTAACAAGCAGTGTGCGATCCTCCTCCATTTTTGTGTGAGGCCTTGTGTATTTTGCTACCCGAATAAACGGCCTAGAGCCCTTCAGAACTTGAGCAAAGTGTGCCGGAGTGTTCTTTCAGGGTGTACGAGAGTCCCGCGCACGGTCGACGCTACAATACGCTTGTCCAGCTGAAAATGTACGTTCAAGTGAAACAACTGCTTTATCTGTTGTCATTCCTTGCACTTTGTGCACTGTGCATGCCCAGGCTAATTTTAAGGGAAACTGCTGTCTTACACACTGCTTTGTGACACTTTCTTCTTCTTTTTCAATTGGAACTGTGTTAGCATGATTTGAAGAATTGAATTTTCTTTTCAACTTACAACCAACATTCTTATTGTCGAACTGAACATAAATGTATTTTGGCCAAGATTTATCAGGCAACATAGTTATTTGACGTACAATCCCAAATACACCATTCACAAGTCCATCTGATACATCAATGTTCTTAGTTAGCATTACTCTAGCACCAACACCCAACCACAATGATTCAGGCAAGTTTGTGTATGTTGATTTCTTAGGAATTTTGACCTTTCCTTTTTGATTACCTTTATTTGAATGTTTTTGAAGGTCCTTTGCAACAATACATGTACACTCACTACACTTTGCAAACAATGTCTGTGTATTGTATTCATCAACCTCTTTGTTACATGGAAAGATATGTAATGCATCATCCCAATCCTCTCCTGTTTCTCGGGAGCTTAAAATTGTCACATCTTCATCTGATAATTTTTCTTTCTTAGGTTTGATTCGTAATCTATTCAATATCTGTGCAAACTGAACATCATCTTTTTGTCGCATGATTTCACAAAGCTCAACTTTCTGGAAATTATCATTCCACAGATCAACCGGAATTCCTTTCTGATGCAATGGTTTTCCTTTCACTGGAGGCAACTGATAAAAATCACCAACAGCTAAAATACTGACACTTCCAAAGGGATCATGATTGCGTGTTTGTTTTATCTGACGCAAACGGCCATGAATATAGCATAACATCTTGTGATCAACCATTGATATTTCATCAATAATTACAATTTGAAGATCTTGCAATGCATTCCTTAGAGTATTCAATTTCTCTTCTCCAAGTGGTTGATAAGGTAATCTAGCATCAACTGGGATTGACAGGGCACTGTGAATTGTACTACCATTGATATTAAATGCAGCAACTCCTGTAGGTGCAGTTAATAAGACTGAAACATTATCTGGATTCTGAACCATTCTTGCAAACAGTCTTGTAGCTTCATAATATAGTGATTTAATCAAATGACTTTTTCCAGTTCCAGCTCCACCAGTGACAAATACATGAAATGATTTAGGATTTCTACCATTCACCTTTTGTAAGCACCAATTACGAATCTTATTAAACACCTGTCTCTGCCGAACATTCAAGGATCTCAACAAATTCATTGCATCTTGGTTTGAAATTTTTACTGAATATGGTTCAAAACTACATAGTTTTCCTTTTTTATCAGCCTGCAAATCAGGAATATCAAATTCATTCTCTTCTTCTGTTACTGGTATACGTTCTGATTGACATTCAAGTCTGTCTTGCTCAGAGTTAGGACAGATTAAAGCCCAGGCATCTTCTTGAAGACCAAATTTGTTCACATACTGTTCTGCAGCTTCAAGAGAATCAACATTTGCCTCATAAATGGACCGGTTACTTTCAACAATGCATTGTACTAATTGCAATTGATTATTAAGACGTACGGAACCATTATTATAGAATTCTTGATGTGTTTCAAACTGAGATGGTTTCAGCTGGCAATCTACACGATATGGAAGAAATAGCTGCAGTATACTTTGGTAATATTTCTCAGGGTATTTATTCTCTGTAAACCGAGGATATCTTATTACTGCTGGCTCAGTTCTACTCCGTTTCTGTATGTGACCCAAACCATCTTTCAATACATACACTGGTGAATGCTTTCTTTTCTTATTTGTGTTTGCATTATAAATAATTCTGTATTCAGAGCAAAATGTAGCCAGGCACATGTCATTAAATATATCAAGTTCTGGTCTTGCTTTATAACGATCAACTTTATTTACCATGAATATGTCACTGTCATCATCTTCAGATCTGTTCTGAATTACACTCAGTGGCAAGCTCATTCTGACAGGATTCTCACCCACAGGTATAAACTCTACTTTTCTTGAACCCTCTTTCAATCTAAGACTACAAACACGAAACACTGCTTCTTGAGCTGATATCTCACGATTATGTAAATACACACAACCAAGTTGCCTCATACTTTGTCTAGCATCTAAATTGCCCTTCTGTGCTTCTTTCTGAGTATTTGACAGTAACTGTCCCATTTCACGTTCAGCCTTTGACATATATGACACAACATAAGCTGCACAGGCATATGCATCACTGATGAATTGGATATCCATGTTAGCATTCCAACATCTTATCAAATCAGGATTGTACAGATTGACCCATACATCTTGCGCTTCTCGTTTTATGACAATAGTAGCTTTGCTGCTTAAAACATTATGAGCTTTTTCAAAATCATCTTGTGAAATCTTAAGTCTTTCAAACAACTCCAGAGTCGATACATGCTGGTTTTCCTCAAGCTGTAATGCATCCCACACAGACTTCAATAATTCTTTTGCTTCACTACATGTTTGTTTCATTTTATCACTACACTCAACATTACTTTTATCACTACACTCAACATTACTTTTATCATTCTCATCTTCGTAATCACTACCACCAACATAATCACTGTCATCAACATCATTAACTATTGCATCTGGCTCAGTAATAAATGTTCTATTTGAAGGTGGTCTTGGAAAGTTAAATCTACACTCAGTTCCTTTTTTTTTACATGACTTAGAATGTTTCCGACTATGTAGCTGCACATGAGAGATTATATCATTCAGTTCCTCATCTTGTTCCTTAGATGGCAATTTGCAACTAATGTATGAATCAATGAATTTAATCACTTCTTCGTCACTGTCAATTCCTAACTTTGGAGCATTCTCAATCCAGAATAAACAATGTGTATGGGGAGATCCTCTTTGCTGAAATTCAACTCTATAAAAATAGTCATTCACTTTGCCAATAGGTTCAGCCCTTGACATGATAACATCTTTCAAAAATGTATGAAACCGTTTATCAAACATTCTAGCTACAGTCACAGGATTGCTTCGCAATAATTTACATTTATCACCCCAATCCAAATCTTCTATGTCTCTAGAATCACCTTGTTGCCGCAGTAATGTGTTTATGATTTCAGGCCATCTCATATCAGCTGCTGAAAATGAGCAAAACCATGTCGGTATTCCAAGCTGTCTAATCATTGCCATGACATCTTTCTGAGCTGATTGCCAATATGGGGGTGTACCTCTGATGGGCTTCAAGAACTTATAACCACTATCAGATTGTAAAATATCATTAAGTTGATCTCTATCCTTAATCATGTTCGCCTGCACATTCTCAGCACAATGTACTTTTCCTGAACTCTGACGCAATGCAATTGACACACTTGACATAACTTGTTGTATTTCTGACAGGTATTGGGCATAGAAAACATACTGAATGTTTTTTGCAAATCTATTATCTGCATTCATTAACCTGTTATGAAAATATCTAGAAAGACTTAGATTCCCTTCATGATGGTCAGTAAATGTCGGCATACCTGTTGGAAATAGTGTTGGAAAACACTTGGCTTCATTTGCTTGTTCCATGAGAACTCTCACTGGACTATTTGCTTCACATGGGGCTACACATAAGACTTCATCGAAATGCTGATCTAAAATCTCAGAAGCAACATTAACTGGTTGCATGCATGTATCGTAAGTAATGCCTGTCAAACGTTCCTCATCTGTTTCTTCCTCTGTGTCTTCATCACTCTCACATGAATTGTCAGATTTATTTCCTTGTTCATCTTCATCTTCCAATGGATTTTGCCACTCATTGTTTATGTCAATGTTACTATACCACAAATTGTTTTGCTTCAAAAAATAAAGAGCACGTTCAACATGTTCCCTGGTTACATACTGAAACTGGTAATATCCTTTGAAAGATAATTTTCTCTTCAACTTAACTCGGATTAACTGGTTATTACTTCCACATCTAGGCAATGCTGTTACTGTCTCAGAAATATTTGATGGTACACAAACAACTGGACCATGAACTGCATTTTGACCTCCTCTAGGCAATGCTATCATCTTCATAAATGCTACATTAAGTGCAATTAAATGTTCTTCCAATGTATTCAAACAACTCAATTCCTCAGGGATATCTTCCAATGCCAAATTGTTTGTACATGCTTCTGCTGGTATCCTGTTTTGAAGCAATTTCCTGTGACACGTATAGCAAATCCACAAACATGAACGACTTGATTCTGACAATCCACACCTCTCACTACATATTGTGTTTATACATGTATGCAAATACTTAAAAGATATACATGTACCAGCAATGTTACTGTATTTGTATTTCTTACACTTAATGACTTGTTTGCGAAAAAGAAGTTTATGGCAGACTGCACATATATATTCAGGTCCTGCTGACACTTCTTTCCTCCAGTTTGTTCTTACATTACTCATAACTCTTTGCTTTGCTCTTTTCCTGAATGATCTTTGTAAATTCATATGCTTCAATTTCTCACGGTACAGTTTATCACTTTTTTTTTTTTTTTTTGCTTTATCAATTAATGACCTTCGATAATGTATATTACAATAATACTTTCTTTTTATATTTTTAATCAGATTATTTCTATATGTTAAATTAGTATGATATTTACTCTTTGCAGTATTAATCTTTTTTAGTCTGTATGTTACATTGTCATGATACCTAGTTTTTGCACAGGCAATCTTCTCCCATCTATGTGCTTCATTCTTGTGATACTTAACTTCTGCATATCTAATCTTTTTTTGCCTATGTGCTTCATTCTTGTGATACTTAGCTTCTGCATAGTTAATCTTTTTTTGCCTATGTGCTTCATTCTTGTGATACTTAGCTTCTGCATAGTTAATCTTGTTTTGCCTATGTGCTTCATTCTTGTGATACTTAGCTTCTGCATAGCTAATCTTCTTTTGCCTATGTGCTTCATTCTTGTGATACTTAGCTTCTGCATAGTTAATCTTTTTTTGCCTATGTGCTTTATTCTTGTTATACTTAGCTTCTGCATATCTAATCTTCTTTTGCCTATGTGCTTCATTCTTGTTATACTTAGCTTCTGCATAGTTAATCTTCTTTTGCCTATGTGCTTCATTCCTGTGATACTTATCTTTTTTGGTAATCAATGTCTTTTGTCTATATTCTGCATTTTGTTCATATTTCTCTCTCAAAGTTTCCTTTTTCTTGGAAACATTTCTTTCATAATTCTTTTTCTCATATGCAAGTGCAGCTTTTCTTATTTTCTTACAACCATGATATATTTCTTTCTTGGCAGATTTTTTCTTTTCCTTATACATACTATTTTCTTTATATTGAGTTTTTGCTGCTGATTTCTTATCACTTTGATACTGCATATCATTGACATATCTGTCTTTATTTCTTAATCTGCACTTAGTCTTACTGACATCAGAAGTGTTGTTTTTTACACTTTTCAAATCCTTCCTTCTGGCATATTTTTCTTTAGCTTTCTCCCTTTGTGATTTCTGTTTCAATCTCAAATTTACACGTTTCCGTTGTTTCCGCTGCATATTAATACATCTGCTTTCTTCCTCACTGACGTCTGAAACCTTTGTAACCAAATCATAATGTACACGTCCTCTGTGGTACAAATAAATTCCCGACTTCAAAACATTCTCACTACTCTCACTGCTTGTATATATGTATGTACTAGAACATTTATACCACTTATTTACATTGTCATATGTATAAATATCTACATCCAGCATGTTTGCCATTACCATTATTTCTACTTCTGTAGTCCATGTACCACTTTCAAAAATTCTTGTTCTCAATACATAATCTTCAACTGTCATGTAACCTTCACGTAATAAACACTGAAATTTGGTTCTATTTGTCATTAAATGATTAACTATTGCTGTCCTGAACTGCATATGATTATCCTCACTTCCTGAGATAGCACAAGAAATAGCTCTAAAGAAGCAATTACCATCACCTTGAATTCTTGTGATACAGTCGGGTGCTCCCATTTTCACACATGAATTTGGAATGTCATGACTGTTTAGACATACTTTGGATACACCAAATTTCTCACAAAGCGTAATTTTATTTCTATATGTTAAAGGAACAAATTTATGAACAATTGCATCATGACTTTGCAAAATTTCTATCTCACTTCCATTTGATTGCTTTGCCTGTGCATTTGTGCTAGTGCCTGCACTGCTCTTGTTATAACTCTCCTCATTACAGATACTGTGATCATCATCTATCCAGACACTCACTCCTGTGATTTCAAATTGTTCATAATCCCTAATATTCATAGATACTCCGAGTTCTGAACAGTACCTGTATACACCGTGCCATGATGATTCGCATTTCAACAAACTTCTTCCTTCACTGTCTTGGTGGCCATTCTGATTTCTAGCATGTGAATCAAAAACATAATACATTCCATCTTGAGCAATTACTGAAAATGTGTTCCCCTTGAAACAGATAAAACATGCACAATATTTCTGGACTGTCTGCTCTACTGCCCTCCTGAATGAAATCATATTGAACTCATTTAGATGTGTTTCTTCTGCAAAAGTGCCAGACACAGATTCATCAATCTTCGTGTGGAAATGTTTTCCGAATGCATCAATTTCATCGGGCAACTCATTCACTAACAAATATTCATTCATCATCGTGGAGCTCCGAGACAAACAACTGTACAATTCATTGCCGGTATTCAACACAAAATCCATGTCTTTAGAACACCACATGTTCAATGACTTAATTTGGCCAAAGAGGATTCCACAGAGGCTCATACAAACACACTGTCGGCCAGCTAGATCTGCAAATTTATGATCACCTTGATGAAAACTGCCCTGAATAAATCTAATACCTTTAGTCTCATTTATCTCTCGATTATCTTCACCAGAACAATTGCTTTTACAATTAAATGTTTTCTTTTGGTCATTAGATTTAGTCATTTTCTGTGAATTATTTCTTTGTGAGAGGACTCTGGTCTTTTTTCTACAATCAGTACCTTCAACACAATTTTGCAAATTGTCTTCAGCTTTTCTTTTTGATTTTGTTTTCTCATCACCATCATTTGTATTTAGGTCATGTTGTTTCTTACTTAGAAGTCTGTATTTAGTAGGTTTTGTTTCCGAGGTTGCTTTATTTCTGCTCACATCATGATGTTCACCTTGACTAACAGATTGGCTTCTTGTTTTCTGTGCTTTAACCTGATTTCCTTTGTATTGTTCCTTTCCACTACTGGGACTACTCTCAACATTAGTACTTTTCTTGCTCCGCAGAAAATAACCTCCACTTTGGTTAACAATGCTCAATTGTTGCTCTGTATTTAAACATGTATCTCTGCATTCCATATCATCTATGTGTCCTATTACATGCTTGATCTTCCAAGTACTTCTCTGTGCCTCACCTGTATTTTCATTCACTGATGAAACTTGAGCATAATTGTCTGAGCAAGAAACACCTTCATCAGTGCAAGACTGGACAGCTGCATTTTCCATGTTCCATGTCATCCTAAATTTGTTTTCATCTGTAGGAATGCCAAGATCATACAACAAAGAATCAGCATAATTACATCTTCCACATTTGAGACACAACCATGATACTGATTTACTTGTTAACATTGCCTGCATGTTTGAAAATCCCATACAATTCACATGATACCATATGTTGCAAATATCACATTCCACAACTCGTTCATCTGCAGTAGTAATTTGATCACATAACCAACACTGGATAGCTCGCGTTTCCTTCAAAGAGTAATCCATATTCTTAACATCTGCCTTCTCAACTGTACATCTTAAGCAATCTCTTCCCTGTATCAATCTGTGCAACTCCATGTAAACATTTACTCCTCTTCTTCACTGAAACTTTCTCTTCATTCTGACTTTTGCTACATGTCCTCTCTTCACATTGGTCTTTCTTATTATGCATTTTCTTGATTACATAGCTCAGACTTCTTCTTGTGTGACTTTGAATGTTCTTAGCTCCTTTTTCATGGTTTTTCCTCTCTTCCTTACTCAAACGAAATTCAACAACTTTACCATTCCTTGACCTTCTGAATGTTTGTCTTCGTTTTTCTCTTCTAATTTTCTTCCAATTTGGTTTGGAAACCTTCTTTTTCTCTTGATAATACTCAACAACAGACTGCAATACCTGATTCCTACTACAACATGTTTGCCCACTTGCCTTTAACATTTTCAATGCATTCCTATTACCTTTCCTCTTCTGTGACACATGGTTGATTCTACACTTCTTCAAACTCACTTTTCTTCTCTGATCATGGTTTCCAGTCCTTCCATCTCTGTTTTGTACTATCTGCTTCTCAACAATACTCACTTTGAACATTTCTCGGTTTACATGTCTTTGCTTTATGTAGTGCTTACAATTGAGATGCTTAAATCTGACTTTACAACTGTTTAGTGCTGTGCATCTTATTTGCTGAATGTTCCAGTTGCAAGGCAAGAGAGCCCCAGTACCAGAACAAAGTGAATATGGTCTCACTTGTTCCAGCGCATACACACATATGTCTGGTGCCAACTGGTTTGCGCACTGCCCATCATTCATGAACAGACGACTTCTCTGAGGAGGTGCCAACCTCAGAGCATTTGGATGAGAGGACGATGTCAACTTACTGAAAGATGAAATAGACCAAACACAGGACATACAAGAAGACTGAAATGGAATAATGAAAGGAGGGAAATGTGGTGATAATTGCAAAACAGACATACATTCATCAAAGCGGTGTCCCACAATTCCACGACTCACAAACTTCTTAGCCTTGACCATTTTCTGAAACATAAAAAACACAAAATCCATTAATCATCCTATTTTTCTTCCGAACAATATTTACCATGCACTGCAGATACAAATAAAGACCAGATTTAAACATGCTATTTGGCTGTTTCGAAAGTTTTTCGAAACAGCCTTTGTTTTCGTTAAGATTTTTTGGCTGTTTCGTAGTTTTACGAAACAGCCCTTGTTTTCGTTAAGATTTTTTTTTTTTTCTTTTTTTTTTTTTTTTTGGCTGTTTTGGAAACTTTTCCAAAACAGCCCTTGTTTTCGTTAAGATTTTTTGGCTGTTTCGAAAGCTTTCGAAACAGCCCTTGTTTTCGTTAAGATTTTTTTTTTTTTCTTTTTGGCTGTTTCGAAAGTTTTTCGAAACAGCCCTTGTTTTCGTTAAGATTTTTTTTTTTTTCTTTTTTTTTTTTCTTTTTTTTTTTCTTTTTCAGACTTTTTGCCCATAGCGTTTGTACACGATTTCTTTCTGCCAGGCACTTTGGCTACTTTTATGCAGCCGATTGCCTTTAAACTTAACAGACACTCAGACCAACTGCTCAGAATGCATGCCGAACTTTTACGTCATGATGACGTCATCACGTGATTTTTTATGAATTTTTGAATTTTGAAAATCGTAACATTCATTAAATTATATCTAGCGAACAAAACAAGATATTTTCAAAATTCTTTTTTTTATAGCTTTGGTATGTCTCAAAGATATGCCTTAAAAAGCGAAAATTGTGTGACGTCATGATGACGTCATCAAAAATGCTTTTTTTTTTTAACGCATGTAAGGGTCAATCTGATTACAAAAATGTATATATTGAATTTTGCTGTACCCAATTCCAAAATTTCATGATCGTGGCTCACTCAAGTAAGAAATGACAGCCATTTCAAAATTTAGACCAAATTCAATATAACACAAAGGAATTCTGGGACGGGCTGATAACCATGGGTATTATGTGCTTGCTGTTTATAAAAGGGATTGATTTCTAGTCTTTTTTCAAGTCGCTAAATTTTTGAAGTTTTAGAATCGTAACATTCTTTTCAATATATCTAGCGAACAAAACAAGATATTTTCAAAATTCTTTTTGTTATAGCTTTGGTATGTCTCAAAGATATGCCATAAAAAGCGCAAATTGTGTGACGTCATGATGACGTCATAAAAAAAATTCTTTTTTCAAGTCGCTAGAATATTGCACATAGCATTTGTAAACGTTTTCTTTCTTACCGGCCACTTTGGCTACTTTTAAACTTGGCAGACACTTACACCAACTGCTAACAATGTGTGCCGAACTTTTACGTCATGATGACGTCATCACATGTCACGTGACGTCATCTTAAAGGGGCATTTTTTCGAAGCCATATATCTACAAAAGTACAAGTCCGATTAAGTTGAAACGTAATATCTAGGTATGCCACCGGGTGTTATAGATGAACATTGACATGATGTTATGATGACGTCATCACATGTCACGTGACGTCATCTTAAAGGGGCATTTTTCGAAGCCATATATCTACAAAAGTACAAGTCCGATTAAGTTGGAACGTAATATCTAGGTATGCCACCGGGTGTTATAGATAAACATGGACATAACGTTATGATCAAGTCATAACATGTCACGTGGTGTCATCTTAAAGGGGCACTTGCTAGATTATTGCCCATAGCATTTTTAAACGTTTACTTTCTTACCGGCCACTTTGGCTACTTTTAAACTTGGTAGACACTTACCCCAACTGCTCACAATGTGTGCCAAACTTTTACGTCATGATGATGTCATCACATGTCACGTGACGTCATATTAAATGGGCATTTTTTCAAAGCTATATATCTACAAAAGTACAAGTCCGATTAAGTTGAAAAGTAATATCCAGGTAGCCTAGTAGGTTTATAGATGAAAATTGACATTACGTTATGATGACATCATCACATGTTACGTGACGTCATCTTAAAGGGGCAGTTTTTGAATCCATATATATTAAGAAGTACATGTCTGATTCAGTTGAAAAGTAATATCTAGGTTGCCCAATAGGTTTATAGATGAAAATTTACATGACATTATTATGATGTCATCACATGTTACATGACGTCATCTTAAAGGTGCAGTTTTTGAAGCCATATATAAACAAAAGTACAAGTCCGATTCAGTTCAAAAGTAATATCTAGGTAGCCCAGTAGGTATTTTAAATTTAAAAAATTATGATGTCATGATTACGTCATCACTTGTTTCGTGTCATTATCTTAAAGAGGCATTTTTCGAAGCCATATATCTACAAAAGTACAGCTCCGATTTATTTGAAATGTAATATATAGTCGGGTAGGCAAGCAGGTTTATAGATGAAAATTGACATGACGTTATGATGACGTCATCACATGTCACGTGACGTTATCTTAAAGGGGCAGTTTTTGAAGCCATACATTGTATATCTACAAAAGTACAAGTTTGATTATTTTAAATGTAATATCTAGGTAGGTCAGCAAGTTTACAGATGAAAATTTACATTACGTTATTTTTACGTCATCACAAGTGACTATTACAAACAACTTTAATCATTTTCAAAGTCTAACAAAGAAACTGGCAGGAGCGCGATTGTTTGACGAACTTTAATTATTGTATTCACATTTCACATCCAAACTAAAAAAAATAAAAAGCGAAACAGCCCTGTGTTTGTCCACAAACACCGTCCGTCTAGTTTTTTTTTCTTCTTCTTTTTCAGACTTTTGCCCATAGCATTTGTACACGTTTTCTTTCTGACCGGCACTTTGGCTACTTTTAAGCAACCGATTGCATTTAAACTTAGCAGACACTTAGACCAACTGCTCAGGATGCATGCCGATCTTTTACGTCATGATGACGTCATCACGTGATTTTTTATGAATTTTTGAAATTTGAAAATCGTAACATTCATTAAATTATATCTAGCGAACAAAACAAGATATTTTCAAAATTCTTTTTCTGATAGCTTTGGTATGTCTCAAAGATATGCCCTAAATTGCGAAAATTGTGTGACGTCATGATGACGTCATCAAAAATGTGTTTTTTTATTAACGCATGTAAGGGTCAATCCGATTACAAAAATGTATATATTGAATTTTCCTGTACCCAATTCCAAAATTTCATGATCGTGGCTCACTCAAGTAAGAAATGACAGCCATTTCAAAATTTAGACCAAATTCAATATAACACAAAAGAATTCTGGGACGGGCTGATAACCATGGCTATTATGAGCTTGCTGTTTATAAAAGGGGTTGATTTCTAGTCTTTTTTCAAGTCGCTGAATTTTTGAAGTATTAAAATCGTAACATTCTTTTCAATATATCTAGCGAACAAAACAAGATATTTTCAAAATTATTTTTGTTATAGCTTTGGTATGTCTCAAAGATATGCCCTAAAAGGCGAAAATTGTGTGACGTCATGATGACGTCATCAACAATATTTTTTTTTTTTAACGCATGTAAGGGTCAATCCGATTACAAAAATGTATACATTGAATTTGTCTGTACGTAATTCCAAAATTTCATGGTCGTGGCTCACTCAAGTAAGAAATAGGAACCGTTTCAAAATTTAGACCAAATTCAATATAACACAAAGGAATTCTGGGAAGGGCAGATAACCATGGCTTAAATGAGCATGCTGTTTATAAAAAGGGTTGATTTGTAGTCTTTTTTCAAGTCGCTGAATTTTAAATTTTTGGAATCGTAACATTCTTTTCAATATATCTAGCGAACAAAACAAGATATTTTCAAAATTCTTTTTGTGATAGCTTTGGTATGTCTGAAAGATATTCCATAAAAAGCGTAAATTGTGTGACGTCATGATGACGTCATAAAACCTTTTTTGTTTTCAAGTCGCTAGAATATTGCCCACAGCAATTGTCAACGTTTTCTTTCTTACCGGCCACTTTGGCTAATTTTAAACTTGGCGGACACTTACACCAACTGCTCACAATGTGTGCCGAACTTTTACGTCATGATGACATCATCACATGTCACGTAATGTCATCTTATAGGTGGATTCGCTAGAGTATTGCCTATAGCATTTGTACTTGATATTTTTTTCTTACCGGCACTTTGGGTACTTTTAAACTTGGCAGAAACTTAGACCAACTGCTCAGAATGTGTGCCGAACTTTTACGTCACGATGACGTTATCACATGCCACGTGACGTCATCTTAAAGGGGATTTTTTAAAGAGCCCATAACTAGAGAACCATAGTGACGTCATGACCTCATTTGCTGATTTTCTATGAATTTTAAATGTTTGGAATTTCATTTTCCTCACATAATTTTACACTCATTGATAGGATTGTCCCCAATCTTGACACAGGTCATTCCAAGACCACGTTGCAGATGTTTGCTTTCACGAGTGCATCATCACGGGACATCATCTTAAAGGGGCACACTTTAAGGTCCTATATTTAGAGAACCGTAGGTCTGATTGGTTTCAATCTCTGAATGCCGACAGTTCGGCATGTGTTATAAATGAAAATTGATGTGACGTGATGATGGCATCATCATACGATTTTATAGTAATTTTTAAACTTTTCAACCTTAAAGCCATGTCTCATCAACAGAGTATGCTAATTTTGAAATTCTTTTTGAAATGTCCTAACCCCCCTTCCAAAAAAGGGAAAAATCTTAAGAATTTTACGGGACAAATTCTGCAAAACAAATTATGTCCATTGTAATTTAACGTAGTATAAATGTTTGTGAGAAGTGCCCGATTTTATAATTAATGTAAAATGTTGCCAAATGTTGGTAAATTTTTATTGATTTAACAAGAAGGCAAAGACGACGTGTTCCAGGGCGCAAAACATGTTTTCATCATTTTATCTAGCCTATGTGTGTTTAACATTGAATTTTATTTGTACCCATGATTTTAATTTGTTTTGGACTGGCCGACTCTCCATCAAGGCCAAAAACAAAATTATGAGAACCATAGAATTAAAAAAGAGACGCCCTTATATAATTTTCAATTTTTGCGAGGATTTAATATAACTTACAAAACAATTATTGTATTTTCTTCCATTCAAGTAAATTTTGCCTGAGGCGTCAGTTTCTTAAGGTTTATTGATTACCTTAAATTAAATTTCCAGTTTATAATTTCCAATGTATTAAAAAACGCGTTCTGTGATTTGAGAGGATTTAATATAACTCATTTTCTACTGCTCAAATAAATTTTGTGTCAGCCATCCATTCTTTAATGTTTAATACTTGTGTCTGCCTGTCATGGTGTGTTGGGCTAATTGCTGTCGTTTTGTCTTCAAAACACTAAAGGAGACATGCTTCGCTCTGACCCACAGTCCTATAATGCGTTATTTCCATTTCTTGGTAAAGTTGTTGTGTGCAGTGCTAGCTGGCACCGGACAAAATCTGGTAATGAATTTATAACCAGTAAACTGATGTGCTGCCCTCTACAGTTCGCCCTACCCAACAGACCAGCATTTTATAAAGTACTACCGCCCCCTTGCGCTAAAAAGTTGACAGGTTTGTCAATTACGGCAGAGTAAAAATTTTGGCCAACAACAAATGTCAGACATTCCTTACATTTAATAAGACCGTATTTTCTTTTAATATATATACTATAATACAAATATACGACTTTATTAAATAACTCTCTTCATTCAAAGGTCTTGTTTTCAAAGAATTGTTGATTTTATTGATTCCTACATGCCACAATCTCAGCATGCATTTTTATCAAGAATATATTACATAATATTAATAAAGATTCAAATTTGAGAGTCAAGTTGCTCCAATACAAGCCTTAAAACAAAATGTTAAGTCATTCAGTGAAAAGCACAGAAACAATCGGGTGTCTTATAACATTCTTTTTGGATTACAGACATACACTGTCAGGTTAAACTTTGTGTTCCAGGATACTTATCTACTCTCATACTATACTCAAGATGTACTGTACACCTAGTTGAAGTAAATATCTATACATGTATCAGGTTTCTACTTTGGCACAACAAATGATGTAAATCACATAATCATTATGTACAAATGTTGATCTGATTTTAATTAAATATCGACTTTAAGTAAAATATCTTCATAGGTATTGTTTCATAAATCGGCTGTTGTCCTAAATATGGCCTATACTTCATTACATGAATTTAAGGCTGTGTCCAAATCGCTTGTCAAGGTGTTCGTCCATTACAACTACACATGACGTAGCCGTAGCTGTAGCTCTAGACGCCCATTTTGGACACGGCCTAAGACTGATGACATGGAATTTGAGGTATAAAGAATGACTAACATCCCTGTTCTTTAGTAGGACAGCACTAGAAAATAATTCCAAACAAAGTAAAGGTAAAACAATTACGTGTTATATAAACCATTCATAAATATCTCGTTCAAAACTGGCTCGGTGTTGCATGAATATCCATCTCCCTGAAAAGCCAATTTAATGGTTCTACTGCACATGCCTAAGTGAACATAATTAGGACAGTGACCAGTCACATGAGAGGGTTTAACCAATAATAGGGAAGTGAAGCCAAAATTTCATACGAATCGGATATTGATATGATACCAGCATATATTTATTCCCTTATCTGCCATAAAAAACAGCAATTGTTTCTATACAAAAAAATACTCAAGTATAAATCCTTTGAAATAGATTACACAAGTTATTTATCAGGTGTGAGATTAGCCAAAAATGAAAATGTTTGGAGGTCACCGAGGACCTGAGAGCATAGAAGGGTGTGTGGTTTCCATTTGGCTAAAGGCACCCCTTAAAATACCTGTCTATCCTTTTTTGCTGGTAAAACCACCTTTAGGGTAACACTTCAGATTTCCAGATTGCACAAGAGATTCTGTAAAATCAGTAAAAAAATAAATGACAGAAAGTCCTGAAATCAGGACAAATCCTGAAAAACCTCACCCCTGATTTATAATTTTGTAAATGTCACGATCTTAACCTATTGCCGCTCTCATGCACAATAAGAAATCAACTGATTTAGCACCTTGCCAATAATGATTGATATTTTAAAAGAAATGTGAACATACTGGCAAAGACATTGTTTTAAACATGAGTTGAATAGACTGTCGATTGTGCTAACTTTCTGTTGGAATTATAAAATAATAACTTTATTAACTTGATATATACATGTAGCATATGATCAGGACTCAACAGGTTGAAATCTTTCATTAAGGGTATTAACTCAGTGACAGGTGCAACAACTTCTGACCTCACAGTGCAAGTGGTACATGTACATTTAGCTCACAGAACTCGGGCTTGGATGACAGGTGATTTGCAGTCTTTGACATCACAGTAATGCAAATGTTGGCTCACAGAACTCAGGCTTAGATGTGTGGTCTTTGATGTCATAGTGATGCAAGTGGTAAGTCACAGAACTCGGGCTTGGATGACAGGTGATGAATGTCGCTCACAGAACTCGGGCTTAGATGTGTGGTCCTTTGATGTCACAGTGATGCAAGTGGTAACTCACAGAACTCGGGCTTAGATGACAGGTGATGAGTGTCGCTCACAGAAATCGGGCTTAGATGTGTGGTCTTTGATGTCACAGTGATGCAAGTGGTAACTCACAGAACTCGGGATTGGATGACAGATGATTAATAGTCTTGGACATTACAGTAATGTTAGTGGTGGTTAACAGATCTCAGGCATAGATGAGTTGTGATCAGTAGTCTTTGACGTCACAGTGATGCAAGTGGTAGCTCACACAACTCAGGCTTTGATGACTGCAATAGGAAGTGATCGAACAGAAATCAGATAAACGTTATAGAATGCACAACAATTAGAACTGGTTTGTTTCATGAAAATACAAATTGTAAGACTTTGGATATTGATTCAGAACTTAAACTTTGATATACTCCGATACTATACTGATCCAGTGAGTCTGCTCACTGCATACATAGGCAACAATATATGAAGATTTCAGGCGCAAAAGCCTGTGAACGCCACTTCAAGTAACGATATCAAGTAAAAGTGCTTTCACTTGATATCGTTATCTCATTTTTCTTAGAAGTGGCATTTAGCGGCTTTTGCGCCTGAAGTCTTCATATATGTACATGCCTCTCCAATGCCAATATGTCACACAGTACATGTATATGTAGGTCTTAGTCAAAGTTACAAAGACTGGATTTGATTCATTTCTTGTTAGCACCCTTTACATCAATGGTGCACTGACTGCATTTTCATGGATCAGGAATATAGCTGCATAGGGTCTTAGATCAAGATATGCATTATACTTAGACTGCAAGCACATATGCTGATTTGACTGACAACTTTCCTAAATGGACAAACGTCTCAAAGATAGTGTACATGTGTTGGAGCATGCTACATTTGTACCACATTACTTTGATTAGACTAATATAGAAATTCTTTATCTTTTGCGGTTTGGTATAAAATGCATCTATATATATCGAAAGTAATTTAAAAAAATTCTTATTTGAAACTGAAAATAACAGCAGCTAAAAATAACAAGAATAATCTTTATCATACGTTTTCAAAGAGACAGTTGTACACATGTATTTTGGTTACCAATGGACAACTTGCACATCTTGCATTCATATATAGATTCCTGCACTGTCTACAAACAAATTTGATATCAGTACTATGTTGAAAAACAAAACAAATGATCTTTCTGAAAAAGATGATTAAAGTGATTGAACATACTTTTTGTACATTATCAAAGTATGGACCTCATGAACAACTATCGCCCATCACTGGTAAGAAAAAGTAATTTCTCCAATAAACCACACCATAAAATTATACAGTTGCATGTGAGATTGATTCAATTTTGTAGAAAGTTTAATTTGTAAATTCTACTCCTGAATCCAGTGCACACATGACAGTTTCCAACATACAGTAAGAACTACTCATGTGTAGTCACAAAGCTCTATTCGGTGATCGTGAGTAATGCTTGTCAGTATCAAGTTTAAATTACACAGCATATTGGAGCATCCATTGAAAAAAAGAAAATACCCTTACTCTGTGAACTTACAAGCCAAAAATTATTCACCTATTTTTTGTTTCAAAATTCATTCTACTGCCAAGGAACGCATTGTTATTAAGAATCAGACATGTACCGATTTTCTGTACACAATTTGAAATGGTCCAACAATTTTGAAGACCTTCTCAGACCGGTAAATATCCTTTTCAGCAGACATACCTACATATTGATGTAGACCTGTTGTTGCCAATGGACAAATGGTGCTTAGTAATGGCCATTATTAATGTATCTTGTAATGAAGACCAATGATGCACATCAAAGACATGAGTGTAGCAAGGTTGCTCCATAGTCAGTCACTGCTCCATAGTTACGTTCTCATTAGAAAATGTATATGACATCACACACAGTTGTGAGTGTAGCAACAGTACTGCAGTTATAATGAGTAATAATCATCCTTTGTTAAACAGAAAAACTTCTGATGTGCTACACTAAGCTGTGTGTGTGGCAGCGGTGTTCAACAGTTTTAGTGAGTGATGAACGTCATACCTTATTGTACAAGACTGGTGATGTGCCACACTGAACTGTTACAGAAGGACTGGTGATGTGCCACACTGAGCTGTGAGTGTGGTAACAGTGTTCCAGAGTATAGTGAGTGATAGACGTCATACCTTATTGTACAGGACTGGTGATGTGCAACACACAACTGTTACAGAAGGACTGGTGATGTGGCAACAGTGTTCCAGAGTATAGTGAGTGATAGACGTCATACCTTATCGTACAGGACTGGTGATGTGCCACACTGAACTGTGAGTGTGGTAACAGTGTTCCAGAGTATAGTGAGTGATAGACGTCGTACCTTATTGTACAGGACTAGTGATGTGCCACACTGAACTGTTACAGCGGTGTTGCACAGTTATAATGAGTGATGGTCAGTATCCCTTGTTGAACTGAAAGAATGGTAATGTGCCACACTGAGTTGTGAGTGGGGCAGCGGTATTGCATAGTTATAATGAGTGATGGTCATTATCCCTTGTTAAACAGAAGGACTGGTGATGTGCCACACTGAGCTGTGAGTGGGGCAGCAGTATTCCACAGTTATAATGAGTGATGGTCATCATCCCTTGTTGAACAGAAGGACTGGTAATGTGCCACACTGAGCTGTGAGTGTGGCAGCAGTGTTCCACAGTTATAATGAGTGATGGTCATCATCCCTTGTTGAACAGAAGGACTGGTAATGTGCCACACTGATGAGCTGTGAGTGTGGCAGCGGTGTTGCAGTTATAATGAGTGATGGTCATTATCCCTTGTTGAACAGAAGGACTGGTGATGTGCCACACTGAGCTATGAGTGTGATAACAGTGTTCCAGAGTATAGTGAGTGATAGACGTCATACCTTATTGTACAGGACTGGTGATGTGCAACACACAACTGTTACAGAACGACTGGTGATATGCCACACTGAGCTGTGAGTGTGGCAACAGTGTTCTAGAGTATAGTTAGTGATAGACGTCATACCTTATTGTACAGGACTAGTGATGTGCCACACTGAACTGTTACAGCGGTGTTGCACAGTTATAATGAGTGATGGTCATCATCCCTTGTTGAACAGAAGGACTGCTAATGTGCCACACTGATGAGCTGTGAGTGTGGCAGCGGTGTTGTACAGTTACAGTGAGTGATGGTCGCCATCCCTTGTTGAACAGAAGGACTGGTAATGTGCCACACTGAGCTGTGAGTCTGGCAGCAGTGTTCCACAGTTATAATGAGTGATGGTCATCATCCCTTGTTGAACAGAAGGACTGGTAATGTGCCACACTGAGCTGTGAGTGGGGCAGCAGTGTTCCACAGTTATAATGAGTGATGGTCATCATCCCTTGTTGAACAGAAGGACTGGTGATGTGCCACACTGAGCTGTGAGTGGGGCAGCAGTGTTCCACAGTTATAATGAGTGATGGTCATCATCCCTTGTTGAACAGAAGGACTGGTAATGTGCCACACTGAGCTGTGAGTGGGGCAGCTGTGTTCCACAGTTATAATGAGTGATGGTCATCATCCCTTGTTGAACAGAAGGACTGGTGATGTGCCACACTGAGTTGTGAGTGGGGCAGCGGTATTGCATAGTTATAATGAGTGATGGTCATTATCCCTTGTTAAACAGAAGGACTGGTGATGTGCCACACTGAGCTGTGAGTGTGGCAGCAGTATTCCACAGTTATAATGAGTGATGGTCATCATCCCTTGTTGAACAGAAGGACTGGTGATGTGCCACACTCAGCTGTGAGTGTGGCAGCACTATTCCACAGTTATAATGAGTGATGGTCATCATCCCTTGTTGAACAGAAGGACTGGTAATGTGCCACACTGAGCTGTGAGTGGGGCAGCAGTATTCCACAGTTATAATGAGTGATGGTCATCATCCTTTGTTGAACAGAAGGACTGGTAATGTGCCACACTCAGCTGTGAGTGTGGCAGCAGTATTCCACAGTTATAATGAGTGATGGTCATCATCCCTTGTTGAACAGAAGGACTGGTAATGTGCCACACTAAGCTACGAGTGTGGCAGCGATGTTCCACAGTTACAGTGACGGATGGTTGCCATTCCTTGTTGAACAGAAGGACTGGTGATGTGCCACACTCAGCTGT
This sequence comes from Hippasteria phrygiana, assembly GCA_037893225.1. Classification (NCBI taxonomy): domain Eukaryota; kingdom Metazoa; phylum Echinodermata; class Asteroidea; order Valvatida; family Goniasteridae; genus Hippasteria; species Hippasteria phrygiana. The sequence continues at coordinate 469,557 of JAZGUH010000186.1, forward strand.
GACTGTGGCATTTCATTGTTCCTCCATATGAAACAGATGCAATATTACTATTAATAACAGATGTACCAGTTTTGTTCACAATCGTTTGTTTTATCCTTATTTACTGTGATATTTCATCTTTGTTTAACGTACTATTTCATCCTTGTTGTTTACCATGCTATTTCATCATTCCCATTTACCATGCTATTTCATCGTTGTGGTTTACCATGCTATTTCTTCCTTGTTCACCATGCTACCGGTATTTCATCCTTGTTTGACAAGCTATTTCATCCTTCTTGTTTATCATGCTATTTTATCCTTGTTCACCGTGCTATTTCATCCTTTTTGTTTACCATGCTATTGCATTTGTGTAGTTTACCATACTTTTTTATTTGTCTTGTTTAGCATAGTATTTCATCCTTGTTTACCATTCTATTTTGTCCTTTTTGTTAACTACACTATTTCATCTTATTTGTTTACAATACTATTTCATTCATATTGTTTACGATTTTCTTTTTGGAAGGCCAACAACATTAAACAGTACACAATTGGTAAAATAATTTAATTTATAAAAAAAATCAGAACTGAACAATGACTGCTTCATGGTAACTATAATATGTTGGACAAATTTCAATGTTAATAGTATCTATGTTCCTAACATAAACATGATCAAGCAAAGTACCTCTTTCAGTTGTGGCATCACCTACACACTGCTTATATCCATGACTAGACATCAGTTTACCGACAGAAGATTCCTTGTGCATAATATCTTCATTAAAATCACCCATTACAATGCACTTGTTTGAAATCTTATGTAGCTCATTTAGCAACATTTGGAGAATCTCAAGAAATTCATGCAGTGTGTATGATGCAGGTCGATAAATTATAACAACAGCTAATGACACATTTGAAATTATCTGAAATGCAATATACTCAAGATTATGGATTGGTAAATTTAGCCTGCTGAAGACTTTCTCCTTTTTGCCACACACAGCTACACCTCCATGGCACTGATCTTTCAACATACATGCAAGACGGCTGGTGTTATCATATGACATACATCTTGGCTGATGATACCATTTACAATCATTCATATCCATATCACAACTGAAGTCTCTATCAGTCCATGTTTCTGTCAAACACATGAAATCACATGACATCATTTCATTATTATTTTTCAAATCCATGAAATGTGCACTGAGGCCTTGAATATTATGCATAGCAATACATGTGCTATAACTTTTGTGAAACTTTATTTCATTTGTATCACTCTCATTATTATTCTCGTTAATAAACGGTAACATTTTATTCATTGCCTTAGCCACACCTTCATTACAATAAATATATTTTTCATCGAACCCTTCTATCACAAGGCCATTCAGTGATACCACTCTGCTCAAACTAACATAAGCTTGTCCTGCTGAAAATGTATGCTCCAAACATACAACTGCCTTTTTTGTGGTCATTCCTTGCACCTTGTGAGCTGTACATGCCCAAGCTAACTTGAGAGGGAACTGATGCCGTACACACTGGTTAGTCACATTTTCTTCTACCATTTCAATACAAACTGCATCGCTACGATCAACAGATGACTGTTTTTTCAACTTTAACCCAACATGCTCATCGTCAAATTTAACTTTCACACACTTTGGAGATTGCTGATTAGGTAATGTCACTATGTCACAGACAGTTCCAAACACTCCATTAACAAGTCCATCAGATACATCAAGATTCCTTGTAAGCATTACTCTAGCACCAACTCCAAGCCATAGTAACTCAGGTAAATTAGTATATGAGGATTTCTTGACTGATTTCCCTGCCGGTTTCATTTTCCCACTTTTTGGATCTTTCTGGAAATCTTTAGCAAGAACAGATACACATTCAGAACACTTTGCATAAAGAGTTTGTGTATTATACTGATCGACTTGTTTATTGCAAGGGTAAATATGCACAGCATCAGTCCAATTTTCTCCAGTTTCACGTGATTTTAACAGTCTGATATCATTATCTTGCAAATGTTCCCTTTTCCTTCTTATTCGTAACCTATTTAAGACTTCAGCAAACTGTGCATCTTCCTTTTGCCTCATAATCTCAGTCAGTTCCACTTTCACAAAGTTATCATTCCACAAATCACCTGTAACAACAGTCTGGTACAAAGATTTTCCTTTCACTGGGGGCAACTGATAAAAATCACCAACTGCAAGTATGCTCACATTTCCAAAACAATTATGGTTACGCGATTGCTTGACCTGTCGTAGACGCCCATGAATGTAAAACAATATTTTTGGATCCACCATTGAAATCTCATCAACAATTAGAATCTGTAGTTGTCTTAATTTATTCCTTAATGTATTGATCTTCTCTTCACCAAGTGGTTGATATGGCAATTTAACATTTATTCCTATTGACAAAGCACTGTGAATTGTGGCACCATGGATATTATATGCTGCAACGCCTGTAGGAGCTGTCAGTAGTACTGATACATCATCAGGATTCTCCATCATTGTGGCAAAAAGCCTTGTTGCTTCATAGTAAATACATTTGATCAAATGACTTTTTCCAGTACCAGCTCCGCCTGTCACAAATACATGAAATGGTTCTGGATTTTTTCCATTAACTTTCTCCAAGCACCACTGTCTGATTTTGTAGAAAACTTTCTTTTGTTTTGCATTTAAACACCTCAACAAATTCATTGCTTCTTGTTTGGATACATTTAATGCGTGTGGTTCAATATTACATTTCACATCATTGTCTTTCTTTGATTTCAAATCAGGAATCTCAAACTCATTGTCACTATCTTCAATTTCTGGTTGGTGCTGCCTTTTACATTCAAGTCTGTCCTTTTCAGTTTCTGGAGCTATCAATGCCCAAGCATCTTCTTGTGGACCAAATTTATTTAATAATTCCTCAGCTTCATCCACTGATTCAGCATTAGCTTCATACAATGCCCGATTACTTTCAACAATATTCATTACAGATTGCAGCAAACCTCTCAACCGAACAACACCATTTTGATAAAATTGCTCATAAGTTTCGAACTGCTCTGGTTTGAGCTGAGCATCAATACGATAAGGAAGGTATAACTGCAATATACTCTGATAGTACTTCTCAGGATATTTTGCAACTGAAAATCTTGGAAATCGTATGACTGCAGGATCAGTTCGACTACGTTTCTGTATGTGGCCTAAACCATTCTTCAATTCATACACCTGTGAACGACTTGTCTTAGCCATGTTGTTGTATATTACTCTATAATCAGAACAAAATGTAGCTAAGCACATTGTTTCAAATTCATCAATATTTGGTCTTGCCAAGTACCTATCAACTCTACTGGTCATCCAAATACTATCATCATCACAGTCATCATTGCATCTATTTTGAATAACACTAAGTGGCAAGCTCATTTTAATTGGATTTTCACCAACCGGTATAAATTCTACTTTCCTTGATCCTTCTTTCAATCTCAAATTACAGACACGATAAACTGCTTCTTGTGCCGATACTTCACGATTATGCAAATACACACAACCAATTTCCTTCATACTCTGTCTGGCATCCAAGTTTCCTTTCTCTGCCTCAGCTTGAGCCTGTGATAATAATACGCCCATTTCACGTTCAGCTTTAGACATGTAGGATACTACATAAGCAACACAAGCATAAGCATCACAAATGTACTGAATATCCATGTTTGCATTCCAACATCTCATTAGAGCAGGGTTGTACAAATTAACCCAAGCATCTTGTGGCTTTCTCTTATGTATGATACTGGCCTTGCTGCTTAAAACATCATTAGCTTTCTCAAAGTCAGCTTGTGTTACATTTATGCTTGCAAACAATTCACTGGTTGTCATATGTTCATTCTCACTTTTCTGTATTGCAGTCCATATTGACTGAAGTAACTCCTTGGCATCATTCCTTTCCTGAGTGTCCTTTTCATCCACCTTTTTCTTATCTGTTGGCATATCAGGCTCTGTAATAAATGTTCGTTCAGATGGAGGTCTCGGGAAATTAAATCTGCATTCAGTACGTTTCTTTTTACATGACTTAGAATGTCTTCTGCTGTGTAATTGCACATGACTGATGATTTCATTTAATTCTTCATCTTCTTCTTTTGATGGTAATTTGCAACTAATGTATTTGTCAATGAACTGAATGACATCTTCGTTACTGTCACTTTCCAATTTTGGTGCATTTTCTATCCAGAAGAGACAATGTGTATGAGGAGATCCTCTTTGCTGAAATTCCACTCTGTAAAAATAGTCTTTGACTTTTCCAATTGGTTCAGCTCTGGACAAAATTACATCTTTCAGAAATGTGTGAAATCGTTGATCAAACATTCTTGCAGCAGTTACAGGATTACTTCTCAATATTGTACATTTCTCATTCCAGTCCAAATCTTTCACATCTCTAGAATCTCCTTGCTGTCTTAAAATTGTATTGATTACTTCAGGCCATCTCATGTCTGCTGCAGAAAATGAACAAAACCATGTAGGTATTCCTAGCTGTCTGATCATTGCCAAAACATCTTTCTGTGTTGCTTGCCAATATGGGGGTGTACCACGAATTGGTTTCAAGAATTTATATCCACTGTCTGACTTCAAAATATCATTCAACTGGTCTCTGTCATTGATCATTGAAGCATTTACATTTTCTCCACTACGCATTTTACCAGAACCTTTACGTAATGCGATAGAAACACTAGACATCACTTTCTGAATCTCTGACAAGTACTGAGCATAAAAAATGTATTGCGTATTCTTGGCAAATCTATTATCAACATTCATTAATCGGTTATGCATGTATCTACACAGAGTTAAATTCACATCACGATCCTCATCAAATGTAGGTTGACCTGTTGGAAATAATGCCGGAAAGCATTTTGCCTCATTGCCTTTTTCCATTAATATTCTGATTGGACTATTGCCTTCACAAGGTGCAACACAAAGCACATCATCAAAATACTGATCAAGAATTTCCTGTCCTAAATTAATTGGCTGAAGACAACTGTCTAATGCTATGCCACGTAAACGATCATCCTCTGTTTCCTCATCACTGTTATCCATGTCATCATTTATTTCCACTTTTTCTTTTTCTTTAACATCACTTTCATGTTGATCTATTTCATCATTATCTTCATCACACACTGGATTGTCCCAATCAGTGTTTATTTCGATATCATGGTACCACTTATTGTTATGTTTAAGGTAAGATAAGGCACTCTCAACGTATTCTTTATTCACAAACTGATACTGATAATATCCTTTATAAATTAATTTCCTCTTCAGCTTTACACGAATCATTTGATTTTCATTTTCAGCTCTCGGTAATACTTTAACTGTATCTGTTATATTTGACGGTACACATACAACTGGGCCTCGTACACCATGTTGTCCTCCTTTAGGTAGTGCAATCATTTTCATGAAGGACACATTTCTAGCAATTAGATGTTCTTCTAATGTGTTCAAACAAGCCAATTCTTCCGGGATGTCTATTAGGATTAAATTATTCACATTTGCCTCACCAGGTACTCTATTAGCAAGTAATTTCCTATGACATGTATAACAAATCCACAAACATGATCTGCTTGATTCTCTAATCAGACACTTTAATTGACACTTTTTACTGCAAGTATGCAGATATTTTTCAGTAATACACTTCTCGTTTTTATACTTCAACTTATTACATTTTAAGACTTGTTTCTTAAACAGAAGTTTCTGACATGAAGCACACACGTATTCTGGTCCTTTAGATATGTCTGCTTTAAATTGGTTTGTGACAAAACATATACTACGTCTTTTTTCTTTCTTATTTACAGTACGTGTACGATTCATCATTGCAATTTTTTCACGATACACATTAACCCTCTTGTATTTTTCTTTTCCATACTTGATTAAGTTTCTCCTATACTTTGTATCACTGCGGTACTTGCATTTCTGAAAATGTAACAATTTCATCCTGTACGAAACAATACATCGGTATTTCTTTTTGATATTTGCAATCAGCTTATTTCTATATGAAACATTGTCATGGTATTTACATTGAACTCTACGTATTTCCTTTTTTCTATAATCAGCATCTTCATGATATTTTGTTTTATACTTGATTACTAGCCTTTCTCTATATTCAGCATTATCCATGTACTTTCTTTTTCCACTATTTATTAGCCTTTCTCTATATTCAGCATTTTTCATGTACTTTCTTTTCCCACTATTTATCAGCCTTTTTCTGTATTCAGCATTATCCAGGTACTTTCTTTTTTCAATGTTAATTTTCTTTTCTCTATACTCTGCATTATGAAGGTACTTTGCCTTACCGTGATTTATTATACTTTCTCTATATTTAGCATTTTTGTGATACCTTGTTTTCACAGAATTTTTTTTTTTTTCTGCATTTTTATATAAATCATAGCTTCTTCTTTGAGCCTCCAATCTTTCTGTTTGAAAGTTGATGTCACTGTGATACTTTATGTACAATGATTTCTTCTTCCTGTCTGCATTTTTTTGGTAATGCTTCTGGTTATACATTTTCTTTTTTTGTCTATCTTTATCATTGCAATATTTTACATTTTTCAACTTCTCATCTACAATTTTTGAATTGCTTGACCTACATTTTTTCGGATCTTTACAATTAGATTTAGATTTTTGCATTTCTTTGCTATCCATGACAACCTCAATAATTTTGTTTGCATACTTTTCCTTTGCTTTTTCTCTTCTCATTTTATTTTGTAATGTTATATTAGTACGTTTTCGCTTTTTACTTTTCAAATCTTTATTTTCTGGCTTCATGGTCTCAAAACTCACTTCATTCTCATATTTCAATTCTACCTTCTTATCACTTAATGCTATTTTCAGACAAGAATCTGTTTGTAATGCTTCTTCTGCATGTCCTTTTTCTTGTCCTTTAGCAGATTGTCTTACTGATTCATGAACCGTCAACACAACATCATAGTGAATTCTTTGTGTATGGTACAAGTAAATTGCTTCATCTAATTTTACAACCTCTCTCTCAAAGGTACTTGCTGAGAAAACATACCAGTTATTACCATCTTCATATGTGTATATGTCTGCACGTAGCATGTGTGCCATCGCCATGATTTCAACCTCTGTAGCCCACGTTCCACAATCAAACAATCTTTGCCTCATGACATATTCTTCCACATTAACAAACCCTTGTCGCAGGAAGCCATTGAATTTATCTCGATTTTTCAACAGATGATTCACAGTTGCCATTCTTAACTGCATATGATTTTTTTCAGTTCCCGACACAGCAAATGAAATAGCCCTGAAAAAGCAGTTGCCATCACCTTTAATTTTCTTCACTGAATTAGGTCGTCCCATCTCTTCACAATTATCTGAAATTTCATTACGGTCCAGAGATACATGGCCCATTCGATGATGTCTACACAGTGAATTCCTGCTACCATATGTCAACGGAACAAACTTAAAACCCTGTGTTTGTGTCACTCTCTCGATTTCTACATCACTGCCTCCATCTGATTTATTATTGCAACTCATTCCATACAAACTGCCTTTGTTGTCTTCCTTCATATTATTTGGCATATAACTACGTGTACTTGACAAGCCACTACAACAACCACGCAATACTCTAGAATCAGTACTGTCTCCATCTATGTCTTTATTATGCTCACTGTTCCCTAATAACAAATGTCCTGTCTCCTGTATAGTACCATCAGCATCCTGCCTTACCTCATCATCTAACCACACTGATGCACCTGTAATTTCAAACTGCTCACTGTTAGATAAATTCATAGATCTTGCCAAATCAGTACAGTACCTGTATACATCTTGCCATGCTGTGACACGTTTGAGCAAACTTCGTCCTTCACTGACCTGACAACCTTGCTGATTTCTAGAGTGAGAATCAAAGATATAATACATCTCATCTTGAGCAATCACAACAAATGTATTTCCATGGAAAGTTATGAAACATGCATGGTATTGCTCAAGAGTCTGCTGTAAGGCACGATTCATTGGTATATCAAATTCAGATAAATTACACTCCTCTCCAAACGAACCACATACAGCATCATGGAACTCCATATTGAAATGATGATTGTGTAGATCTAGCTCATTTGGCAATTCAGTCACTAACAAATAGTCATGATGGACCGTAGAACTCTGAGATAAATGACCATACAACTCATTTCCAGTATTTAATACACTATCCATATCATCAGAGGTCCAGTTTCTTAATTTCTTCAACCTACTCATTAACATACTACTCAATCCATTTGGTACACATTGTTTGCCACTGTAACATCCAAACTTATGATGACCTTGATGACAAGTACCCTGAATAATAAATTCTTTCAATGTTACACTTGTTTCATCTGTTTTATATCCTTTACTCTCTACGCATACAGTTGCAGGCAATTCTTCTTTCCTTGTCTCTGATTGATATGTTCCTTGTAGCAATTTTCTATCTGTAGTACATTGTACATTATCATCTTCTTCCTCATTGTTATCTGCCATTATTTTTTTATATGCTTTCGATTTCATTTCACACCTTCCAGTACTCGGTGACAGTTGTCTCTTTCTACTTCTAACTCTACGTGATCTTTTTTGTGACTCCAAACCATGACTACCATTACCATCATTTTTATCTGACTGCAAACTATCTGCATTCTTTCCCTTTCCAACGGGTCTTGCCGTATCATCTGTATTACTTTTTTCATCAGTTCTGCCTTTTTTGCTTCTCAAAGAATATCCTCCTGTCTGTTTCCTTGATAAATCTATCTGGCCTTTACTTCTCAACCTAGTGCAACATGTTCCTTTGTCAGTCCTATTTACTTCACTTACATGTACACAGTTTGTTCCATTTCTTTTGATGTCATTTCTTCTGGAAGTTCTATCTACACAGTTCTGCATAACTACATTGTCATCAGTGCATGTCTCTTCCACAGTCAACTCGTACATATTCTTATCTGTAGGAATGCCAAGATCATATAAAAACGACTGACAGTAAGTAGTCTTGCCACATTTACAACACAACCATGTTACTGAAGTATAACTTGGTTGCCAGGGGCCACAGCTCCCGCCAAGTTCAACGTGCTATCGCCAGAGCCAAATCTATCACCAGAGATTTTGCGCTCAAGAAAAAGACACCTAGCACTAATGCCGACCCCAAGATTCCCTTGGTCACCACCTTTCATCCTAGTCTCCCTCCCCTTCGTAAAATAACTAATGACAACCATCATATCCTTCATACTTCAGATCGCCTTGCCCGTGCCGCCCCTGACAACCCAATATTGGCTTATAGGCGCCCCCGCAATCTACGAGACCTGATTGTTCGAGCCGAGGTCCCCACCTTGGCTGCATCCCCTCCCATACAGCATGGTACTTTTAAGTGCGATTCCAGGTGTGTTGTTTGCCAGACTCACATGCAGGAGTCTGACTCCTTTTCTGGCCATTCATCTGGAACTACTCACAGAACCAATGGCAACATTACTTGCAACACCTCTAATGTCATATATCTCATTTCTTGCAGGGTTTGTGGTATCCAGTATGTCGGGGAGACCAAGAACACGCTCAAGAAGCGTTTCTATGGCCATCGATCGACTGTAAACACCAAGAAAATTGACACCCCTGTTGGTCATCACTTCAACTTGCCTAACCATTCCATTTCTGATATGATTCTACAGGGCATAGAATCACTTTTCCACCGCAAGGACTCAGTTCGCCTCAGCCGAGAGAAAGTTTGGATGAAACGTCTTCGGACTATTCAACCACATGGTCTAAACATCCAGGAAGGGAATGATTAACTTTTAATTTTTCCCCCATTGTCATTTGTTTACAGATTATCCTCCTGGCAAACCCTCTTGGGGTCTCTTGGCCAAATGGGGTTGTCTTACCATTTCCTGTTTATCTTTGCCACTAACCACATTCCTTTGTCCAATTCCCCAGCTTCAACCTTCATCCTAATCCCTCCCCGCATTCATCCTTACCCAAACCTCTCTCTTTGATGTTTACCCACTGCCATGCTCCCTTGCATCCCTCTTTTGTGTTTCTCCACCCACCCCCTCATGCATGTGTGTTCCCTACATGTTTGTTTCTTGTACTCTGTCATTTGCCTTTGAGAAAGAACTTGCTTAAGTTCGAAACGTCAGGCCAGCTAATTTTTTGATTTGTATATTTCAGGTCCATTCAGTCAGTCAGCAGTTTGCAGCAGTTTTATTCATTTTCATATTAATACCTTTCTGTTGCAGTATCCCTTCGTGGTGATCCTCCTTTCTGACTTGTATATCTTGTTTTGTCTTCTTGTTCAAGTGTTTTTTATGTTGTAATAACCACATCATTTTATCCCCTCTACAGACATGAGCAGCACCATCTGTATTGTGTACTAACCTCATTATTTTCTCCTTTTCCACAGGTATGGACAACTCGGTTTGTACTTTCCAGCAACTCAGAAAGGCTAGGGAGAAGGCCTTACGCTATTCTTACCATCAAGATAACTACAATTTTTTCTCCCTCTCTCGATTTATCCCTACAGGTTTGCAATTATCTACCTCTCCCTGCTTGGGTACCCTCTCACCGCCTCTTCAAAGGAGATGGAACCAAATTCTACATGGTACCTCCATTAAACTCATCAATGTCCTCTCTCAACAGTGTCAAACTACACTTCAGAACCTCCATCAGAATATTGCCAACCTCGACTCGGAACTTAGATCCAGTTGTTCTGACACCAGATACAGTAAATTCCATGATGAGATTGATAAGAGCGTATCTAACCTTGACTCTGTTCTGCTTAACAGGAGAAACAAGAAGATTGGTGGCTTGCTTACCAAGCAACATCAACGCAGACAGAGACGCTTTAGACGCCCCAGGCCCCAGTCTACACCACCACCCCCTTCCAATACTGTAGTTAACCTTTCTTCATCATCCATATCTGACGCTGAACATAAACTTCTCTCAAAGGGTCTTAATTTTTGTCCTACTCCCCACACTGTGAACCAGGTAGAGCTCAGCCAAGATCTCACGGAATACTACCGTAGGATCCGTCTCCGAGAGTTTTTCCTTGATTCTGACCGATGTGACCCAGAACCGTTCCGTGTCAAAAGTACCTGGGTACCCCCCAAGAATCGTGTACCAGCCCTCGAGACTTATGTTCAAGTTGTCAGTTCTCAAGTCACTAACCCTGATAACTTTGTCCACAGAACTCATGACAATCTCCGCAGAGAGGAGCGCTTGGCGTTGAATGCCTTGCGCTCCCGTACTGATATCATCATCAAGCCGGCCGACAAAGGTTCAGCTGTGGTCATCATGGATCGTCATCAGTACATTGACGAGGCCCACCGCCAGTTGAACAATCATACTAACTACATCTGCCTTGACTCTGACCCCACAGGTACATTCTCTCAAGAGATACAACAGGTGCTGGACGATATGCGATCACGTGACCAGCTGTCTAAGAAAGCTCATAAATTTCTCTCTCCCTCTGACTGTAGGACTGCCAGATTTTATCTCCTTCCAAAGATTCACAAGGCTGGCAACCCCGGTAGGCCCATTGTCTCTGGTAATGGTTCACCTACGGAACGTATCTCCCTGTTTATTGACAGTTTTCTCAAACCCCTCGTTCCACAGATGCCATCATACATCCATGACACCCCAGACTTTCTGCGCAAGCTGGATGGAATCAAGAACAAGATTCCCAGCACAGCCATCATTGGGACTTTTGACGTTTCATCCCTGTACACCAACATCCCCCACGAGGAGGGTATTCGTGCTTGTTCCTCGGCCCTGGCCAAGGCAGGACACACAACCCCACCCATCAGTGATATTGGCACCCTCATGAGACTTGTACTAACCAAGAACAATTTTTCCTTCCTAGGCAAACACTATCTACAGGTACACGGTACAGCCATGGGCACTCGCATGGCCCCCTCCTTTGCATGCCTCTTCATGGGCGACCTCGAAGAGCGCATGCTTGCCTCAGCACCATGTCGCCCCTGGGTATGGTGGAGATATATTGACGATGTATTTTTCATCTGGACCAGTGATCAGGACAGTCTGGAGACTTTCATTAATCACATTAATTCCTTCCACAGGACGATCAAGTTTACATCAGAGTATTCAGTGCATCAGACCAACTTCCTGGATGTCACCATCCGCAAGGAAGACAACTCGGTAACCACTGATCTGTATTCTAAACCCACAGACACCCACCAGTACCTCCACTCCTCCAGCTGTCACCCCAGGCATTGCAAGACAGGCATAGCATTCAGCCAGGCACTTAGACTCAGAAGGATTTGTTCTAATAATTCTGACTTTTCCCATCATGTACAGGTACTGAAGAATAACTTGGTTGCCAGGGGCCACAGCTCCCGCCAAGTTCAACGTGCTATCGCCAGAGCCAAATCTATCACCAGAGATTTTGCGCTCAAGAAAAAGACACCTAGCACTAATGCCGACCCCAAGATTCCCTTGGTCACCACCTTTCATCCTAGTCTCCCTCCCCTTCGTAAAATAACTAATGACAACCATCATATCCTTCATACTTCAGATCGCCTTGCCCGTGCCGCCCCTGACAACCCAATATTGGCTTATAGGCGCCCCCGCAATCTACGAGACCTGATTGTTCGAGCCGAGGTCCCCACCTTGGCTGCATCCCCTCCCATACAGCATGGTACTTTTAAGTGCGATTCCAGGTGTGTTGTTTGCCAGACTCACATGCAGGAGTCTGACTCCTTTTCTGGCCATTCATCTGGAACTACTCACAGAACCAATGGCAACATTACTTGCAACACCTCTAATGTCATATATCTCATTTCTTGCAGGGTTTGTGGTATCCAGTATGTCGGGGAGACCAAGAACACGCTCAAGAAGCGTTTCTATGGCCATCGATCGACTGTAAACACCAAGAAAATTGACACCCCTGTTGGTCATCACTTCAACTTGCCTAACCATTCCATTTCTGATATGATTCTACAGGGCATAGAATCACTTTTCCACCGCAAGGACTCAGTTCGCCTCAGCCGAGAGAAAGTTTGGATGAAACGTCTTCGGACTATTCAACCACATGGTCTAAACATCCAGGAAGGGAATGATTAACTTTTAATTTTTCCCCCATTGTCATTTGTTTACAGATTATCCTCCTGGCAAACCCTCTTGGGGTCTCTTGGCCAAATGGGGTTGTCTTACCATTTCCTGTTTATCTTTGCCACTAACCACATTCCTTTGTCCAATTCCCCAGCTTCAACCTTCATCCTAATCCCTCCCCGCATTCATCCTTACCCAAACCTCTCTCTTTGATGTTTACCCACTGCCATGCTCCCTTGCATCCCTCTTTTGTGTTTCTCCACCCACCCCCTCATGCATGTGTGTTCCCTACATGTTTGTTTCTTGTACTCTGTCATTTGCCTTTGAGAAAGAACTTGCTTAAGTTCGAAACGTCAGGCCAGCTAATTTTTTGATTTGTTATGTTACTGATTTGTTAGACAACATCTTCTCCATCTGCAAGAAATTCATACATTTGACATGATACCAAATGTTACAAGAATCACATTCCACACTCCTTTCTTGTGACATAACAAACTGATCACACAACCAGCACTGTTTATTATGAATGTCTTTAGCAACATCATTTTGTCTCGTTGTATTACTCATCCCACGCCCATTGTTATTTGCTTTTTCTGCCTTCACAGCCTTATCCATTATTTCTTCAGTTTTACCACATTTGTCAGTTTTTCTGATTTCAGCCTCATTGTGCACATGTCCCTTTGAACTGTCAACATGACCATTATTCTTTTGATGCCTGTTCCTCTTTTGCTTTTGTCTACAAGTGTCACCAATCCTGCTCAATACAATACTAAGACTTCTTTTAGTATGACAAAAGTTGCTTTTTCTAACTTTCTCATTCAATGTTCTTTCTTCTGTGCTCAACCACAACTCAACTACCTTTCCGTTTCTGGTTCTATTATAGGACTCCTTGCGTATTGCTCTTCTTCGTTTCTTGTGATTGATTTTCTTGGGCTTCCCTCCTGCTCTATTTCCATATTCATCTTGTGCACATTTTGTAATCACAGAGTGCTTGACCTTCAACAAATCATGTAACCTTCTCATGCCTTTCTGATCATGTAGTCTTCTCCTAGTCATCTTCAACACCCTCTTTCTTCTAATCTCATTTACTTTGTGCCTGGCATTATTCATCTTGTTTACCTTTTTACACTTTCTTTGCTTTCCTTGTTTGACATCTTCATCTTTGTCTGCATCTTTGGATTGCTTCACACACATTCCATCAGTATTTGAAAGCTCTGCTTTGGCACTGACATTCCCTGTACATTGTAATACAACAAAAGTCAACCTTTCCAATTCATGTTTTATTTCCACATTACCTTCTGCATGCCATTTCTCATCACCATACTCGTCACTTTCTGCATGTTCCATTAGCTCATCTGTCACCACTGCAACATCCTCCAGTTCATTTGTTTGCTCATTTGTTTGCTCATTTGTTTGCTCATTTGTTTGCTCATTTGTTTGCTCATTTGTTTGCTCATTTGTTTGCTCATTTGTTTGCTCATTTGTTTGCTCATTTGTTTGCTCATTTGTTTGCTCATTTGTTTGCTCATTTATTTGCTCATTTATTTGCTCATTTATTTGCTCATTTATTTGCTCATTTGTTTGTGTAACCTTTTGCTCTGTTTCCAGGGAACTAGTTGAAAGGCAGGCTGCATGCCCCGTTACCGAAGTAACGTCAACTAGCCGATCTGGGATTGGCGTCTGTCCTGCAAGGTCACACAGCCGTTGTTGTGACCAGGGTACTCTAAGAGTACACTCTTTCGAGTCAGACTTCGCTGAGATACCCGTCCTTAGGGTAGACAGACTTCCTTGAGAAGGCACAAAACTCAAGGCATTGAACTTTTCACCAGGTGGTGAAGGCTCTCCGGGTGAGGGAGCACCAGGAAGAAATGAAATGGCAGATGAACAGGTCATGGGATGGGTACATATAGAGAAGAATGGATGGGGAGATGAAATGTATGATGAGTCAGACAACATCACAATGACAGACAAGGGAAACATACATCGATGAGACGACTTCTCCATCACCAGATGCCGCATGGCATCCCTCCTGGCTCTCTTCTGGATCTGGTTGTACTTCATTTTCTGTTGATACACAAAAAACAATCCTTAAGACATAAAAAAAAAACCTACTTAAACCTCCGTCTTTTACCTTCCATATACATGTACAATTGATCTGTAAATACAAACTCGGCCACTTCCACTCAATTATTTCTTTTATAAAAATTTGTGTTAACATGCAGTGCTGGTCCCATTCACCATCTACAACAAAAACCAAGGTTATAATTTCTTTGCAACATGCACAATTTGTATTTTCTTTGTAGTTATCACAGTTAACTGTACATATAAATAAACCTTTCTATCATTGTGTCTCTATTCTTCTGAACACCATGCTACATTTTTTTTTTATACAATTCATCTTTTGAGGGAACATTTCAAGGGGACAGGGACTAAACTAAACTCCATTGTCACCACTCTTACGTATGTACATATAAATGGCAACAAAAACGATCCACCGACTTTATAGTCACACATGTTACTATTTCACACATTGACAAGGTTTTGAACCCTGTTAATAATAATATACTTAAAGGTGATGTACACGATTGGAAATTCTCAAATTTTTGTTTTAATGAATTATAACAAAATACCTAAGTAGATTGTAAGTTAATAGTAGTCTCAATCATCCTGTGAAATTATGGCACCAGGTTTGCTGTTGTCAAGAAACGTAGAAATTTATATCGTTTTCCAACTATTTCAAGCTGGAAATCATTGGAAAACTGCCCTGTAACCTTAGTCAAAGCACGCTTGGCTACCCGGACGAGTGACACGCTGGACATGCTGGCATTCATGGCACATCATGTGTCCAGGTACTAGCCACGCACACCTTGACTAAAAACTATCATCCACCCCGACAGTTGGAAGTGAGCGCTGTTTTTCTTTTGGTTTTTCCGTCGCCATCCAACAACACAAAACTTTGAAAAGGTCAGTGGAACGATATTTCCTATAACATACTAACCCCCAAATCCGCCCATTTTTGAAAATTGCAACAATGACCAATCGTATACACAGCTTTTAATATGACTATTTTGGAAATATAACACATTGGGAAATAATTCTTTAAGCTGAAAGTATTGAATTTGTTGACACTTTGTTGATACTAAATAACACCCCCCCCCCCCCCCCCCAATACACAACTTTGTCATGCAAGATTGTGACACGTTTTTCTAATTACGCACAAATCAATTAGCATCTCATCACACAGGTCTGTTGTGTAAATGAAAATGCACAAATTAATTTGCGTGAATTTAGAATAATGTTGCGGACTATGTCACGTATGTTTAAATTAGCCTGAAGAATAGTCTGCTGGGCGAGTTAAGACTCTCCTTATATACAGTGAGTGCAACACTTCCGGATCACTGCTCATACAAACCGCTGTATGCCCACATAAACTCAATTTCAAGTTTTTGTACAGTTTTTGTGCAGGCTTAAACAACAGTTCCAGATCATTTCCAACAATTCCGGATCACACATACGCTTACCACCTCGCACGTGCTGCCTTTATACGTGTGCTGCACTTCCAGAGCAGCCTGCATTGGGCCTAAGAGTCTGTGCATCTTAATCATTAATAATAATAATAAAAAAAAAATAATAATTCACCGGAACAAGGCAAAAACCAAATTGTTGGTGTTAGATTTAATAAACATCCCATTGATGCAAAAGTTAATACGACTATACAGTAGGTCCTACAAGAAACAAATCGAAATGATACGTCAATGAGTGACGTGACCCATGGAAAAATTCACAAGTGCCGTGATTTTCTACCTATGCAAACAGTGGTGATCCGCAACTGTCTTAAATGTGCATGAAAATATTTTGTTAAATACAGCAAGTGAGTAAATTCACTTGCCAAAAAATGTCCATCTGTGACATTAGCCCTAGAAGGACGCCATGATATGGCATCCTAGCGCCAAAGTATGCAAAACGGTCCTAGGCTAGAAACCGAAGATCAAAAATCACACTTTACCTGCATAAATATTCATGGCATCATCTCTGTCACACAGCCCATCTCCCATCTCGGATAGAAATATTCCTCCAATAATGTCAAGAACAGAAGACATTTGCAGCACAAAATCGTCTCCACGCGACGCTGACTTCACGAACAAGCGGACCAATACCCACATCTGGAACGTTCATCAACAGAGGGTGCCATTTACAGTCGCCGTGCCATGCACGGCCAGGCACACGCGCCGCGCGGTGACCTCCTGTAAATTGCACCCTCTGTTGATCAACATTCCAGCTGTGGGTATTGCTCCGCTTGTTCGTGAAGTCAACGTTCTTGACATTTTTGGAGGAATATTTCTATCCGAGATGGGAGATGCGCTGTTGAACTGTGTGACAGAGATGATGCCAAAAATATTTATGCAGGTAAAGTGTGATTTTTGATCTTCGGTTTCTAGCATAGGACTGTTTTGCATACTTGGGCGCTAGGACGCCATATCATGGCATCCTTCTAGGACTACTGTGACATATAAGATTTTTTTCTATCACAAAAAATAACTAAAGTCAATAACAAACTACGAATGTTAACTACATGCCGGGGGAAACAACAATTTTAACTTCCATTTCGGAAAGAGTTCCATATCCAGCCATCACTTAGACCTCGTGCACAAAGTCTACTAGTCATGCTAGTAGTAGTAGTAGTACTATAGACTACATCACAAATACCGCCTGGTCGAGACGTCACAATGGTCACAAGGGATTGTGGGACGGAAATGGGAGCGATTTTGGTGCGCGTTTCTTTCCCACGTCCCTAGTAACCATTGTGACGTCTCATCCAGGCGGTATTTGCGATAAGGTCTATGGGCCATGCATGACAGAAAAAGTCAAAGTATTTTCAAACAAAAGGTAGAATTTTTTCCCCTCCTAAATTCGTGTTTCTTTAGCAGATTTACACTTTTTGGTAGTTTTTCAGTCATATTAAGGCAAAATAAGTGATGGCCGGATATGGTACTCTTTCCTAATGTATATACATGTAGGCCTATCAATCATATTCAACCACGCAACTAAAAAAGGAAAACACATGCAGACGTAGACACGCATGCTGAGCGCTGCTACACCCAACTTTGGTAAATGGTTTATTTTGCACCATTCTACACCTGTTAATCTATGGACAAATAAAACGACATTTCCTACTATGCAACTTTTATAAAACACACACACACAAATGTAGATAATTCCGTACAAAATGCAAAAATATATACGCCTTTCCTCAACCACTCTGTACCATTCTTACCATACCAATACTTGTAATAGTCTGGTGCAGCATGCATTCTCCAATACTATACTATAAAAGCGCTACAAATTTACAAAGAAGCCGTGATACCGTTTTCAACAGATAATGCGACTTCCGCTTCCATACAGAGGGCGCCCTTTCTTAAGACTGCAATAATTGTCTGGTCGAGTCCTTCGTGATCTCTTTATGAGTACGCCAAAGATCCTAGAAGGGGCAAGATCCGACACTCCACTGAAAAACTGAAACAGAAAGTAGTTGATAAAAAATTATGACCAACCGAAGTGTTTCTTGTTATTTACAATGAAGAAAACAAAGATTTGGTGCTCCGCACTGAATTAATTCCACTAAATGACAGTTCCAAAAAAAGCGGCAAGGATTTACATACTTAATGTTTCTCCCTCCTTTTTTCTTTTTCTATCGTTATTTAGTCATTTATTTATTAATATAGTTCTATGACTAATTCTGAATTTCTGTTATTCAATTGTGTGGAAAAACCTTTTGCAAATATCATTAAAAACAAATATATGTGTACATATGGCACAAAACTAAAGTATTTTTCAGTAATTGATCATTAAAAAAACATTTCAAAATAGAAACAATTTGGTCAGACACGTCAGACACCGTTTGGGCATTTCTTTCTTACCGGCACTTTGGCTACTTTTTCTGCAACCGATTGCCTTTAAACTGAGAAGTGTGGCCAAATTACTCCTTGAGAAGTGTGGCCGAATTTTTATCAAAAGGTCACGTCGTGGTCATACGTCAGCGGCATTTTACACTTTCGGTTCGTTTGTATTTGATCAAGACTCGACGCGTGATAACGGGAGTGAGCCCTCTACAGTTTGAATCCCGGGTGCGTACGTGCAAAATCGCCTTTTTTACTCTGTCGCGTGGCGCGCGTGTCTGTACGAATACGGAATAGCATGTGCATGCAGTCGTCAACATACACAGCAAGCTTGTTATTCACCTTCTCGTGTCGACTGTCGGGTGAGTACCTTCGTGTTTTAAAACTAAGTTTCTGTTGTGAACAGACAGCATATGTGACCAGTCGACCTTTGTCACCTGTACGGTAATTCTTGGTATGATCATTTGTTCTATATTTCATACCAACTATAACCAACCAACCAACCGACTCTTTTGTTACATGTTTAAGTAATTCTTTGGCTTCAGGGTCCCTATGACCAGTAGACCTTTGTCACCTGGCCAGTAATTCTTGCTATTCTCATTTGTTCTTTATTTCATCGTGTCAACTACATAGTTCACTGGTTGGCATCTGTTCAACAATTCTTGGTATGACCATTGTTCTTTATTTCATACCAACCAACCAACCGACTCTTTTGTTACCTGTTCGGTAATTCTTTGGCTGCAGGGTCTCTATAACCCGAGGCCTATTGTGGAATTCTTTTATTATACAAATATCTTTAGCTTGCTTTTGTGAGGTATAAGCATCCAAGTGGAACATGTTTATTATAAACTAGCCTGTAGCTGCGTGCACAGGGAGTCTGTCTGTCATTTTCATGAGACTACGGTTGCTGTGTGCTATGCAATCTTGCACTGCTTGCATCTTGGTCCTGTACTACATCTTGCTCGGAACTTATTGTCCCTTGCTGTGCAATCTTGCACTGCAAGCGTTTTTAGCATTTTTGTCCTGTATTACATCTTGTTCGGGACCTGTCCTTCCTGCATACTGCTGGTTTGAGGGCATCGCTGAGTTTTGCTATGACGCTGATGATGGGTAGTCCCGGCACAGGTTGTAGACGCTGCATGGGCTGGTTATCCTTGGTCCTTCTTCAGTTGGAGATGGAAAGTTCAATTTACTTCAATTTGTGATCAAGGTATTTTTACTTATTGTTTATTACAGTTGCAATGAAGACATTTTGGTAAATAAGTTACTAAAAGTTATGATTTTGCTTGATCTGAAATAATCATATTTGAACATTATATGTACATGCTGTGCAATATGGATCATTTTAAACAAATTGAACCTAACATTTTGGAAATTGCGATTTGTGTTTGTCAAACTTGCCAAACCCTTTATATCAACGTGATAACTTTTTTACACATGTACACAAGGCAATACATACGACTGCTGGATTAGTCAATCTTTTCAATAACATATATAATTAAATGATTGTATTGAAATAGCTGTACATTAAAAAAGTGTCTTATTTTTCGACAGATGCAGTATTGACTGTCGTTTAAGGCCGTATTAAATTCTTAAATTACGTTATCACAAAGCTTAAAGAGATATTGGGAACTGGGAATATGTAACACATTGTTGTATATTTAATAGTGTTATATTTATTTTTGTATCGATTGTTAAGAACATCCAAAGAAATATCTAACTGGCATTCGGGTAATAGTATAAAGTCCTGTGAAGGATTCTTAAGCAGTTTGATTTACTGTTTTGAATTGACTGCTGGCACAAGTGCTGATTTAAATATAAACGTAACATGTGAAGCTGCAATATAATTAAATATTTAACTGGATTTCAGGTAATAGTTAATTACTGTTACAGATTTTTCGAGCAGTTTGGATTTACTGTCTCGAATTGATGGTTGACACGAAATGGTGTTAATCCCAGTATAAAGTTAACTAGGATGTAGATAGAATTAAATATTTGATTGGACTTCAGGTAACATTTGAATAAGAATTCACGTTACAGATTTTTCGAGCACTTTAGAATTACTGTCTCGTACCTAATTGGAGGCACGAGTAAGAGCCGACTTTATGATTAACTTTGCCTGTTTGGATGCACTACAATTGATAACTTGTTTTTGATATAAAATAAATGTTGATGCTTGTGTAATTGTATATAAAATAAATTTGAATTATCCAATTGTGACTTCCATTGACCTGTGAGGGGTGATTTGTACTTTATAGTCGTTCGTGGGCCTCTGTCCTGGTTGGGCGATATTAGTCCTCCGAATCCCCCCTCCCATTGGTTACAGTTTGGCGACGAGGATGGGATTGAATTGTCACAATTGAGATAATTAATAGAAACATAATACAAAAATTAGGTATAAACGACAGTCAATATAGGCCTACACCCTGAAGTGGAGGATTTGAGGGCCGTACTACTTTCTGGATGGTCGTGTATTGACTGGATGTTCTGATGTGAACTTCTGGAGCACGGAAAACCCGGAAGAGAATCGTCCTGAAAGACAAGATAGACATTTAATTTAGTAGTTGATTGTTAGATTTATAGTTTAAAAAAAGAAAGAAAAAAATCGTTGTTAAATATTGTGAATTTGTGTAATTCCAGTTTTTCATGTAAGGTACCGTTTGTAAATTTAATTGGATGTTCGATTAGATTAGTCAGAAGCTTAGGTTGGATTGCTTGTATATTGAAGTCTTTTGTGGCTTAAGACTATATTGGAATATTCTCAACCAAACTGTTCCTGGATATAGGGTTTTACGTGTATACTCGTTAGTTGTATTTGTATTCTTTGGATACTTGTACAATTTAAATTAACTTTACTACTTTGTTATTACATACCTTCTTTTGTGCAGTGGACTGCGTACCTGTGCCGGGACATCCTTGTAGTACTATGTCGTTCTGTGATGCCTTCACTAGCGGTTTTGCATTAGGATGCTGAGTAGCGGTATGTTGCAGGCAGTGCGTGGTTGTGTAGCTCTGTATATGAACATTTTGTTGTGGATAGTAGGTTTAAGTTGTCTCATCATGGCCACGGGTGGAGATGGACAACTGAAGGTAGAGAGTTTAATGGAGGAGATTGAACATCTTCAACAACAAGTTGAGGCTATCAAAGCTACCAAGCCGACATTTTTGCTTATGCCCAGCCAAAAGAAATTACCTACATTTTCGGGGTTAGATGAAAAAAAGTTAGAGGACTGGATTATTGATATAAATTTAGCCATAGAGTCCCGTCCATTATCTAAGATGGAAAAGATAGATTTCATCTTTCAACATCTTAGTGGCCCAGCTAGGGATGAAGTAAAATATAGGGGCACAAATTCAGTTGAAAGTATTTTTGCGGTTCTCCGAGATGCTTTCGGTGATCAGGGAACCTCGGTTCAGTTACAGCGTTCTCTTTTTGAGCGTAAGCAAGGAGAAGGTGAAAGCCTGAGGGCTTACTCTCATGCTCTTTTAGATTTGTTTGAACGTGCTAAAAGAAAGTGTCCATACCTTGTAAAAAGTAAAGAACAGCTTCTTAATGATCAGTTTGTAGAAGGCGTTGCTGATGTTCTTCTCCACAAACACCTCAAGGCGTGCATTCGTGAACATCCTGACATTGACTTTTTCTCTTTAAGAGCAGAGGCTTTGGATTGGGCAGAAGAATCTCTTTTGAGGAAGAGTAAGTATGAGGCTACTCTTGAGACTTCACAGGTGGTGGTAGGAGAATCGACTATTCTGGATATTTTACAGAAACAACAGAAACAAATTGACGAGCTGTCAAAGAATGTTAAAGATCTTCTTTCTGTAGCGGCCGAGTCTAAACCTCAAACTTTTAGACCCCGAAAGAAATCGTTTAAACCACCGTGTACATTTTGCCAAAAACCTGGGCATGTACAAGATAATTGCTACTTGTGGAAGTTAAAGAAAGCTGAAGACACCATAGAAGAGTTAAAGCGTTCCTCGACTCCTAAGAAGGAAAACTAGTACCTCTCGTTAAGTACGGTCCTTTAATTAGCGAGAGGGAACTGGGGGACCTTACTGTTGAATCTGTTAATTTTCACAATCATTCCTTGTCAAATTTAGTGTCTGGGTGTCCTACCCTAACAGCAAGGCTAGCAGACATTGAAGTTCATTGTCTGGTAGATACAGGTTCGATGATTTCAACTGTTACTGAAGAATGTTTCTTAAAATACTTTAAACCTGCAGGGGCTGAGCTGAAGTCCGACAGTCTTTCTTTACGTATAACGACGTCCAATGGGCTAGATATACCCTATATAGGATATCTCGAGTTGGATGTTGAGTTGTCTGGCTACAAGTTGCCAAGGATGGGTTTTTTAGTTGTGAAGGATTCCCATGATCAGCAGAATAAGGACATGAAGCGACAGGTACCTGGGTTACTCGGCATGAATATATTAGGTCCATTAATAGATTTAATTCCAGATGGAGTTCAGCCGACAATTTCCACTTTGTCTTCTTTGAAGAGTCTGTTAACTTTACAAGCTAGTGTTGATGCTAAGAAAGGTACAGCGGTTGCAGCAGTGAAGACTGCGTCGACATCCGTCTTTGTTCCTCCACAGAGCTTTGTTGTGGTTAGTGCCTGTGCGTCAAAAGCTGTTCCTTACAAACTTGCAGTTGTTGAACCGCTGCGCAACAGTGATCATCTCCCAGTAGGAATTTTAGTGGCCTCTACTTTGATTGAAATTGGAAAAGAATTTCAGGTACGAGTTGATAACCTGTCTTCTTCAGGTGTTACATTGAAACCTCATACTCGTATTGGAGTTTTGAGGGGAGCAGATTCAGTTGTTGATAGTTCTCGCCAGATTGATTTTTCTGTTTCAGTACATGAAATACATGTTAGCGAGATAATGACCACTTCTCAGACATCGCTTCCAGAGTCGGATGTTCCAAGGTCCGTTTCTGTCGATTTGAGTGACTTTAATGGAACTGATGCTGAACTTGCACAGATCCATCAACTTTTGCATAAACACAAGGATGTTTTTGCAACAAACGAATTTGATTTGGGTGACACAGATACTGTAGAACATAACATTAATACTACCCATAAAGATCCAATTTGTCAGACATATAGGCGGGTGCCACCTAACCAGTACAAGGAAGTTAAAGAACATATTCACAAGCTTCTTGATAATAGAATTATTGTTGAAAGTTACAGTCCATATGCTGCTCCCATCGTTCTTGCTAGGAAGAAAGATGGCACGCTACGTATGTGCGTAGATTATCGTCGTTTAAATTCTGTGACTAAAAATGATGCCTTTCCTTTACCTCGCATTTCAGAGTTGGTTGATGCTCCAGTCGGTGCCAAGTATTTCTCCTCTCTAGATTTAGTGAGTGGATATCATCAAATTCGAGTCAATGAGGCCGATAGAGAGAAGACGGCATTTATAACGCCTATGGGTTTGTATGAATATGTCAGGATGCCATTTGGTCTTTGCGGAGCACCCGCTACTTTCCAACGTTTGATGCAAAGGTGCGTAGGTGACTTGATATACCAAATGTTATTTGTTTATTTAGATGACATATGTGTATATTCCAAGTCTTTCGAAGAACACATAGCACATCTTGATTTAGTGTTCACCAGACTTGAACAACATAATCTGAAGTTAAAACCTTCCAAGTGCCATCTCTTTCGAAAAGAAATTCATTACTTGGGTGTCGTGCTGTCGGCCAACGGAATTGCAACTGATCCGGAGAAAACTAGGGCAGTTGTGGATTGGCCTGTGCCTCGCACTGTGAAACAGCTTCGATCGTTTTTAGGCTTTGCCAGTTATTATCGTCGTTATGTACCTGGATTTGCTAAAACAGCTCGTCCACTACATGCTTTGGTGGCAGAGTGTCAGAGTCATTCGCCTAAATATTTTAGGAGTAGATGGAGTGATTCTTGTCAGAAGGCAATGGATGAGTTAAAATCAAAATTTGTGTCTACACCTATTCTATCTTACGCAGACTTTGAGAAGCCTTTCCTTTTAGACATAGATGCTAGTTTGTCTGGCTTAGGGGCGGTCTTGTCGCAAGTACAAGATGGACAAGAAAGGGTTATCGCCTATGCAAGCCGTTCTTTGCGTCTAAAAGAGCAAACTATGCAGAATTATAGCTCATTGAAATTGGAATTGTTGGGATTGAAGTGGGCCGTTACAGAAAAATTTAAAGATTATCTGTACGGTTCTACTTTCACTGTTCGTACAGATAATAATCCTTTGTGTTATCTCTCCACTGCTAAGTTTGGTGCTGTCGAACAACGTTGGGTTGCCAGTCTGGCTTCGTATAATTTCGACATTATTTATCGTCCCGGACGCATTAATCGTAATGCTGATGGACTTTCACGCCAGTTTGAGGTTGATTCAAGTGAGACTGTTACATCACATTCAATAACGTGTATTGATACTTCAGATGTATCTTTTTCGACTTTACCAGCAGAGTTGCAACTTCAAGCATTTGAGACATCCAGTGATATGGGTCCACCCAGAGTAGTGGCTGGTTATTGTTCCAGCATATCTGCATTTCCAAGTTACTCCAGGGAAGAACTGCGGACTCTGCAGCAAGCCGATTCAGATATATCACGGTATTTGGATATTCATCTGAATAAGGTGTCTTGTTCATCTCGGTATAAATTCGAGTCAAATGCAGTAAAGGTTTTGTTGCGACAGTCCAAACGCCTTGTATTGGATGATGGGGTTCTTTACAGGAACATGGAGGATCCTAAATTTGGATTTCTGCATCAACTTGTAACTCCTGTTGTTTTGAAACACAGAATTTTAAGTTCCCTTCATGATGAATTTGGTCATCAAGGTGAGGAAAGAACCTTATCTCTCATTCGCCAGCGTTGCTTTTGGCCATACATGTATCAAGATGTGAGAAACTGGATACAGAATTGTGAGCGTTGCACTGTTTCCAAGTTGTCCAGGCCCTCCATCAGAAATCCATTGGGTCATCTGTGTGCTTCTAGACCATTGGAAGTAATTGCTATTGATTTTACTTTACTTGAATCATCAACTGATCTAATTGAAAATGTATTGGTTATAACTGACATCTTTTCAAAGTTTACAGTTGCAGTTCCTACCAGAGATCAAACTGCAAAAACTACTGCTGGAGCCCTTGTACGAGAGTGGTTTTTCAAGTATGGTGTTCCTCAACGAATCCATTCAGACCAGGGTAGACAGTTTGAATCTGCTTTAATTGGGGAATTGTGTTTAATGTACAATGTTGTAAAATCTCGCACTACTCCATATCATCCTGCTGGAAACGCTCAGTGCGAACGCTTTAATCGTACTATGCATGACCTGCTTCGTACTTTGTCTGCTAAACAAAAGTCTTCTTGGCCCAGGTATCTGTCGGAACTTGTCTTTGCATACAATTCTACAGAACACGCATCCACTGGTTTTTCTCCGTTTTACCTTATGTTTGGGCGAGAGTCGTTACTTCCTATAGACATCTTACTTTTTGGTGAGACTAGAACGACTTCAGATGATGATTGGGTTTCCCTTCATCGTCAACGACTGAAAGAAGCTCATCGCCTTGCAAAGCTAAAACTTAATAAGGAATTAGCTAAAAGTAAAATTTTGTATGACCGTAAAACAAACCCAAAACAGTACAAGTGTGGAGATTTAGTTTTATTACGGAAACACAGCACAGGGCGTTCTAAAATGCAGGATTATTATTTTCCAGATGTGTACAAGATTATTAAACATGTTGGCAAGGAATCATTTGTTTACGTTATACAGTTAGCAGATGGGTTGGGACCTTCTAAAACTGTTAATTCTTCTCAATTGAAGATGGTCCCTCCAGATTTTGCTCATTCTAAACAGGCTACGTCATGTCCAGATGTTGTTCTGCAAGTTCCACCCTCGAACTCTGAATCGGAGTCATCCGACATGGACATAGGAGTAGTTCTTCCAAATCCCTCAATTCCTAGGAGACGACGTCTTCCATCTGTTCCACCTGTAAGGCGCTCAAAGCGATCCACTCGAGGTCAACATACCAATCCTTTTAAAGAACCTCGTTCTGTTTTGTCTCGACAGCAAATTGCAGTCGATCATCAGCAACATTATTTGTTCGAGGTACTTATTGCATTGAATTGTATCGTAGCTTTAACTTGCCTGATGGGTCAGTTTGGACCTATTCTCCATTGGAATCATGTAATCTGGTTATTCGTTGTATTGCTTTTAGTATTTGTAATATATGTTTATCGCTTGATCTTGGCAAAGGTACGTCAATTGTGGCAAGCAATTCCATTTGAGTACTTAGAATAAAATGTGGAATTGTGGACAATTGCTTAATTTTGGCATGATTGTTGACAACTTAAATAGTTCAATTTCTGTCACTTGAAAATATTTACAGCATACATTAGTTTTAATAGAACTTTAATACATAAAACAAAATGGGTTATATCAGACTTAACCTACAGTTGTGCTATTTTTTTGTTATAGGAGTGGTGGCTAATTCTAACTTCTTGCATATTTACAGGATCTTGACTCAACGGAGTTAATCTCTTTTCCCCTAGTGACAGACTAGTGGTGAGTCATCTAGATCTGATTATGCTGAAGATTTATATTTACATTTAAACTCTTGGAAAAAGGGTGGCTTTCTTTTCCCAATGATATATTGGGAGGAGTTAATTGCTACTATAAGAGTTATTTTTCCGCTACCAATAACAAAAAAAACCAACAAAAATAAAAAAAATTGCACAGATTGGGTTTTCTCTTGTGTAATCCAGTGTTTTAAGAAAGAAAAAAAAAAACAGTCTCGAGTGTGACCAGTCGACCTTTGTCACCTGTACGGTAATTCTTGGTATGATCATTTGTTCTATATTTCATACCAACTATAACCAACCAACCAACCGACTCTTTTGTTACATGTTTAAGTAATTCTTTGGCTTCAGGGTCCCTATGACCAGTAGACCTTTGTCACCTGGCCAGTAATTCTTGCTATTCTCATTTGTTCTTTATTTCATCGTGTCAACTACATAGTTCACTGGTTGGCATCTGTTCAACAATTCTTGGTATGACCATTGTTCTTTATTTCATACCAACCAACCAACCGACTCTTTTGTTACCTGTTCGGTAATTCTTTGGCTGCAGGGTCTCTATAACCCGAGGCCTATTGTGGAATTCTTTTATTATACAAATATCTTTAGCTTGCTTTTGTGAGGTATAAGCATCCAAGTGGAACATGTTTATTATAAACTAGCCTGTAGCTGCGTGCACAGGGAGTCTGTCTGTCATTTTCATGAGACTACGGTTGCTGTGTGCTATGCAATCTTGCACTGCTTGCATCTTGGTCCTGTACTACATCTTGCTCGGAACTTATTGTCCCTTGCTGTGCAATCTTGCACTGCAAGCGTTTTTAGCATTTTTGTCCTGTATTACATCTTGTTCGGGACCTGTCCTTCCTGCATACTGCTTGTTTGAGGGCATCGCTGAGTTTTGCTATGACGCTGATGATGGGTAGTCCCGGCACAGGTTGTAGACGCTGCATGGGCTGGTTATCCTTGGTCCGTCTTCAGTTGGAGATGGAAAGTTCAATTTACTTCAATTTGTGATCAAGGTATTTTTACTTATTGTTTATTACAGTTGCAATGAAGACATTTTGGTAAATAAGTTACTAAAAGTTATGATTTTGCTTGATCTGAAATAATCATATTTGAACATTATATGTACATGCTGTGCAATATGGATCATTTTAAACAAATTGAACCTAACATTTTGGAAATTGCGATTTGTGTTTGTCAAACTTGCCAAACCCTTTATATCAACGTGATAACTTTTTTACACATGTACACAAGGCAATACATACGACTGCTGGATTAGTCAATCTTTTCAATAACATATATAATTAAATGATTGTATTGAAATAGCTGTACATTAAAAAAGTGTCTTATTTTTCGACAGATGCAGTATTGACTGTCGTTTAAGGCCGTATTAAATTCTTAAATTACGTTATCACAAAGCTTAAAGAGATATTGGGAACTGGGAATATGTAACACATTGTTGTATATTTAATTCACAATAGTGTTATATTTATTTTTGTATCGATTGTTAAGAACATCCAAAGAAATATCTAACTGGCATTCGGGTAATAGTATAAAGTCCTGTGAAGGATTCTTAAGCAGTTTGATTTACTGTTTTGAATTGACTGCTGGCACAAGTGCTGATTTAAATATAAACGTAACATGTGAAGCTGCAATATAATTAAATATTTAACTGGATTTCAGGTAATAGTTAATTACTGTTACAGATTTTTCGAGCACTTTAGAATTACTGTCTCGTACCTAATTGGAGGCACGAGTAAGAGCCGACTTTATGATTAACTTTGCCTGTTTGGATGCACTACAATTGATAACTTGTTTTTGATATAAAATAAATGTTGATGCTTGTGTAATTGTATATAAAATAAATTTGAATTATCCAATTGTGACTTCCATTGACCTGTGAGGGGTGATTTGTACTTTATAGTCGTTCGTGGGCCTCTGTCCTGGTTGGGCGATATTAGTCCTCCGAATCCCCCCTCCCATTGGTTACACATACAAAGCTGTTTGACCTTCTAATATGAATATATTACCACTACTTACTATCATGACTGTCACTTTTGACCAAATCTGTAGTTCGTTGATTTCCGATTAGGTCGGACATCAGAGAACTTCGCTTGAACTCTGTACAGAGATCAATGCCAATGGATACGCGTACGGCCGGGTTACAATTTAGTTAGTTTAATATATACCCCCCACCAAAATCAATCAGGAACAGCAAATCTTGGAAAATAACCATCCATTCCTGTTCAGAATTGTATAAACACTTGGCACAACCTTTAATTTTGAGAATTTAGTTGGGAAATGTTCGTACATAAGAGAAGAAACGTTGTGATTGTGAGTTAGGTTCTTGGCACAGTAAAGGTAATAAAGCATGAAGGAATTGTTCACATTGTTTACATGTACATGTCAATTTCTGCCTCATTTTTACAGATTCTGCTGACATAAATCTTCAAATAACAGCTTGTGCCATTACATAGTTCAGTTGTTATCAAGGAGGATTGATTATTGTCCAAGATTTTGCTGTTCCTCCTGACCGATTTAGGTGGGGTCCTCCTACTACTACTACTACTAGGCCTATTAAAATAAAATCTTTCCGGGGAAAGCAAAATCGCACGGCGTGTACAAATTAATAGACGAAGGGGAAGATGTGACATCATGCCGACCACGAGAATAAGCAGTTTAACGGTAATGATGCGCCATCTTGCTTACGGAAATTACGGTGCAAATTTGTGCTGTGTACATGTAGTTCTACTTCTATTTCTACGTCGATACTCGGCAAAGTCCTCTGAAGGATATCACATGAAGGGAGACTGAGGGAGATTTTGAATTCGGAAAATGGAGCAGAGGAAACCAATGCACAGAGGTTATTCCAAATAGGTATCGTTCTTTCCAAGAACGAGTATTTGTAGACATTAGTGCGGGTAGATATGTGTCGATACGATTAGAAAAGAGAAACAACATCAAAACACCGTGGAAATTTAAAAAATTAAACAATCTTTCCATCCGACGAAAAGCCACATCAAATTGAATAGATAGTATGTATAATAATAAGACGATGATTACTAAAAAAGGAGATAAAAAAAGGAAAAAACGTTTTAAAAACTCTGCTAAAATGCGGAACGGCATTCATCAGTCAACAGCACCCTCTGATTAACACCACATCCATTTTCATACGTTCATTCCAAAATGCGCACTCGTTTAGCAACACGTACGTGTTCTATTTGCCCTGTTAACAAGATGGCACATATTACCTTGAAAGTGCTTCTTACCAGCTTTTGTTTTCTTTCTTTTGTATTAATTAACAGATCTGTCAGTGTAACCGACCTGAATAACATCATCAGCCTGACTAACGACAGCAAGGTATGTACATGTATGCTTTGGAGATCGACACACACAGTTTAGGCTCCAACCAATTTTTGTTGACAGCTTCTACTATACTACTATTCCCCAATCTTAGATTGTGTGAAATGAAACTATAATACTTAAAGGCAGACAATCTAGCACATTTTTACAAACAAATAAACAAGGGTTTCAAAGGTCAAAGGCCGAACCTTTCAACATTAGGAATTGTGTCACCTACATCTCAGAAAGTGCATGTTCCCTACCTAGGATTGTGTCACAAAAGCCATCAATAGTACAACTCCCCTGCCTGGGATTGTGTCACATGAAAATAATCAAGCAGATAATTCAGCAAATAATCAAGCAGATAAACAAGCAATAAATGAGGGTTTTCAAGATACAAGTACCAACCACTCTGTTTGAGGGCTTGTAACACCCGCATTATAAAAGCTGTCAAAGATACAAGTCCCCTGCCTGGGATTGTGTCACCTGAAAATAATCAAGCAGATAATTCAGCAAATAATCAAGCAGATAAACAAGCAATAAATGAGGGTTTTCAAGATACAAGTACCAACCACTCTGTTTGACATGTTTGAGGGCTTGTAACACCCGCATTGTAAAAGCTGTCAAAGATACAAGTCCCCTGCCTGGGATTGTGTCACCTGAAAATAATCAAGCAGATAATTCAGCAAATAATCAAGCAGATAAACAAGCAATAAATGAGGGTTTTCAAGATACAAGTACCAACCACTCTGTTTGACATGTTTGAGGGCTTGTAACACCCGCATTGTAAAAGCTGTCAAAGATACAACTCCCCTGCCTGGGATTGTGTCACCTGAAAATAATCAAGCAGATAATTCAGCAAATAATCAAGCAGATAAACAAGCAATAAATGAGGGTTTTCAAGATACAAGTACCAACCACTCTGTTTGACATGTTTGAGGGCTTGTAACACCCGCATTGTAAAAGCTGTCAAAGATACAAGTCCCCTGCCTACGATTATGTCAACCACAAATAATCAGCAACCAGATAAACAAGGGTTACACCACACACATATTGAACTTCACAAACATGTCATAATATACTTCTTTTTAACAGATGGACACCATAGCCACTATCCTGAAAGCGAAATCGTCAAGTGCTCCCTATGGCAAATCTCTGAAAGCTTTAGTTATCATCACAGAAAAGGACAAAGAGGGTAATCTGATGTGTGGCTTGGCAGACAGCACAGGAGCAATTAAAGCTTTCTGTTACAATCAAGACTTGCACGACAAGCTCAAAGGCCCCGTTCTCATCAGAAACTTTACCAAAGGCCGATCATGTCTGATCCTCAAAAAGTCAACTGCAGTCATGAAAGCCACAGACATCCGTGCTACAGTTCCACAAGCATACATGGATGAAGCACAACGTATGGTAAATCCACCAGAAATGTTACACCTTGCAGAAATCACAGACACAGTCAAGGATATCATAACAGTCCATGGAGAAGTCACTGAGGTAAGTTCTGCCCAAAATGTAAAACTGCTGTGTGCTAGGATGTAGTCCATGGTATTTTCAACATCAGAGGGAGGGGCCTATGCAAATCGCCCCCAAAATGGTGAGGGTGCCACTTACCCCACGGGATGTACAGACATTCCATGGAACATCAAACAACACACAACAATTTTGTTGGAATGAAATGCATTTACTTGCTTTAGCACACTACACAGTTTTAAATCTGCAGTCCCATATACTTCAGACGTTGGTATACACAAACCCCATGAAAGTAAAACACAGTCTTCGTAATGAATATCAAATTTATCCAAAACCTTACATCACTACTTCATATGCTACCTGTATCTTTCAGTCGTTCCACATACTCTGCCCTCTGCTCTCCTGTAAAGAGCAAATTTTTGGACATGCAACACATAACAACACTTCACGACTTCAACATTTCCACCTTTCCTCAATTAGGATGAACTTCCAAGAGAGATAGCAAATGGATCAGTCGTCCGGAACCTCAGGCTGCGTGACAATCAGACAGAAATGCCTATCTCCTTGTGGAACAAAGCTAGCACGTCACCAGTCAAATCAGGTGATCACGTCACAGTGACCCGTGTAAAGGTCAAGTATGATGGCTACTTGAAAGAACTCGCCCTAAGAACAACTCCTTCCTCGGACATTAAGGTAACCACACATCTGTCAACTTCATGTAACACTTGAAGTACTGTCAGTTTTCCATATCTTCAAACCTCTATATTCACAGAAATATGTGCTTTGTGTGTATTCAACAAATCTACAAAGTAAATCATTTCAAACATGCAAGATGTTCTGAAAAAAAAATGGCTTTTCAACAACTTGGTTTCCAAAAAAAAAAAAAGGCCACCAACGCCAAAAAGATAGTCGAGCATTTCAAAGTTAAACAAAAATTGATGTAAGCTTCATTCCTTTTTAAAACCACAAAAAAAAAAAAATTCTTTATCAGATTTACACTATTGGGTAGTTTTTAAGTCATAAATCCCTCCTACTATTTAAAAGGTCAAAATCAATCAAAATTTCTTTCCACCTCCCCTGCTATACTTTTACACAGACATGATTAGATTACATGTGGTTTTGTACTATGGCAGGTCAAAAACAATCACCTTGACTGATTTTGACCCATACAACAACATGGCTCACAATGTATGTTTGCATAGGAGGGTTAAGAGAAAAAAAGTTCTGGCCGGATATGGAACTCTTTCTATTACTTTGCCTGTCAATCAATATCAATTGCTTCCACTCCTTTTGACAATTGTACATCCATGCCATTACACAGATTGAAACACCACCAACTACCACGGTCAACGCTACAGTTATTGCAGCTGACAACGAATCTGATAGCATCATTCCACTCACAGTCGAATGCAATGATGGTGCAGTCAGAGATCTTCAAGTTGACACAACCATTCTGTCACAATTTGGAGACAACATGGACAATATCGACAATGTGCTTCAGAAATTTGGAGAAGAACAGTTCATGTTTGAAATCCAAGGAAACAAGATCCTAAGCATCACTTCTATCGCCAAGAAGACCTTCTAAACCAACTCCGAAAACAGCACCAACTACCACAATCAACACTACGGCCATTGCAGCTAATGGCATCATTTCACTCTCAGGTGATTGCAATGATGGTACAGTCAGAAATCTAGAAGTTTGCACAACTATCCTCTTACAATTTCAAAACAATACGCAACAATTTTAGACCAGTTCAACAGTTCCCTCTGAAGGTTGTCAGTCTTCCGTATTTTGTTGCATTGCTCGTTACTGTTCAGTCCAAACAATTCAAACTATTGCTTCATATTTCTAACCTAAAATCACAGTACAACAGCAAGACAAGCACCTTCATTTAATTGTTTAATTAAAAGAGCTCCATTATACAATCATGAAAAAATTCTCTTTTCTTGTCATGGACTATCTTGGACTGTGATGTTTTCTAAAACATCAAAACTGCAAAATTCGGTGGCAAGACAATGTCTATAGCCCCTCAAGCCTATGAGTGACTACAACAAACATCCTATATCCCTCAGCCTTCAGCCTCCAAAAATATAACCCCTCCGGTGGTCACTCACAGTCCATCCGGTGCATAATATAGATGTGCACTACTGACCTCATTGCCAGTCTACAATGTATATGTGTGTAATATTTTGTTTTTTCTAAACCAAGAGCACTCATCGCACTCTATTGCTTTATCCTTTATAACCAACAGTACTCAAATACTATATTTTGGTAAATCAAAGGCATTAAAACACTATATTTTGTTTTTTATAAACTGAAGACACTTAAAACATAAAGTTTTCTTTTTTCAACCAAGAGCAGACTATTTTTTTCCCTTTCATTTTTGTACACCATATCACCATCCGAACACTATATTGTTGTTGTACATTACAATTAAAATCTGATACACAGTTTCTGCTGATATACATTTTGGCAAGACTTTCTCCAGTTTGCCAACTTTGATACCAACGAAGCAGACAAATGATGGATAACACCATGATGTTTATGTTTATTTTTTTTAACATTCAAACTGAGGACTGCTACACATCTTTATGCTCAAATTATTGTTGCAAGTGCACCATGACAGATGGATAATGTCATGATGTTACATTATAATTTAGGACTGATAATTTGTTTTAACAGCTTTATGCTGAAATTATTTTTGCAAATGCACCGTGTCCAGCTTGCCAACTTTATGATGTTATATTACAAACAAAAATAGATCGATAAGGTCATGTTGTTAATGTTTGTATTTAAAAAAAGATAATTGAAGACGGATACACAGCTTAATGCTGACATTATTGTTGCAATTGCATCGTTTCCTGCTTCCAAACTTTATATTATATTACAAAAAAAAAAGATGGATAATGTCATAATGTTAATGTTTCTGTTTAAAAAAAAAATTTGAGGACGGATACACAGCTTTATGCTGACATTATTGTTGCAAGTGCATCGTTTCCAGCTTGCAAACTTTATGATATTATATTACAAACAAAAAAAGATGGATAATGTCATAATGTTAATGTTTCTGTTTTAAAAAAACAATTGAGGACGGATACACAGCTTTATGCTGACATTGTTGCAAGTGCACCGTTTCCAGCTTGCCAACTTTATGATGTTATATTACAAACAAAAAAGATGGATAATGTCATGATGTTAATATTTCTGTTTAAAAAAAACATAATTGAGGACGGATACACAGCTTTATGCTGACATTATTGTTGCAAGTGCACCGTTTCCAGCTTGCCAACTTTATGATGTTATATTACAAACAAAAAGAGATCGATAATGTCATGATGTTAATGTTTGTTTAAAAAAAACATAATTGAGGACGGATACACAGCTTTATGCTGACATTATTGTTGCAAGTGCACCGTTTCCAGCTTCCCAACTTTATGATGTTATATAACCACAAAGAAAAGATGGATAATGTCTTTATGTTAAACATAATGTGATGTTCAACATAATATTTGTGTTACACATATTATAATTCAGGACTGATACACAACTTTATGCTCAAATTATTCTTGGAAGTGTACAGTTTCCAGCTTTACATGTATATGATTAGATATTAACCAAGCAAACAACAGATTGATGTCATGATGCTCAGAAATTGTTCCAAGTTGACTGTTTACTGCTTAACAACTTTGTTATATTAACCATGCAAACAAAAGATGGATAATGCATGTATTTTTGTAAACCAAAGGCACTCAAACACTTAGATTTTTAAAAACCAAAACAAAATCGGACTATATTTTATTTTTGTAAACCAAGAGCACTCATATTTATTTAATTTTTATACACCAAGTACAACCAATGGGCTGTATTGCTTTCTTTGTAAACCCAACACACTCAAGAAATGTTTTTGATAAACCAAAGGCACTAAAAATAACATACTTTTATTTTTGTAATGTTTACCAACAAAACCCAAAAAGGCAAAAAATAGCAGGCTTATATTCATTAACATTCTTTAACAATCGTGCACATCTTACTCTATTATTCTATACATGTTAACCAAGCAAACAAAAGAAGGATGTCATGATGTGCACATTTGGCTTTAACATATCGTAATTGATGACTGATACACAGCTTCGGCTGAGAGTATTGTTACAAATGCACTTTTTCCACGTTGCTAACTTCATGATGCTATACTATTGACCAATCAAACAAAATACATGGATAATGTCATATTTTGGGTTTTTTTTTTGGACATTATAATTGAAGACTGATACACAGCTTTATGTTGAGATTATTGTTGCAAGTGCACCGTTTCAAGCTTTCCAAATTTATGATAGTATATTACCACCAAGAAGATACATAATGTCTTGATATTTATGTTTGTTTTTTTGTAATTATAATTGACGACTAGTACACAGCTTTATGCTGACATTATTGTTGCAAGTGCACCGCTTCCAGCGTGCCAACTTTGTTAAGTTACCATCAACGATATATGGATAATGTCATCTTCTTAATGTTTATTCAGGACAAGTACACAGCTTTATGCTGACATTATTCTTGCAAGTGCACCGCTTCCAGCGTGCCAACTTTATGTTAAGTTACCATCAACGATATATGGATAATGTCATCTTCTTAATGTTTATTCGGGACAAGTACACAGCTTTATGCTGACATTATTGTTGCAAGTGCACCGCTTCCAGCGTGCCAACTTCATGTTAAGTTACCATTAACGATATATGAATAATGTCATCTTCTTAATGTTTATTGAAGACAAGTACACAACTTTATGCTGACATTATTGTTACAAGTGCACCGTTTCCAGCTTCACAACTTTGTGACAGGCCTATTTACCAACCAAACAAAACGGGTTTGTTTTTTACATTAAAATTGAGGACTGATATACAGCTTATACTGAGATTATTGTTCTAAGTGGTCTGTTTCAAAGTTGCCAATTTTATGACGGAATATACATGCACATGTACATGTACATGATAAAGCAACATCTGATTAAAGCCAATCATAGCCAGTTGCATCCCTTCACCAAGTTGCATCCCTTCACCAAGCCTCATGTAGGATAAACAGAATTCGGTCAAAGTTCACTCACTGCTCAGAAGCGGTAATTTCTCTGGAAAATGCGCAAGATTACCTCTTTTACCACATTCAAAAAAACAAAAAAACAACCATACTTGCTCAGTTAAAACCTTGTTGCCAATCCCATACGCGTTGATTGCAGATTCAGGTCAGTGGTCACCAGTCGTCATTTTCATAAAAAACACGGTAAACGCTTTTCCACATTTTGAATTTATCTGATCAGTTACACCTCTGTTGACAGCACCTGGTTTGGTGTCTTTGCAAATTAAGGTCAAACGTCAGCCAGTGGTCAGTAACGATCATTCTCTAGAATACAAGCTAAATTGCACTATTCTCACTTTTCATTTGATTTCAGCCACAGTTCACAAAAGTCACCTACTGGTCAGCAAGGGTCATTTTCTGACAAATCTGCAATATGGTTCTTGTCCCACATCTTTTTAATCGATTTCGCCAACATTGTCAGCTAAACCCCTGTCCAGCGCCGAATATGTGAGAATTTGAAGATTGAGGGCAAAGTTCGCCTACTAGTCAGCAATACTTATTGTCTGGTGACCTTCGGACAACCGGCTGATATTTGTGCTTCGTGAAGCACAGACATCCTGCTCTAGTTCTTTCTTTCATTCTTTCTTTGGGCAAACGATCACAAAAAATGCCATATCTGCCAAAATCTTTCGCCGATTTTCCTTGACTTCAGTTCTATCTCAAGTGACCAGCATGTGGGGTCAAAGGTCACCTAGTGGTCACTAGTGGTCATTTTCTTCAAAAATACAAAATGCTTCTTCTCCCACAGTCTTGGTCCAATTAATGTCAGACTTGGTCAGTTACATCTTTGGACCAAGCTACATATAAATTGTTCACAGAATTTGGCCAGTGGTCACCTAATGGTCAGTGGGGTCATTTTCTTCAAAAATTAAAAAGGCTTCTTCTCCCACAGTCTTGGTCCAATTGATGTCGGACTTGGTCAGTTACATCTTTGGACCAAGCCTCATATTGGTTGTTCACAGAATTTGGCCAATGGTCACCCAATGCTCAGTCTGGGTCATTTTCTTCAAAATTACGAAATGCTTCTTCTCCCACAATCTTGATCTCAAAATTGGTTATTTACATCTCTGGACAAAGCCTCATATATGGTGTACACATAATTTGGCCAATGGTCACCTAATGGTCAGTCGGGGGTCATTTTCTTCAAAATTACGAAATGCTTCTCCTCACACTGTCTTGATGTCAAAGTTGGTTATTGACATCTCTAGACCAAACCACATATAGATGAAATCTCAAAAACTAAGAATCAAACTACCAAAACCACCCAAACGAAACAGCCCTGTGTTTGTCCACAAACACTAAAGCTCTAGTTTTTTTTTCTTTTTTTTTTTTTCTTTTTTTTTTTTTTTTTCTTTTTCAGCCAAATGCCCATAGCATTTGTACACGTTTTCTTTCTTACCGGCACTTTGGCTACTTTTATGGTGCCGATTGGCTTTAAACTTGGCAGACACTTAGACTAACTACTCAGAATGTATGCCGAACATTTACGTCATGATGACGTCATCACGTGATTTGTTATGAATTTTTGAAATTTTAAAATCGTAACATTCTTTTCAATATATCTGGCGAACGAAACAAGATATTTTCAAAATTCTTTTTGGTATAGCTTTGGTATGTCTCAAAGATATCCCCTAAAAGGGAGAAAATGTGTGACGTCATGATGACGTCATCAAAAATGTGCTTTTTTAAAACACATATAAGGATAGGTCCGATCGTCATGAAAATTGGTGGGTAGGTAGATAGTGCCACTAGCATGTAAAATCCAAAGTGACGTCATGATGACGTCATCGGCTGATTTTCTATGAATTTTTAGTTCTATCCCAAATCCCATAGACTTTGTACACGAATTTTGTAAGAGCCACTTTGGTCACTAAACAACCTCAGATCTTTATCAGGTTTAACTCAAACAGAGACCCTAAGCTGAAAATTTATGCCGAAGAGTGACGTCATGATGACGTCATCACTTGTCATGTGACGTCATCTTAAAGGTGCATTTTTCAAGGGCACATATCTAGAGAACCGTAGGTCCGATTGCATTCAAACCTGCTATGGTGGTAGACAAGTACGTGTTATAGATGAAAATTGAGGTGACGTCATGATGACCTCATCATACGATTTTATAGTAATTGTAAAGTTTTTTAACCTTAAAGTTTCTTAAACCCATATCTCTTTAACAGAACATGCTAAATTCAAAATTCTTTTTGTAATAGCTTTGTTAGCTCCTATATTCTTTCACATAAATGGGAAAATGTGTGACGTCATCATGACGTCATCAACAATATGCTTTTTTGAAACACATATAAGGGTAGGTCCGATCGTCATAAAAATTGGTGGGTATGTAGATAGTGCCACCCGCATGCAGAAGCCGAAGTGACGTCATGAGACCTCATCGGCTAATTTTCTATAATTTGTTAATTTTTTTAATTTTATTAAAAATTTTGAAATTTCATTTTAATCACCAAATTTTACACAAAAACACCGAAACAGCCCTGTGTTTGTCCACAAACACTATTGGCTCTAGTTTGTTCTTTTTCAGCCAAAATGCCCATAGCATTTGTACACGTTTTCTTTCTTACTGGCACTTTGGCTACTTTTATGGTGCCGATTGGCTTTAAACTTGGCAGACACTTAGACTAACTGCTCAGAATGTATGCCGAACATTTACGTCATGATGACGTCATCACGTGATTTTTTATGAATTTTTGAAATTTCAAAATCGTAAAATTCTTTTCAATATATCTAGCGAACAAAACAAGATATTTTCAAAATTCTTTTTGTTATAGCTTTGGTATGTCTCAAAGATATGCCCTAAAAGGGAGAAAATGTGTGACGTCATGATGACATCATCAAAAATGTGCTTTTTTAAAACACATATAAGGATAGGTCCGATCGTCATGAAAATTGGTGGGTAGGTAGATACTGGCACTAGAATGCAAAATCCAAAGTGACGTCATGATGACGTCATCACGTGATTTGTTATGAATTTTTGAAATTTTGAAATCGTAACATTCTTTTAAATATATCTGGCAAACAAAACAAGATATTTTCAAAATTCTTTTTGTTATAGCTTTGGTAGGTCTCAAAGATATGCCCTAAAAAGGAAAAAAAATGTGTGACGTCATGATGACATCATCAAAAATGTGCTTTTTAAAAACACATATAAGGATAGGTCCGATCGTCATGCAAATTGGTGGGTAGGTAGATACTGTCACTAGCATGCAAAATCTGAAATGATGTCATGATGACGTAATCAGCAATTTTTAAAATGATTTTTGAAATTTTTGTAATTTCATTTTAATCACAAAATTTTACACAAAAAAACAAAACAGCCCTGTGTTTGTCCACAAACACTGTACCAGATGTCTAGTTTTTCTTTTCTTCTTCTCCTTCTTCTTGTTCTTCTATCAAAAATGCCATAGACAAAGCACACGTTTCATTCTCACCGCCACTTTTGCCATTAAACAGACTTCAATCTTAATGAGAGTTTGCATAGACTTAGACCCTATACCGAACTCGTGCATATTACTCTGACGTCATGATGACGTCATCACGTGGCACGTGACGTCATCTCAAAAGTGCGTTTTTGAAGAGCCTATATCTAGAGAACCCTAAGTCCGATTGAGCTCAAACTTAGTTTGTTGGTAGACCGGCTTGTGTTATAGATGAACATTGACGTGACGTCATGATGACGTCAGCATACGATTTTGCAGTAATTTTTAAAGTTTTGAACCCTTAAGCCATATCTCATCAACGGAACGTGCTAATTTCGAAATTCTTTTTGTAATAGGTTTGTTAGATCATAGATACTTACATATAAATGTGAAAAATGTATGACGTCATCATGACGTCATCAAAAATGTGCTTTTTTGAAACACATATAAGGGTAGGTCCGATCGTCACAAAAATTGGTGGGTAGGCAGATATTGTCACTAGCATGCAAAATCCGAAGTGACGTCATGATGACGTCATCGGCTGATTTTCTATTTTTTAAATGTTTCAAATTTCATTATACACTCAAAATCTTACACTGTCATTGATCAGATTGACTGCAAACTCAACCCAGGCCAAGACCACGTTGCAAATGTTTGCTTCGACAAGTACAGTTGTGATGACGTCATCGTGGGTCACGTGACGTCATCTTAAAGGTGCACACTTTAAGGTCCTATATCTAGAGAACCGTACGTCCGATTGGGTGCAGTCTTAATGCTGATAGGCCAGGATTTGTTACAGATAAAAACAATTGATGTGACGTCATGATGATGTTATGGTGACGTCATCTAAAGGTCATTAAATTCAAGTCAAAATTTGGTATATTTAGCAATCTCTTATGACAAAAACCTTCGGAAGTTTTATACACTGTATTTTTGTGTACCTAATTCCAAGTTCCCATGATCATAGCTCACTCCAGCGTCAAAATATACCCATTTCAATATTTAGCCCCAAAACAATATGATAACAAAGGAATTCTGGGAAGGCAGTGTAACCGTGGGTATCATGTTGCA
Organism: Hippasteria phrygiana; assembly: GCA_037893225.1. Classification (NCBI taxonomy): domain Eukaryota; kingdom Metazoa; phylum Echinodermata; class Asteroidea; order Valvatida; family Goniasteridae; genus Hippasteria; species Hippasteria phrygiana. The sequence goes on from JAZGUH010000186.1 coordinate 511,493, forward strand.
CGTTCTTTATTTATCCTCAACGTAAACCTATGTGTGGCGTTGTCCGCAATCGGAGAAACCACTTCGGATATCATTTGTGTTGACCGACGCGCGCCCTATCCGAACTACTGTATAGCCTAGTGGATAGAGCCTGTGACTCCCGACCACAGGGTTCTGAGTTCGATCCTCGCAAGGGAAGGGATTGTTTTCTCCACATCTTTTTATGTTTTTTCTTCAGCAATTTTTGGCTTTTCCGCAAAATTGCAGAAAAAAAACGTTTGTTTTTGTTATCATTTGTTTCTTCTTTTTCTTATTTTAGTTCTAACTGAAATTCCACAGACTTCGTGCATAGACTTTCTAGACGGCACTTTGGTCATCAAAAAACTTTGGATCTTAGTCAGTTAGCATACACATAGACATAGCAAAGATGTGTGCTGCAGAGTGACGTCATCATGACGTCATCGTGTGTCACGTGACGTCAACTTAAAGGTTCAATTTTTAAAGTCCAATATCTCCCGAAGTAAATGTGGGATTTCATTTCGGACTGAAGTTTTGTTTATATAAAGACAAGGATGTGTTACATGTGAAAATTGGGTGACGTCACGATGACGTCATCATGTGATGTTTTTTTAAATATTGAATTTTTGCATTTTTAACCTTTTTTTCAAGATATCTAGCGAACGAAACAAGGTATTTTCTAAATTGTTTTGTTAATAGTTTTGGTATGTGACATAGATATGCACCAAGTTGGGTCATTTGCGTGACGTCATCTTGACGTAATCAAAATTGTGGTGTTTTTAATACACATAAACAAGATGCGATTGTAATAACAATCGGTGACACAGAACAAGACCACATTGCGAAAGTTTGCTTTCACAAGCGCCCTATTGATGATGTCATAATGGGCCACGTGATGTCATCTTAAAGGAACATTTTTGAAGGGCCCATATCTAAAGAACCGTAGGGCCGATTGACTTCAAAGTTGCTATGCAGGTAGGCCAGCATACGATTTGATATAATTTGTTTTTGTTTTTGCACATTTAAGCCAATATCTCATTAACGGAACATGCTAAATTCGAAATTATTTTTGTAACAGGTCTGTTAGGTCATATTTCAAATGAATACAACAATTTGTGACGTCATAATGACGTCATCAAAGGCATGATTTCTTGAAAGACATAAAGGTAGGTCTAATCGCCATGAAACTTGGTGCTTAGATTTGTCAATAATAAGCAAAAGTCGAAGTGACATCATACAAAATAATACGGAAAAGCCCTATGTTCTGTTCATCAAACAGAACATAGACCTCTAGTTTCCGCTTCTTCTTGTTCTTCTATCAAAAATGCCATAGACAAAGCACACGTTTTATTCTCGGGGTCACTTTTGCCAGTAAACAGACTTCAATCTTGATGAGAGTTGGCATACACTTAGACCCTATGCCGAAGTAGTGCATATTACTCTGACGTCATGATGACGTCATCACGTGGCACGTGACGTCATCTCAAAAGTGCGTTTTTGAAGGGCCTATATATAGAGAACCGTACGTCCGATTGAGCTCAAACGTGGTTTGTTGGTGGACCGGCTTGTGTTATAGATGAAAATCGACGTGACGTCATGATGACGTCATCATACGATTTTGCAGTAATTTTTAAAGTTTTGAACCCTTAAGCCATATCTCATCAACTGAACATGCTAATTTCGAAATTCTTTTTGTAATAGGTTTGTTAGATCATAGACACTTACATATAAATGTGAAAAATGTATGACGTCATCATGACGTCATCAAAAATGTGCTTTTTTGAAACACATATAAGAGTAGGTCCGATCGTCACAAAAATTGGTGGGTAGGCAGATATTGTCACTAGCATGCAAAATCCGAAGTGACGTCATGATGACGTCATCCGCTGATTTTCTATGATTTTTTTAATGTTTCAAATTTCATTATACACTCAAAAACTTACACTGTCATTGATCAGATTGACTCCAAACTCGACCCAGGCCAAGACCACGTTGGAAATGTTTGCTATGGCAAGTACCGTTGTGATGACGTCATCATGAGTCACGTGACGTCATCTTAAAGTTGCACACTTTAAGGTCCTATATCTAGAGAACTGTAGATTGGATTTGGTGCAGTTTTAATGCTTAAAGACCAGGATTTGTTACAGATACAAAAAATTGATGTGACGTCATGATGGCGTCATCATGACGTCATCTAGAGGTCATTAAATTCAAGTTAATATTTGGTATATTTAGCAATCTCTTATGACAAAAATCTTCAGCAGTTTTATACACTGTATTTTTGTGTACCTAATTCCAAGTTCTCATGATCATAGCTCACTCCAGCGTCAAAATATACCCATTTCAATATTTAGCCCCAAAACAATATGATAACAAAGGAATTCTGGGAAGGCAGTGTAACCGTGGGTATCATGTTGCACGTTCTTTATTTATCCTAAACGTAAACCTATGTGTGGCGTTGTCCGCAATCGGAGAAACCACTTCGGATATCATTTGTGATGACCGACGCGCGCCCTATCCGAACTACTGTATAGCCTAGTGGATAGAGCCTGTGACTCCCGACCACAGGGTTCTGAGTTCGATCCTCGCAAGGGAAGGGATTGTTTTCTCCACATCTTTTTATGTTTTTTCTTCAGCAATTTTTGGCTTTTCCGCAAAATTGCAGAAAAAAAACGTTTGTTTTTGTTATCATTTGTTTCTTCTTTTTCTTATTTTAGTTCTAATTGAAATTCCAGACTTCGTGCATAGACTTTCTAGACGGCACTTTGGTCATCAAAAAACTTTGGATCTTAGTCAGTTAGCATACACATAGACATAGCAAAGATGTGTGCTGCAGAGTGACGTCATCATGACGCCATCGTGTGTCACGTGACGTCAACTTAAAGGTTCAATTTTTAAAGTCCAATATCTCCCGAAGTAAATGTGGGATTTCATTTCGGACTGAAGTTTTGTTTATATAAAGACAAGGATGTGTTACATGTGAAAATTGGGTGACGTCACGATGACGTCATCATGTGATGTTTTTTTAAATATTGAATTTTTGCATTTTTAACCTTTTTTTCAAGATATCTAGCGAACGAAACAAGGTATTTTCTAAATTGTTTTGTTAATAGCTTTGGTATGTGACATAGATATGCACCAAGTTGGGTCATTTGCGTGACGTCATCTTGACGTAATCAAAATTGTGGTGTTTTTAATACACATAAACAAGATGCGATTGTAATAGAAATCGGTGACACAGAACAAGACCACATTGCGAAAGTTTGCTTTCACAAGCGCCCTATTGATGATGTCATAATGGGCCACGTGATGTCATCTTAAAGGAACATTTTTGAAGGGCCCATATCTAAAGAACCGTAGGGCCGATTGACTTCAAAGTTGCTATGCAGGTAGGCCAGCATACGATTTGATATAATTTGTTTTTGTTTTTGCACATTTAAGCCAATATCTCATTAACGGAACATGCTAAATTCGAAATTATTTTTGTAACAGGTCTGTTAGGTCATATTTCAAATGAATACAACAATTTGTGACGTCATAATGACGTCATCAAAGGCATGATTTCTTGAAAGACATAAAGGTAGGTCTAATCGCCATGAAACTTGGTGCTTAGATTTGTCAATAATAAGCAAAAGTCGAAGTGACATCATACAAAATAATACGGAAAAGCCCTATGTTCTGTTCATCAAACAGAACATAGACCTCTAGTCTATTTCTGCATTTCGCCGCCAAACATACTCTACCAAGACAACATGCAAACGTTTCCATAGCCGTTGACGTATCCATCGTGAATGTATACAAAGCAATACTTAGTGAAAAGCACTATTCCAAAACAACTAAAATCGTTTTATCGGACATCATCATGTATTAATGAAAGTGCACTACGCCTTATTGAATAGATACAAGGCTTTATTTAATAGGCACAACGCACGACAATCTCATTTTGATAGTTCTGAGTAAATACTTACCATGCTAATAAGGGCAGCAAACAACGTTAGCGGTGCAAACATTTGACGAATCTGATTAAAGCTAATTTCCCAAACTGCATAGAATTCGTCCACAATTTTACTGCCAAACACATTAATTTGTACACTTTTTAAAATCACATTTTTATCAAACCTGGCCCAAAGAAAGATTACATTATGCACATGGCATGCGTATGCAGATCCGAAACAATAACATCATGATGACATCATAAGGTATCATCTTACATTGAAGGAGCATTTGTAAAGGTCCAATATCAAACTAAAATACAAATTCCATCAGGTTGGTATACGTGTCAGGTAAACCAACATCTGTTACTGATAAAAATTCACGTGACACCATCATAACGTCATACAACTTTGTAGTATAACTTTTAAGTTTTTGAACCTTTCAATTCCATCTCATCAACAGAACAATGTAAATTCAAAATTCCTTTTTTATCAAGTTTCTTAGGTCATAGATACATATAAAAGTCCAAAATATATGACATCAAAATGTCATAACACGTCATTAAAAATGTGCTTTTTTGAAACAGGTCAGATCATAAAAATTGGTGCGTAGATAGATATTGTCAATAGCATAACAAATCCAAAGTGACATTATCATAACATACAAGCTATTCTCCAAATTTTAAACTCTTATTAATCAGAAAATAAAAACTCTTTTTTCTAATACATTTGTTAGGTCCTAAATACGTATAAATGTAAAAATGTGTGACTTTATGATGACGTCATGTCACCAAAAAGTCCTTTTTTGAAAACACTACACTCAACTGCTAATATCAGAACCCAGTTCCAGATTATGAAGTACCCGTAACCGAAATAACTCATTTCTCAATCATTTTTCAAAATGTCATCGGGGAATTTTTAAAACTAAAATACCTGGGAAAAACAAAACAAATTAACATTTATGACCCTTGTAAAAATGCAATTTACACCGTAAAGCTATACACACTTGCATCTTACTGCATTGATGCACCGATGTGACAGTGCGAACCTTTATAGCGATTTCTGAGATTAAATTTTTGAGATTTAATTTTAAAAAAATGACTTTCTTTAATATTTCGATACGAATGTTCATTTTTAAATATAGTACCCCATTCCCATACTGCCCATAAATGTACACTCCTATTGTAAAGGATATTGCTTATTTAAACTGAACTAATAATAAAAATCAATTGAAGTTTTTACACTTCAAGAAATTCCCCCAAAAATTAACAAACCTTTCCAAATTTCATAAATATATTCGTACAAATAACACATCAAATTGACATGCTAAATAAATGTATTATCAAAACATTTTTCTTGCCAGATACAATAAAACAAAACACGCATTGAGAAAATCTGCTTTTACACTCGGCTGCTTGAGTACTAAAATGTACATCAACGTACCGGCCCTACAACTTAAATCGTTAGCCCAAAATTTCTACAAATAACAGTACAACCCATACAACAAAATATGTATTATATACCGTAATTTACATTGATAATACAAGAAATATAATAATTGAAAACAAATCCATATTTTGCAATAAAAATATCTAAAATTATTACAGATAACATCTCAGCATTTCCTTACTACAGACTACATGTACTTATATTGTACCATAACAAAAATACTGAAGGGGGAAATAGATCACTGAGTATCTTTTTATACAGCGCCCGATAAAACACAATGACGTCATTATTTTCGACTATGGGGAAGGACGCCCCCACCGATTCATAGAAAACGCGTGCTTGCAAACGAAATCAATCCGAGCAATGAATCCATACAAGAAGTACAGCATCATGTGCAAAATCCGCGTGGGATTTTCATTGATGAACAAAAAACTTCACAAACATGACAAAATAAACACACAAATAAAGAAATAAGTAAATGAATAAATAATATCACGGAGGTACCTCCATTATAATACATGTCGTTACATGTTTCACGGTGATAATATAGTAATTTCTATAAATCAAGCAATACATTAATTGTACAATGTCATTTAGTTATTGAGCCGATAACACCACCCAATACATGAAAATCAATTAAGGACTGAATTTTCTTTCATATGTAAAAACCAGACTAAAAATATTGAAATATTCGTTTTAAGATGGCAGGTATCAAATGTTCTTCATTCCTTATGGGTGGAAAAAAATTTGTATAAAAAAAATCATTCATGTTGTACTTGAACGATTTAATAAAGCTAAATGAAACATCCCAAAAATAAATGAAATCAAACTTTGTCAAATCTCAAATCAAATTTCTGTCAATGGTTCACTATGTAGGACCCTTTTGGGCTAATTTGGGCTAGCCCATTCTGGACCCAATTGGCCCCATCGGCCAAAACTGTATGGAACCCATATGTGCAACCCAATTGGGGCCCACTCAGTTACACATCAAAGGCCCAACAGGGCTCCACTTGCACTTGCTAGCTGAGTAGTAATTCTCATAACTGCTACTTCAAACATTCGATCATGTGGTAATTTTTTTATAGATTACCAATTTAATAATTATACCCAAACAAGACTTATTTTCAAGACGAAAAACAACTTCATAAATGTGCAACAGACATACAAAAGACACAATATCAGAGAATATTTCCAATTAACATAACTTCAATTTTTTTAATAAAAGGTTTCTTCTTCCTCGAGTAAAAACACAGCAACACTAATTAGAAATTAAACATTGTTAAATGTAACACAATATCACATAAATCATGATTGCATACGCCGTTAATTACAACAACAGTAAATTACCAATTTCACAAAACTCCTACCTGTACTAAATAAAAGAACACTGCTTGTTATTTTCAGATCTTGTAACTAGGAATAATACCTGTAACCAACCACGGTATACCAAAATTTACAAAAAACATAATTGCCAATGTTTTGATTACTTATTGTCAACTTTCCACACTCTCTTCACTTCCCAAGTACAACAGAGACAAAACCATTTCCAAGGAACCAAGAGAAATATCTTTCCAAAACTCACATTCTCACATTTCCAGGGAAAAAAAGACAAAACAAATCAGAATACGAGCCATTATAAACATCACAACCCACTTACAAATGATCAACTACATGTATAACTTCAACCACACACCTTGGAAAAAGCAACTTGACCACACGAAGCTACATGTATAGGACATTGCAAAACCCACACAGGAACTCTTCTCATGATTCTCATCTTCCATTTCCAAATTACAGTATATATAAATATATCTTCAGAAAACAGTATTAACCCAACAGCATCTTTATATTGAACATATCCATATCAAATGAATCATGAACACAAACACCTTTTACAAACTGTACCCTCCACCTCAACCCCTTTTTTGTTAACAACTTCAAAACCCTCCCAACAATCGAACAGTTTCTATAAATACTCACAAATTGCATTTTTTTTCTCGAACAACAGTATTTTCTTGGCCCTTTACAAATACCCTTGCAAACCCCCCCCCCCTCCCCCATTAAAATAGACCCTGTCTACAGCATGCAAAATTGAACTACATCTCCGACATTCTTCATTATTCCTCAGCACCGAATTTGCTCCCGTTTCTAGGGCGTATAACAATACTTAACTCAGAACCAACAACACATGCCAAAAAAAGGTGACAGCCCGATTGTCCGAAGATTCAATAGTCCGAAGGTTCGTTAGTCCAAAAGTTCAATAGTGCGAAAGTTCAATAGTCCGAAGCTTCCATACTCCAAAGGACCCATTAGTCCAAAAAAATAATACAGTTAAATAATCCGAACATTCAATAGTCCGAATAAACAACAAGGTGCAATAGTCCGAATCAACAATAAGGTTCGACAGTCTAAATGCACGATCAGCTTCAATGTTTCAAATAGACGATATAAGGTTCCATAGTCTGAAATCACAATAAGGTTCGATACTCCGAATTCACAATAAAATTATTACCAATTCGAACTATCGAACCTTATTGCCAATTCAGACTATCCAACCTTATTATAAATCCGAACTATCAGACCTTATGTACTTTCGGGATAATAAACCTTCGGACTATTGAACCCTATTTTCGTTTCGAACTTTTCAACCTTCAGACTAATTGACCTTATTCTAAATTCGTACTAACGAACCTTCAGATAAATAAACCTTCGGATTCTAATTGGCCCTTCGAACCAATGGCCTTCGGAATATCGCATCAAATGTTCGGATTAACGAACCTTAATTCATTTTCAGACTAACAAACCCCCTCTTATGGTAAATTTGTACATTCGGAATATCAAACATTTGGGTCAATAAACCTTCGGACAATCAAACCTTCGGACTATCGAGCAGACACCAAAAAAAAAAAACCTTGCCAATAACAACTAATTACTAGTACAAACCCAACCGGCAAAATTAAGAAACGAGCTAATTACCCTCACTTCCCCCTCCCTTAACAAAATCAATAACCATTCCAAAAATTCTCCCATAAACCTTTCACCTTACATACATTTTTCACATATTTCACCCAATGTACACAATGTATACATCCCCTACACACTTACTGCAAAACCAAACTAGTTAGACCACACACAAAATATCATCAAATTTAAAAATGAGCACTATAACATCATAACATTGTCCAAGATGTAGTAAAATTTTCTATTGAAAAGATAAGTTTACAAGGAACAAAGAACAGAATATGCAACACCATTCCCAAAGGGCCAAGTGACATTTGTTTCCCAGAATTTATCTGTGCACTTTCAGAATGTTACCCCTAAAATTCCCAGCACAAACATTCCCTTCCCCTTTACAAATGACCTTGCCCCCCCCCCCCCCCCCCACCTTCAACCTCTAAACAAAACCTGTATACCTACTCGATCATATTACCCTAACAACATCTAGACTTCATCTCCACCACTTTCTTGTCCTCCTTCCTTGGATTCATCTGCAGAACTATACAAAACAAATACAAAAACGCAACAAAAAAATTATTAATTACCATGCACATCCACAAATATTTAATCCATGTCATGTCCGTATTATTTCAAACTGTTACAAATAATTACTTTCAAGTTACAATTGATCTTAACCAACACAACTGATATATTACATACATGAGTACTAAACAATTTATAGAAATTACTTATTTTATTTTAGCCCTAACCTTGCTAAATCTATCAACATTCATATGATTTTCCATGCAACCTGAGTGATTAGTGTTAACAACCTACTTTCAAATTGTTTAATTTTTGTTAATACACATACACATACTTCCTCAAAAAAATAACATTCGTAGGCAATATATCCACTGCATACTCATCACCCAATACCATCACAAAGTATACCAACAATTTCAAATGTAACAAATTTATGCATTTACAAAACATCCATACGATGTATCAATCATTCCACATCATTCGCCAAATATCCACATACACCCCAACCACTACACACTTCTATTTCTCTCAACTTAATCTGAACTAAAATAAATGGTACATACTAATTCCCAATAACAACCATAGCAACCTTTGAAACTATTTAATGACTACAGCAAATATAACAGCTACCACATCTACCCCACAAAGATCAGTATTTTTACTTACAAAGTTTCACATATTAATCATATACCCAATTCTTCAATTCTTTGAACTTCTACACTTGAACTAATCAATTAATTCCACATGTGATATTAAGTACAATTACCTGTTATTCACAGCACTGATTTCTCTTGTATTTGCTGTATAGGTCACACCAACAGACAGCGGCAATGCTGCCTGCAAATCATCCAACGTTGGCAGCTCCAATGCACCGAGAAGAACGCCACTCTTCACTTTATATTCATACTCTGACCCCTCCACCAACACATGTAGAAAACCACTTTGTAAAAAAAAAGAAAATTAACATAATTTACCTTATGCACCTAGCAATTGATTCCCCCACCCCCCCCCCCCCCCCCCCCCGAACTGCCCTACATCTTATGTAGGGGTGTGGTCACATTTTTCAAGCCCCAGGGTAGGGATTTTGATTATTCATTTTCCCATTGTTTCCACATCATCAGAACTTCAAAACCATAAGGTGGGGGGGTGCCTCACCCATGTATGTCTGGGATTGTCACTAAAACATTTCCCCAAGGGTAAGGATTTTATCACTTCCAAAGTGACAATCCCCACATCTTGGGTGGGGCAGCCCGAAAGGAGGAGAGATCAGGAAGCAATTGATAGGTGCATCAAAACTACACATATCCCAAACCTTTCATACTTGACATTGTAAATAGCCACAACTACCACAGACATAACAAATATACAATTCCCCATTCTACTGTTTATTTGCACTATTAATTTGACAACACATATCATTGTACAACCAGAAACACTATTTATTAACTCTAACAATCATACACACTATTGAAATATGATTTGTCATACACACAAGGGGAGGGGGGGGGGTGAAATTAAAATAACTCGACAAGGTCTATATTAACAAATTATAAAAAAAAACTTACTCAAACTCTTCTGCAAAGCCAATTATTTTCAGCAGTTCACTCTTCTCTGATGCAAGAACCTATCAATAAAACAATTAATACAAAATAATACACATGTATCCAAATACTACAAAACAAAGCCACTGGATTGTATTATATCTTTATTAACAAAATAAATAATACAATTCAAGCATCTTGTAAAATAATAGCAGCCGATAAACTATCATTTCCAAAAAAAGTTAAATATGCACATACATTTTGCACAATGATCAACCACCCATCATTGGGAACAAAATAACAACTTCTCAAATACAAACCCTAATTAACAAATTTCAGTGACTCTACATTTTCTTGCGCAATTCATTCAACACCCGTGATACCTACAGGTAAAATACCCCATACTTTCATAACATTCATAATTTACTCTGTTTCATCTAGAGTAGCCTTAACAAACCAAAATGCAACATTTATTTCTTCTTTGTATTACCAAAATCCATACACACAAAACCCAAAAAGTTCCCACATATCACTGGTACAATATTTCCCATAGATACTAACCCCAAATACATTCATTTTCAAACATACATTTTGTAGAGCAACAGAAAATTTGCTATATGATCAGTTTAACTATTACCATTCATACTATTCACATCATATTCCCACAACATTCTCCTTTCAAAAGAATTGCCCAAAAACAAAAATTTCAACTGCCCCATATTCCCTCTATAACAATTATATCACATACACCACATACATTGTAGCTGCTAATACCATTTCCAACCCATCTGGTACACAATTCACAGTAACAAAAAATGACCATTGCTTTGATCCTGGTACCGCATTACTGAAAATTGCAAGTCATGCATATTATCAATCAAAAAACTCTATATCAGTAAGATTATTAGATTCACTCGGCCATATCAATAACACAATACCATTTGCTTTTAATTCAGAATTTAACTTTAATGGCATTCACATCAATACAAAGAAATAAAATTATTTACTAGAAAATTTGTTCTAAATGCTAAAACGACTTACTTTAAAAATAATTCTGTACAATTTGGTGAACAACACATTATATGCAACACATCTTGCATAATTTATCTCTAACCTTGCCAAATGCAATTGCTGACAGGTTCACTTTACTGCACTCTGCACACAAGTCAATGTAACAAAGTATGCAATCTCATGCATCTAGCACGGTATCTAGCCAAAATATCCTTCAGGATTATAAAGAAAATGACAGCTGCAACTTGTGATCAACTTAAGAACCACTTACTACAGCAATGGAATTTGATAAACACAAACATCATCAGACACTTGTTCTTTGAAATGCAACAGAAACTTGCAACGTGCATCCAAAAACATAAAAGATACACCAACTAATTAATATAATACAACAACATTCCAAATTAATATTTCCATACCTCTACTGTTGTGTACTGGGTGCTATTGTAGTTCAATTCACTCTTATACATCTTGCAGGAAATACAGTTCACTTGGACACTTGTGTTCACTGGTGGTAGTTCCTGATCTGCTGCATCTCGCCAGAAGTTCACACGCACCCGTTTCTTTCCATCCTTAAGATCCTCTAGGGATATAATGCGACGCTTCGAAGTGGATGTTTCTTTCACCGGTGACAACTGCACAGCAAACATAAATTATTTGCACTACATACAAAATACTGATACTACTCCAAAAACATATACAATGTACAAGTCTTTCATTACAATTAGAGATCAGATTATATTGTCTTCTTTCAGTATGAGCAGCTGGTTCTTCCACACTTTCCTCTGTAGCCCACACCTCAAGTGGGCTTTAGCCTTGTGATGGTATTTCCATAACAAATAAAACAAATTGTCCATTCACAGAAAATACAAACAGAACCATTCCTACATATAACAACCTCACACAACACACAATATACATCTAATAGTAGTAAGCCCCACTAATATTTCCAAGAATCATTACATCTACAAATTTCAACCAGTGAAATGCTATCCATAATTTCATACACACCACAAAAACAAAACAAATAGCCATCTTACCTCCACAATGGTGCCAATCACACAGAATCGGTAATACGGTTCTTGCTTCAACGCATCACTAACTGACATCTTAGCAGGACTGACATACGCCTCCACTTGCTCAGACTCACTGTCAAAAACCTCACCTGTGTAAACCTGTTCACATAACACAAAACATACAACACATCAACACATCATTACACAATTATATTTACCTACATGTATTACTCGATAAAAAACCACTAAACATTATTTCACTTCACCAAATAAACTACACTGCATACACACATAACCTCATTATAAATAATGATACGGCCAAAACATATTACTGATTCATTTACATATACTGCTCCACTGTACAAAATCAAAACATGCCAACCACATAATTACTAATTGGGTCATTCATAAATAACAGAGCCAACTTGCAACATGCACATTTTATGCCCTAAATTCATTAATCACCTTGTATGTTGAAAAGCTTTTTCTTATTTGTTATATTTAACAATTTCCTTGCAAATGTTGCTACAAATGTATGTAAATTCTTTTCAGAAGGGTAGAAATCATATACACCATAAAAATATTTTCATTCTATGCAAAATTCGAGATTTCACATGTAAACAGGAACACCAACATACTTCCAATCACATTAAAACATCCTACAATCTTTTTTATGCAATTTTTGTGTTATTTTACATAACCTGATCGATTTTATGATAAAAACTCAATTAGTCAATCAGTAGCCCCATCTCATTTTCTAGCACAAAAACAAAATTCCCCCATATAAATCAGTTACATTTGTAGGCAAACACCAAAGTTATATTGCCTAATAATTCAAATTCTGAAACAAATTGTCAAAATGTTACATAATACATGTTAAAAATATGCATCCAAATTAAATTGTAGCTACAAATATCCATAAATTAACCATGGCAAATATTTTAAATTTAAACACAAATTTTCACAACATAAAAATATGGCGAAACACCAAAAGAGTCTATCAAAATTTAGAATGACCATATTTATCTTGTTTCCTTAAATTCTCTGTACCAACTTTCAAATATTTTAAAACAAAGTACAAGCTTAAACTAGTCATACAGATTCAACAGATATAATAGGTAACATGGAGGATACACTAAATAGTAATATTCACCATGTAAACATCATAGCTATTATATCTAACACATTTCCTCCTTCCCGCAGCACACATTTCAAACCAATTCTAACCTTTGACTGCTCAATGAGACGCACCGTCTTCAAACCAGCAACCGTGGTATAAACACTTGCACGTGTCACTCTAAGATATGCATTTTCCTTCAAAAACGGCAAATGGACTCTGAAGTTGGTGTACAGATGCCACACAGTCTTATCCTTCAGGATTACATCCATGGTAAATGCATCACCCCTTACCTCGATGTGACCTAGTGTCTTCACTGACACTGATGTCATCTGAAAACAAATATAAACATCTAAACACATCAACTTATACTTAAATATCACATGGTAACAACCCTTATCAATTACTTATAATCATCACTTTCAGAACCAAGTACCTCTTCATACTAATGTGCCTATTCAAAGTACAAAATTAATCCACCTATATTCAACATTAATTTAAAAAAAAAAAACTTTCATAAGATTATTAACCATTAACACCCTTCAAATATTCAAATTTGATAAATCACAACTACTATATGGTTACTTGAAATAGACTTACTTAAACCCATTTCACACTGTGCTCTTACCCGAGTAATTGCCAGGTTAACGAAAAATTTAACCCGGCAATTACCCAAGTAATGTGGAACGTTCCCACTACAATCCTCCAACCCAATTACAAGATTAACTACCCCAAAACCCCACTTAACCCACGTAATTTCTAACCCTGCTCGCAAGGTGGGTTAACCCACCAATCTCGAAGTTAACAACAACCTTAAGACGATTCTCCGGTTTACCATCAATAGTATGAATGCTCACCAGATTTTCTTCTACCCAAGTAGATGAGTAGGTACACTTTCTCGTGTTTTATCAGCTGCACAGCTTTACAAAAGTGACTTAATTTATTAGTACCACCACCATGGGTGCTACCTCGCCTTAATAAGTTTATTTTTACATATACTTAATAAAAGTCACCAATCTAATCCCGTGAATGATGCCTCATCTTATAAGTACATTTTACATACAATTAATGCAAGGCATCAGTCTAGACCGCACAGTTGAACAATAACTAAACTTGAAATCAAGTCGGTAATTGATCAGCATTAGTCCACCATAATAACATGTGAAAACATTCATGCAACCTTGGCCCCAAGATACATGTACGTCAACTGTCCAATTACTAACCATGAACAAAAAAAGACATTTCACAACTTCACAAAAGACAGACGTATTATTACATACCACGCTGGTATAATAATGGGGAACAATGTTTATACTTTTTCTATTAGAACTAAGATAAATGTTCATGGTACAGTGTATAGTCAATCAAAGTGTTCATTTCTACCTCATTTTCACAAATTCTGCTGACATAAAATATAAATGGTGGACTGTACAATAACAGCAATTGTGTAGTGCAAGGCCCTTTGAACCAAAAAACACTTTTTGGTTATTGAAATTACCAAACTATTTAGCAACATTACAAACCAACAGGTATGTCATAAATAAAAGGCACAGTTTAAATTTTGAGAGAAATTTTAACATAAAGCTGCAATGACAACAACAAAACGCAACGCAAAAATAAACATGGCAATCACCACGACATACAATAAACACGCAAAAGCACATTGCAACTACCATAAAGCACATAAGAAAATTGCATTTTCTACTGCAATAAACTATTCACAATTACAAAAAAAAATGTCAATAGAATTAAGAGAAGTCTAGTTTAAGTTTAAAAATTCATTTTGCAATAACAAAAAATACCCTTGCCTTCACTCTAATTTTATCAAATCTAAACAGCGCCCTACACACTACACAATCGCCCTTCACCAGAACACAAAGACAGAAAAACTAACATTAAACTATGGTTCATTGCTTATTATCAATTTAGAAGAAAAATGTATTTATTTTCAAAATGTTCCTGTTCCTGTTCCTGACATATTTTGGTAGAAACTTGAAAATTCCAGCTCTAGGGCCTAGGCTCATAACATGTGACATTTGTCATTTGGCAAATCTCACATATGTCATGAGCCTAGAGCTGAAATTTTCATGCTATTTTGGTAGAGGTATTAAATTTAAATCTTTCCATTCATGCATTGTATGAACAAAAAACACACACACATCACTCCCATTTCCTTTCTACAATGGCTTTTCACCATTGTAACATCTCATCCAGCTCAAGCAGCAAGCCCTAATAACCGAAAATTCGATAAATGACTTTTGCAATGCAATATGGCTAAAAGATCACAGATTAGCTGTACCAAAACAGCATAAAATGCTTATCGACGAAGCAGAATTGGTACAGCTGACCTTTGACCTTTGAATTATCGAACTCGTCTATTTGCCTAAAAGTCTACGTTCATGACGTTAGACAAGCACTGGGCTATACCACCACAAGCATGACCTTCCTGACGTACAAAATCACATATTTATAATAATTACCACAAACCAAAGATATCCACTCCCTACTGCAGACTATTCCACACAACAATTCCTCAGCAACACCCACTAATCGCGCAAAAAGACACGATCCTGATCCTGAACCTACTCCTGATCCTCAAGTTCAAGTCAATCCATACAAGTCATCAAACATGTCAAACACAAACACTCCGTGTCCGTGCACGGTGCGCGCGCAAGCCCATAAACCAAAGTTCCCTTCCAAAAAAGAGGGCGCTATACATTCTTTACCATTGATCCATTATATTCTTCACCATTAGCCTTTTAGAGGTATGGCGGACACAACAGAACAGGGCGCTATTTGATTTGGGTATACCTTTTGTAAAACCACAAGAAATTTCAAAGGTAAAGATTAGACATGATCTATGGATTGTACTATGGATTGTACTTTAACTCAAAACAATATCTGATTCTGACTTTCACTGGAATTTGTGGTTTCGCAAAATGTTTACCCAAATCAAATAGCACCCTCCTATTATGTCCGCCATACCTCTAAAAGCATAATTTTCTGACCCAAATCATGAAAACATATATTTTTAGAACTGGAATTCTTTACAACAAAAAATACAAAAATCCATTACACAAAATCTGGTATATCAACCAACATACAGATCACTGATCACGATCCAAATTCGTGTCAATTAAACAACACCTAAATATTAAACCGCTAACTTCACTAATCCCATTTTTACACATCGAAGATCAGTAGCTAACTCCTCATATTACGCGCCGGAAAATACTTATCGTTTCAATACTACGTATACGCGTATCGCATGAAATGAATTTCAAATACAAGGGTGCCGCGTTTTAGCGATCATAACCAAAAACTAATTCTCTTGTTTCTCTTTAATAATCTTGGACATTTGGTGATTCCACTATGATCCGTAATTTTCGGCTATTTAAAATGACAAAACCAAATTCACCAACAACAACCAACCGAACTCAAAGAACAGTTTTCGACCGCCAAAACCCACCCCTACTGTACTAACCCCTACTCTATTAATAAGCCATCAGTTCGGTATCTCCAAAGTCAGAGATTATTCACAATAAAATTACTGACGTTACCTCACGCGAAGTAAACAAACAACCATTCAAATTCAATTTTAAAAATTACGCATTTTCTGACCACACTAAAAGCGCCCCTTCTAGATCACGCGTCATTCGGCAAAACTATGTAATTGTGCACATACCCAGTTGAAATACCCAACTGGCTAACACGCAACAGCCTGCTCCACATAAATATAACCATAAATTACACATTAAAGTGACATGCAGAAATAGAACATGAATCAAGTAAAACAAAAAACACTCCTTTATATTACTAATACTCATTCAATTAAAAAACAATCATTTGAAGCACATACGCACACGCGTTAGCATTGTTTGCATTAAACCAAATGAAACGCTCATTTACTATTGTACATTTGACTTATGGACGTATCAACTTCAACAAAAATACAAAACCTCAAATTTTACATGTCACACTATATTTCTGATACCATTATCCTGAGATCAATATTTGCATAACTATTTATCAGATCCAATTTAATTATAACTTAATTAACATGTTACAACACCCACATAATTGTACATGCAAATTCAACTGACACAATAACAACACCCTCATTACAAATTTAACCAAATAACATCAATACTAAAATGAATTTGCCTTAAAAAATAATGCACCTTTCATGTAATTTAACATAACATATGATAACCTCAGTTAACAATACCCACTATTGGGAGATATTTCACATATATCTTTCAAATAATCACACTTTCCAACAAACCATTTCACATTTCCTAAACGTTTTCTAAACGTACCTTTTTACGTTTTGTGCACATTTCAAAAAAAGAATTTGGACAAAAGTTTATACATAGTTTTGAACATTGTAAAAGCGTATCTTCGTGACCTTCTAACAAAACGTTTCAAGAACTTTCCCAAAACATAACAAACCTATTAAAAACTTACATACACTAACTACATTTCTATTTACTAAAATTCAGTTACGTTACCAAATAGTAAGTGCAAATTTACAGCAAAAAATAATATGGGAACCACACTAAATAGAAATAACTTATTACACATTATACAAACATACGATATACAAATATACAATATTATATATATATATATATATATATATATTTATGTTTATTTTAAATTAATGTTTTGTTAAACTGTTAAAGGTGTGAACTATTTTGTATGTACATATTTGTTATATTTTAAAAAGATCTCATACCCATTGTTCATATGGGTCGAAGATGTAAATAAACTCTCTAAACTCTCTAACAATCATCCCGGTTCTTTTTAGAACCACACATCTTCCGAGAAGAGATTTATTTCACGTGGTGTTACACGCAATCTCAGTCTTTCTCGTAACACGCAGTAATGAAAATGGAGCAATAGGACATACACTGTGAAAATGGAGCAATATAGGACATACACTGTAAAAATGGCGTTTAGCTTTTAAAGACATTTCTTGTACCCACATTTTTACACGTTTAGCCCACGACATTGTTTATAAAAAGTGTTTAAATGCTAAACGTGTTATCCCGGTACACGTCACAAAGCTAAACGTTAAATCTAAACATAAAAGTGGGTACAAGAAATGTGTTTAAAATTTAAACGCCATTTTTACAGTGTAGAATAAAAATCATTTTCACTGCTCATAAAACTTAAAACAAATTAACGATCATGAATCAATCTATTATGTACACAATAAGGCCTATAGAAATAAAACATCTGGTGCACGAAACGTGACAAAATAACGTTACATGTGATTTAAGCCCAAAAAAATTGTGCTGCCCTCGGACCGACCGTAAAAATCGACAGAATCAGGGTCGGCGTTTTTGAAACAAAAGTATCAATAAAACAACTCGGTCTCTCGGTGTCTCACAAAGTGTTTGTATTTGATGTACCTTCTTTACTTTATGCGTAATTTCATGTTAAAAAAATTTGAAAATCCATTGTAAATACAACAAATTCAATCTCTTTTAGACATGTATAAATAGGCTATTGTAGCGGAAGAATAAAATTGAATCGGCAAAAACGTTGTCGTAATAATTCCCTCGGTTGATATGAATCAAAATGTTAGAATACTTCCATTTCGTTTGCTTCTTGGTGATTCAAGAAGTCGGTGGGGAAGCCGAAAAAAAACAATACAAATTTGTTTTCCAACCGACCGACCGATCCTCTTCTCCAATTGTACATTTACCTGTCCGAGGGCAACACAACAATTTTTTCCTTAGAGATAAAGCAATCTATATGCACTGACCCGGCATGTATTCGGCTTTTTGTACTCGGACTCGTACCCGAAATCTGCATTTTGTATACTTGGTACTCGATACTTGTACTCAGAAATACAATACATTATATTCTCTTTTGATACTGCACCTTCGGAAGTACACATGTACAAGCTAAACTAAAATCATACACTCTTTCTCAGGCATTTTGTTCAGCTCCTCTTGAACCATACTTCGGACTTCATTTTTTTCAACCTTATTGCAGGTAATAGTATAGTTGCATGGTATGACTGAGCCACCACCTTTCTCATGCACTTTGGGCCATGGGGGAAAACTTTGCTTTGGTTCCCCAGTTGGTTCAGCGTAGATTTTATGATTTGTTTCGATAAGTTTGCGAAAAACTGAACTAAGACCACGAGGGGCATGACCGATAGGAAGGCCAGCTACATCAGAGAGCTTGAGATGTCTTTTGGAATCAGTAACCATCTCATGATCATTTGGATGAAATGTGTTGAGCTCTGGTATCCATACTAAGGATGCATTGTTATCTTTAATGTTTGTATATTCCAAATCTACATTCAGTTTAATACATAGATCTAACATTGGCGGTCGCACTTGGAATTTATGGTAACCCTTAATTACAGACTCTTTTATGGTGATAACCTCCATCGTGGTCTCTTTCAAGAAATCTGAAACAACACAGAATTTGAAATTCGTACAAAATCATTATCAATTTTATGTACAGATGGGACACTTGCATTTGGTATAAAATTTGATCAGTGTTTCAGAAGTAACTATAAGCACCATCGATGTAAATAACCGTCACAGAGTGCGTCTCATTTTCCATCTTTGTGCACCGTTGAAAAAGGGAACATTAAAATGTCTTAATTGAATAAGGAAGACGAAAATAATGACTTCTTAGTGGAAAGACAGTCCGTATACTTTTTACGTTGAACATTTTTGCATTGATAATTTTATAATTAACCACCATTTTGTTTTTTCCCGATAGACCAACGTCTCTTCAACTCATAAATAAAAACACAGCAACCGTATGATCTTCTTAAAAAGTGTTGAAGAATTGAAGATCGGCTGAAAAACTGGACATGCAGAAGAAGTGCAAAATTCATGAAACATCAGAACTACAAGCATCTGTACAGAAGCTATGTTGAACAAAAATGACAACTGAACCGGACTGAACTTCCTGGCAGAAACGCATCTTCATTGTAATTGAAATTGATGGGGAGACAGCTTTTGTGCATCCAGCATTTACAAGCATCGCATTCAACCCAAACCATCGCAATACCCTGTTCAGACTCCTCCTCAAATGTCCCGCAACACACGGGGCACATTGTGCTGGTGGAGGCCCTGCTCTCTGATCTGTATTGCTCCGCTTGTTTTTTTCGCAGCTTATTCAAGTGTCTTTCCCTGTCGGAAAGGTATTTGAGTTTTGCGCGCTTCTCCTTCTGAGCATTTTCCCTGGCATACTTCAGCTGAGCAAGGGCCATTACACGGATGCTGGCTGGTGAAGTTAGGCAATCTGGAAGTTTGTCTAACAGACGAACTGGCTTCAATTTACCTTGTTCAGGACAAACTTTAGGCAGCTGAACTAAATCTCGAAGAATCGGGGAAACATGTTGGGTCGGAATGCATGTACTGGTTTGACTTTCGCACTCAACGGCAGCAGATGCCAAGAGTTCAAGCCCCGAAGTGGTATTTGTTGATGGGATACCGGTACATGTATTTAACTCCGCAAGACAACTGGTTGTAGCAGATGAACAACGTGGGTTTACCTTCTCTTTTAACTTCTTGTAAGCTACAAAGCCTGGTGACTGGTTGTCTGTACCTTCCGCAAACCTCTCTGCATACATATGGAGCGTTTGGGAGCGCTCAAGACAGACATATAAACCTGAAGTGCTTCTCTCGCGTGTGCAACATCAGTTTGATCTTTGTTAGGCACCGTCCGGGTTGGCGTTTTGTTTGGCACCGTCCGGGTTGGCGTTTTGTTTGAGCCCTCCAATCCCTCAAATGTCATCGACGGCTTCAGCAAAGCAGAGTGAATCGCATCACGGTCTACGGGGAAAATGCCTGTTGCCTTGAAGCTATTTATGACAATGCTAGGCTTGTAGAACTCCACTTGGGCTTCTCCTAGTTTTGCTGCGAAGTTTCTTTTGCAGATGGGTTGCGCTGGTTGTTGCCAGGTGTTCCTGTTGATAACTTTATACCACTGCTTCTTAAGAGGGCCAAAGACACCTTTGTCAAGTGGCTGCATCAGATGGGTGCTGTTGGGGAGCAAGCGGTATATCTCGATAGCTCTCTCTGAAGCTTTCCTGAATGTGTTGATATCAATGTGCGGACTTGCACTGTCAATCATCAATACCACTGGTCTTTCTTCTCCTGCATACTTGTCGAAATGGTCGATAAACTTACCAAATGTAGAGGCGTCCATCCAGCCTTTGTCAGTGTATTCAGCACGAGCCCCCTCTCGTTGCTCTAACAAGTGGATCATATCCTGTTGGTTTTTTGTTAGGAAATATGATGAATGGAGGAATCATCGCACCCTCTGCATTTGCACAACACATCACAGTGAATCTATCTTTTAGGGAACCACCTGCCAGCTGGGGAACTGGATGAGCCAACATCTCTGGTGCCATGACTTTGGTGATTTTGCTGCCCATGGTGAAGCCGGTCTCATCTGCATTCCAAACTCTGTGTGGCTGATCAAGAAGATTCCTGTCAGACATAAACCTTTTGTACCTCTCAAACCACTCGTCTACTTTGGCTCTGCTTGCCTCCAAGGAAGATCCCTTTTTAAGTGCGAGGCCATGTCTGGCGCTGAAAGAATAATACCATGTGTACCCTGGTCGGTTGTTGTGGAAAACCGTTTTTCTGTTTTCTTGGTTCAGGAAGGTCTGGACAAGGTCCATGACATCTGAAGGACCTAACCCCATACCTCTGAGGGCCATTTCAGAAATGAAATGGGCCATGATTTGCTCTTCTTCTGTGCTAAGGACAGGTTTCGGGCCATTCCTACTTTCTACTTCAACGTTTCCTCTAACTCTCCTATACAAAAAATGATACCCTAGGCCATATTTGACCGCATGTCACATCTTGCATCTTGACGTAGTTCCTTGAGGGCCTGTCGAACTGCCTCATGTTGTTCCGGAGACTTTCGGTAACCGCGACTGTATTTCCTCTTCAGTTTTGAGGCTGGTCTTGCTAACATGCTCTTACCTAATGGGGAAGCTTGTTTGGCGTTTACTTTTGGCATAGTCTATATGAAATGAAAATTATGTGGGAAAAAAACATTAACATAAAATAGCATTATTTTAAAAATCACAATGGGTGGCATGTAGTTTTATTGCTTTGGTTTGAAGGGTCTTAAGTGCCTGAGATTTGTGGAAAAATATGTCAAACAGAATTTTACTTTTTAAATAAAAAGGGTTAACTTTTACCTGAACCCAGTGTTTGATAGACGATTCTAAGCTATTAGACTTGGATTGTACATGCAAAGAATCATTTAGGTGATATTACCGATGGTGAATGAACCAACTGGTTCATGAAAGAAAGAACATGTTTATAGCTGGACTCCAACGGTTTTTGTTTGGCACCACGTCTCCAATGTTGGTATAATATTAGAATAATAGACATCAACATTTTTACAAGACCAAAATTGGTTTTGTCAGTTATGTTGTCTGCTGGAATTTGAACTGACTTCGTAACAAGTGTTTAGCAGCTGATGGCATGGCATTAATTTTGTACACTATACCCATATGTAATAAAAATAATTCCATTTAGTTTGGTTCCCACTTCATTCATTTCTGTAAATTTGCAGTTACTTTCTTGCAACGTATAGTTTTTGTATACCCCGTCTTTTTACGGGAATAGAAGATTATTTTGAGGGGACAGTAACGTAAACCGACAGTATTCGAAAGTCGTTAAAAAACAGTCCGTCCCATTATAATATGTCCACCGTTTTTTACAGGATATTCCTGGCGTCCCGACTGCCAGGAATTTCCTGTAAAAATACGGCTTTATTTTTTAAAGTGTACTTTTTGAATTAAAACAGTATTGAACATGTTTTGAAATCCAAAATTAAATGTTTCTCATGGTAGCCTATATGTGACCATGGTGTGTTATATAACGTAACTGAAATACTTGTACATGTTTGTTTGCTTTGTGTTTAGTAAAACAAATATAAAAGGCGAGTACGACAGAAATTAGTAGAAAAATATTTCATGTATGAAGTCACCAATACACAATACGAAGATGACACCAGAAAACACAGTAATAAGGCTTACCAGATGTATGGTACTAATATCACCTGATACTGGAACTTGGCGCCTTCGGATCCAATAGGCCTAAACTTCTGTTGGCAGACGAATGCCCCGACGTACGTGTCCAGGAAAATGGCTAAAATAATATACGAAAATACCGGCATTGATGCTCATTTAATGCATGTTACTGTAAATGATCCTGAAAAAATAAATCTGACAGGAAACACTAAAGAAATACCAAACTTTTGCTCTATAACTGGTAAACGTTAGTAGTTAGGAGGGTCTCTATCCGACAAAAAAATAGGCTCATTAACATAACAATGGGAACAAAGGGTAAACCTTCAAAATTCTAGCCGACAGAACAAATGGGGTGATTACGTACGAGTGGGAACAAAGGGTAACCTTAAAACCCTAGCCGACAGAACAATTAGGTGCTTACGTACGAGTGGGAACAAAGGGTAACCTTAAAAATCTAGCCGACAGAACAATTGGGTGATTACGTACGAGTGGGAACAAAGGGTAACCTTCAAAATGCTAGCCGACAGAACAATTAGGTGATTATGTAGGAGTGTGGACAAAGGGGAAACCTTAAAAATCTAGCCGACAGAACAATTGAGGGAATTTGTATGAGTTTATTGTCTGGAAGGAGTTATAAGGAGCACCTTACCTGGGACTCGTCTGACATCCTGACAACAAGAACATTCAACCAAGATGGCCGCAGCAATAGGATACTACACTACACCTACCTCATCCTCCTCCTCATCATACGATGAAGCTGGTAACCGTCGTGAAGTACGAGAGTACGGGCCTCCCCCCGCACCGATGAAACCCCAGTGGCTAGCCGAAGCCGACTCTGAACGACTGCGACGGTTAGAACAGCGTGTAGTTACCCGTGCAGGAGATGCTCCGTACCAAGATACCAAGCCGGGTAGTAAGCGCCGTCGGGTAGAGCCTGACACGTCCACCAGGTTCGAGATCACAGGGGTACGTCACGCCGTGGTGGAGCCTTTCAACGGTAGCATCTACGTCAAGATCCGGGACTACATGCAGCTGAAGGGCGGGAACTTCTGGGCCAGTCCACGGGGTATTAACCTGAAGTTGGACGAGTGGAAGACGCTCGTCGAGATGATGCCTGCAATCACCAAGGCTGTCGAAGAACTGGAGGTGTGTATTATTACAAAGTCTTTGTTTTTTTCTAGTTGTCTCATAGACCCGTTACTTAAATATTATTACGCGACTAATAACGCTAATGAATGGTTTTTGTTTTCTTACTTTTTTCAGGATCAGCAGCTTAAGAAGATGAAGCGTGACAGCGACAATGTGCCTACTACGTCCGATGCATCTGCTGCACTCGTGCTGGATTCTAACGTGGTGGCCGACTCTGAAGGGGCTCACGACGTATCCGGCTCGGCAAGCAAGGAGGAGGTGGAGAAAGGAAGTTGTGAGGAACTCTCGTTCAATATTATTCAATCCATAATTGTACCACGTATTCTAAAGAGAGTAGAAGAAATCTGTAGGGAAGAATGTTATGGATGTAACCTTCCGATTGAGGATGATGTGACGCAGAGAAATCACGATTGCATGATGCTGCATATTTCCGAAAAAGTAGAGAGGTACTTTGAGCTAGCCGTAGAGAAAGTTATTGCTAATGATTTAGGAAAATGTAGAATGGAATGGAATTTGACAGCCAGTGATAATAAACGCATTGCTTTACACTTTCCGACAATTCACGACACCAACCGTCTCTTCACCAGGTACATAAAGTTACTCGGTTCTGTACGACATATGCCACGCTGATGGAAATTAATGTACAAGTCGTATCCACCAACTGATTGATTTTAGTTTTTCTTTCTTTTTTGGTTTTACTCGGTAAAGGTTGTGGTTTTATTTTAACGAATATTTAAAATGTTAAAATATTTTGTTTAAATGACTGTTTAATTTTAGTTTTTCTTTTGCTCGGTAAAATTTGTGTTTACACGAATGTTTAACTTAAAAAATATTGGTATTTTGTTTAACGCCCGTTATGTTTAATAAATGTTCATTGTAATCATTGGTTGTATACTTTAAAAATATATAAATAAATAAATGTAATTTCGTAAAAATGTCGTTGAAAAGAATACTACAAAATAGTAATAATAAATCAAAATAACAGAAAATGATAGAAATCTCAAAATTGTGTTCGTTTATGTCAAGACGTTCGGAATAAAGGTTAGATAAATATAATAAACTGCCATTTTTATCTTATGCATCAGTAAGGTCGGATCATGGATGATCGCGAGAGTTACTTAAAGACTTTGTATTACGATATAGATCGTGAAAGTGGTTTGGGTAGTATTGACAAATTATATCGTGCTGCGAAGCAAGAGGGCAAGTACGAGATAACGCGAAAGCAAATACAAGACTTTCTTAGTAGTCAGGATGTGTATACGTTACATAAACCCGCTAGAAAGAGGTACCCTAGAAATAAAGTCTTAGCCGTAGGACGGGATGAGATACATCAGTTGGACTTGGCAGACCTATCCAACTTAGCAAAGTACAACAATGGAAACAAATACCTATTGACATGGATCGATGTATTTTCTAAATACGCGTGGGTGATTCCTTTGAAAAATAAAACTGGAAAGGTTCTGACTGAAGCCTTTAAACAGAATATTAAGTCTAGTCGGAGAAAACCCATAATGATTCATACCGATAAAGGCGGTGAGTTTACCAATCGACAGTTTCAGGATTTTCTTAAAACCGAAGACGTACATTTCTATACAACAAACAGCGAAGTGAAGGCTTCTATCGTGGAGAGGTTTAATCGTACCTTAAAGTCCCGGATGTGGAGGTATTTTACCTACGCAAATACCCTAAAGTACATCGCCGTATTACCGCAGCTAGTGGCGGCATACAATAACTCGTATCACCGTTCAATCAAAATGAAACCCGTGGAAGTGGATGGAAAAAATGAAAGTATGGTTTGGAAAAATCTGTTCTCGCGGCAAACACATTCCTCAAAGTTTAAATTCGAAGTCGGTGATCAAGTGAGAGTCAGTAAACAACGATTGACGTTTGAAAAGTCATACCTTCCTGGGTGGTCCGAAGAAATATTTACCGTATCCAAACGCAGCGATCGTCAAAAAAGACCCGTGTATAAACTGAAGGATTATCTGGGTGAAGAAATTCAGGGTATATTTTATGAGCAGGAAATACAAAAGATTCGCAAAACGGACGATCTTTACCGAGTGGAGAGGGTGATTCGCAAGCGCAAGAGGAAAGGCAAGACAGAATATTTCGTTAAATGGTTGGGTTATCCTTCAACATTCAACAGTTGGGTGACGGATCTACAAAAGTAAGCACGCAATATGGCATCGTCTACGCAATTTTACGTCACGCTGCCCAGCAGTTCTTCCCTATCTTTGTATCCGGCCAATACATTGTCTAGTTACACAACGCGTCTGGTAAAACAAATTAATCTGACCGGTAGCTGGGAAGTTGCACTGACAGAAATCCATTATCCTTTTTCGTGGTATAATGTCACCGATGACAATAACTCATTCTCCTTCAGCGAACATGGCATTCTGCAGACCTATCGCAGGATAGCGCCTGGATTTTACCATTCTGTTCAGGAAATTATCGACGCTATTAACAGAGAAATGAGCGAAACTGGTAGAAATAATATCACCATCACCCTGGATAGGTACACAGGAAGAGTTAAAATACGACTCAGCTAGAGGGGGCATACATTCATTTTAACGATCAGCTGTATCGCACGCTGGGATTGAAATTCAAATCGGCTAATGTAACTGTACATGGACACCTACCCGTGGATGTGAACGGAGGATTTTATGGTATTTACGTATACTGCGACATTGCCGAGAACCAGTTAGTCGGAGACGTGAGCGCTCCATACTGAGGATTGTCCTCGTGCAGGCAGCGGGGGCTACGCAGGGAGATGTAATTGCTCATACGTTTAATACACCTCATTACGTCCCTGTAAAAAGGAAAAACTTTGAGGTTATACGCATGGATATAAGAAAGGACACGGGCGAGACAGTGCCATTTCAGCGTGGAAAACTCACGACGACACTTCATTTCCGGAGAAGTCGCCCTGTACTGTATTAAACAAAAAATGATGGACTACGAGAGATATTACAGAAATCAAGTCGGAGGCACGGGTGATTTTTTTAGGGGTGCCCCGATGCAAAGAGGATACGGACTTGGAAATATTTTAGGGGGTCTTTTTAGATCGGCTTTACCGGTTATCAAACAAAATGCTTGGTAATTAAAGCAGGCTTTAAAGACGGGAGTCGAAATTGCCTCAGACGCCCTCAGCGGTCAAAATATGAAAACTGCTGCAAAAAACCGATTACGACAGGCTGGAAGGGAAATGACGTCACGAGCTACGCATCGACTTTCTAAAAAAACTACCCGACAGACGGGACGTTTAAAAAGGAGTTCAGCTGGTGTATCACGCAGAAAGGCTTCGAGTAAGCGACCTAAGAGGACCACCGACATCTTTGATTAGCAACATCGAGAACAACAACGCAAAATGGCATTCATCAGCAAACACTCGTGCGAATGCACAAAGTCGGAATTGGATCTATTCTCCGTCCCACCCACCCAGACGTCCATTACAAAAGGCCAGTGGGTACAGTATAACCCTCTGACCAATATCATAGACTCAGACTCTATAGAATTCAACGTGACCGGATCGACCGAACACTACCTGGATTTGGCGCACACTCTATTAAATGTAAAGGCAAAAATTGTAAGCAAAACTGGTACTGACCTCGATGTAGATGCACCCGTAGGTCCCGCCAATCTGTTCCTCCACTCTATGTTCTCCGAGGTAGACGTCACGCTGAACGACAAAGTCGTCTCGTCATCTTCAAACACGTACGCGTACCGAGCCATGATAGAAACCCTTTTGACCTCACGGCTGTTTCACTCACGCAGCGCGCGTATAAGTAAAGTATACGCTGTGCGTGCGTTTGGCATATCTTCACTCCAGTAATTACTGTGACGTCACGCGATAACATGACGCTCTCCATGGAGAGATTTGCCGTCGTTTTCGCGACAACGAAACAAAGGTTTAAAGACTTTCTTCAATGTAAACGTATTGGTTCTTGATGAAATAAAATAAATGTTGTTAATGCCTTTGATAAACCATTAATAAAACAGAGGTCCGCAGTTAAAATGTTAAGATTTTGTGGTTTTTGGTGCCGTTTTTGACGTCCAAGTCTGCGCGAAAAACGAACTTAAATTTGTTGGTACAACAATGAAGATCCGGTGGTTTTCTGACCATCGATAAATGGAAACTGTAGATTAATACTTTTTACATTGAATTTTGTTAATCTTATGTCTGGGACAGGAAGATAACAAAAATATTTCATGAACAAAAATGCACAAAATTGTGTTGCTAATTGTCGAGATTACGCGAACTTTTCATTGGTGCACGTCAAACTGCAGTTTTAGCATACGGTTTATAATGACGTGCGGGAACCAGCGTACCAAGGCGCGCTATGCAAAATTGTTTATTATTGTACAACTTTGCTGACACTTGCAATATGTGAGATCTACAACGGCGGCCAAATTATGTTAGATTTAAATCCAGATATATCTATCCCACCATCCTTTTTCTGAGATACAATGAGTTTTAAGTTTCATCAAACTTCATTAGGAAAAATTTGTAGAATTTGTACAAACAGAATTCACCCAGGACTGAAAAAACCCACACGAAAGCCAGTACTGTGCAGCGATCTTACAAAGGAGATTTACAGTGTGTTTAGAGTGAGCATATGGAGTGATACACCCGATCAGCACCCTCCAGCTCTCTGTGAGAAGTGCTCCAGACTTGTCAGGCATTATACTGCAGGAACGAGGGACATTGATCCGGATAAATTGGCTCAGACTCAGAAAATTCAGTTCGACTGGCCAAAGCACTCAAGAACAGGCTCTTGTTTTGTGTGTGATACAGTCAAACAGCAGGCCAAGGGGGGAGGTTGTCACCAGAGAAAGTTTTCTGTGTCTAAAAAAACCCAGATTGACACAACTTGCTCCTTTGACACGACACACATCAACATTTTTGAGCATTTGGGAACAGCGGTGTGTACAGTTTCGGTTGATTTGGATCTCATCAGTCACAAAGGGGATGAAAGTATTTTCATCTGTTGTGTGTGCCAATCCATCCTAAGTAGACCTGCTGTGCAGACACCTTGTGAACACAACTTTTGTGCAGTATGTCTTACTGCTTGCTTCCAGCACTCACGAAATGATAGCATAAAATGTCCAGTGTGCAGTTCAATAGTCAGTTACAATGAAATCACAAAGAGTCCACGAGTGTTAACTGTTCAACTTGACAATTTAATAGTTGTTTGCTGTAAATGCAACAAGATAGGGAGATTGGAGCAACAGGTTCAGCATTCATGCTCCCCAATTAAACCCCCCACACCTAAAGTAACAATTGTCAAGGCAAAGAATTCTGTGCCCCTAACTACAAAATCAACAGTTCCAAAAGAAATAACAAATGCAGCTCAAGTCCTCAAAGATCTTGCGGCATGCCATCAACCCGGAAAACCAATTCCACTGGAGGTAGAAGAGGTCACAGACAGATGGACATGGCTAAAATTAAAACGTGATGGGTGTATTTCTTCTCTCAAAACAGGAGGTCGGGTAAGCATAAACTTCCGAATTCTTTTATTTAATGGGAGTTTAAATGTTGATGTCTTTTTTCTTTTTTCCCCGGAATCTCAGGAATTCTTTTCAGAGGTCATAGGGGGATGTGTTGGGTAACAATAGTCTGGAGAGTGTATAGTGTATGGGGACAAAAGGGGGGGGGGGGGTACCCCTTTGCCCCGTATCATGCTGGGTATACAAATTGCACTTGTAAAAAGAGAGAATTTGTTTAAAAATTGCTATACATAAATATACAATCCTTTGAAATTTGAGGGAACAATGTGTGAATGACTGAAGGCCTTTTTTATCACAGGTCTTCACAAAAAAATAGTCTTTATTTATTCACTGTGCCAGGTGCCCCAATTTCATCGGTTTAAGGCAAACTGAATAGTACTTTAGATAACAGTAAGCTGACTAATTACAAGATTTTGACAACTAAGTGTTGAGTGGTGATAAACCACTGTATCAGTATCCTAACTTTCCTTAGCAATCAAAGTTTAAAAACAATGAATTTTTTAATCCGATTTTTCAGCCAGCATATATCCAGCGGACTGTTAAGTCTTCCAAACTCGATGGACCACCTTGTAGTAAGAGGCACTGTAACAACTTGCTGCCAAGTCCAACATCCACCAACACCCCAATGACCGCAGAGAGATCCATGGCGATGATGCGGGACTGCCATTTGGCATGGGATCAACTCAGGAAACTTCGGAGGTGCCTACACAATATCACAAAAAAATAAAATTAGAATCAATGAGACTGAAATTATGATATCTGATTTCAGTGGCGTAACTGATGTGAAATTTCTTTGGGGGGTGGGGGCTGGCACACATTTTTTAAGGGGCACTGAAAGTAAATAGACTGCAGCTTGTATAATGTTTTCAAGATTTCAAACGGAGGGGGGGGGGGGGGGGGTGACGGGTGACACGTTTCACCCAAACACTATTCCCCTGTAGTTACGCCACTGTTTCAAATATAGTGTCTTGGACTGCCCATTCTCTAAGGTAACTAAAACTGAGCATTTCATGAAGACACGGGCCAATTTCATAGAACTGCTTAAGCACAAAATTTGCTTAAGCACAAAAACCTTGCTTAATAAAATCAGGTTACCCGCCAAAACTCCATGTGATGTATATTACTTGACTGGTATTTAGCTGTTGTTTACTTAGCATAACAATCACAGAGTTTTGGCTGGTAACCATATTTTACTATAAAGCAAGGTTTTTTGTGCTGAAGCAAATTTTGTGCTTTAAAAGCAGTTCTATGAAATTGGCCCAGAATATAAAAAAAACGCGACTCGATTTTTGTGACTTTTAGGGTCAGTCGCGGAGGGCAACACAACTATTTTTTTGGGACATATGAAGTAGTTTTTAAGCTCAATTTTTACTACTTTCTCATGTACCCAGGTATCTGAACAGCAGCAGCATGATTCCCTCAGAGCGAGCCATCAGCAAACAACAGAAACATTTGCTGAAAGACAACCTGACAGGCCAGAAGATCAAGCTGCTTTTTAACAGTAACAAAGCTGATGGGATAAATGGCTATGAAATCAGAGAGGTCCCATTTGTCTTTGTCAAAGATGTGCCTGCTATGATATTGGACTACTTGGACCGGCTTGAACGGTAATTTATTTTTAGTTGTACGAAATCAGTTTATAAGTGTGTACATGTAAACAGTTTATATTTCAAGATTATCCTTTTCCAAAAATTACATTTTCCATCTTTCTCTACAGTCATGGAACTCTCACATGGCACAATGGCCTAATCCCCAACGACGAAGTTTGGATAAAGGTTGGAGGGGACAAAGGAGGGAACTCGTTCAAGATGGCCTTTCAAGTTGTCAACTTGGAACACCCCAACTCCCTCCAGAACACTGTTGTGTTCTCTTGCTTTGAGGCAACAGATTCCATGGCCAATATTGAGCGAACTCTCCCCCCGATTCTTGAACAGATTTCACGACTTACCTCTGCAAAATGGTGGTAAGTTGTTCCAAGGGTCATTTCTTTTTCGAAACAACTGATCAAGCCTTTCCTGCATTATTAATACAAAAAGATAAAAGGGAAATGATTATTTGCAGTGTTACATTTTGAATGGAGCTAATGAATATACCTCATTGTCCTAGTCAGATACATAACCAGGGATTCAGTGGCGTAGCTAAGGGGGGGCAAGGGGGAAACTGCCCCCCCCCCCCCCCCCCCCCCCCCTCTGGAAAATTGTGATTTTTTTTTGTTTTTTTTTTGGGGGGGGGGGGGGGGTGGTGTCGCCATCTGTAGTGTGTAGATATGCGTTACTATAGCGTGGACCTATTTAACAAAGTCGAATCCCCCCCCCTTGAAAATAGCCATGCCCCCCCCCCCCCCCCCAAACCCCCCCCCCCCCCCCCCCCCCCCCCCCCCTTCTAGGAAGAGCCTGGCTACGCCACTGCAGGGATTAGGTCGGGGGGGAGTACGATTTCTGGTTAGTTTTGTCCGAAAAAAAAAATTTCAATGTTTTTTGGTCCTTACATATTATTAGAAGGGCTTTACAAGTACCAGTTTTGAGGTGTTGCTGATTTCAATTCCACCCCCTCCCTCACTGGAAACAGAACTGATGTTAGTGACTACATCATTAAGTAAACTAAAATTTCATTTCCCCATATTTTCTCAGTGGACGGTCCATACGGGTTTTCTGCTTTGGAGACTATGAACTGCTGAATAAGATGTATGGACTTTGTGGCTGCAATGGTAAGCAGAAATCATTTCAAAATTCTGCAACTTACTGAATACTCACATATGGGTATGAATCCTGTGTTCACAGGCCCTACGGAGGGGTTCTTTCCAAGTCTTCCTCGAAGAAACCTTCAAAACAAACAGTGTACATTAGTGCACCTACATTTTCTTGTGCTATTTTCAGCTCGCTATTGTTGCATCTACTGCCTGGCAAGCAAAGCTGACATGCAACTTCCACTCAATGAGCGGGGCAAGTGCCAGCCACGTACTCTGCAAACAATCAGCCAACACCATCAGCAGTTTGTAGAGGATGGCTCAAGACAACCACGAGCCAAAGACATCTCCTTTAGTGTGGTGAACCGACCATTGATACCAGTTGAAGTTGACCATGTAAGTTAATTGTCCATGAATATTATTATATGTCAATTGTAGTATAATTAGTTTAATTCTTGCGAATTAGGGTTCCTGGGGTCTCTGGAAGAAGACACAGCTGATGCATCCACTGTTTTGATTCTGATCAATGTTTTATTCGAAGACAGACAGATTAACAATTTATGCTGATTGGAGTACGATTGAACAAGATTAGATTCCGATTAGTCAGGCATCGTTGTGATTAGAAGATTACCCCCCAATCATTCCGGGCTAGGTGTACATCCCACAGGCACACTACTCGGACGCCATGCTGCTTGAGCTCGTCCCTTGTGTAATCCTCAGAAACATCTCACACAAAGTCTCCTGCCTTTCTTAATGCATGTCCCCCAAAACGACAACTTTTCTACACGCCCCAATCTGAGACGCACACTCGCTGTCTCAAAATGTATCAATTTGGTTTGACCCGGGGTCACGCGCTTCCAGCGCCCCAGATACAGTTGCTATATTTAGTTTACCACCAAAGCAATGTATGTGGCTATAGTGTAGTAGCGCCCTCTTGTGACTCGAAATGGGATGTACAATATTAACAACAAAAAGTCATACCCCTACATCCTCCCCTACTTAAACGATCTGCACCTGAAGATCGCAGAAATAACTGTACACTTATAATTACAGGGTTTTACACTGATAACAGTCCAACTATTACAATCAATAAATTCACAGCAAAGTTGGTTTCAATAAATCATTAACGTGTACATGGAATAATGTGTAATTCTTAACACCAGAATCTATAATCGTAAAACTTAACAAGCTGTTTCAAGGTTCTCTCATATTTAACAGTTCCCAGCTCGTTCAGATGAACTCCATCTAAGCTATACTTATTATGTTTAAGCCCCCGATGCTCCCAGACCCACCATGAATCTTCAAGGAATGTACCCTCCATTAATAAGTTGTTGAATTCCTCTGCTCTGCTATTAAACTCCTCTAAGGAAACCTGACCTTTCCTCATGTTACCTGTTCTAGGTAAGACCGGCAGAGACACAATTACCTCGGGATTAATATCCCATGTTGATAACCCGTGTACCCAACCATTGTAAACCGAATACAACTTACTCGGAGTCATTTCTCTGGAGCACAAATCATTGGTACCCATATCCAGTATCAGAACTGAGGGCTTAGCCTCTCTTAACAAATGAAAGTATCGCTCAGGTTTTGCCTGAAGTCTTGAAAAGGTGAGACCTCCTTCTCCCAAACACTTAATTGGAATGGTACTACTTCCTAAATCTATATTTACAAACGAACCATGCTTGTTCTTCAAACGTTTGACATAACTGTGTCCAAACAATACAAAATGCATAAGAAACTCTTACATATAACAGTGGAGTACACCACATTGCCCATGATTATACCCATTAATTAAACTAGAATTCTGTCTGGTGGTGGTTTGAGACGCTGTGGTGCTATCTAGCTGGGGGCTGCTGTAGGGAAGCTGGATACCCCAGACCTTCCAAACAGTCAGCTACACCAACCTTCGGCCAACCACGGGGCGCTCAAAACCAACCCTAGGCATTCTCAGCGCACCGCTGACCTGGGCAAATGAAATAGATTGCTATGTCTGCCACGGGTACTTCTCTTGGATTTCCAAGTGGGTTTTACATTTCTACCAGGCCCCGTGACCCCCATAGCAGTCTCCCCTACTTTATGTTGGTCAACCGGTCTGGAAACCAACCCCGGAGTCTGCTCTGCAGCATTATCGTGGATCTCAATAAAACCCCAATCAGAGTCATCTGACTCAGATCCACTATGTATGCTAGACTCCCCAAATTCTGGAGGACAAACCCTCAACAATTTCCTGTGAACGGTCTTTTGGTCCCCTCCCAACAATGGTCGGATGCGATAAACATCCCCATGGTCATTGACACCAACAACTACGTAGGTATTGCTCTCATATGCATTCGCTAATTTGTGTCGACCTCGAAATGCACACTTCCTAAGCAAAACTTGTGAACCAATGCTAATTGGTTCAGCATTTGCTTTTGCATCATAAGCGGCTTTGTTGCGGCTACATGTCTTAGCCACTCTATCACTCACTAGTTCCTTAGCCCTATCAACCAACTCTGATTGCTCTTTCACAAAGTCTTTCCCCCAATCACTATCTGTTTTCCCCAGCATTTGATCTATTGGAATTAATGGCTCTCTCCCAAACATGAGAGTAAAGGGTGCAACCCCAGTTACACAGTGCGGCGTGGCATTGTACACAAACACCAAGTGAGCCAACAAGTCGGGCCACTTGCGTCTATCTCGTTCACTAAGAGATTTGATTAAACCGAACAATGTCCTATTAAATCGCTCTGCTTGTGAGTTTCCCTCAGGATGGTAAGGGGTTGTTCTGGATTTAGTTATGCCGTACAAAGCACAGAGTTCCCTGATAACCTCACCCTCGAAATTCCTACCTTGATCACTATGTATTCTACTTGAGATCCCAAACCGAGTGAACCAATGTTGCATAAGGGCTTTTGCTACAGTGACAGCAAGTTGATCTCTACAGGGCACTGCCTGTACAAATTTTGTATACACATCTGTGATAACAAGAACATCTTCAAAGCCACCTTTCCCTTTGTCAACTTTCACAAAATCAATCGCAACTACTTCTAGTGGTCTGAACGCGAGCAAGTGACGCATAGGCGTCCTGGGTTTAGGTTGCGCGGCCTTAGCGGTTAGACACTGCCTACACTGACCAATATAACGGCGTACCATGGTGGCCATGTTGGGCCAATATACTCGCCTCCTTAAGAGCGCACAAGTTCTGGTAACACCCTGGTGCCCCCATCCATCATGACAACTTTGCATCACCCGAAGAATGAGACACTTTGGCAGTAAAATCTGAAACAACTCTCCATGCAATGGATCATTGACCTGACGGCAGAGTACTCCATCCCGCTCCACAAAACGCGGCCACTGCCACACCCATGCTTTCAGCTCTGGTGACCCACTATCTGAATTTGTTACTGGTTCCCCTGGACGCCATCCAGCCTCCCAACGCTTCCAGACAATCCCCAACTCCGGGTCCTCCTTTTGCATTGCTAGCAACTGGTCCCTGGACCACGATGGAAACACACTAGGCTGGTTTGCGCCAACAGAGTGCTCCCCTGGAATGGATTCACGAACGGTAGTCCGTGAGACATCTGCCCGAATTGGAACTACACTGGAATGAACCATCGACTGGAATACTCGTTCAACCTCACTGGATGAACAATAACAATGACCAGGATACCGGCTAAGAGCGTCAGCACACTTGTTGCTAACCCCTGACCTAAACCTAACATCAAAGTTAAATGCAGCTAACTGGGCCACCCATCTCATTTCACATGCCCCTAGCTTAGCTGTCTCTAAGTGTGCAAGTGGGTTATGATCCGTGAAAACTGTGAACGGAAGCCCTACAAGATAATCACGAAATTTATCAACGACCGCCCACTTTAACGCCAGAAGCTCTAATTTAAATGAACTGTAATCCAGATAGTTTCGTTCAGCACCCCTAAGCCCCCTACTGGCATAAGATACTGGATGCCGCTTTCCTTGCTCATCTTCCTGTGCAAGACATGCCCCTAACCCCTTCAATGAGGCATCTACTTCCAGTATAAATGGCTTAGTGAAATCTGGATAACACAACACCGGAGCCTCCGTGAGCGCCTGTTTCAACCTGTCGAATGCATTTTCAGCTTCCGCTGTCCACTCAAAGCTCCTCTGATTAGCTCCAGGCCTTCCTTTACCCAATGGAGGTAACAACTCATGCAAAGGTGCTGCAATCTTCGAGAACCCGGGGATAAAACGCCTATAGTACCCTGCTAGACCAAGAAAGGACCTCAAGTCTCCAGGCTTGGTCGGAATTGGCCAGTCTCTAACTCTCTGAACCTTGTCTGCATCGACAGAAACACCATCAGAGCTCACAACATGACCCAAGTACAATAACCGTTTCCGGAAGAACTGGCATTTCTCCCCTTTCACTTTCAATCCGAAGTCAGCAATCCTAGTAAACACCTTATCCAGCCTACTAATGTGTTCTTCAGTATCTCCTGAGAAAACAAGGATATCATCCAAATAGATTAGAAGTTCGGTGAGATTCATATCCCCTAAACACATCTCCATTGTGCGCTGAAAAGTGCCCGGCGCGTTTACAAGCCCGAAAGGCATCCGCGTATACTCAAATAATCCAAAAGGCACCCTAAAAGCGGTCTTTGGAATAGACTCAGAATCCATCATAACCTGATGATACCCGTGCGCAAGATCAAGCGCAGTAAAGTAGCGCGCGCCACGCAGAGCCTCTAACGATTCATCAATACGCGGCAGCGGAAATGCATCACGCACTGTTTTTGCATTCAGTTTCCGATAATCAACACATATTCGGATTGTCCCATCCCGCTTCTTGACCAGAACAATGGGACTTGCGTACGGACTTCCACTCTTTTGGATGATTCCTTGCTCCAGGAACTTTTGAAGCAACTCTTTTACCTCTGCCACATTCTGAGGGGGAATTCTACGATATGGCTGACTTACTGGTGCATCATCAGTCGTATGTATCTTGTGTGGAACTTTGTCACATGTACCCAAATCAAGTGGACCCTTCGAGAAAACACTGTCATGCTTCTGAATCAAATGCACAACACGATCAAACTCGTCATTACTCAAATCACATGAATCTAAATTTACCCCTGGTGGTAGCTGATATGAACTTCCATCTGCAAATACATGTTTCCTAGATCCCTGAGGTTCATCTATTCCCAACACAGAATCAGACGCCTTAGAGTCCTGCTCATCTGGACCTACATGTATGTCATAGTAACTATCAGCCGACTGGGCTAATATCCTATTTACAGAAACTTTTAGCTCACTACCCTCTAAATCGCAATCCAGCTGCAGGCTGGGGAAAACTTCAGTGAGTGATGCTACTTGAGTATGTGGGGGAATGGACACAGCTTGTGCCCCCATGTTGGCTACAAGAACATTTACCCTGTTCCCTTTCACAACCTCACATGAATCATAGACCCTTAAGCCACTGCTTAACCCTGGATCACTTGAATGTGAAGTCGCTTCCCCTACCGAAATTACATTTGGATTTCCCTGTAGCACCACAGTTTTCCCTTCCCACACATCTGGAGGTGCGCGCACGTTACATGTCATGGACCGCACTTCTCTTGGGGGAATAAATGTCATACAACGCCCTGTGCGAACAGCCACAGGCCCCTTTTGTTTGGCCGGAACCTTACCCGGTTCCTTTTTAGTCAAATTGTACCAATGTAGGGTTACATTCCATGCTTCAGCATCTTTATGTGAGGGATCTACTGCTATATCCTTTAACTGGTGCAAAACATTGCAACCCAACAGAACGGGGCCACGCCCATTTCCCAAACCGTCCCCGGGGGTGTCTTTAACAACAAGGAAATGTGCCTCAACCGTTTGGTTAAAAACCCGCAAGGGAATCTGGACATATCCTTCAACCGGTACTTCCCAAGATCCTACGCCAAACACGCGTAAATAAGTACCCACTGGTTCCACCCCGGTCACATGCGCGGCCAATTTATTCCTATAAAATGCTGCGCTTATAAGGGAGGTTTCTGCCCCTGTGTCAAGAACAACATTGACAGGGACCCCTGCCAACTCTACCTGAGCCCTTGGGCTGGCATGTACCAGTTTATCAAGAACATCATTAGTTGACAGAACTCCAGAACTCAACCCCTTATCGGTTTTATTCTTGGGCGAGGCCTCTTTCTTACTTCCCTCAACCACTTGGCCTACAGTGGCGAGGGGGGGTAGTTTAACCCTCCCCCACTTTGTGGTTGCGAATCCCCTGACTGAACACTAACTGGGTTTTTAGCATTCAGAGTCTGCTTGTTATCTCTGTTTCTGTTCGGACAATCACTCTTAAAATGACCTGGTTGCTTACAAGAGAAACATACAAGTTGTCTCTTAACCCAAGGTTTCGAAACCTTGTCACTATTTGCAACCCTAGGTACCTCACTAAGAAGCAAGCGCTTCATAAGCACAGCAACTTGCTCTTGTTGCTTCTGCAGCTGCGTCTGCTGCTCTTGCAGACACTTCAGAATCTGTGTTTGCTGTTGCAACACTTGTTGCAACTCTGGACTGGGTTCAGGATTCATATTTCTCATCGTGCCTCCCACAAAAACATCAGATACATATTCGTCTGTTTCCCTATCGCAATCTGCGACGACCTGTCTAGCCTGTGCACGCTTTGCCTTGGGAGCCCTCTCGAGATCTCTAAAAATCTCGAGTGCTGCATCGCGCAATTCAGGAAATGTCTGCGAAGGCTTTGCTAGCTCTAACCTCCTTAGCTCTAACCTAACACCCTGGCTGCGCGCCCCAGCCACAAACTGCCCACTAAGAACTTTATCACGGAGACCTTGCAACGAAGCTTTCTCACTTTCAGAGGCCACTTCTAATATCCGATCATACAACCTCATCAGAGCTCTAGAAAAGTCCATCAAGGACTCGTCCTCTTGCTGCGTTCGTTCATACAATGCCTTGTGAAGAGACTGTACAGTCTCCCAACCCCCAAAATGCCTATGAAGAAGTTTTGCAAGTGCCTGGAATTCCAACCCTGTTTCTCCATGACACTTTATCTCATCACGTGCTGTCCCCTTCAAATGGTTGAGCACAACCTGAGCCTTTTCAGATTCAGATATTTTACACTGTTGACAATATATTTCCACTTCTTCCAACCATTCTTTTACTGTGGGGTCCCCTGGTTTTACGGGTCTACCAGCAAAGCATGTCAATTTAATTGGCCTCTGAACAGTGGGTCGGCTCTGCCTCAAGGCATCCGTAAGCCCTTTTACCAACTGCTCGACCAGAACAGACTCCGAGGTTGCCATTTCCTCAAGCACAATACAAAGAATCGCCCAGTATAAAACTTCACACTAGCCTGAAACTCAATTACTGGAAAATCAACACAATTCACTCAAAATTCTAATCACAATCGAAAGAAAATCGAAACTTTTACCTGCACTGACTGGAATTCTAATTTCTCGTATGTATGCATGTAAACTGTAAACAGACGCATGTTACAACTACCGGTAACAAAAAGCAACTACAGCTCACACGATCATAAATTATTCGGTCCAGTTCACTTGATTCTTGGACAGTATTCCCCGACGGCTGAGATCCTCGACCCACACACTCGCTACGTCGCTGCACACCACGGATCCGTCAGCGGTTCTTCGGCCCGTCCGCCATGGACTCCTCCCTCGCCCACCAGTCGCCCGGCACCCGTCCCCGACCGGCTGGCTCAGGTTACGCTGGTCCACTCCACGAACACCGACTCTCATGCAGCACCACGCCGTCTGCAACCCACGGCCGCTTGGCTCCGCACACGCTCACCGCTCGGCAGCCTCAAAACTTTCACTCAGCCTGGATCTCCGTCGCCAAATCAGCAACACCGGTGTCTGAACAGCATCCACCCCATCCGTGTTACCATAAAACTGTAGTATAATTAGTTTAATTCTTGCGAATTAGGGTTCCTGGGGTCTCTGGAAGAAGACACAGCTGATGCATCCACTGTTTTGATTCTGATCAATGTTTTATTCGAAGACAGACAGATTAACAATTTATGCTGATTGGAGTACGATTGAACAAGATTAGATTCCGATTAGTCAGGCATCGTTGTGATTAGAAGATTACCCCCCAATCATTCCGGGCTAGGTGTACATCCCACAGGCACACTACTCGGACGCCATGCTGCTTGAGCTCGTCCCTTGTGTAATCCTCAGAAACATCTCACACAAAGTCTCCTGCCTTTCTTAATGCATGTCCCCCAAAACGACAACTTTTCTACACGCCCCAATCTGAGACGCACACTCGCTGTCTCAAAATGTATCAATTTGGTTTGACCCGGGGTCACGCGCTTCCAGCGCCCCAGATACAGTTGCTATATTTAGTTTACCACCAAAGCAATGTATGTGGCTATAGTGTAGTAGCGCCCTCTTGTGACTCGAAATGGGATGTACAATATTAACAACAAAAAGTCATACCCCTACACAATAAAAGTTCTACATGTATATGATTATGAGTATAGTTGTAAATCTTTCTTTTTGGCACGCATTACATGCCCCTCTGACCCCAGGGCTTTTTGGTGAGATGTTCCTTACCACATATTCATTTACTAGTACATGCATAATATGAAAAGTGGACATGTGATATCCATTAAAAATATCTCTACCTTTTAAGGTTGTTCTACCCACCTTGCACATTTCCCTGGGCATCTTCAAGAAGCTTTATGACCTCTTTGAGAGAGACTGTCATGATCTGGACCTGGAAATTTTCCATCTTCGTGTCAAGGCTCAGGACAACTTGGACTTATCCAACTTTGACGACCAAGTTGCCAAAGAAATAGAGAGGCTCCGCAGGATCCAAGAGCAACTCGTTGAAAAACAGGCTGCGCTTGAAAGTGCTGAAGAAGAGCTTCCGCTGTACGTCCTGCAGAGTGACAATGAAGAAATAGATGACAGTTTCCGTGATGCTGCCTCTCTAGCCTTCAAGCTCCGAAATGACATTCAGAATTTGGTATAGTTTGGATAACGTTTTTCCTGAATGCTTTTGGAAAAAGCCTGGTAAACTAATAAAAGGGAACACTTTTAAAAGCAGGCAACATACTACTGAATAGAAACATCAACATCATTTACTCTCTTTTGCCAAGAATGTCATCCATTTGTTCAGCAGGGATTCCACTCTACAGATGTAAAGAATTACAATTGCAACATTAAAATGCTACAATTAGACAAACAAAATTATATTAACCATTCTTACGCATTTGTCTTGTAGGAGAAAGAGGCTAGAACATCACAGCTCTCCTATGCAATTGGGCCTGTGGCTTGCTCTCTTGACAAGGTGCTCCAGAAATTCAAAGTTCATCGACAGGCATATCACGGAAAATCCTTTGTCGGTAACCACGTCCATAAATGCTGTGAGGTAAGAAGACCAATAAGTAATTAACAACTATATACCAATGTTATTAACTGATGTGCAAAATGTATGCTGCTGATACTGCTTGACTTGAACAAAATTAATAACATTTGAGATGTACTTTTCTTTAATTTTCAAACAGCCTAAAGTGATAGAAGCCCTCACAAGAGCTCCATCAAATGTGATTGAAAGGCACCTCACTGACAACATGCCTTTAGCAGCACTAGACAGACTGAAGAGGAAAGCTGCAACAATCAAGGGAAAATTTGAGGAAATTTTCCTCAAGTTTGCAGATGTGCACAGAGGCATCAACCACACCCGTGCAGTCACTCACAATGACATCCGTTGTATAGGTAAATGCATTACACACATCATTTAAAAGTTTTAGAAACTTTAATGAGAATAAATTTAAGATTTTACCCACTCACTCGTGTAAACAAAGTTCAATTCATTCATTTGTTTTGCAGAAGTGAGCATTCAGGAGCTACTAACCAGCTATCGGCATCTCTTCCCCGGTCAAAATGTCACCCCAAAGCTCCACCTGCTGGAGGATCATGCCGTCGACCAACTGCGCCACTTCAGAGCTGGTTTTGGGCTGCTTAATGAGCAAGGTGGCGAGCTCATCCACTCTGAGTTCAATAGAATTGGCAGGGTAGTTCACGGCATGAAAGATGATGTTGAGAGGTTGATGGCTATCATGAGGCGTCACCACATTAGCACTACACCTGAGGTTTCGCAAAGTAAAATCAAGACAAATGAACAATAAATTCCTGAAAAAGTAATAGAAAAATACTCCACAACACATGGCATAGTGCAAACAAATTTGATCAAACAAGTCCCTTATCATGCTTGTGCATGAGTAGCATGTAATTGAAGAGATAACGCAATAGGCAAAATTAATTCACACCTACCTAGGGGGGGGGGGGTAATTTGTTACTTTCAATTGTCATTCACTCTGCCTGAACTAAGCCTATATACATGTACCTTAGAACAGCTATGCCATGGTTTTGAACACAAGTGTTCAGCAAACATATAGCCTACTTTGCCATTGATTCTTTGAAGGAACTAGAGATGTGCACGTACACGTACATATGGATACATACCTACATGTACATATATGCACATGTTTATGAAAGTACTTTTACATGTCAGAAAGAAATACATTTGTACCAGGCAGAAGGTCAAATTGTGCGCATGGACACAAACAAAAATGCACTTCAACATGACGTGTGCATCTAGACCCGATTCCTGATTCATGTTTTATGCAGTGCGAGCATAGACATGATGTCTTGAAATTAAATGAAAGTAAAATTTATGTAAATAATGTAAATAAATATATTTAAAAATATGTTAGCAACAGATTTGTGCATGAACTTCAATTGAAAGCCCTACATTTTATAGCCATTTCACATAACGTTAGGGGCTTTCAATTGAAGTTCATGCACACCAGTGATCTGTTGCTGACAACATATTTTTTTAATTTATGTATTTACATTCCTATTTACATGAATTATATTTACATTCAATTTCACGCCATCATATTTAATCTATGCACAGACATCATGATGACTTAAAATTGAATGTAAAATCCTTGTAAATAATGTAAATAAATATAAAAAAAACAATCAGATTATCACTAGTGTGCATGAACTTCAATTGAAAGCCCTAAATTGTATGGCCATTTCAATCAACGTTAGGGGCTTAAAATATTTCATCATGAGCATGGCCTATTTGCATGAATGCTTGAGATTCTCCGAGACCCGAATAATGATTTGCATATATAGCATTAAGTGAAACCATAAACACACAAGAGTCGTTGACTGGTTTCATACTGCGTGCTTTATGATTATTCAATCCGCCCACTCTACGACTGATTTATGTCAAACAGTATATAAATGCACACACGTGTCAACATGCTTCAGAAGAAAAAAAAGGTTAGGCCTACAATACATGCCTGACAAAATAAATACACCATTTGAGAAGAAAAGATAGACAATGTGTTTACTTACCTTCGAGACTTCCGTCTTCATCCACAAAACCATGCCTAAACATGGTCTAGAAAATAGGGGTCACAACGTACCTCGACCATGTTTGGCAGCATCACGACTAGAAAGACAAACCTCTGGTTTTATTCACCGTAAATGTTGGCTAATATTTCACGAAAGCAATTTGTCCCAAACAGGTGTCCATATAAACGTAAAATGTGATCACCAATCAGTTGATCTATCGATGAATAAAACATCAGACCACCGGATTTCAACTGAAGAAATAATGTTTTTACGAAGTGCAAACGACGATAAACATGGCCGAAATTGTGCAGGAGCTCGAGTCACCACGCTGCGTGATAACACGCACAGCACATTTTGTGTACCAAAGATCTCACACAGTCAGCTGTGTATGGCTCATTAGTGACGCTTTAAAGCCATATTTGGTAATATCTTGCATATTCAT
Organism: Hippasteria phrygiana; assembly: GCA_037893225.1. Taxonomy (NCBI): domain Eukaryota; kingdom Metazoa; phylum Echinodermata; class Asteroidea; order Valvatida; family Goniasteridae; genus Hippasteria; species Hippasteria phrygiana. The sequence continues at coordinate 556,214 of JAZGUH010000186.1, forward strand.
TCGAGAAACCAATCACAATTTTCCATTATTGGCGGGGTATTTAAATCCACCAACCCAACGAAAGAATCGCCCCGCTTAGATGCATAATGCATAACGCTTGTTGTCACGTGATTTTACCACTAACTCCAACTGGGCAACAGAGGGCGCACTTTTTCAATCAGTGAAACAGCCGTGACCTACGGACCGGCAGCGAAGCAGTCTCAGCTGACCGCTGCTTTGTATTACAAAGACACGGCTGGGAAAATGGATGTTAACGATCCTACATTGGATGATAATTTCAACGAGGGGCTGAAGAGACGGAATAAATATACCAAAGAGAGTAGGATCATCGATTTGCTGGGGCCGATTCACGGGGATATATTTTTTCAGGACAGATTTTTACTGAACGGTGTCAACCTAAAACTAAAGCTCCACCGCAGCAAGAACTCCTTTTGTCTGCAGACAACCCTGCCCGATCAGAATTACAGAGTGAAAATCTTAGATGCTTCTCTCTACGTAAGAAAAGTTGCTGTCAGCCCAACGGTCGCTTTAGCCCACGCTAAAACGCTGCAAAGTGCGACTGCCAAATACCCTCTGCGCAGAGTGGAAGTCAAGACATTTTCAATTCCACAGGGAAATCAATCATTTACCCGCGAAAACCTATTCTTAGGTCAGATACCGAAACGCGTGGTGATAGGAATGGTGGATAATGCGGCTTACAACGGCGATTTCAACAAGAACCCTTTCAATTTCAAGCATTACGGATTAAATTTCCTTGGACTGTACGTGGACAACGAGCAGACACCGTGGCGGCCTCTACAACCTAAATTTTCTGGAAAAGATGACGCGTACATGATGGCGTATCAAACTTTGTACTCTGGTATAAATACACTCTACCAAGACACAGGCAATCACATTAGCAGAGAGGAATACGAGTCGGGGTACTCCCTCTTTGCATTTGATCTGTCCCCCGATATGTCATGCGGATCTCATTTTAACCTGGTAAAGCGCAGTAACTTGCGCTTAGAGCTACAGTTCGCCACAGCAATACCGACAACCGTCAACGTGCTGGTATACAGTGAATTTGAGAGTATCCTGGAAGTGGACGGGAGCCGAAATATTCTGATCGATTACTCCAATTGAATGACGCGATGGACAGCTTACAACTTTTAAAAGTACTCAAGAAGGATAACTTTACTCAGCGCTACTCGGGCGGTGTATTTCCAGCGGATAGGTTACCCAGGGTTACCAAATACCCCAGCGTATATATCGTTAACAGCGACAGGAATAATGAACCGGGTACTCACTGGCTGGCTGTGTACTTCACTCAAGATAGACGAGCCGAATTCTTTGATTCTTACGGGCTACCTCCTGACGCCTACGGACATTATTTTGTACATTTTTTAGAAAAGAACAGTGTACAATCTGTTCATAATACAGTTCGTTTGCAGTCTTTGAATACTGCAGTGTGCGGACAACACTGCCTCTTTTACTTATTGCATAGGTGTAGAGATATCTCAATGAATGCTATTGTATCCGTGTTCACGGAGAACTATTTAATCAACGATATTCTAGTGCAGGATTTTATAGAGGAGAAATATGACGTTGATGTACCAGTTCTCCGTGAACACGGATACAATAGCATTCATTGAGATATCTCTACACCTATGCAATAAGTAAAAGAGGCAGTGTTGTCCGCACACTGCAGTATTCAAAGACTGCAAACGAACTGTATTATGAACAGATTGTACACTGTTCTTTTCTAAAAAATGTACAAAATAATGTCCGTAGGCGTCAGGAGGTAGCCCGTAAGAATCAAAGAATTCGGCTCGTCTATCTTGAGTGAAGTACACAGCCATGAGTACCCGGTTCATTATTCCTGTCGCTGTTAACGATATATACGCTGGGGTATTTGGTAACCCTGGGTAACCTATCCGCTGGAAATACACCGCCCGAGTAGCGCTGAGTAAAGTTATCCTTCTTGAGTACTTTTAAAAGTTGTAAGCTGTCCATCGCGTCATTCAATTGGAGTAATCGATCAGAATATTTCGGCTCCCGTCCACTTCCAGGATACTCTCAAATTCACTGTATACCAGCACGTTGACGGTTGTCGGTATTGCTGTGGCGAACTGTAGCTCTAAGCGCAAGTTACTGCGCTTTACCAGGTTAAAATGAGATCCGCATGACATATCGGGGGACAGATCAAATGCAAAGAGGGAGTACCCCGACTCGTATTCCTCTCTGCTAATGTGATTGCCTGTGTCTTGGTAGAGTGTATTTATACCAGAGTACAAAGTTTGATACGCCATCATGTACGCGTCATCTTTTCCAGAAAATTTAGGTTGTAGAGGCCGCCACGGTGTCTGCTCGTTGTCCACGTACAGTCCAAGGAAATTTAATCTCCCAATTAAACGAGAGAATTGAAGTTTGATTGTGATTCTACCGATCCATTACCGAAATGAGGAGTCAGGTGAGATTGTATTGTCTGGTATTTAAGGAACGCACTCATTTAAAGAAAGAATGCAATTGGTGCGCCTATATAAGGGTCCTTGCCCACGCGACCGTCAGTGTTTTAAAGTAATACACATTACACTGGCTCACCATTGGAAGGGTGGGCGAGCCTAGGCTTGATGTATGAATGTTGAAAATAGAGGAGGGTAGCTACCTGACTCCTCATTTCGGTAATGGATCGGTAGAATCACAATCAAACTTCAATTCTCTCGTTTAATTGGGAGATTCTACCTCACCATTACCTCCATTCAGAGTCAGGTGAGATTTCAAAGCTTGAGACAGTGTAAGGTGACACAAATTAGACTAATAGCGGAAGATTAGTCTCTGCTCATATTTATCAATCAATTATATATTATGACAATTTCCTCAACATCATTTTTTTTTTTTTTTTTTACGAAATTCTTGAATTCATTACAATTCAGCATTAAATAGTATATTTTGCGGCTTCTGTTGTGTTGCTGAATTAAGTTAATTTTCTCCAGTCATTGCATCTTCAGGTGCCGTCTAGGACGGAGTTCGCAAACAAGGTTTGCGGAGTTTTCTGTGTCTGACTTCTGTCATAGAACTTTGCAAAAGTAGAAGCATTATTCCATCCAGCTGTTTTAAGGATTACATCAATTGGAACTCCCTTGTTTGCTGCAGCTGAAGTTGATGCCGATCTAAAGCTATGTGCTTTAAAGATTGATACGTCCAGACCGGCATCAGACAGTGACTGTTTTAACCATCTACTAATTGTTGCTGTTCCAACCTCATTATGCGGAGGAGAATAGCTCAAGAATAATTTCATCTTGTCATTACGGAAACTTTTGGTTCGCCCTATATATTCTAGCAGCGTTCTGACAACACACAAAGATCTATCAGGTTTATAAAATGAAAAAATCACTGTAGGTTGAGGCCTACCAGATTTTGAGGTTTTGATTAATTCCGTTATTTGACATTTAACGAACCCGTTATCAATAACCATATTTTTTAGATTAAGCAATGCTAAGGTCTGTGCTCGTTGCCCTGTAGTTAACGCACAGAGGCAGACAAGTTTAAAGGTTAACTGTTTTAAGCTGATGGTTTTCAATGGTTTTAGACTAGCAATATACCTCAGTAATACACCAACATCCCAAGTTTTCGAATATCGTGGTATTGGAGGTCTAAGGTTATAAACTCCACGCATGAATCGTACAACCAAAGAATGACTTCCAAAAGTCTTATCTGAATCTGTGTCTGCCCATAAAATGGTTGATAGTGCACTTCTGGCCGTATTTACGGTACTATATTGTCCACCATGGTCAACCAACTCTGTTAAGAAACCTAGTGCTGAATTGACAGAGGCACGAATTGGATGGACATGTTGTTTATTGCAGAACTGCAACCATTTTGATAGCGCGCAACAGTATTGTTTTTGCGTACCCGGTCTCCATGATTGGCAGATGATGTCAATTGTTCGTTGTGAAAGTCCTCTTGAAGCGAGGGTATGCCTGATAAAAGTCCAGCACACATGACGAGACGGTCATGAAGAGGATGCGGCTGTTCCGGTGCATGGGGAAGGCACAGTAGTTTGTTGCTCCTGGGACTCAGCAATGGAGGTGCGATCAGCAACCGTAGGAGTCTCGGAAACCAGTGCTGGGTTTTCCACAATGGGAAAATTAAAACCCCAGTTGTCTGATCCAACTCTATTTTTTGAAGAACTCTGGCAATGAGAGAAAAAGGAGAAAAACAATAGATCAGTTCATTTGACCATGACATAGAGAAAGCGTCACAAGACATCGCCTCAGGATCAGGCAGCCATGAGATAAATGGTTTGAGCTGGTAGTTGTGTCTCGAGGCAAACAGATCTATAGTCGGTTGGAAATTCCAGAAAGACATGATGTCTTTGAAAACCTGAGGATCTAGTTGCCATTCAAGATTGTCATTAAAAGAACGTGACAAGAAGTCTGCCTGTGTATTAATCAAGCCAGGAATATGCTGAGCCATTAACCATATACCGTGTTCTATGCACCAAAGCCAACGTTTTCTAGCCAAGTCATTAAGTTCTCTGGAGTGGCATCCACCCATGTGGGTAATATACGCCACAGCAGTGGTATTATCCATTAAAATGGACACAGTTTTGTCCCTGAGATGATCAGCAAAAGAGGATAGTGCATAGAAAACTGCTAAAAGTTCCAGATAATTGATATGGAAAAGGGTTTCGTTGAAACTCCATCGCCCATTCGTTTCCAAATTTAAATTAGGACACAATGCTCCCCATCCATTAGATGATGCATCAGTTTGGATTTCAACGTCGGCAACCCTGGGTAATATGGGACGACAAGAAGTAGCCAAATTCAAAATCCACCACTGTAAGTCGTGTTTGGCATTTTGATCAATGTGCATTTTTGCATGAAAATTACCTCCATTTCCTTTCAAGGCTGCATCTTTAGCCATTTCGAGACTTCTATAAAAGAGCGGTCCGAGGGGTACTGCTGGGAAACATGAAATAAGTTTCCCTATGACCTTGGAGGCGGTTAAAATCGTTGGATATGTTTGCTTTGCCAGAGATTGGCAAAGGTCAATAATCGCAGAGACCTTTCTGGTTGGCAAACGTAAGGTCATATCCATTGAATTAATAATAAATCCTAAGAATTCGATAGTTTGAGTAGGGTTTATCACAGATTTGCTCTCATTTATCACAAACCCCAAGTCCTTTAGAATTTTGGATCTTGCAATAACATTCATTAAACATTCTTGTTTTGTATCACCGATAAGCAATGAATCATCAATATAATTGACAGAAATGTGGCCTTCATTATGAAGGGTTGCGGTAACCGGTTTCATAACTTTAGTAAAGATACGGGGAGCACTGGTTAGCCCGAAGCATAAGCAAGTAAATTGCCACAATTTGTTACGCCATTGAAAACGTAAATACTTCTGATGTTCATGGGCTATAGGTATTGTAAAATAGGCATCCTTCAGATCAATGGATGCGAGAAAACACCATGGGCGAATCAAGGTTAAAGCAAACGCCAATGTATCCATCTTAAAATGGTGGTACACTACAAACTTGTTGAGCTCTTTTAGGTTAATAATTGTACGCATGGAACCATCTTTCTTGGGACGAAGGAATATGTTCGATAAAATTTGCCCTTTACAAGGACTGGTCTGTACAATGGCACCTTTCGTATACAGATTTTGAACCTCTGCATCTATGAGTTGCAACTCCTTTACGGAGTATCGCATAGTTTTCGGAGGGGTCGCCTGGAATGGTGTTTCCTTGAATTCAATATGGCAGTGAGAAATGGTATCTAGTATCCAAGCATCAGAAGTAATACTTTCCCATGCCGACACAAAATGTCGCAGTTTTCCCGCAATTGGGATATCGGATGTTATTCGAGTGTACTTACTCACTTGCTTGGCAGACCCCAGGTCTCCAGCTCTATCTTCGTAGGCATGTGACGACGAGCCCACGCCATCTTGGCTGTAATAAGGCCGACGACTCTTCTGCCAACCTCCCCTGTAATATGGTGCTCGTTGTTGCCGGTTGCGATAGCGATAGCCGGACGAGCTGGGGCGAGAATATGGGTAGGTTTGGGCCCCTCGCCGTCGGAAAGTTGAAGGCTCTTTGCCGTACATCTGAGAGCTTAACTTGTTTGTTTCCTGTATAGATTTGCAGGTTTGTACAAGATCGTCTCCAAAAAGCAAGCTCGTGAAAGGTACCTGCGACGAGCAAAGCGGCGCATATTTTGGGCTCAGATCGGGTCTGATGTAATCGCGCCTTCTGACATTCAACTGTGCATTACCATTCCCCATCATTGCCACAGCATCAATAAGGGTTCTAATGAGGCCTGCTGTATCGAGGCTATTGTTATCTGCCTTCGAATTGCGTGCCTGTAGCAGTTGGTCTGCCACCTGTGTTACAGCAATAGAGGCATGAACAAAAGAGCTTTGTATCTTTTGGAATTTAACATCTTTCGCCCTGGTTGACGGCTTTAAGAATGTCCAAATTTCAGGGTTTACCTTGGTTAGGCAAAGATTTGCACAATTACTAGGTTTGTTGTAGCTTTTCAGCTTTCCGTCCAGCTTTTCTTGCTGAATTTTTCCCCGTGCCAAGGAATTAATTGTTTTAGCTAAATTTTCATTGATAGGAGGTCCCTCCTCTCTATCACAATCAACGAGTTCAGCCATTTCTGAAAGCAACTCATCGGCTTTGTCACCCACAGGGTTGGAATCATTTTGAGGATCCATAAAGAGGTTATTTACCTCGTCCTCCGAATAGAAATCGGTGTCCCTTTCGGGTACTGTTATGGCACGTGGCAGTTCATCCCTTTCGGGTATGAACTCATCATCGTACATTTGAATGTCGCCCCTTTCGGGTGCAAAATCATCCCTAGGTATGCTAGTACTAGCCACGCAAGCGATAGAACCTACATTGCCTGGTTGGTTAGTTTGGCGAGCAAACGCGTCAGAAAGGTTCGCAACTGTATTCTGCAATGCGTTAACTGCCTCGCGCAATGCAGCATTATCGTTTGGCCTAATCGCCGCAGAGTGGTGCTTGGTGGGTGCGCTGCAAGTGGCGGCAGGTGCGACAGCTTTAGCATTTGGTGTACGTTTTCCACGTTTCTTAGCAGGCGTAGGTGGTTTGGCTAGGCATGGCTTTTGTGCGAGATCACAGAGCTCGTCTTCCAAACGCGAGACGACAAGCGATTCATCGTCAGAGGGATTGGCATGGATTTCGATAGCGCATACGTCAGTCATAGTGACCAGCCAAAAGGTGACCACAAACAGTGGTCCGCGCACGAGTGTGTTCCCGGTTGACACCAAAAATACACTGACGGTCGCGTGGGCAAGGACCCTTATATAGGCGCACCAATTGCATTCTTTCTTTAAATGAGTGCGTTCCTTAAATACCAGACAATACAATCTCACCTGACTCTGAATGGAGGTAATGGTGAGGTAGAATCCGTAATGCTTGAAATTGAAAGGGTTCTTGTTGAAATCGCCGTTGTAAGCCGCATTATCCACCATTCCTATCACCACGCGTTTCGGTATCTGACCTAAGAATAGGTTTTCGCGGGTAAATGATTGATTTCCCTGTGGAATTGAAAATGTCTTGACTTCCACTCTGCGCAGAGGGTATTTGGCAGTCGCACTTTGCAGCGTTTTAGCGTGGGCTAAAGCGACCGTTGGGCTGACAGCAACTTTTCTTACGTAGAGAGAAGCATCTAAGATTTTCACTCTGTAATTCTGATCGGGCAGGGTTGTCTGCAGACAAAAGGAGTTCTTGCTGCGGTGGAGCTTTAGTTTTAGGTTGACACCGTTCAGTAAAAATCTGTCCTGAAAAAATATATCCCCGTGAATCGGCCCCAGCAAATCGATGATCCTACTCTCTTTGGTATATTTATTCCGTCTCTTCAGCCCCTCGTTGAAATTATCATCCAATGTAGGATCGTTAACATCCATTTTCCCAGCCGTGTCTTTGTAATACAAAGCAGCGGTCAGCTGAGACTGCTTCGCTGCCGGTCCGTAGGTCAAAAGGGTTTCTATCATGGCTCGGTACGCGTACGTGTTTGAAGATGACGAGACGACTTTGTCGTTCAGCGTGACGTCTACCTCGGAGAACATAGAGTGGAGGAACAGATTGGCGGGACCTACGGGTGCATCTACATCGAGGTCAGTACCAGTTTTGCTTACAATTTTTGCCTTTACATTTAATAGAGTGTGCGCCAAATCCAGGTAGTGTTCGATCGATCCGGTCACGTTGAATTCTGTAGAGTCTGAGTCTATGATATTGGTCAGAGGGTTATACTGTACCCACTGGCCTTTTGTAATGGACGTCTGGGTGGGTGGGACGGAGAATAGATCCAATTCCGACTTTGTGCATTCGCACGAGTGTTTGCTGATGAATGCCATTTTGCGTTGTTGTTCTCGATGTTGCTAATCAAAGATGTCGGTGGTCCTCTTAGGTCGCTTACTCGAAGCCTTTCTGCGTGATACACCAGCTGAACTCCTTTTTAAACGTCCCGTCTGTCGGGTAGTTTTTTTAGAAAGTCGATGCGTAGCTCGTGACGTCATTTCCCTTCCAGCCTGTCGTAATCGTTTTTTTGCAGCAGTTTTCATATTTTGACCGCTGAGGGCGTCTGAGGCAATTTCGACTCCCGTCTTTAAAGCCTGCTTACCAAGCATTTTTGCTCCTTGTTTGATAACCGGTAAAGCCGATCTAAAAAGACCCCCTAAAATATTTCCAAGTCCGTATCCTCTTTGCATCGGGGCACCCCTAAAAAAATCACCCGTGCCTCCGACTTGATTTCTGTAATATCTCTCGTAGTCCATCATTTTTTGTTTAATACAGTACAGGGCGACTTCTCCGGAAATGAAGTGTCGTCGTGAGTTTTCCACGCTGAAATGGCACTGTCTCGCCCGTGTCCTTTCTTATATCCATGTGTATAACCTCAAAGTTTTTCCTTTTTACAGGGACGTAATGAGGTGTATTAAACGTATGAGCAATTACATCTCCCTGCGTAGCCCCCGCTGCCTGCACGGGGACAATCCTCAGTAATGGAGCGCTCACGTCTCCGACTTCAAACGTCAATCGTTGTTTACTGACTCTCACTTGATCACCGACTTCGAATTTATACTTTGAGGAATGTGTTTGCCGCGAGAACAGATTTTTCCAAACCATACTTTCATTTTTTCCATCCACTTCCACGGGTTTCATTTTGATTGAACGGTGATACGAGTTATTGTATGCCGCCACTAGCTGCGGTAATACGGCGATGTACTTTAGGGTATTTGCGTAGGTAAAATACCTCCACATCCGGGACTTTAAGGTACGATTAAACCTCTCCACGATAGAAGCCTTCACTTCGCTGTTTGTTGTATAGAAATGTACGTCTTCGGTTTTAAGAAAATCCTGAAACTGTCGATTGGTAAACTCACCGCCTTTATCGGTATGAATCATTATGGGTTTTCTCCGACTAGACTTAATATTCTGTTTAAAGGCTTCAGTCAGAACCTTTCCAGTTTTATTTTTCAAAGGAATCACCCACGCGTATTTAGAAAATACATCGATCCATGTCAATAGGTATTTGTTTCCATTGTTGTACTTTGCTAAGTTGGATAGGTCTGCCAAGTCCAACTGATGTATCTCATCCCGTCCTACGGCTAAGACTTTATTTCTAGGGTACCTCTTTCTAGCGGGTTTATGTAACGTATACACATCCTGACTACTAAGAAAGTCTTGTATTTGCTTTCGCGTTATCTCGTACTTGCCCTCTTGCTTCGCAGCACGATATAATTTGTCAATACTACCCAAACCACTTTCACGATCTATATCGTAATACAAAGTCTTTAAGTAACTCTCGCGATCATCCATGATCCGACCTTACTGATGCATAAGATAAAAATGGCAGTTTATTATATTTATCTAACCTTTATTCCGAACGTCTTGACATAAACGAACACAATTTTGAGATTTCTATCATTTTCTGTTATTTTGATTTATTATTACTATTTTGTAGTATTCTTTTCAACGACATTTTTACGAAATTACATTTATTTATTTATATATTTTTAAAGTATACAACCAATGATTACAATGAACATTTATTAAACATAACGGGCGTTAAACAAAATACCAATATTTTTTAAGTTAAACATTCGTGTAAACACAAATTTTACCGAGCAAAAGAAAAACTAAAATTAAACAGTCATTTAAACAAAATATTTTAAAATCAGTTGGTGGATACGACTTGTACATTAATTTCCATCAGCGTGGCATATGTCGTACAGAACCGAGTCGTTCGTTCTATTTCTAACATGTAACTTTATGTACCTGGTGAAGAGACGGTTGGTGTCGTGAATTGTCGGAAAGTGTAAAGCAATGCGTTTATTATCACTGGCTGTCAAATTCCATTCCATTCTACATTTTCCTAAATCATTAGCAATAACTTTCTCTACGGCTAGCTCAAAGTACCTCTCTACTTTTTCGGAAATATGCAGCATCATGCAATCGTGATTTCTCTGCGTCACACCATCCTCAATCGGAAGGTTACATCCATAACATTCTTCCCTACAGATTTCTTCTACTCTCTTTAGAATACGTGGTACAATTATGGATTGAATAATATTGAACGAGAGTTCCTCACAACTTCCTTTCTCCACCTCCTCCTTGCTTAGCCGGATACGTCGTGAGCCCCTTCAGAGTCGGCCACCACGTTAGAATCCAGCACGAGTGCAGCAGATGCATCGGACGTAGTAGGCACATTGTCGCTGTCACGCTTCATCTTCTTAAGCTGCTGATCCTGAAAAAAGTAAGAAAACAAAAACCATTCATTAGCGTTATTAGTCGCGTAATAATATTTAAGTAACGGGTCTATGAGACAACTAGAAAAAAACAAAGACTTTGTAATAATACACACCTCCAGTTCTTCGACAGCCTTGGTGATTGCAGGCATCATCTCGACGAGCGTCTTCCACTCGTCCAACTTCAGGTTAATACCCCGTGGACTGGCCCAGAAGTTCCCCGCCCTTCAGCTGCATGTAGTCCCGGATCTTGACGTAGATGCTACCGTTGAAAGGCTCCACCACGGCGTGACGTACCCCTGTGATCTCGAACCTAGTGGACGTGTCAGGCTCTACCCGACGGCGCTTACTACCCGGCTTGGTATCTACACGCTGTTCTAACCGTCGCAGTCGTTCAGAGTCGGCTTCGGCTAACCACTGGGGTTTCATCGGTGCGGGGGGAGGCCCGTACTCTCGTACTTCACGACGGTTACCAGCTTCATCGTATGATGAGGAGGAGGATGAGGTAGGTGTAGTGTAGTATCCTATTGCTGCGGCCATCTTGGTTGAATGTTCTTGTTGTCAGGATGTCAGACGAGCGAACTGATGCTACTCCCAGGTAAGGTGCTCCTTATAACTCCTTCCAGACAATAAACTCATACAAATTCCCCCAATTGTTCTGTCGGCTAGATTTTTAAGGTTTCCCCTTTGTCCACACTCCTACATAATCACCTAATTGTTCTGTCGGCTAGCATTTTGAAGGTTACCCTTTGTTCCCACTCGTACGTAATCACCCAATTGTTCTGTCGGCTAGATTTTTAAGGTTACCCTTTGTTCCCACTCGTACGTAAGCACCTAATTGTTCTGTCGGCTAGGGTTTTAAGGTTACCCTTTGTTCCCATGGTTATGTTAATGAGCCTATTGTTTTGTCGGAAAGATTTTTAAGGTTACCCTTTGTTCCCACTCGTACGTAAGCACCTAATTGTTCTGTCGGCTAGGGTTTTAAGGTTACCCTTTGTTCCCACTCGTACGTAATCACCCCATTTGTTCTGTCGGCTAGAATTTTGAAGGTTTACCCTTTGTTCCCATTGTTATGTTAATGAGCCTATTGTTTTGACGAACACCGACGCACACGCCCGCGTGCGCGCGACTGTAGCAGTGCGCGGTCGGTAAGCAACAGTCTCTGGCGATTTATTTTAACATAAGTCACTTTTCCGGAAAATAAAACCATTTTTGTGAACAGTATCCCTGACGCAGAAATCGACCATTCCGTCTTCCCGGAAACGCGATCTGAATTTCCAAAATTGCGGAACCGGTCAAATTGCGGAACCGGTCAATCAACTGTACTCAATCTTAATCATGGAACTCTACTTGTTCCTCAAGTGGCGTATCTAGTATTTTGGTGATCGTTTTAATGGTGAAATCCGATGTTTTGTTGGGTCTTCGGACGTACTTAATTAATGAATAGGAAAACGCCGCACACGTACTTGGACACTACTATTGCCAGATCATGTATACAAACCAATGCTGAGGGCAGCAGGCAACCTTGTTTCAAAACCGCGGTTCAAAAACTTCCTCAACTCCATACACTTCGTACACTTTTTCTACACAGGGCTTTTGGTGCAAGTGTCTAAATTTGCGCTCGAGTGACCATAACGTGCTATAAGATTGCGGAAACAATGTACACATTTGTTAAAATTACACGTGAATGTTCTTATCACTTCCTTTGCTGTGAACGCGAGATAAAGAACATTATAGCACGGAGTTTCAGCGAAGTCAAGCTTAGAAAACCACATTCAGCTCAGGTAAGCATGTAGAAAAAAGGATATTTCAGTTATAAGACCACAATCTCAAAAAGGTTTTCGCACTGTGCATATAACGTCGCATCATTTGAACTCACACGTTGTCAGCATATTTTATTTCTTTGTGCGTGTACAATACACATTGTACGTAAAGAGTTTGATGTTTGAAATAGAAACTTGGAAATAATTTACCACAATACCCCCATTAAAATCAGTCAGGAATAGCCAAATCTTGGAAAATAACAAACCTCCCTTGATAAAAGGTGTCTAAACATACAACCTGTTATTTCAAGATTCATGTCAGCAAAATTAGTAAAAACTATTGAGGCAGAAATAAACACCTATGTGCCACTTTGAGTGACCATACTGTGCCAAGAGCATCTAATTTCACAGAAAACACAAGCCTTCTTCCCTTGTATTGCACAAACAATTCCCAATTAGTCTCAAAATTAAAGGTTGTGCTAAGTTTTTACACAAATGGATGGTTATTTTGCAAGATTTTGCTGTTCCGGAAAGATTTCATTTATACATACTGCAATATTTTTGTAATGCTTTCACATGTTGGATAGAAATTTTCAAGACTACGCTGTACAAAGTTGTTGCTGGCGAGGGAGTTATGCCTCTATTTGTTTCAGAAAAGTTAATTTATCACAGCCTAGTCTGCATGTACGGCCTCTCTCTAAATTATCACTTTCCACTATTCCCAGATCAAGTTAGGCAAACAAGCTGAACTTTGAACAAACTACATAATACATGGATTTGCCATCAACACATATGTAAACCGTGGCACGTTAGAAATTGACTTCAACTATAATTTTTCCTTTGTTTTCAAATTTTGCAGTGCAAGACTGGCAGTCAAAACCTGTACGAAAATAGTATGATAAACATAGCTTTAGTCACAGTGCTGCGTGGGTGTCTAAAAGACACCCTGTTTTGATTGTTTTACTATTTGGGCAGGATTTTTGTGTCATTTGCATGTCAAAGTTCTGCAGCTCAAACATGTGTACACCTTTTATTTAAATTTACAGCAAATTGGCACACTCTTTTTTCTCTCAAATGGTGTCTAAAGCCCCGATGATAAATATTGTGATAAATGTCATAACCAATAACGAAATTGAATCAATTCAGTGAGCAAAATAAAATATTAACCCAGCATCATTTAATCAGTTAAGATATTTAGAAGGGGAGCATACTTTTGCGTTTATTTGTGCCTATTGTGAAACTTGGGATCTGAATCAATTCCTTTTGCAATAGCTTTAGTATGGCGTATTATGTGCACAAAGTCGCGCAAAATATGTGACGTCAAAATGACCTCATCCAAAAAAGTGCATTTTGAAGGTCCTATATATACACCGTACGTGTGATTGTGTTCAATTGTGACATGCAGTTGAGCCGGCATGTATTTTAGATAAAAACTTATGTGACGTCATGTTGACTAACGACATGAAAATTGGTGGGTAGGTAGATATTGTCACTAGCATGCAAAATCCAAAGTGACGTCATGATGACGTCAACTGATTTTTCTAACGTATTTTTCAAATTGTTAAATGTTTTAAATTTAATTATACTCATTGATCAGATTGACTCCAATCTGGACACATGACAAGACCACATTCCGAATGTTTGCTTTCACAAGTGCCCTAGTGATGACGTCATAGGGTCACGTGACGTATTGTTAAAGGTGCATTTTTGAAGGGCCCATATCTAGAGAACCGTAGCTATGTGAGTAGGCCGCTATGTGTTACAGATGAAAATTGATGTGACGTCATGATGACGTCATCACGTGTCACATGACATCATCCTTAAATGTGCATTTTGAAGGGCCTATATTTAGAGAACCATAGGTCCGATTAAGATCAAACGTGGCAGCATGTTGTCGATACAAATTAATGTGACGTCATGATAAGGTCATCATACGATTTCATAGTACTTTAAAAGTTGTTGGACCTTAAAGCCATGTATCATCAACCGAACAGGCTAATTTCGAAATTCTTTTTGTAATAGATGTTAGATCATACATAATTGCATATCGATGTGAAAAATGTGTGACGTCATGATGACGTCATCAAAAATGTGCTTTTTTGAAACACGTATTAGGGTACATCTGATCGTCACGAAAATTGGTGGGTATACAGATATTGTCACAAGAATGCAAAATCCGAAGTGACGTCATGATGACATCATCAGTTGATTTTCTATGATTTGTAAATTGTTTTTAATTTCCTTCTACACTAAAAAAGGCTTAGACGCATATAAAAAAACAACTCGGAAAAGCCGTATGATCTGTTTATCAAACAGACATATAGCTCTCGTTATACTGTATTTCTGTCCAATTTGTTTTCTTAGGATGAAGCTATAGGTGATGCCACATGTCCAAGTCAACATAGGGGACACTGATCGAGTTATGTTTTACAGATGCAAGTCTCAACATCGTTTAAAGTGGGGGCGTCTCATCAACAGGTGAGAAACTGAATTGTATTCTCATATAATCACAGTTTCTAAGCATAATTATTGGGTAGTTATAAGGATTGTCAATTTTCGTGAGCGTCATAAACATATCTGTGCCGGTTTCCCATGTAGTCTGGTTTTAATTTTGAAAATTCCCAACAAATAACATTTAAACCTTTGCTTTTTTTCCTTTTCTGGGAAGTTACCAGACATGCCAAGTAGTACGATTTTGCCGTATTTCGTACGGGAAATCCTTGAAAATACGGGAATACGATTTTGACCCTAAAAAATACGAATCTTGTCCGTCTTGAAAAATAAATTAAAAAATGCCGTAAAACGACTGCAAGCGGAGAATATGAAAGTACCTCAAACTTTTTCTAGCCTGAATACGATGTCTGGACTGTATGTATACATCTTGCGTATACCGTAATTTCTGGAATATTGGCCGCGGCGTATACATTGATTTTCACCGCGAAAAATGTTGCTGAGGCTTATATTCTGGGCGGCTTATTCTCCAACACTTAAAGAATAAACCCGCGAACTATCCATTATATTCGAACACAATTTCCGGGTCGAGTCGGCACCACAATCATGAGTCATCGTTTTCGTTGATAAAATGCACTCCAGTACCCCAGCGGCACGCGAATTTCCCCCCCCCCTCCAAACTTTGCGGGTACATTGCCGTTTGTGATCCACTTTGTGATGACTTGCCGACTCCATGAAAGATATCGTGTGACTCTGCAAAGAAGCCTACATGTATTCTATATACATGTACATTGCGCCGCCGCGCCGCCACGGTCGGCTGTTTCGTTGTTCAGTTGAATTGGCCTACAAGCTTATACGATAGCTCGTGGACGTCAACAAGTTTCATGCCCGCTTTCTGAGTAAAGTGGCTGGTACTAGGCGAATGCGCAGACAGATGGTCAAACAGTTTGTTTACCAGCGATTCAATGCAACGGTTAACATGAATATTTAAATTTATGCAAATGTTACTCCGCCCCAATGCTTGCCTGTATGTTATGTGTACATGTACACATTACATACAGCTACAGTTGATCGGAGTCGGAAGGATTAACCCTTAACATGAGCCGCCATATCTTTCAAAGTGCAAAAATGCAACTGCATTGTATAACAGTACCACCACCAGCACTACTAGAAAACCATAGACAATTAATGTAAGTGATACTTGGAGCTAAAAGTGCAAGCAATAGTTCATGATGGAATGAATTATAATAGGGTATATTATTGTAAACATCATGCACTTGATAACTGAGTATGCTTAAGTCCTACACTGGTATTGCAGCCAGTAAAATTGCTTTTTGTATGTATACGTACCTGCATTGTTATGCACCATTATGTGAGTGTACAATGACCGTTTTGAAAATACAGTTTTTTTGAAAAAAATACAGTTTTTAGGTTGTCAGAATACAGTTTTGGGATTTTCAAAGTTGGCATGTCTGAGTTACTATGCGATAATGTAAAGTTGTACGGGTACTCGATTCCATAATCTGGAACCGGTTCCTGACATGAACGGTCGGGTATTCGGGTACCCGGTTCCGATACACACCCCTACCCTTACAAAAAAGTTCTATAGAATTCTATATAGAGTGTTTTATATAGCTCTATATAGTTCTATAGATTCAATGATTTTCTATAGAAAATTTAAGGCTGTCTATAGAGATTTAAACAAATTCTATAGATTTCTATAGAACAAATCTTCCAGTCAGAGTGTTCTATAGAATGGTTTCTATAGAAATTAGACATTAATTTGTTTGTTGAAAGTATGTACATATTTAAAGTAACCCACAATATGCCCCTAATTTCTATAGAAACATAGAATTATATAGAACACTCCATATGATTTTATTTTTCTGATGTAGAAATTAGAGATGAGTAAATTCAAAAAAAAAAATTTCAATCAAATTTACTAACAAGATCAAGGCTGAGGACTATGATTTTTAAAGAAGCGATTATATTAGCATTTTCAATGTATTCATTTGTTTTCCCTAACCGAACTGTGGTGATGTACACCACATCATAATTCGGTGCAGGTTTGGTACATGTACCTCTCTGGTGTACACCAATTCTGCACTATGCTGCAATCACTGATGCAACAGCACATACATGTAGTACACCACACATACAGCTTGTCCAATTCTTCATTAACAGTTTACTAAGCCATGTGTACAGACCCTGTACAGACCAAAGCCTACATGTACATGTACTGTTACATCATCAAGAGTATCATGTTACTTGGACTCAAGTCACATGACACGGTGACCTTGCTGATTACATACCAGAGATAAACGGTCAGTGTGGGTGTCACATCTCCACTCATCACAGTGGGGAATTTGAAATCTGCACTGCAGTCAGTTGAATGTCAGTGCAATATGCTTGATGGCAGAAATTTTTATAAAACTGGGTCAAAATCGTGGATATTTGCATGACATTTATGCCTGTGGACATAATTCACTGCTCATGTACACACTCAACCTGTACATGACATGTAAACAATATAATTGCTGGATGGATGGACAAGTCTTTGGACATGATCGATCACACGTACGTACAAGCAACATGTTAAATCATAGCGCAAGGAACACGCTATTTTTATTTTATTTTTTTATTTGCAGTTATATTTAAACAGGGTAGCCTCATCAGTTATAAAACTGCTGTCATTAAGGGCCCTGTGTTACGTGCGACTAATTCATAATAACCAAAAAGAAATAGGGCACGACAGAGACAGATGAAACGGCAGTGGAAAAAGTAACCAGCAATTATAATCACAACAAATAGTTTATTCCCAACTTAAAAATGACATTTAAGACAATTCAATTAAATATTTAAAGTTAAACACACATTTCTATTTGGAAGTCCCTATAAGTACCAGATGTTCGTAGTCAGTTGTCGAGTTGCAGACATCACTAGTTTCGAGGAGTGGCAGCCTCCGAAAGTTCGTCTCGTTATTGCACTGGACCAGTCTGGACCAGGCCATCTAGGAAGAGCCTCGAAAACCGGTCTGGTTTTAGGCCATCAACTTGAAGGAGAACAAGAGCAGCGGTGACTCACTGCTTTGGGTGGTAGCACAAGAACCGGGTGGTTCAAAACATCAACTTGAAGGAGAACAAGAGAACAGCGGTGACTCGCTGTCTCTGCCGGTGGCACAAGACCGATGCACCAAGGCACTGGCTGAGCCAAGGTGTGGCCAATGGCCAAGGCTGATTGGTGACACCCATCAGTTGGCAGAGCCCCTGGCTGACTTGGTGGCTGTGATGTGATGAGTATGTCCAAGCATGGTACAAACCCCGTCTTATATAGGACTTCCAGTCAACAAGGCAGAGGGCTATTACATAATCAGTGAGCCCACTGCACAACACTTAACAATGGTTATTGTTAAATAATACAATATAGAGGGTAGTTACATAACCTCTGGGCTTACTGCAAAACAATCTTCAAAATACCACAGATGTTTAGGTAAGTATAAAGGAAAAACAACAGTAGCAGGTGAGTTTTAAAAGGGACAAATCCCATCTGTAACAGTCTTCCCCCCTTAAAAAGAAAGTTTTCTTTTTTAAGTTTAAAGAAGAAGAAACTTTCAGTTTTAAAGTACATTTCATGAGAGAGTACTTAAATGCTTACCAAAATGTACGATATAAATATTGGTATTATATCTCCACTTGGGACAAATACTTATTGAAATCTCTCATAAACCAAAACCTGAGCGCCTTTAAAGGCGTCGTGATAATGCATCAGCAATGATGTTATCCTTGCCCTTAATATGAACTACTTCAATGTCAAACTCTTGGAGGATTAAACTCCATCTAAGTAGTCTCTGATTTTGATTCTTCATCTTTTGAACGAAGACTAGTGGGTTGTGGTCAGTGTACACAGTGATGGTTTGGGCAGGAGCACTTAAATAAACCTCAAAATGTTTCAGAGATAAGACCAGAGCGAGACATTCTTTCTCGATGGTGGAGTAGTTTTTTTTTTTTTTGTTCAACTTTTTGGAAAAATAACAAACAGGATGAAGAATATTCTGATCATCTTCCTGTAACAAAACGGATCCAATTCCTACGTCACTTGCATCAACAAACAACTTAAATGGCTTGGTGAAATCTGGAGCAGTAGTATAGAAGATGCCGGTTCTATGTCATTTCCTGTTTTTTCACTTTTCTCTCTAATTTTGCTGTGGGTACATACGTCAATTTTTTTTAAAACAAAAATAGTCTAAAAATCGCCCAAAATTTTGCTGGGGTACTACACACCAAAATTTGCACAAAATCAAGAAAATAAAGTTTTTTCCATAGTCCACAAGCGTACGAAAACGCCGGGCGCGCCGGGCGAAAAAAGATATTGTCTTAAAATAACATAAGGCAAAAAAAATTAATTATTTTTTTTATTTAAAAAAAAAATATTATATATGTTACTATAAAGATGGAAACACAACCCATGATTCGAGGATACAATAGATGGAACAAAATATCTTTAAAAAGATATATCGATAAGTATAACTTATCTTTAGGAACACCAACAGGACACCATAATACGTATATCAGGCGAGATTATATTCGAGCTATAAAAAGAGAAGAAGATAAATTTAAAAATTTGAGAATACGATCTAAAGCTTCGTTAGAGCGACTCGCGCACGATAAAAATATTCGGGTCGTCTCAACGGGTAGAAATGGTCGAGCGATAAAAAAAGATTACGTCGAAGCTATAAAAAGATTTAAGGAGCAAAATACTTTTCGAGAAGCAGACTTTCGAGAGACTAGAAGATTTGAAAACAGTTATCGAAATTTGGAACTGATTCCGAGTCTGTTTATCGACGATCCGGAGCAATTTTACAACACCCATACGTCGATGATCAAAAACAAAATCGTAGCTGAATTAATAAAAATAAAAACGATGAAACTACAGATCGCTATTAAAATAAAGTATGTCAAAAAATCAGGTATTAAGACTACAACACAAACCGCTATTCATTTTAGTTACCAAAATCGAGTCTTAAACAAGAGCGAGATAGCTACGACTATCGGGAAACAATATGAAACGATATTATCTCAGATAGATAAATTTACGAATAAAGGAAGTGGTTGGACTATAGATAAAATAGTCGCGTTTTACATAAACATAAACAGAGTTAAACCTCTGGTAGGCGCTTCTTACGTAAAACTACCCGACACGCAACATTTAATATCAAAAACGAAGATCAAGAGTGTATAAGATAGTGTTTAAGAGCCGCCCTAGGTATATATACCGATAGAGTTAAAAACCAATTAGCAACAAACCCAAAGTACCAATTTCGCGGAAATAATCCATCTACTTATAAAACCGATGACGGATTAAATTTTAAGGACATAGACTTCCCCACACCTGTAAATCAGGTAGCGAGAATAGAAAGACAAAACGATATAAGTATAAACGACACAGACTGCAAAAATAAAACCTATCCACAAGATAAAAGGGGCTTGATATATCCGCTATATTTATCTAAAAGACCATACGATATAGAAACTATCAGTTTGCTATTATATGACGGTCATTATTGTTGGATAAGTGACTTACCTAGATTCTTATATGGTGTTACCAATAGTCAACATCGTAAAATGTTTTGCTTAAGATGTTTAACGCATTTTAGTTCGAAAGAGAAGTTGGACATACACGTAAAAGATTGCGAAGGAATAGACTCTGCTTTATCTACCGTTAAAATGCCACATGAAAGCGCGAACAAATTAATGTTTAAAAACTTTAAGAATTTACAAGACGCACCATACGTCATATACGCGGATTTTGAATCTATCTTGGTACCCCCTACGAGCGTAGCTACGCGAGTACCAGAAAGAGAGACTGAGGGTAAAATCGCAACGCACAAAGCCTGCGGCTATTCGTACGTTGTAGTTAGATGCGATGGCCGACAGATCAAGCGAAAGACTTATAGAGGTGAACGCGCTATAGACAATTTTATAACCTCGTTGCAAGAACTCGAACCTAAGATTAATGACTTACTAGCTCGCATTAAGCCGATAATATATACGCTAAAAGAAGAAAAAATTCACCTAAACTCTAACGAGTGCTGGATTTGCGAAAAACCAATTTACCCAAACTACTCGTGTAATTGCCAGTGCTACAAGCCTGTAGAACCTAAAAGTAAAGAAGAACTGGAAGAATACACGTACGAAAACGAAAAGGGATACGTCGAGAAAACATGTATGTTCTGCCAAAAGAAAATTAACAAATTTCGAAAAGTAAGAGATCATTGTCACACAACGGGCAAGTACAGAGGAGCCGCGCACGCTTACTGCAATCTTAAATTACGAGTAATACCCGGTATAACGAAAATACCGGTCATCTTTCACAACTTAGAAAATTATGACGCGCACTTGATCATGCAGGGCATTTCCAAGTATCAACAAGATATCTGGTGTATACCCAAAAATTCAGAAAAATACATTTCATTTTCGATCGGTCAATATAGATTTATCGACTCGTTTCATTTTATGTCTAGCGGTCTCGACAAATTGGTAATGTCTTGCCCGAGAGACGCTTTTAGGCTACTCCTGAAACGTTATGGCGAAGAAAACGCGGACCTCTTATTACAAAAGGGTGTATATCCGTACGAGTACATGGACAGCTTTGAACGATTTAGCGAAACTACTCTACCGCCTAAAGAATCTTTTTTTAGCGCTCTAAAAGATAAACATATAACGGACGAAAACTACGAAAGAGCGCAACGAGTATGGCGGACCTTTGACATAAAAAACATGGGTGAATACCACGACTTATACGTAACCGCGGATACTCTATTACTAGCCGGCGTATTTGAGAATTTTAGACAAATGTGTAGAATGAATTACAAGTTGGATCCAGCCAACTACTTCACAGCACCGGGATTAAGTTGGGATGCTTTATTAAGGCATACTAAAATAGAATTAGAATTATTAACCGATGTAGATAAACATCTATTTTTTGAAAAAGCGAAAAGAGGAGGAATATCGAGCGTTGGTAGTACGCGCTATGCTAAGGCTAACAATAAGTACCTAAAAGATTACGAGCAAGATAAACCCGATTCGTATATTCTCTATCTAGACGCCAACAACCTCTACGGATGGGCCATGAGTCGACCGCTACCTTACGGAGGATTTAAATGGGTCGGCACAAAACAATTTACCCACGATCGTATCATGGCGTTAAAAGATGATACTAAAACGGGATATATGTTCGAAGTTGACCTGGAATATCCAGCCGAACTACACGATCTACACAACGATTATCCTTTAGCCGCCGATAATATAATCATACCTGAAGAATGGTTATCGGAGTATCAACGAGAGTTAGCGAGTGAGATAGGAGATGACGCTAAGGTAAAAAAATTAACCGGCACGCTATATCGCAAAGAAAAATATGTATTGCACTACGTCAATTTAAAACAGTGTTTGAGGCTAGGTCTAAAACTAACTAAAGTACATCGGGCGTTACAATTTAAACAAAAACCTTGGATGAAATCATACATCGATAAAAACACGCAACTCAGAACGAAAGCAAAGTCGGATTTCGAAAAAGACTTTTTCAAATTGATGAATAATTCTGTATTCGGTAAAACGATGGAAAATGTCAGAAATAGAATAGACGGTGTGCTACTGCGAAACGATCAAGTAGAAAAATACAAAGAGATGGTTTCTAAACCTTGTTACAAGTCTACTACAGCGTTTAAAGAATGCGGTCTCTCATTCGTGGAATCGTACAAAAAGAAAACGTATTTAAATAAACCCATCTATTGCGGCGTTAGTATCTTAGATTTATCGAAGACTCTAATGTACGACTTTTATTACAACCAATTAAAAAAGACGTATGGCGATAAAGTAAGATTGATGTATACAGACACGGACTCGCTGCTTTTGATTATCTATACGAAAGACGTTTATCGGAATCTGGAAAAACAGTCTGACTTGTACGATTTTTCTAACTACGAGAAAGACCATACGACGATACTAACAAGAAAGTTATCGGTAAATTTAAAGACGAATGCGGGGGAAAAGTCATAAGCGAAGCTACTTGCATCAGATCGAAGATGTACTCGATTTTATACGGAGACGTCGTATTAAAAAAGGCCAAAGGCGTAAACCGAGTGGTTATAAACAACGATCTATCTTACGAAAAGTATAAGCGATGCGTTTTATCGAACGAATGCTATTCAAACAAGATGATTCGTTTTGGAACAGAGCGCCACATGATATACACAGAGTCTCAAGTCAAGCAATCTTTAAATCCTTTAGATACGAAGAGATATATTTTACCTAATGGTATAGACACTCGGGCTTACGGTCATTGTTCTATAGACTAAATATTAGAACAAGAATTTTTATAAATATCTACTCGAAAAATAAATTTCTTATGGTTATTATCGATTAAAGTGCCGTCGCGGTCTCTGAAAGAAAAACTCAGTTCGGGTATTTTACTCCTAATTAGCGGTATGACAGTTTTTCTTTTATTCTGGACAGTCGCTATTACATCCGAATCAGAGCTAATATTTAAAATCGGTATAACGTCTAACAAGTGCGTGCTCTTTCCGTTATAGAAATTATTAGACGTAGATAACTGATCGCAATGTAAAAAAATTGTATTCACGTAATTTATATTATAATGTCCTACAAGTTCACCATCAGTTATGGGTAACCAAACAGGAGATACACCAAACACTTTTTGAGTGTGTAGATCAAATCTAATGATAACCTCAATAGGATCCGTACTAATAATACCGATATTTAAAACATTTTTTTTATTAAGCTTGTCCGCGTAAACTGTAATCAAAGTTAATTTATTAAGTTCGACTACTAACTCATCGATACCATAATTTCCAGATGGAATTACCATTTCACCGCGAGTTGAACCAGTGTTTTTAATTAATGTCCATCCTATAGTCATACGTTGAGTTATATTATAGAAACCGATGGTAAATATCGCGTTGTTTAAACTAATACAGTAATTTCCCTTAGAGTTATCTATAGGTTTTGACAGACTAAAAGTTTGTTCGTTACCAACCATTTCAAAAACGTGCGATTCCATTTTATTTAAGCTTACAAAATCTTCAAAAATCGCTTAAAATTTACCTATCGTCAAGTTAAAACTAATCTTTTTTCCTCGATTATTTATTAAATCGCCGTCTCGGTCTCTGATACTAAAGCTAAGTTGGTTTATCTTATCACCCACGAGTCTACGAGCGGTTAATCTTGCACGCTCTACGAGCGTATCGTCTCTTTTCGTTATCGGTATAACGTCTAGCAAGTGCGTTCCCCCTCCGTTATAGAAATTATTAGACGTAGATAACTGATCGCAATGTAAAAAAATTGCATCGATAGGCATTGTATTATAATACCCTACGTAATCTACACCAAAAACTAAGTTTTTGACCGATATCCCCAACAATTGTTTAATGTTTTTATCAAAGCGTAGAACGTTATTTTCTTCCGTTACATTTAAAGATATTTTTTTATTAAGTTTATCTACAGAGACTTCTAACCAAACTAATTTACTGAGTCTCTCTTCGACCCAATCTATATCGTAATATCCATCCGTACTACCCGTTTTTTGCCCAGTGTTTGGATCGACTTGATGTATAAAATAGAGAATTTCGCTATTACTAGGCATGTTGTAGCACCCCGCGGTAAATATCGCGCTGTTTAAACTCATACTTGTAATCTCTATTAGAGTTATCTATAGGTTTTGACAGACTAAACGTTTGTTCGCTATCAAACATTTCAAAAACGTGCGATTCCATTTTATATTTAAATCTTATAAATAAGATTTAAAATAAAAAATGAAATTTACTCAACTTATGAAATTCACTCCACTTATGAAATTTTTAGACGATAATAATCGACCGTTAAAGAATGCTCTAGATATCGTGAATCTAGCTATAGGTCAAGACGACTCAACGACGAGCGACAAGTACGAAGCGATTACCCCTGAGAGTACCCCGTTGAACATGCACTTGAGTCAACTTAGCATTATCGTAAACGCCAACACGAACGCGAGTTTTATCGCTAATTTAGCGGATATATTTAGCGCTTATAAAATGTCCGACGTAAAACACGACGAAGTGGTCGAACGTTATGCATCGGACCCCATGACGTTTTATCAAAATCAACTAAACTTTGCATTTTGGTGCGCGACTTCTGGTTGCGGTGTAGGACTAGAATCGTTGCTACACAAAAACCCCGTAATATCGGCTTTATTCAAGTTTCACGTATATTTCACGATCAGAAAGATACTATTCTTTCTAAAATGCCCAACTCCAAACGACGACGCATTCGACGATCTAAACAATAGCATCGATCACGGTGCTTATACCAACGTCGGTCAACGCTTTCGAGTCGATCCAAACTTGAGTTTTA
This sequence comes from Hippasteria phrygiana, assembly GCA_037893225.1. Taxonomy (NCBI): domain Eukaryota; kingdom Metazoa; phylum Echinodermata; class Asteroidea; order Valvatida; family Goniasteridae; genus Hippasteria; species Hippasteria phrygiana. Next base: position 581,592 of record JAZGUH010000186.1, read on the forward strand.
AACAGACCGTAGACTTAGCATCAGCGGGTCTAGGTACTGCGTATTATTACGATAGAGGCTCGCATAAATATTTACCGGTACCCGGTATAGATTATATACACGATGAGGAAGACTTAGATCCACAACCTGGTGGTTATTACAAAATGGGTTTTACCACGCCGGATGATGCGTATAAGTACGGTAAGTACACCGCCATGTATATCAGACAATCCGTAGACGTTGTACGACTCGGTTTTCGAGCTCTCATACGTCAGAAGAGCTCGTTTACCGACGTTGGTATAGAACAAATAAACGAAAGCGTTAGAACGTACGTGTACGCCATACTCGGCGCGCAAGCCCAAGCAAAAACGAGTATACTAACCGCAGGTACCGGATTAGATGCCCAAAGACAATTTGAAAATATAGTAGAAGGCGTTATAAATAGCCCTACGGACTTGGAATCTTCTATAACCAGATTTCAAGATTCTTTACAGTACGCTAGAAGCTCGTTAAACTTTGTGATTAGCCCAGGATTATACTTGATTCCATCAAATATGGAGCTTTTGGTCGGTATTCATCGAGGTTATAATAATAATATACAGATAGCTACGCCCGGCGCGCCGATAGGATTAAATATCAACTTGAACTCAGACGTACCCCCTACACCTGCACCTACACCTACATCTCTAACACCGCCCCCAACACCACCTACACCACCACCTACACCAACCCCTGCACTACCCCCAACACCAACCCCTGCACCGCCCCCACCCTCTCCCGTAAAAAAGAGTCGTACGCCCTACGAGCGTAGCTACGCGAGTACAGTAACCCAGCAGAATTTAGACGATTTAGAAAATTTAGACCCACCCCCAGACTCGCACGAACAAGAAAAAACGGCTTTAGTCGTTGGTTTAATGGCCGCTGCTGGAGTTGGGTATCTAGCTTACGATATTTTACGTCGCTGAAGAAGGTGGTAACTCAGTATCTGATGGAACGACCATTAATTCTTTCTTAACGAACGATCTCTTGGGACCGTGAGTCAGCCAGTACAACGCGGGCTGTCCGGGATTTGTCGTTCTCCTTCTAATCGTATACATTTCTAAGCTCCAAATAGGATCGGTAGCTCTTCTTCTAACGTCTTTTTCGAGCTCTCCAGGAGCGTAAAGATATCTAACGATATCGTCATTTACGCTTAGCGCGACTTCGGGGCTCTTGAGCCCCGAGGAACTCAATTGTTTTATTTCTAACTGAGACATAGCCGCTCGAGGAGTTAACGGTTCGCCTTTCATAGTCGATATCAATCTAGTTTCTTCGTCGTTTAACGCTTTTATAACATCAGGCAATCTTTTTACCCACTCGCGGCTACGCTCGGTAGGCTCTAACATTTCTTGAGCGTATTGATGGCCAAATAATCTTTCGGCTAAAGTACGATTAAATCTTTCTACTATACCTTGAGCTCTATGATTACCAACCTCGCCTTTCTGCACTGCGACGTTGCGAGTCCGCATCAAAGTATTAAATTCGGCCATAAATTCTGTACCGGGATCTACTTTTATCGTGAGAGGCCAAGACAAGGGCGATCTTTTGTAAATCTTTTTTATCGCCTCTACAACTTGAGTACTCGTTTTATTCGTCAAGGGTTCAGCTTCTTTATATCGAGTGGCCACATCGACGATCGTCAACGCGTATTTGTAAGTTTTCCGTTTAACTACATCGTGAGGTAGATATAACAGATCCGCTTGATGTTGTTCATTGGGTCGTGCGATGGCCTTATTGAGGCTCGTGGGTCTCGGTATAAAACTGGGGGCTGGTAAATATATTTGCCACATGGCTTGTTTTCTTAACCAATTTCTAACATCTAGCTCGGATACATTAGCTTTTAACGACAATTTTTTTATGGCGCCTGCACCTTTCCAATATCCTCTAGGACTGTAAAATGTTTTACTTAATTTTGTTTCCATTTTATTTTAACGACTTATTAAAAATGGTGAGTCTTTTAATTATGGGTGCTGGAGCTATAATAAGCGCTGTGGCATTTAGCGGAACGAGCTTCGCCTTTTCTAAGATAGGAAAAAGCGGTGCGGACGAAGAACGTAAACGACACGACCTCGCTCTAGAAAGATTAACTCAAGCTAAACAAGAGTGGGTAGAACAAAGAACCAAAGTTCTGGATTATCTAAACGATGGACTACATAAAGAAGCCAGGGCTCAAAAAACATTTAAAAACGTAGATGAGGCGTTGAGAGAATATAACGAAGTAACCAACGACGAGTTGAGATTACCTCGCGAACCTGTATTGTCGGACTTTTACGTACCCAGCGAAGATAAAAAAGATGGCGAAATTGCATTTATCTTAGGAGGCACTGCTGTTTTAGGTTATTTAGTTTATAAGTTTGTTTAAAAGTGTTTGCTTTTGTTTTAGGTTATTTAGTTTATAAGTTTGTCTAAAAGTTTTTTGCTTTTTTATTTTTTTTTTTTAAGTAAAATGAACGCAATTTATGGAAGCAAACTGAATCCACACAGAAGTTAAAAAAATCCTAGAGCGTTAAAGGGGTTGAGACAATCGTTGGTTATTACTCATAATCCTAGTACCGCAGGGGCTGGCAGTCTGTTGATCGTTGAATTTCCTATGTTGAGTCAAGACGATGTAGTCGTACCGGGTACAGTACGATTAGCTTTTAATATAGACTTAGAATCTGAAGGCACTGGCGAAGATGATGCAAGAACTCTATATTATAACGTCGCACGAAATTTAATTAGTGGCGTAAGAATCAAACTAGAAGGTAAAGATTTCGTAGCGTTTACGGATGCCGATGTATATAACGCGTATAAAGACCTGTGGCGACCGGCCAGCGCGAACGATGCGTATCGAGGACTCGAAGATAGCAACGTCACGAAACTCAGAATCGGCGCTAGCGATGGGGTTGCTAGCGCGAATGGTGGAAATGACAAAGCGATTGCCAACGCTTACGGTAATCGATATTACATTCCTCTAGATTTTGAAATGCTTACAGATCATCAGCCTTTTAGTCCATCGACGCTCAAAGATAGACTAACTTATGAATTTACATTTAACGATCACGCGAGCGTAGTAAAATCTACCGATTCTAACGCGAAGTATAAAATTTCGGGGTTAGATCTTGAGTTTGAAACGGTGACTAATAAAACATTGGCCGATAGTATCAGACAAAAATATCGAGGTAAAACTCATTTTCTATACGAAAAAGTTCAAAGATATACGGTTTTAACGTTAAACAAGTCCGATACTACTTGGAACATTAATCTTAATCAAGCCATTAGAAGTCTCAAAGGTATACTTCTTTTATTTAAAGCATCGGGCGAAAAGGATCCTCAATTTTTTTATAATCCAAAGATCGAAAAAGTAGACGTTACGATAGAGGGTAAGCCGAATCAATTGTATAGTCAGGGCATGAAGCGTTATCAACACTGGGATGAGATTACCAAGTTTTTCGGCGACTCTAATACAGAATTTGGTGCCAGCGTGTCCAAAGACTTAGGCTTGCACGATGACGCTAGGAGATTACTTAACCACTAGTTACGGTCTTTGGCTAGATACGAGGGTAACCGACGACAACAAAAGTCACGGTTCTGGCAGGAAAATAGGAGATGTAGGTGGCGGTATTTCTCTCCATTTAGAAAGAGAGGCTGAGGCATCTGGTGGACTATCGTGTTACGTTTTCTTGGTGATGGATGGTCAGTTGGTTCTAGAAGATGGACGATTTAGCGGTAGTTACTCTTAAAATAGTCTTTACTATTAATAAACCATGTATAAAACGTTTCCAAAAACACCACACTGTGCGTTAGTATGCGGTAGGACTAATTCGGGTAAAACCAAATATATTTTAGATCTATTAGAAACTGAGTATAAAGATCACTTTGAAAATATCGTAGTTATTTGTCCTACGTTGAGCAACAACAAGACCTATCGCGAGAGACGTTGGTTGTGGTTAGATCCCGAGATATACCTATGCGATTTAGAGGTAGAAAAGGTGTCTCTTAACGAAGATTTAGAATTTTATAGAGCTCGATTTAAAGGATCGCACGTTCTATTTTTGATAGACGATTGTAGCTCGGAACAAGAAATAAAATATCGTAAGGCGACGTTCGGGAAAAACACTTGCGTTTTAACGAAATTAGCGTTTAGCGGTAGGCACGACAATCACTACTGTTGGTTGATGACTCAAAAGTATAATTGCGTAATGACAGATTTTAGAGCTCAAACTGCATTTGTCGTATTGTTCTATTGCAAAGATAAAAATAGTTTCGATCAATGTCTCGATGAAAATGATGCGGTTCCTTTAGAAGAAAGATCGAGAATTAAAAAGATCTTAAGAGATGTGCCTTTTAGTAAATTATTGGTAAAAGCTGATCCTCCAGTCTGTTGGCAGTTGATCTATAGTTGATCTATAGTTGATCTATTAGATGACTATTAGATAACTATTAGATGATTTATAGATACCTGTTAGATAACTATTAGATGATTTATAGATAGCTGTTAGATAACTATTAGATGATTTATAGATAGCTGTTAGATGATTTATAGATGATTTATAGATAACTGTTAGATACCTATTAGATGATTTGTAGATAACTGATAGATAACTGATAGATAACTGTTAGATACCTGTTAGATACCTGATAGATAACTGTTAGATAACTAATAGATGATCTACAGATTATCTAGTCATCTATAAAATATGATAGAATATCTAGACCTATTATTAAAACTAGTAATAGCCATCAACTTATCTTTATTTTCTTACGATTATATTTCTTGTAGAAATAAGATTTAAAAATATAGTTCTATTTTAAATGATCAAGTCGATAGAATCTCTAAGCACGTTATCTCAAGAACCTCATCCAACAGTAGCTGCTACACCCAGCTTAGTGACGACTGTAGCTACGACCCCAGAAGCAACTATGCCTAAAAATAGACTTTTAGGCGTAGTTGCTTCCGGTGATTCTAAAAAATATTTCGGTAAAGAATACTCCGTCAATGAAATAGAGAGCTTGACCGCTGAAAAACAAGAAAAGCTGTATAAAAGATACGAAGCCAAGCTCGGTAAAGAAATGATAGTCAGTTTGGGGAGTTGCGTGTTGACCTTTTACGCAAAAGCTTTAGGCGCGACTTTGCCGCTGGCTTCGCCATTCGGTTATAAACTTTGTTTAGATTCTGAAGAAGCCCTCGTTAACGACTTAGAAAAAGATCCCGTTATTTCTAGCAGCTTGTCCAGTTTACTTTGTGAAGTGCATTACAATTATGGGGTTTATTTATCTCCTTTGGTGGCTATGTTGATCACGACTAAACATTTACAGGTAGATAGTAGTAATAATAGCGTTACAAATAATAATAGTATTACTATAAAAGATGAGTCTAGAAACGACAACGACGGATCAAGTAGCAGAGACCCCCCAGCCTCCCCAAGAGACTCCCCAAGAGCCGGCTCAGCCTCCCCAAGAGCCGGCTCAGTCGGCTCTATCAAGAGTCACAAAAAAAAGAGCAAAAGACCCTAAAAGAGTAGAGCAAGGTAAAAAACTGGCTGAAAGAAACAGAAAGATGAAAGAACAAATACAAAAAATGCAAAGTATAGAAGAAGAAGCTCCCCAGCAAACGCCAGCGCTAACGATGAGAGACATTCCGAGCTGGGGATATGCGATAGTTGGTTTGGTTGTTTTAGGAATTGGATATCTCGCGTTTAAAAAGAGTAAACCTGTAGATTCGCAGCGAGAGGTGGGGGTAGGGGTTACGATCGCAACTTCAATCCCTAAAGTTGAAGAACTATTAGAAATGGAATAAATAAAAAATAAAAAAATGTTAGTACAAGTAAAATGGATACTAAAAACGTTGCAAATACTCTTTATCACGGCGCTGTGTTGAGTTTGTTGACCGTAGGTTATACTATGTTGAGTAAAAAACTTTTGAAAATTAAGCCCGCCGATTTAGGAAAGTTAGACGTAGAAGATACGGTTAAAATCACCGCTATGGTAGGTAGCGCTCTAGCTACTCAGACTTGGTTGGTGAGCCAAGGAATAATTCCTCAGAATGTGGTAAATACTACGTAAAATATAAAATATACGACTTTATAAAATGGCTGAAGGTGGAGAATTTATACCTGTGGATGAAATGGGTCGAGAAGACAAACGAGAAGATGCCGATGCTGATTTTAAAGATGCCAATGGCGACGATGATTTAGGAATAGACCCCGACCGTGATTATGAATTAGACAGACCGGCTGAACCACAACCACCTGAGACGATTGATGAAGCTGGTGATATTATAGATAGACATCGTGATATGTATAAAAAAGGTTTAGCTAATGATTTTTATGATGCTTGGTTGGGGGGAAAATACGTCTTAGTTAGATCAAAACTCATTAGGTACGAACTTTTTACTAAAGATAAAAATGGTAGTTACTACGACGGTGTTAGATTGACTAGTAAAGTTAATCATGATAAATATATAGCTGAATCGACGTTAAAAAAAAACTTTAAAGAGAAGTATCCGAACGGAAACTTTACTACATTTTTAAAAAAAGATTTGGGTTTATTAACAGAAAAAGAACGTGACATGCAAGAATTAGAAGAATATATAGATGATGCTGTTTCTATCCACGTCACTCCAAAACGACAACTTGAGATAGCTAACGGTCTGCACGATCACTTAAAAAGTATGTATGGGCCCGATTTTGGAACCGATGGTTATACAATTCCTCCTCAACCGAGAGAAGTAGATGCTCAAGCGCAAACTGAAACCGGTAGATATACAATTCCTCCCCCTCAACCGAGAGAAGTAGATGCTCAAGCGCAAACTGCGGGGTTAAATTACAGAGAACTTGTAGCTTTAGACAAAAAACTACAAACTATTAGCGGTAATGTCGAATTAAATTTAGCCGAACTGAGTAAACTATACGATAGACGCAAGGAGATAAAAACAGCCCTCGAAGTAGTAGAATCCGATAATGAGATGCAAGACTTAATGATAGAACAAGACAATATTGAAGATGAAATAGAGGGTAGATTAAGACTCAAGCACGACCTTAAACTAAACATGAATGATCAATTCGCTAGAATCAAAGAAACGATTAATAAAATATTAGAAAGAGATACCTCGCTAAGAGAAAAGATTAGAATTCTGTTTCGAGAACAAGGTGTGACGGTCGTTAGTATATTGGCCGCATTTGCTTTAGCTATAAGTACGATCGTTGCTTCTTTGGTGGCTGCTATTGGTGGGGGTGCTGCAGCGGTTGTTCCTGCTCCGACTCCTACGCCTAAGCCCGGAGGCAACGTGAAAGATTGGATAAGTAACCATTTACTTAATTTACTTAATTTGCTAAAAAAGCTGGGGGGTAACTTATTAGCCGCTTTACCGGGTATTTTGGGCGGTATCGCGAGTTGGTTGTTTAATCTATTGAGCAAGAGTGTCGGTTGGTTGGCGGAGCACGTGTGGGCATTATTGGTAGGTGTCGGTGCTTTGATTCTCGTATACATGCAAAAAAAATTAAAATAATATACGACTTTATAAAATGACCGCAGAATCCGTTTACCCTAAATTGCCCGTTGTCCCGAGTGAAACGAACGAGTCTTCAGTCTTTAGGTTAAATAAAATCGAACGAGTGCAAAAAGAGATAGCCAACGAGAGAGATAAGAGAGAACGGTTGCACAAAAAGTATAATAAAATTATTAACTGTTTATCTAACGCAGAGACCGTTATAGAATGTTTAGGAGCTTTATCCGGTACAATAGGCATAGTCAGCGTTGTCGGTGTCATTAGTATACCTATAGGCGTGGTGTTAGAAGGATTAGCTATAGGATGCGTGGGTGTAAGTTTGGCATTAAAACGATTTAGTAAAAAGTTTAGAGGTAAAGCTAAGAAACACGATGAGATTAGAGTAGTAGCCGAAACAAAATTAAATACGATAAATGAATTAGTGTCTCAGGCTGTAGACGATGGTGATGTAAGTCACGAAGAATTTGCTTTGATCAACGATGAATTAAGAAAGTTTTACGGAATGAAAGAAGCTATTAGGACACAAACTAAAGCGAGAGAAGAGTCCGTTTCTAACCAAAAAGAAATAGACGATGAGGTTGAAAAGAAAGTTGTCGAGCTTCTAGCGAAAGAAAAAAAAGATCTTATCGCAAAACTTACAACTTTAGATTAGAAATATGTAAAGAGTACGAGCGTGATTCTAACGTGAGTATAGATGAGCCTCCTAGCTACACAAGTGCTCAAGAGAGTTTAGAGACTAGGCCTAGCGCTCCTTGCAAAGAGTAGTTGTAGTTAGTAACACAAAAAAAACCTCATCTCTACACTCAGTAGAGGTGAGGGTTTTTTTTTTTGCCTTATGACAAATCATGTTATTTTAGAGCAATATCTTTTTCGCCGGGCGCCCCGGCGTTTTAGTACGCTTGTGGACTATGGAAAACACTTTTTATTTTCTTGATTTTGTGAAAATTTTGGTGTGTAGTACCCCAGCAAAATTTTGGGCGATTTTTAGACTATTTTTGTTTTAAAAAAAATTGACGTATGTACCCACAGCAAAATTAGAGAGAAAAGTGAAAAAACAGGAAATGACATAGAACCGGCATCTTCTATACTACTGGAGCCTTCAAAACTGGTTCAGTCGCTAGCATACTTTTTACTAGCTCAAATGCTTGTTTGCACTCTTCTGTCCAGATAAATTTGTTTTTCTTGCTGAGCAAATTGGTCAGCGGAGCCACAACATCTGAAAAATTTACACACAATTTTCGATAGTAGCCAGCCATACCGAGAAAACGCATCAAGTCCTTTTTGTTGGCTGGCTGTGGAAAACTAAAAATTGCTTCAACTTTAGCTTTGACAGGCTGAACCTCACCTTGGCCAATAACGTGACCCAAGAAAGTAACTTTAGCTTTAACTAATTGACTTTTCGCAAGATTTACTGTCAACTTGACTTCAGTTAATCTTTCAAACAGAGCACGGATATTTTCCATATGCTCATCCCAGGTATCATTAAATAGAACAATATCATCAATGTACACTTCAGTGTTTGGTAAACCCCTAATTACATTATTCATCAACCTTTGAAATGTCGCAGGTGCATTCTTCAAACCAAAAGGGAGAACCTTGTATTGATATAAACCTTGAGGGGTCACAAAAGCAGAAACTTGTTTCGCACGAGGAGTGAGTGGGACCTGCCAGTATCCCTTTAACAAATCAAAAGTGGTCACAAATTTGGCTTTGCCAATGTGATCAATACAGTCGTCTACTCTAGGCAGTGGATACGTATCAGACTTTGATACCGAGTTCACCTTTCTAAAATCTGTACAGAACCTAAATGAAGAGTCAGATTTGGGAACCAAAATGCATGGTGAACTCCAATTACTGTTACTCTCCTCGATAATGCCATTCTCTTTCATGTATTTAAGCTCCTCATTCATTTGTACCTGCTTAAATGGCCCAACTCTGTAGGGGTGCTGTTTAATGGGCGTGGCATCCCCAACATCAATATCATGAAATGCAGTATCAGTTTGACCTGGGACATCTGGAAATAAATGTGAATACTCTTGTATTATATTGGACATCTTAGATTGCTGTTCAGAAGTCAAATGATTTAACTTGTCACTCAAGTTTGACAAAACTTGTGAAATTTTTCAACCTGAAACCGGTACCTGGAATGTCAGCCGATTGATCAACCTCATTCTCATCAGGATTTACAACCTCAACATTTACGCTGCAAACGTTGACAGTCGTTTCCTTTTTGTCCGATTTCTCAGGATTTCTGTCCTGATACCCTTTTAGCATGTTGATGTGACAAACTCGTTTCTGTTTACGCCTATCAGGTGTACAAATCAAGTAATCTACATCATTGATCTTACGGTCAATTACATACGGTCCACTATAACGAGCTTTTAATGGCTGACCTGGCAATGGCAATAAAACTAAAACCTTATCCCCAGGACTGAAGCTACGGATTTTTGACTTCTTGTCATACCATGTTTTCATGCCCTGTTGAGTGGCTTTCATACTAGATTGGGCCAACTCGCATGCTCCATGCAAGCGGTCCTTCAACTTTACAATGTAACTAAGGACATTATCTTCTGTTTTTTCAGATAACCATTTTTCTTTAACTAATTTCAATGGTCCTCTGACAGTCCGGCCAAAAACCAGCTCAAAGGGACTGAACCCTAGTGATTCTTGCACAACTTCTCGAACTGCAAATAGCAACAAAGGGATTCCTTCATCCCAATCTTTGTCATTATCAATGCAATAACTCCTAATCATGGATTTGAGAGTTTGATGAAAACGCTCCATGGCTCCTTGGCTTTGCGGGTGATACGCACTGGAAGTAATTTGATCAATACCTAAAGCGTACAACTGTTCTTGGAACAATCTAGAGGTGAAATTACTTCCCTGATCACTCTGGACAACTTTTGGTAGTCCAAAATGTGTGAAAAAACCTCTCAGAGCTTCACCAACTGGTTTAGCCTTAATTGACCTAAGTGGAATCGCTTCTGCGTATCTGGTCGACGCACACATGATCGTTAGTAAATATTCATGACCTGACCTAGTCTTTGGCAAAGGCCCCACACAATCTACAATCACTCGGCTAAACGGCTCTTCAAATGTAGGTATAGGTTGCAATGGTGCACGTGTAGGATTTTGGTTGGGTTTTCCAGCAATCTGACAAGTATGACATGTACGGCAATATTGAGCAACCGAGTTTCGGATACCAGGCCAATAAAAATGTTGCAAAATTCTATCGCATGTTTTAGTGACACCCAAGTGTCCCGACATAGGAATGTCATGAGCTAAACCTAAAACATGTGAACGGTAACAAGTCGGAACCACTACTTGATACAAGACCTTCCACTCATTATCTGCGGGCACATCTGGCGGTCGCCATTTGCGCATGAGCACACCTGACTTCATAAAGAAACAAACAGGGAGACTACTTGCTTCAGTTTCAGTGTGTGCTTGGTTAAATAGAGTCAACAAATCAGGATCCTTACTTTGTTCGGATATTAGTTGTTCTCTACTTAAGAAAATGTCAGAGCATACACCCAACTCACTCATTAAGGCCGAGCCCTTAGTATTCCGAGGAGCAGTGTGATTCTCAACACTGGAAGAATTGAAACAATCCTTATCAAAAGAAACCCTAGGGATTTCATCATCTGGTAGACTAGACATGAAAGTCTCGGAAATGTCCAAGTCTACATTAGTATGATCTGGTGCCTTAGATTTACAACTCATAGATCGAGTTGTCACACAAGCGGGGAAAATACCAGGAAATTCTTCCTCCAATAACCTAGTATTATTATCAGAACAAGGCACACTAGACATACAAGGTTCTACAACTACTCTAGTACCAGCCACTTCATTACCTAGTAGTAGTGTTATACCATTGAGCCCTGGGGGCAATTTGGGGGTTACACCCACAGTCATAGGACCAGAAACTAAGTCCGACTGTAAATACAAATGATGGAGAGGCACATCAAAAGATTCACCGTTTATACCCGTAATGCACACCTCGGTGCCTACTGAAGACCCTTCAGTTCAAAGGAACCTCCCCTTTAAGTAACAAAGACTGAGCGGACCCCGTATCCCTCAAAATAGTTACTGGGTATTTTTGTGAATCAGAACGCTCATCAAGCGTCACAAATCCCTTTGTAATAAAGGGCAAAAACTCCTCTCGAATGTCGGAGGAAACCTCCTTATCGTTAAACTTGTTTAAATTCAAGCTTACACGAGGTGTACTAGTGGTAAAGGCAACAGGTTTAGACTCTGCTTGAGCCGCCTTTTTCTTTTCCAAAGCATAACAATTGGATATCGTATGCCCGAATTTCTTGCAGTACCTACATTGTACCGATTTTGTAGAGTCAAAAAAGCTTTTAGAAGTTGACTCTTTAGAACTTGCATCGGAGGCCGACTGCGATCTTGTCACAGTTTTTGACCTATTGTCGAAAACAGGTTTAGATTGACCGAAAGTTTTATGGTCTTTCTTTCGATCATAATGATCACCGTGCGAGAAATTAGTTTTGTGTGTCAAAACGTAGTCATCCGCCAGCACGGCTGCTTTGTCTAACTCGGTAACATTTTGTTCTTCCAAGTGGGTTTTGACAGCATAAGGCATACTACCTTTAAATTCCTCCATCAGGATCAGCTGCTGTAACTTATCAAAGTCTTTCTCAATTTTGCATGACCTACACCACTTATCAAAACAAGATTTTTTTTCTCATAAGCAAACTCGATGTAGGTTTCATTTTCTTGTTTTCGTTTTTCTCGAAACTTCTGTCGATAGGCCTCTGGTACAAGTTCATAGGCTTTCAAAATGGCAGCCTTGACTAAATCATAATCACCACATTTGTCAACAGGAAAGGTTGAATAAACCTCCTGTGCCTTTCCAACTAGTACACTTTGCAAAAGCAAAGTTAGCATATCTTTTGGCCACTCTAATCTATCCGCCACTTTTTCAAAGTGAGCAAAATATTTGTCCACATCTTTCTCCTTAAAGGGAGGTACCAATTTAATGAATTTGGTAGGATCAAATTTCTTTCCAGAAACATTAGAGCCCATTTGCTCCATTGATTTAGTTTGTTTCAGGTGAAATAATTCCATGTGCAATTTCTTTGTTTGTTCCATCTGAATTTCTAACTCCAACTGTTTTAGTTTAAGAGCAGTTTCATCAGAGTGACCACCGACATCTACCGAATGCTTTTCTTCAGCCATTGATTCTTCCAAAATCCCTTCATCAACAAGATGTTCTAAAATCACTGCCCGAATGTCAGCCTTTTTCATGCTGGCAGCTACAGTAATCTTGTAATGCTTGGCAACTTCGAACAACTCGTACCTTTTTAAACAAAACACTTTGTCCTCCGAGGGACTCTCTTCGAAGTCGGCGACAAAGTCTAGTACTGAAAACTTTTGCGCCATGTTGATAATTGCTGGTTAAACAACAAAGTGATTTTGTTCACTTTAGATTTTCCAAGTGAAATTGAAACAAATTGTATTTTCAAAATGGCTTGGGAATTCGCTGAATTTTGTTCAGTTCGTTTCCCGGACCAGCCCCCAATTCTGTTACGTGCGACTAATTCATAATAACCAAAAAGAAATAGGGCACGACAGAGACAGATGAAACGGCAGTGGAAAAAGTAACCAGCAATTATAATCACAACAAATAGTTTATTCCCAACTTAAAAATGACATTTAAGACAATTCAATTAAATATTTAAAGTTAAACACACATTTCTATTTGGAAGTCCCTATAAGTACCAGATGTTCGTAGTCAGTTGTCGAGTTGCAGACATCACTAGTTTCGAGGAGTGGCAGCCTCCGAAAGTTCGTCTCGTTATTGCACTGGACCAGTCTGGACCAGGCCATCTAGGAAGAGCCTCGAAAACCGGTCTGGTTTTAGGCCATCAACTTGAAGGAGAACAAGAGCAGCGGTGACTCACTGCTTTGGGTGGTAGCACAAGAACCGGGTGGTTCAAAACATCAACTTGAAGGAGAACAAGAGAACAGCGGTGACTCGCTGTCTCTGCCGGTGGCACAATACCGATGCACCAAGGCACTGGCTGAGCCAAGGTGTGGCCAATGGCTAAGGCTGATTGGTGACACCCATCAGTTGGAAGAGCCAGGGCAGAGCCCCTGGCTGACTTGGTGGCTGTGATGTGATGAGTGTGTCCAAGCATGGTACAAACCCCGTCTTATATAGGACTTCCAGTCAACAAGGCAGAGGGCTATTACATAATCAGTGAGCCCACTGCACAACACTTAACAATGGTTATTGTTAAATAATACAATATAGAGGGTAGTTACATAACCTCTGGGCTTACTGCAAAACAATCTTCAAAATACCACAGATGTTTAGGTAAGTATAAAGGAAAAACAACAGTAGCAGGTGAGTTTTAAAAGGGACAAATCCCATCTGTAACACCTGTGAGATAATACAAAATAATAATACAATATATTAAACAAAGAACATATAAAATATAAAGAACATATAACAATATAATAAACGTATAAAATATAAAACATTAATTTAAGAATCCTGATTAATTAACTAAACACGCAAATACATAGGTCAAACTTTAAGGGCGAAATATATAATTAAAAGAACATGAATCATTAGATTAAAATTATAATAAAATAAAGCTATTGAATTAATTTAAGAAATGAACAAATGATAAAACAAACAGCACAACAATATATCAGTAAAAAAGATTTGCTAATAAGCAATACAACGAAAATCACAAGTGCAACTAGGTCTACATTGAAATATATATATTAAAACCCAAACAACATAGATTATATTAGAGACGTATTAAAACAGGTGCAAATAAAATTTAAACAAAGAGCAATATGGTAGGTAGAGTACAACTGTCATAAAAAGTTTACCAAACACATACTTATTACTATTAGAATTAAAATCAGATACAATTATAACAGTTTAAAATTAAACCATAAGATTTTTAAATTTTGATAAAGACTTAGCCTGTCTCTGCTCAGTGTTTACTTGGTTCCATCCGAGGGTCCCAAGATGTTGGAAAGTGCGCTTGGCAGCATTAGTCTTTGGAATGGTAGACATGCATAATGAGCCGTTGGATTGTTGGCGGGTACCAATTGAATGACACGGCGTTTTAAAGCGCTCATTAAAGTACTTTGGATTGATATTATTTACACATTTGAAAACCTCGATCATTCTGTGTCGATGCCAACGGATTGGTAATGTTGTCCAAGAAAGCGTTTCATGTAGGTCAGCAATGTGTGTTCTGGGATGGGCATTTAGGAGTGTTCTGGCAAGACGATTATGCAGTTTGATAAGCCTATCAGATTGGGTAGTTGCACAGTTTGACCAAACAACGTCACAATAATCAAATAAAGGCAAGACCATGGCACTACTGAGCATCTTGAACGTGGAGCTGGGCAGACAAGGTTTGGCAGAGCGTCTAAGGAACTCAATTTTCTTAGAAATCTTCTTAGCTGTATAGTCAATGTGGTCATTCCATGATAAATGTTCGTCCAGCATTATCCCTAAATACTTGTACACTTTAACGCGTTCAATAGCCATTCCATTTAAGGAAATTTGGACTTCATTAAATACGGAAAGTCGAGGACGTGTTCCAAAAATCTTTGTTTTATTGACATTCAGTGTTAGTTTGTGGTCCATTAACCATTTCGTCACCTGCTGAAGACCAATATCCATATCCCTGTTAATTTTTTCGGGTGACTTTCCGCTGAACATTAATATTGTGTCATCGGCATACATATCTATTTTGCACCCAGGAAGTGAGACACCGATCGGAAGACTATTTATAAATATGATAAAAAGTAGAGGCCCAAGAATAGATCCCTGGGGGACTCCAACCCTTACATTGGCAAAATCGGACGGGGCACCAGCTACTTGTGTGGACTGTTTTCTTCCACATAGGTAAGATTCAAACCATTTGAATTCAAGGCCATTGACACAGGTGCTCTGAATTTTAGACAACAGTATTTTGTGATCAACGGTGTCGAATGCCTTTTTTAAATCTAAGAAGATGGCGCTAGTTACATTTCCAGCGTCCATCTTACTCAAAATATGATCAGTAACATCAAGAACTGTAGTTTGAGTTGAGTGGCGTGGTCTGAAACCCGATTGATGTTCTGTAAAGAAGTCCTTCATAGAAATAAAAGTATAAAGCTGGTCATGTACAGCTCTTTCCAAGATTTTGGATACAAGTGGGAGGACTGAAATAGGTCTATAGTTGGTAACTTCATCTCGATCACCACCTTTAAATATTGGTGTAACTCTCGCCATCTTCCATCTTTGTGGAATACTTCCTGAAGATAATGATTTATTTATTAGGTACGTGAGCTAGTTACATATGGCTGGACAGGCAGTTTTGAGTAACTTGCTTGATATACCGTCAATTCCTGTTGCAACTGACGGGTCCATCTGCCTTATTTGTTTTTTTTACAAAGAGAGGTGTTATGTGCGAGAATTTGAAGGTATCGGCGCACTCAGTATGACAAGCATAATGATGCTCTTTTACAGTTGGTGGATCATCTGGGAAAGCTTCTGCAAGATCAGCGCCTATGTCGGCAAAAAAGGAATTGAAATCGTTAGCTAAGGTTTGTTTATTAGTTCCTGAGCTTGATGGTAGGGTAGGATAACTTTTCATAGAACTGGCTTCCTTTGCCAGGGACCACATTTTCCTTGAATTATTCTTGTTGTTAGAGATCTCTTTTTCATAATAACTCTTTTTTAGGTACTTGCCCAAGTTATTGGCTTCGTTACGTAGTTGCTTAGCAACAAGCCAATCATCATTTCTACCCGTCTTAATGTCTAAATTTCAAATGAAAAGGGAAAATAAAATGTATATGACAAAGGGGAAATTATTGAGGGGGGGGGGGGGGGGGGGGGGGACACACTGCCATAGCCGTCCCCTCCCAAAATATGGGGGGGGGGGGACGTGTCCCCCCGGATCGTCCGTGCTTTAAGTCGATTTTTAACTTTTAATTTTTGCCTATTGATCGCCACAAAATTATTTCATACATTTTCATCTGTGTAGGCCTACGGTTCAGTATTTGGGGTCTCATATCCCCATAGTTTTGCGATGGGAGCCAGTGTGTGTCGTCCCCGGCTGTTTCGTCTCTTTGCGGCTGTTTGTTAGAGGTGAATTTCGCCCCGTGTTCAAGCTCGTTAGCATCGAACTGTGTTCGCCCGGACGCCCGCACCATTTGGAGTCGTCCTCATCCGTGCATATGCAGAGCTACCCAAGTCGTCCAAGTCCTTGCTCAAGTCCTTGCTCAAGTCCTTTCCTGTAAGATCTTCCGAGTTACATGTATATTATATAAGATCTTTTCTAAATTGTACACTTGTTAAACCCTTTTGTATGCGGTATTATATAGTCTACAATTGTTACTATAGTAGGAGGTGACATTCCCTTATTTGGCTTACACAATCTTATTTTGACTAATATTCTGTCAAGATTTTTCACATTGTTGCTTTGTATGTTATTGATAACAAAACAGTTAGCTGTCTAAATTTGAAATGAAAAGGGAAAATAAAATGTATATGATAAATGGGAATTTTTTTTTTGGGGGGGGGGACATAGCCGTAGCCGTCAACTCCCAAAATATTGGGGGGGGGGGGGAGGGGACGTGTCCCCCCTGATCACCCGTGCTTTAAGTCCATTAGAAAGTCCATTTAACCCTCAAAAATTGTTTTATTTAACTTTCAATTTTTGCCTATTGATCGCCACAAAACTATTTTATAAATTTTCATCTGTGTCCAGGGTAAACCAAGTTTCACTAGTCCATGTGTATTTTAGATTTTCGGAAGTACATGTATGAGTTCAATTGTTCGCCACATTTCTCTTTACGTCGTGTGATTTATCAGTTTCTACAAATTTATACTTGTAAACATTTCACAAAGGCCTCTTTCAGAGCTGATTTTCTGAAGAGATCAATGTAAATTTTCTAATTTAAGGTCTCTGGAAGTGCACCAACAAGGGTGATTGTTCACTATTAATATATTAACAACGAAAATGTAATTCACAGAGATTTGTGGCGGGATCTATTTCCATTGTTAAAGATTCATGTGTTTTCGGTTTTTTTATCTTTCATATTTTAATCATTCTTCTTCGTCTCTTTGCATTTGTTTATAAAGTACAATACTATTTAAGCCTTCTTTAATTTACTTGTTTTGTATCCGTCCAAAATATTAAAAAAATACCTTTTTGCCAACCATATTTTTAAAATAGAAACAATGATGTATGTGGAATTATGTAGTTTCCTATTTAATTAATGTTGATCGCATATCGGGTGCTTCATGTATTTATACATTTTTCATTAACTCCCTGTGTGAAATTATTCATGTATTAGATTTGGAAAAATTCAGGACTGTTTTGGCCCTGGCCTATGCTGGAAACAAATTCAGTGAAAAGTACACAGCAAAAAAGTATTGATCTCCAATTGTTTTAATTTTGAAGGATGAAGTGTATCACGTTGATATTTTCTTGTCAAGAGTAATGCCATAGGTGGATAGAAAAGTCGACATACATCTAAAAGGATTCAATTAAAATGTTTAGAAAAGTTACCAAGTTTGTAAATATTTATGACATTTTATCAAAATTGAGTCATATTTCTATATAATTCTATTAGATGTTTTATAAAAGAGTGGTCATATTTCTATAGAATTCTACTAGATGTTTTATAGAAAAGTGGTCATATTTCTATAGAATTCTATTAGATGTTTTATAGAAAAGTGGTCATATTTCTATAGAATTCTATTTGATATTTTATAGAAAAAAGGCAAATTTTCTAAAGAATTCTATAAAAACTATAGAGGAATTCTAAAGAAATTATAACAATTATATATACAAATCTATAGAAAATTTCTGTAGAATCCTATAGATATTCTATAGAATTATGTTTTATAGAATTGTA